>SKCR01001385.1:0-1200000 GCA_019454045.1 Zanthoxylum bungeanum | reverse complement strand
TGTAAAAAAAATTAAAACTAAAGAATCGAGAAAAATTCAAGAAATAAAATTAAAGTAAACTTGAGTTGATATTTTGAAATAGTGTTTCAAATTACATGATATTTATGAAATATATATGGAACAAGAATCAAAGAAATGTTATCGAAACATATTATCTGAAACCGATTCGATGTGATTTCAGTCTTTTCTAGGTTATGTTTTTTTAAAAAAAAAAAATTTTACAATCAAACTACTTTACTTTACAATCTTAAAATTTGGTATCACCTCGCTTTTCTCTGTAAAGTTGTCATTGGACTTGATCATGCAACTGCTCCATTCCAAGCCTTTTGATATGTATAATATAAATATAAATTCCGCAATAATAATATTATAAGCATCACAAATATATTTAATTAAAAAATAAGTACATATGACTGACGTTGCTCTCCACACATATGGCCAATATCATACTTCATATGAACTAGTTTGAATATATGGTGAAACGAAATCATTCATCAAATGAACTAGTTTCTCATTTGTCCACTACTTTTTCAACCAACAAAATAATTACCTGCATTTGTATGAAAATAATAATATCAGTATATATTAATAGATAAAGAAAAACTAATAATATGTAAAAAAAATTAAAACTAAAGAATCGAGAAAATTCAAGAAATAAAATTAAAGTAAACTTGAGTTGATATTTTGAAATAGTGTTTCAAATTACATGATATTTATGAAATATATATGGAACAAGAATCAAAGAAATGTTATCGAAACATATTATCTGAAACCGATTCGATGTGATTTCAGTCTTTTCTAGGTTATGTTTTTTAAAAAAAAAAAATTTTACAATCAACTACTTTACTTTACAATCTTAAAATTTGGTATCACCTCGCTTTTCTCTGTAAAGTTGTCATTGGACTTGATCATGCAACTGCTCCATTCCAAGCCTTTTGATATGTATAATATAAATAAATTCCGCAATATAATATTATAAGCATCACAAATATATTTAATTAAAAAATAAGTACATATGACTGACGTTGCTCTCCACACATATGGCCAATATCATACTTCATATCCTGATCTGATGATTCATAAACAATTAATTTGACTTTGCACCAAATAGGATCAAATTTTGAAGAACATTTAAGATTTTCAAACCAAATCACAAACAAAACAAGCGGCATTTCAGATTTCCCACAATAGCATCAGAAATATTACCAATCATGTGAGAAAGAACAAAGATACCCAGATGAGATTTTCGAGTCAAGTTTCCTCACGTCATCAAGATACAATTTTGAACCTTGGTTTTGCATCAAAACTTCGAAAACAAAACATTTGTGACAATTTTTACCTGGAGATTCAAAGAAATGAACATTCAAGGAGATCTGAATGCACCTGGAGTTGGATGAGGGGCAGCAGGCATGCTTCTGTTAGTCATTGTTCTTACTTTTCCTTTCTCGACTGCAGATATGAAAGCAGAGTGGAGTGCAGGCGGGATCTGAAAACAAGCAAACATGGAAATGTTCTTTAAATGAGATAAATCTTTTGTTTCAAAAGCATTAAACATCAGGCTCATCACCAAATACAACATTCTCATTTCACTTAATTTCAAAAGAACACTTCGAGGGACAACAATATATTAGGGATAATATCAAACAGAATATGTGACATCCCAGACTTTCGGGACTGTTCTAGGAGATTCCCAGACTGACGATATAGTCTTGGAATAGAATGATAATGAAGAATAAGTGATGGAATATGGATCAGAATAATATGAAATGATTATTCATCGAGTTGGAAAACGCGTGGGACCAAGAATCAGTTACGTGATTTTTACTTTATGCATAAAATTTACAGTTTTGGGCACGGAAATAGCAAACGAACGAGTTGATTCTTGAACCATCAGACTCGTTTTTCCGAAACGAACAACTTTCGTGTTAAACACATTTCGAGAATCGCATTAGAAGGGCTACGAAATTGATGATTTCCGAAAATAGTATTCCTTACCATTTTAGTCATTTTCGGTTTTATGATATTTGTGCTATTATTATTATGGTAATGAGCAAATAAAAAAAAAAAGAGAGAGACAGAGAGCAACACGTCCAGGAGAGAGAAAGCGAATTGGGCGCGCGGACGGCGCTCCGGTGGCCACGACGGAGCGCACCAGTGCCCACCTGATCGTCCGGCCATGGCGCAACTCGTGGTGGCCGGCGATTCCGCGAACAGCGACCAGAACGGCGGCAGGAAGGAGGAGAAGGGTGCGGCAATGGGTTAGCCGATCCCGGCTCGTCGGTTCGTTTCACGACCCGAGCCACCTACCAAATCGAAGCCCTCGACGAGTACTACGAGATGGTGGTGACGGTTTTCCCGATCCGTGCTCGATGGAACGCAAAACGAGGAAAGAAGATTCAGATGAATAGTAACCTGACATGAACAGTAACTCCGATCGGAATTCCGATGACACCAGCGCGTTCGTATATTTGTTTATAATGATCGATTGTGTGTAAGAATGTAAATTATACACTATATTGTTTGTGAGCTATCAGTAAGCTAAGTTATGATGATTTGAATGTGTAAGTATACTGAGAATAATATAAATATATAGAATGTGAGATGATTTGAGATATATGAGCATGTGTTTTAGAAATGATTTTTATGCTAGAATGCACCTCGTGTACATATATGTGCCAGTTATTGCCGTAGGACGTCTCATGTTGCCAGTTATTGTTGTGGGATAAGGTCTCATGTTGCCAGTTATTGTTGTGGGATAAGGTCTCATGTTGCCAGTTATTGCCGTGAGACTCCCATCGGCCATACGAACGCGCTGGTGTCATAGGAATTCTGATCGGAGTTACTGTTCACGTCACGTTACTATTCATCCGAATCTTCTTTCCTCGTTTTGCATGCCACCGAGCACGGATCGGGAAAACCGTCACCACAATCTCGTAGTACTCGTCAAGGGCTTCGATTTGGTAGGTGGCTCGGGTCGTGAAACGAACCGACGAGCCGGGATCGGCTAACCCATTGCTGCGCCCTTCTTCTCCTTCCTGCCGCCGATCTGGTCGCTGTTCGCGGAATCGCTGGCCACCACGAGCTGCGCCGTGGCCGGACGATCAGGTGGGCACCGTTGCACTCCGTCGTCGGCCACCGGAGGGCCGTCCGCGCACCAAACTTTCTTTCTCTCTCCTGGACGTGTTGCTCGCTGTCTCTCTCTCGTTTCTTTTTTTTTTATTTACTCATTACCATAATAATAATAATAGCACAAATATCATAAAACCGAAAATGACTAAAATGCCCCCATAAGAAAGGCCATTTTCGGAAATCATCAATTTCGAATCCCTTCTGATGCGATTCTCGAAATGTGTTCAACAAGAAAGTTGTTCGTTTCGGAAAAACGAGTCTGATGGTTCAAGAATCAACTCGATCGGAGTTCGTTTGCTAATTCCGTGCCCAAAACTGTAAATTTTACGCATAAAGGCAAAATCGCGTAACTGTTTCTTGGTCCACGCGTTTTCCAACGCGATGAATAATCATTTTATATTATTCTGATCCATATTCCATCACTTAAACACTTATTCTTCATTATCATTCTATTCCAAGACTATATCGTCAGTCTGGGAATCTCCTAGAACAGTCCCGAAAATCTGGGATGTCACATTCACCCCTCCTTATAAAATTTCGTCCTCGAAATTTCTCCATCCCTATAACTGTTGATTCGAACCTGGTCGCTCGTGCGGAAACTATTTTACTCAACTCTACTGATATAACTTCTCTGTCTCAACTACGAACCAATCACTATCTATAAGCTAGGATCTTTAACAGCTCATCTACTGCTTTAAATTGACTACACTGTTTTGGTTCTTATCTCTAACTATGTGGTTCTGGTACTCATCTCGAATCCACTGGCCTCACAAGGGCCCTATACTGATACTATCTCATTCATGGTAGTTTTCCGATCTAAAAAGGGTCACAGAAATATTAACTTAAATTAATCTCTTCTCATACGGAGATAACTAATTTATACACATCAATCAAGTCACTAATAGACTCAAATTCAAGCAAGCAAAGCACTGAATAATAAAATCAAATCACATCAAATCGAGCCACCTCATGGACTCATGTTCAAGCAAGCAAAACACTAAATAATATGATCAAATCATATCAAACATTCATAGAAGATACATACAAAGACCTATGTGGTCTTAACCATACTGAAGACAATCTCTGACGGCTGGATCCCCACAATTGCAGTCACTGACTTCTAGACCATGCTACTGACTCTGACTCTTAAACCATGCTCTGATACCAACTTTGTAACATCCCGCCTAGGCCAGGATGCTACCGGCAGGAGACAGGAGAGCCCATCTCCATAAGCCTCTGAATCTGACGAAATTTCGGCATGATATATGCAGAACGTCAAGTAACCTGGCTTATAGCCAGCATCCATATACAATATAATCATCAACTCTCGGCCTCAGGCCTGTACTCAATGCACAAAATGTAAGTACTTGGCCTCCGGCCAGAACTCAAAAAATAAAACTAAACTAATACATTTGCATTAGTAAATACAAATACAAAACAAGGAGTCGTGATGACCCATAACTTGACCCAGGACTCAAGACTTCTTGACTGCAATTGGGTCGATCCACTGTCTTCACCGAACTTCTGCTGATTCTATATGACCGCTATTGACCTGCAAAACTGCCAAACTGTTGTGGTGTGAGTCATAATGACTCAGTAAGCAATCATGCAAAAGCTTATAAAGTTTTAATTAAATAACTGATTCTTATTCATTTCACAAACCTGACACTTTATTACTGATCACCACCTGACAACTACTATTTGCTATTTACACTATCAAACACCTATAACACATAACTATGTATGTATTCCTATATCATCAACATAAGAAGTCCCTTCATACTACTGATGCACTACACTGAATTCTGTATACTCTCTTTACTCGTTACTAATCTGGTTCAGGTATTTATTATAATTTCCTCTCTTTCACTATCTTGAAATATCATCAAACATTTACTTGAAATCATAAATCTCATAAAACTCATTCTTCTCAAGAATATCTGTAAAAATAAAGTTGTTCATTCATCTATATGCACACTCTCGTGACAATACGACAAAACTGGCAACATGGGGCATCCCCATGGCAATAACTGGCAACATGAGACCATGTCTCACGGCAATAACTGGCAACATGAGACCTTGTCCCACGACAATAACTGGCAACATGAGAGCTTGTCCCACGGCAATAACTGGCAACATGAGACCTTGATTAGAATTTGTTATTTTAAAGTGTATTGATTTATATTCGGATGTTTCCGGTAGTTCCGTAGTGTAGAGAATTAGCATGAAATGAATTGGATGTGTTTTAATATGTTAAAACGATAAATGTGGTAGAATCCGGGGAGAAACGGATTAGATTTGATTGATCCGGTAGAATTAGCGAGTTTCCGGTAAAACTGAATTTTCTCGCGCGATTGAGCGTAGGTAACCGTAACCATGGTTAAGATGTAAATATGATATTGCGAGGGTAATTAAGTCATTCTGGATAGGTTCGGAGGGTTCAAGACCCTTCCGTAGCGTTTGGGGAAACTTTTCCGCAAGTTTTACCGCAAACGCGTAAAATGAGAATCTGAGCCATCTAGCTAGTCTAGAACAGTATATGAGCACATAGTACAGTAATGAAGTTTGATCAGTAGAATCAGGGAGGATTCGTGTATTACGAGAAGGATCCGAAGTTTATTTTAGAAATGTCCAAAGTTCCGCAAATAGCGGTTCTGATTACGTTTTATGATTTGTTTTGACAGATCGGTCCAGGTTCGGAGTGTCCGCGAAGCCAGGTAAGTAACTCATGCTGTGAGTACTTCATAGATTTAACAATGTTCGAAATTAGTAATATAATAGAAATGTATATAGTTATATGCATGAAATCTCTCTCTCTCTCTATATATATATATATAAAGATGAATGTAGAAGAGAGAGAAGCATGTGTATTTATATACACATATAGATAAGAACAAGCAATTATAAGCAGATGTATGAGCAATAGATGAGCATAAGCATATAGAAGTAAAGAGATATATATATATATATATATAGAGAGAGAGAGAGCATACGAATAAGGTCATGTTTATGTTGGACAGAAATATTATTATGTATAAGTATTTAGAAGCATCAGACATCAGTAAGCTTTAGATTGAAAGTATAAAAATGACAATTGTGAGAAGTAACTGTATACGTTCAGTGTATGTAGAATGATACAAGAACAAGAATACGAGTATATACTCGTATAAACAAGAGTATGTAGGTTACATGAAGGAATAAGTAAGTATACATATATAAATTGTTTGTATGTAATTGATTAAGCATAACTAATAATTTTAGAAATGCCTAAATAAGCCTATTGTTGGGATAGATGTTATAGTATGATTATAAATGATTAGAGAGATATGGAAATGAATGAATATGTAAACTTTTATATTTTAACTCGTATATTCGTTTATAATGATCGATTGTGTGTATGAATGTAAGTTATACACTATATTGTTTGTGAGCTATCAGTAAGCTAAGTTATGATGATTTGAATGTGTGTAAGTATGAAATATAAATGCATCTGCTGCTTTGCATACATGCTAACCTATAATATTATGTGTATTAATTAATTAAACTTTTGCTTACCCTCAAGACCCAACTCAATCAATTTTAGGTAGCCTCCAGGTTGTAGGATTTCGCCAACAATCCTATCAGGTTCAGCTAAGTCTCTTTCAATCACTTGCACCTGTCGTCTATCCTGTGCAAGAAATAGCAAAAATCAAGGCTCAGATGGATATTAACTATTACACAAAAATACTCATTTCTAGTAACAACAAATGCTAGCTGATTTGGAGGTGTGATGTTCTTGGCAGCTTCAGCCACCGCTATTGAAGCTGCTCGAATGGCTAGTTCTTCCACTGATTCATTCAACTATTGTTTTCTAGTTATGCGATTTATCTGTGGAAAACTAAAAGAATCATTGTGAATAAGAGAGGATAAAAGCTAAATATATAAAAATAATACATTTCCTAAAACTAGAATATAAAAATTTTACAAGCAAAGATCTGAATATGATATTACCTTCTCCAAGCCAGGACTTTGAGTCGCAATAGCACCAGAACTATCTTGCTGGCCTTCATTTTTGCTTCTATTTGTCATCATTTTGTTTCCTGTTTTCTCTGTGGACAATGAAGTTCTCAGACGATTCTCGCTATCAGTCCCTTGCTAATAGAGTTAAAAAAATATACGGGAAACATCATTCAATAGTTTATTTTTGTTCAAACATAAGCTATTAAAGCCACCAATTCAATAGGCGAACTGCTGATATGACTTTTCTCTACATCTTCCTATCAATTACGAGTTCTTTATCTATATACGAAGTTAAGCATTTGAAATAAATACTTTATCATAGATAAGAATATTTACATATTTTCAAAATAAATGCGTCCACTAGTTGACATTATAGGTTCTGATGAAACTCAATAGCATTTAGAAGGGCAACAAAACAAATGCAATACCTTAGTATGACCTTGAATTTCGGTTACTACTGTCTTCTTTGTAGTAACTGGGCCAGCACGGACCTCATGCGTATTCACTTTCATTCCAGACTTTCCAACTTGCTGCACTGTTTTAGATGCCTTCTGAAGAATCTCCTGGGAGAATCAACACCAATGACTTATGAAGGAAAAAAAATAACATAGTAGACTAGGAAATCAATCAACAGTATATAGTTAATCTTTAAAAAGGAAACATGTCAATTTATCAATGGGGTTAAAGGGGGAAAAATAAGATGTCATATTGATCTCGATGAGGCTACACAAGCAAGATCCAAGCTCAAACACCATCCATAATTCTAGTCCACTACCCTACTGCTATCAATGATACAAAGACAAACCAATCAAAAATAAAACATCTCCGACCTCAGACAATAAGAAATGGATGCATGTATCGAGGAGTCTGAACCTCACATAATATAATAGTTTTTCTAAAATTTCACTTGCAAATTTCACTTGGTTACCATTATATTGAAAGTTAACAGTGACTTATAACTAAGGGGGTATAAACTTTACTGAAAACTTGACATCCCAACCCTAGAAGTAGGATATATCATATATGCCAAACGTATAAGCCATAACAAGAACATATATAGTGAAATCCTTACTTTCTCATAGAGAGATTTTACTCAGCAAGTTGTTTCTTCATTTCTTGGTTATGAGGTTCCAATTCAGGAAGTTGAGAATATGCAATTACCTATATTCTACAAAAAAAAAAAAAAAAAAAAAATATCCACTTCTAGTGACAACAAATGTTAGTAAATAAAAATCAAAAGATAACACCCTAACCAGCGACAGTCCAAAAATTCTACAATTTTAACACCATCACACCAGGAAAAAATCACAAGACCGAATTTTTTTTGAAGTACACCATCTACAAATTACAAAATCACATTGATGCAGACATAGCTCATGGCGACGTAAAGGCCACCAACTTCACAAAATCACCAGAAGAGAATAAATTTTCAGGAAACATCGCTAAAATCACAATTTCACAAATCCAACACCATCCCAATTGAAAAAATTAGCAAAAATACCAAAATTCAAAATAAGTTAAAATTAAAATTATAAGAATAAAAATGAGGTTTACCTTCTCTGGAAGGGGCGCCGTACTTCCCTATTCTTCTTGACCAACAGCCTTTCGAAATCGCTTCGAAATGTTGGATTTCGTTTCGAAATCGCTTCGAAAGGTTGGGCTTCGAAAGTGGTGAAGGAAGAGTTGAAATGGTTTAGAGTTTCATTTTGATGAAGAAAAAAATGGAGGATTAGGGTTTGTTAAAGTTTGGGTTTATAGAAATCATTTTGGAAGAAAGGTTGTCAACGATGAAATGAAGAGGCTGCGAAATAGGAATGTGGGCGCCATTCTGTAGTATCAATAAGTGGGGAAAATTTTTCCCTATTTCGTGGCGAATTAAATTATTTTTTTGCCATTAAAAGTTAAATTTATAGGTTATATTTAATTGAGATTTTAAAATATTTCTTTGGATTAAATAAGTCTTGTGGTATTCAATTAAGATTTTTAAATAATCTAAAAAGTCTTGTGTTATTTCATTAAGATTATTATGATTTTTTAAAGAATGTATCCAAATCTAGTGATATTCAATCGGGATTTTAAACAAGTAATAGAAAGTCTTATGATATTTGAAAAACATAATTATTTTGAAAGAATTTTTTATATGTGTGATTATATGGGAATTTTTTAGTGAAATTATAAATATCAAATTCTATAAAAAAAAAATCATAAAAAATTTTAACGGTTAGAAAATATAAGGTAAACATACATGACGAAGCTATTGAAGCTAGTGATTTCAGCTTTGGTCCTTCCTGAATATTCAAACTCATGTCTATTATTCAATCATAAACCATCATTCAGAGTCTCTGCTTCTGCTAAAATGGCGACCACCATTAAAGCTGATACCAAACCAACTTCAAGAAAATGAAAATCAGTATTCACGTTTGGGCATCTCTTGAAGAGGCTGCTGATAAATTTCCTTAATTTCGTGGCCAAGAACCCACCTTGCCCGGACATGTCGATTCCTTGCTTCAGTGCATGGAAGAAGCGGGCGTGGATGGTGCACTTATTGTGCAGCCCATTAATCACAAGTTCGATCATTCTTTAGTGACAAAGGTAGAGTTATGGGAGGAGTTTTGTGGGGGATTTGGAATTGAATGAAAGAAATGGGTGTCTCAATTCTCCTTCACCAATGTTGCAACTGAGGTTAACTCTGTTGAACAGCCACATAAATACCGGGTGAAAGCAGAACTTCTTCGATCGGATAGATGATAATGTATAAAGGGAATTTAGCATAACAATAATTTTTTCCTCATTTTCTCGCTAATTTTTTATTTGTAATTTAAAAAAAAAACAAACAAATTTAAGGAAAAAAATATTTATCAATTATTAAGATCATTGATGCCGAGGTGTTATCTTTTATTCCTATGTCAGATACATGACATTCTGTCACAAAAACTCAGAAAATAATCTGAGATAATTAAGCATTTTCGTTAATAAAGTTATCTACACTGTTAGTAAAATATTGATAGATTGCTTAAGTCCAGGAAATATCACCGCCAACATAGCTTGTAAATAAAATATAATTGTAATGGTTGAGGCATCCCCACCTAACTATAATAGAAATTATAGTATTGTTAATTCAGTGGAGGGGTGACCTGGACAAGAATGGCCCAATAAAAGAATGTCTCATTGAACTAGATAGACATTACTCATAATCGGATTAAAAGTTGGTTGGTTAGCATCATAAAAGTAAAAAAAATTTATATTTATGTGGTCCTTTCAAATCTTTTAAATTCTTATGATATAAATCTTTTAAAATCAAATAAGTAAAAAATCATGATTAAAAAAACTGTAACAAAATCTTATAAGTCATTACATTCTTAAATAGTCTTTTAAAATCCACTGTACTTATTTATCCATAAATAATTTTTTAAAATCTCAATTGAATACACCTCACTTGGTGGCGAATTCTGATTTCGCCACTAAAAGTTTATATTTAGTGGCGAACTCCAATTTCACCACTAATCGTAAATTTTTAGTGGCGAAATTTATTTCCTCACTAAATTTTCGTCACAAAAAATTATTTTTCTTGTAGTGTTTGTGTCCATAATATTTTTCACTCCATTATCTATCTATGTTATAGTGATTAAATAAGGGATAAAATATTCGCCTTGTGGGATTATTAGGTTGGCTGATCCATATTATGTGAATCAAATCCAAAAATATTTTTCTTTTTTATTTTTCTGAAGAATTATTCGAATAGCTATAATTTTATGTTTCCCAGGAACAAATATTATTGGCACATAGCTAACAATGTATACACACCACAGGATCACTGATGTGCTGTGGTTGAGACGAAGAGAGTCTTTATTGGAAAAGAGAAAATTGAACGGACATAATTTAATTTAATTTGAGATTTGGTGATAAAATATTTGAGATTTGATTATCAAGTTTTGTTCAAGTTTATGAGATATATTTTTTATAAGAGTCTTGTGGTTTTATTTATTCCACTTAAGTTTAGATCCGATAATTTAACTGTGGGTTTCAATTTTTCAAAAAAAAAAAGTCTCCTCGTTGTATTTTTATGATCAAACTAATCAATTTACTTTGTGTGGTTGGATTCTCCCCTAAAACTTGTATTGTTTTTCTGTAAATCACTGCTCCCATCTGCATCTGGTGATGAAGTTGGTTTTTTGTATTATATATTGGAAATATCTGCATTTCCTTTATTAAATATCTTGAAATTGTTCGATTAAATATTTAATGTGAGTAAGCTTTTGGGTTGGCCTAGTTTGTAAAAGCTTATTGGGAATCTTGTGTTCCGCTGATTTCATATAAGATTGTAGTGGTTCACTGGCCGCGTCACTTGACGGGAAAAAGTCGAAAGAAAGTGACACGTTTCGGCAAACGAGTGAACTCTCATCCTGGAAACTCGCCAAAACAAGGAAAACTCGTGTAATATAATAACACGGTGGCCGGATATAACGCGATTATAAAACGTTAACCATTTTCGATAACTAGATATGGATTGAGTTATGCAAAAGTAAAATATCTTGATCGATGCAATTTTGTAAGAAATACAATTTAATTATCATTTGAATCCTTGCAAGTTCAATATATAATAATGGACATTTGCTCTTGCTGAATGTGAAGTTTTCATTTGTGCCTGAAAATTAATACTACTAGTAAGCTGGGAAACATATTCCGACTGCTACAACATATCATCTTTGTGGTGTTTTTTAACGTCTCTGATTTCTCTCAGGCTTTGCTTTGATTATGGTGTTATTTTTCCTACTATTATAAGGTTAATCTGAATTCTTGAGCTTCCTGCCTTATTTGTTGTGTAATTTATATCTAGATAACATGTTTCTTGATATATAACAGTCATCTTCATTGAATTAAATTAACAAACTATGATTAAAAGTTACATTCATTTAAATTTTTGCTTGGGGTACTGACTTAGGTTGGTCGAGGGTGAGAACTGTTGCTCCATCCTTCTTAAACATATGGTGGGTGGACACTTCGTTGAGTAAACATACTTGGTTTGTGTAAATTCAGGGGTCTGCCTTGAGTATTTATGTATACTTGGCTTTCTTGATAGGTTTTATTAAGGTTCACCTTGTTGAGTGCATGATGTGGTCAGTTGTTCAAGCCTTGGTCAAACTATTAAAACTAATTGGTAGCTTTTTTCCCCTGAATCTGATTTCACTGGACTTTTTGCTTTTTATATGTGAGTTTGTGTAATCGCGCGAGTGCAGTTATAGTAGAATAAAGACATAAATCCTCCCATATTGTTTGTTGTTAGAAATTTAATTTGTATTTTTCTTTTTTCAGATTCAGATTGAGGTAGGTCACCTGGTAGTTAATCCGATGCTCTGCTAAAGCTTCAGTTCCTGCTAATGCAACAAAGGTATATTTTAATATTTTTTACGATAAAGAAGTGTTTGTTGAGGTACATGTTTTTTAATCTTAGGTTCCAGAGCAAATTTAGACTGAAAAAAAGTGATGGTGTTCCAGACATTGGAAATTGTGAGTTTCGTTGTTGAATATATGTTTTGCTTGTTTTATGCATATATTCCTAGGAATCTCTGTCGTTCACTAATGTTTCCCTGAAGGTCTGCTTTCAAATCTTGTGCAGCATTTGTAAACAGTTTGGATCAATTAGAGCTGAATTTTCAGGGTAAGCCAAATGCTATTGAGGTGGATAGCCATCAAGAGGGTAAGCAGAATAATTAAGAGGACTGTATGATGATTTCTTTTGGGCATCATCTCACACCTATCATGCTGGTCATTATAGGGGAGAATGCTCCATATGAGAGGCACGTCTCCCCCAATAAACTCTACTTAAGGCTCAGGAGAAAGTGCTTGAAAAGGTTTCTTTAATAACTATATTGTACTTATCTACGGTATATTTTTCAGTGTACTTCACTCATCTGTGAGTGACCATTAAGTTTGTGAAATATGTTGAATTCAGGGTGAAAAGTGTGACCCTGAGAAGCTGCGGATTGAAAGAGAGGAGCTTGAAAGGCGGCAAAGAGAAGGTTTGGCTTGATAAACATTATATTTAGTCATTATTTGGACATGCATTTTTTGTCAGAGATTTTTGAAAGCCTTTCTTTTTAATTTGTTATTAGAAAAAGCTCGGCTTCAAGCAGAGGCTAAGGCTGCTGAAGAGGCTCGAAGGAAAGATGCAGCTGAAGCCAAAAGGAAGAGGGAACTGGAGAGAGAAGCTGCTCGTCAGGCATTGCAAAAGGTAAAATAGAACTTTTTTATAATTGGAAAATGACCTAGGCCAGCAAGTACCTTGTTTTAACTGTAATAAAAATGTTAGCAGATGGAAGATATCAATGAGAACAGTTGGTTCATGGAAGATATGGAAATGCTTAGGACTGCACAAGATGAACCATTGGCCAGTTTTACAGAGGAGGCAAGTCCAGAGCATTTGCAAAAAGGGTTGGGCAGTTTTAAATTCCAGGCCCCTTAGAGCAACTAGGTTTATACATGAAGAAGTTGAACCGCCTCAAACTGTAAAAGAGCCGGTTAAAGATGTAGAGGAAGGAGAAATCAATTGATCTAGAGCAAAAGCAGAAACTATGATCCTGATTTTCATTAGTCTAATCTCTGGATATTCATTTTCAATATGTTTCAGCTGTGGTTGCCATATCTCGTTTAACTATATATGACAATGTGCACAAGTCTGAAGGGATGGAGATTGACGTCTCAAGTTATTGGTTCTCACACTGGGATTTGTGGTGGAAAATGAGCGTATATTCGCGTGGTTGATGCTGCGTGGTTTGGGTTCGTTCCTGCAATAGAGTTGAGGGTATGGGTTTTTTTTTTGGGTTCGTTCCTCGCCTTCTCTGTGCACATCGTCTTTAGGGGGACCCAAATCAGAAAAGGAGAGAAGAAAAATGAAAAATGTTTAGGGATATGTATCTTTTACTAACTCTCGAGTAGAGACAAACTGAAGTATTTTGTTTTCTTTGCTTAATATTTAGGGTTTTGTTTAATGTTAATTGTCAACTGGTAATTCCCGAATCTTTATCAGAAATGATTTTTTTACGTTTATATATATGAGTACAAGTTGCTGGTTAAAAAGTGTTGGCTCTCGGACTCTCAGTTGCTTTGACAATATAGAATGAGTTGGCTGAGTGATGAGTAGAAGAATAATAACGAGTTAAAAAAGGGGGTTTTTGCTGTCCCTCCCTCCCATTTCACCGTACAGATACAATCTTCTTTTGGCATGTATTCCGATGATTTAAATATGAAAACTACGTAGTCCCACGGTGTGCCCCCTTTTGTCTCCCCGAAAATTTCAAATTTGCCTCCATGTGAGTCAAAAATTTCTTTACTTCAAATTTGCTCCCCTAGTGTATAGTTATGCGCCCTCGCATAACTTCAAAGTAAAAAAATTTGCTCGGTCGAATCCGAAAATTATTTAAAAAAAAACTTAATTTATGACAATTTCTAACCTGCATTATGTTCAAAATTGGTCAGTTTTACATTTTTGTCTATTTTTTATTTGTTTAATAAATATTACAAATTTAGTATTTATTAATTTAATTTATTGATTATTTTTTAATTTAATTAACAATATTTATCTATCAAAAAAATATAATTTTATCAAAAAAATCAGTTTATAAAATAAATTTTGACATAGTCTATTTGATTCTGATTCTGAGGCAACATAGATTATAATTTGTGTTTTTATAGATTAGAAATGTAATTTTTTATGTTGTTATTTGTACTCTTTTTTAAATATATATATTTCTCTAATATACATGAGAATATTTTTATAATACATAAGTAGTGTTGAATAAATTAAAAAAGAATCACAAAAATTAAATGAATAAATGAACACAAAATAATTAATAATAAATATGAAATTTGTAATATTTATTAAACAAATAAAAAAGATTAGATATATAAAGAATAAAAAAAAATATAAAATTAAAAAAATAAACAAAATTAAAAAATTAATTAATAAAAAAATATAAGTTGTGTTAAATTTATATATATATATATATATAAAAGTAATGTTAAATAAGTGTGTGTATATATATATTGGGGGATATTTATAAAAAAGAAAGGTAATTTTAACATTTTAAGTAGGAGAGAGAGAACGTGGAAGTTTTGAAGAGGTGGGATAGTAGCCCTCTTTAAATATTTAGGCTTGAAATTGATTGCCGTCACAGTAATTTTCCGATGATTTTAAGTTGAGAAATCTCGTGTAAGTCGGTAAATATCGAAGGAATCACACGGAATCTCAACCGTCGGTTTTATCCAAAAACTTAATGTTAAAAGTCGGTAAATATTGTCTTTATTGTTTAAAACTAATTAAAATCTGAAAAGATGATTTCAAAGTGTCTATTAAGTTCTTGGCAAACCCAACTTCAAATTATGCCTTAATTTCTGATTTCTCCAATTCCTCTTCCATTTATGATTTTGGTAACTAACCAGCAACCATTGTTTTTAATCTCATCATCAAATTCAATTTGAACCGGTGCTGCCAAAACATAGGAATTTTTTTCAATTAACTTACTTTGACAAGCAAATCTCATACGACATGTTTGTTAGTGATGATGAACGTTAAAAGCATTGATATGTCAATAGCTACAGAGTAATGTTAAGCAGTTACCAATGTGTTATCCATGTTTCAGGAAAATGTTTCAGCTAAAAGAACATTTGATGACACAGAAGGAGACCGCCCGAATTGATTCTCTTCTGTTGCCTCCATCTTTCAAGGAGAAAGTCTTCATCTTTCTCAAGTTTGAGATACTTATCCACATCGTGGCGGAACCTTGTTGCTCCATTTGGCGAGACCTGGCTTAGGCAACTTCCAGGTTCTCCATATTTACTACCTTTATCATCTCCGAAATTTGTTGAAGATCCATTAAAAACTCCCGGGCTCCAACTCCCACGGCTGCTGGAGGAATGATAACTTAAATCCTGTGCAGTTGATTCCTATTACATTAGTTGGACAACGAGGCAAGTGAGAGAGAGTGAGGCGATTAAGAAAAAGTCCAGTATCAGTTTACTTCGTTAAGATTACCTGAGACCCATCCGCAAATTTAGTTTCTGGGGTTGACTGTGGTTGTGGCTTGGTCTTGCAAGATTGAGGAGAAGCCTCATTGGTTGTCTCCCACTTCAACCATGGCAGTGCAACCCCATCCATTTGGGCAGGAAGAGGCTTAGATGTAGCTGGACTCAGAGACATTTCTTTCTTTGTTATTCCTCCTAGGGTTGAACTAGTATCACTCCTTTCTCCATCTAATGATGAAATATCTGTATCTTCAACATTTGAAATGAAGTCCTCGAAGTATTTTTCTGCCTCTTCAGTCAATCTCCTAGAAACTCTACTTCTGTCATTACTCCTCTGGACAACAGATTACACACATCAATTACCATGTCTAAAGAAAGTCATTCGCCTATCCTGCAAAGGAAATGTTACCTTACGCGCACGAGATGGTTTTTCAACAATCGAGTCTTTTGGACCTGGAAGTAATTCCTGCACAATGTTAGAAAGCTCCCTACCATGTTGTTCTTCCCACAACATTTCAGCTAATAGTTCTTGTTTACGCTTCTCTGACTGCAGTTCAAGAAATAAGATCCATCACCTCAAAGTGCTATATGAAAAGGCAAAATGTTAACAAAGAAAAATTATTGCTTGCATGAATTAATCATTAACGTTTGCTTGGCAGCTGAAATCATGGAAATAAAAGTGCAAGTAAATGGTCTTCTCTCGTTAACCAAAAATCAAACAGTCACATTTACATTATCATTGATTAAGCAATTCTGGAAAAGTTCTCTATCGAGTCAAAGATAATTGCAGACTCTTTCCATGGTAGACTTGATTTAAGAGGGAAAAAAACTGGAAGCAAAGAGTGTCTTCCAAGTCAGGCCCAGCATAATTAATTGGAATTAATTAACATTAAAACAGAGAACTATAAATTATCTTTCACAAGATACAACGTATTAACATGTCAAAAGGATATTTATGCAAAAATACTAATCAATTAACAATCCATTATGATATTTCTGATACCCGTTCAAGTTTTGTTGCATAATTCCTTCTGATAGTAGAAGCAGTCTGAAGAGCATCGGCTTTTTTGGACTGCAAAAGATTATCATTTGTTTTTGTTTTGGTCATTCCCTGCACAAGAAGGAACCCTAACAGTTTTAGCTAACAAAACAAAGGATGGACTGTAACTGTAATGAAAAGTAGGTTTGTAGGACATACTTGTTCAAGTTCCACTTTGATCTCTTCAACAGCATGTCTAAGTTCTTTCCGCATTACATCATATAATCCAACATTCAAATCATCCCCAGTGGGATGCTCTAGCTGAGAGGGATACCAAAAGCAACATGTGAAATATGCAGATAAAATGAACTGAGTCGGTGCTCATAACATATACATAACTTTTTTACAAAATCCAACCTTTTTCTGTGAATAAACCGCTCGTATGGTCCTCTCAATTTCATTTTTGGCACAATGTGAATCCCTCCCTTCATCATCAGTTACGGCTGAAGACTGGATCTGGAATTTCATTAAAAATTTAAATTTTGGTTCAATACTGAAATCATATCAGATGAAAAGCACTTGACAAATAAAAATTCTCTTTAAAAAAATATCAATGTATAACAAGTGTCAAAACCTAAATTAACCATTTGCCAACTGAACAATGATGAACAGTAGTTACAACTGAATTTTCAGAAAGGGCTGGAGTTGCTTACGGAATAGCAGCCATCATTGTACTTCAAGTCCTTTTGACTAAGAGACCTTCTCATTGCTGGTCTATGATTTGTAGCTGTGGGCCTCCGTAATAAGGGCGTCTGGCCATAGCTACTGGTGCTATTCTTCTGACTAGAACAATTGCTTGAATTCTGAGAATGGTCTGGATCACTCTGCCCATTTACAAGGAAAACAAAAGCATACAGATTAAACAAGCAAAATATAATCCAATTCACTATAATCAGGAAGACACAATCATGTCACTGCATCATCAAAGGATTATTAGATTTACACTCAAGCTGATCATGGCACATGGATGCCCCAGGAAAGCTAGCAATCCTTCAACAGGAAAAAAAATGTGATAACAAAACAACAATAATTTATTAATGGACTTGCACAAACATCAAAAAAGATAAGAACCTAAAGTCCCCTTCCACTCAACATTTTACATAAAATTCAACCAGCACGGCATCTATTTCCGAGATCATAAAACATTCATGCCCAAGCACTTGTCTATAAATAAGAAGAGCACATTAATAGACTAGCATTCAAAACTTCAAGTGGTCATTGCATTGCTTATAGCAGTTGTCTCATTCATTCCCAATCAATCTTCAAGACCTACTGTAATTACAAAGTCCAAAACACTCTTGTTCTTTTCTGGGGTTAGGGCCTAAAATGACAAGTAATTGATTCAGTGTAGCTCTCTTTACACATGGAGAACATCTTCCGATTCTTGCACGAATACATTGATAAAACTTGCATTTGAAATACAAAATCAGATAATATTACCAAAAAAAAAAATATTTAAAAAATTAAAATCAAACCCTAACAGGCTAACAGCACTTAAAATTTCTCTATCTGAAAGCGAAGTGCATTTGAGGAACTTTAACAAATTAACCAGCTTTGAAGCACGATTAATTAACAGAAAATTACAATTAACCGAACTAATCAAACAGTAAAAAACTGAAATCCTTTAAACGAATCAAAAGAAAACATGCAAAGTTCACCTCAGAATCGCTAATCTGATACCGAACCACCGAGACAGACCTTCTCCTCCTCGAATTATTATCATTCTTGTTGTTTCCCGAAACTACCCTTCCTCCACCAGAAGAATCACCGCCATTGCCCTTGGCTCCCTGCCTCGACACCGACCTCCCTCGTCTCACACTCCCTCCGCCCTCTCTATCCCTAACATCATTTCTACCTCTGACGTCATCGTTTCTCGAAGCCGACTTCCCTCTATAAGCAGAGGAGTCAAAGAACTCAATCGCCAGATCGTCGAGGCTGATCTCCGGGAAACCCGATCCTCTCACCGTGTTCACGAACTTCCCTCGCGGAGCATCCTCAGAAAACACATCCTGCACCGCCGGCAGACGCCTGGAGAATCGGCTCAGGCTTCTGGACCGGCGATGAGCTGTCGAGCTCCGATTAGACGAGGACGATGAGTCATCCGTTGTCGAGTTCGATGAGGCTCCGACAGGCGTTCTCTTTGTTGTTGATTTAAACGCTGAGGTCGCCATTGTCAGCAAAGAAGCAGATGAGTATAAATTATTTTATAATTAGTCATGAATTGAAATATGAAATAATTATTAGGGTTTAAAAAGTACGTGATTGTTTCGGGGATTTAACTCGATATTTGAATAAGAAAATTTGAAAATCAAATTGTAAGGAGAGAGATGTTCAAAGAGTACAGCAAGTGAGATAAATATTGGCGGAGAGATCGAAATTTTGGGAGATTTGAAAAACGGAGCTGTTTTAAGGCTAGTTTTAGCCCTGGATTTTGGTTGGAAATTTCGACTCTACCATTGATGTTTAAGTCAATTGAAAAAATTGCTAAATATTAAAAAACTAATTAAATAAATAATAATTATATTTAATACAATTTTATATATCATATATTTTTATTAATTAGTAATAATAATCAGAATTACTTGTCTAGTTTTTGCCACTTGGTTTTTGTTTTTAACTCAAATGGAAAAAAAAAAAAAAAGTCCCTATTTGGTATTAAATTTGGAAAAAGTTATCTTTGATTGAAATTTATTGCAAGTTAGATATCAAAATTTGATTCCAGCCTTAGAGGTTACAAATATATTTGAATTTTGTGCATCTTTTAAAAAAAAAAAAATCAAAATTTGATAACAAGGCTCATCATCAAATGTCAGTATGTCATTCTCATTGCCCTCTTAGAATAAATTTCATCAATTCCATATGTGACAGTATCAGCATAATTTCCATCCACGTCTCATAATTTTTCCATCAATTCTCGTAATTCTTATTGGTTAAAATCACTATGACTTACATTCCAAAGTTGCTAGTATTTTTTAAGACACAAGTACTTTGTAAGAAATGAAAGAACTGCCTGTTAACAAACTCAGATAATTAACTACTGATGAGTGTTCATGGATGATTTATATAAATTTTATTAAATTCAAACAGGTCAAGTCAAACAGATTAGCAAATCCGAAACTTGAGTTATTAAATCCGAAACTTGGGGTTTGTCAGATCACAAAAAAAATAAAAAATAAAAATTTCTTTATGTATTAATTACTTTGAGACATAAATACTAATTATTTGTAGGGTGGGCAAAACGAATCAACGAATTGAATTTGTATCGAATCCTAAACGAATCGAATCAAAATATGATGGATTCGTATTCGATTCGTTTATTAAACGAATCCTAATATCAGGATTCGTATTCGATTCGTTTATTAAACGAATCGAATACGAATATTCGTTTAGTCAATATATTATTTAATAAAATAATTTATCACACTTGATTTACATTAATTTTTCATAAATAATATAAATGAAATATGTAATTAATATATTTACTAAAAAACATCACCAAATATCGAGAATATTAATTTTATATGGTAATTAGCTATAATTTCTCGAATATTAATTGAATATTAATAAGAACTAATAAAAAAATAATAATAAAACGAATCCTAACGATATAAACGAATCAATGAGCTTAAATTCGTATTCGATTAGTTAAATAACGAATCGAATCGAATCGAATTAACCCATTTATTAAACAAATTCATTTTTTCAAACCCGTATCGCTTTAAAGCGAATCGAACGAATAAACGAATCCTGACTCAAATTGACACCCCTAATTATTTTATGACCCGAAAATATTTCACATATACAAGTTTCAAAACAACAAAAGTAGTAAACAACTAAAATAATAATAAAAACTACCTGTGACCCGATCTAATATTTACGGATCGGGTCAGATTAACTCGAACATGAATGAATTTTTTTTGAAACTCGGTCAGGTCAGATCCCTACAAGATACTAATGATGCCTATATTGTTGTCAATATAAGTGTCATTAAACATCAAATAACATGCTACACAACAATTCAAACCAGAAACAGAAATCTAGATCTACTATTCATGCAAAACCCTAAAAGATTGAAACCAGAAAAACCTGATAAAACTGTGTAATGTGATGGCGAATCCAAGTCGAGATCTCTCTGTCCTTAAGAACTTATTGGCCCCGTCACAGGTGCTTTACGGATTCAATTAGCCAATGTTCTCACAGTATAACTTGGTTCCTTCTTGTCTAAAGAGCACTCCTTAACAAGTATTCGAACTGAGAATATGGTGAAATTTTCTCCAAAAACCAATAAACAAAACAAAATGTCTCTTTAAAATTCGGATTTTCCTCATCCATTTGTAATGGATATAATGCCTCATTTTATAAGGCATGTAAGGGTGCCAATAGGGCACCCTTTAAGGTGGGGTGCAACCCTCCAAAGGGTTGTACCACTCACAAACACCCAATGTTAATGAAAGACAGATTTACCCTTAATGAATATTTAGAAGAATTTCCAACAATCCCCCACAATTCTTCAAATATCCATGGAGACACTTGAGAGAGTTACCATGAACTAAAGCTGCATCGAAATAGGTAACTTTCGCCTTGAACCTTTCCTAGTGAGTGACAATCGGATTTACTTGGCAAACCAGTGACTCATAGTCTTGAACTGTTCTGTCGTTGGTGTAAACCAAGACAATTGTCAACACACAGCTTTAATTCGACCATTTTCCCATTCTACGGTTGTGTTCATTTCGGCCCTGAACAACGGTCTTGGATTCATCAAACACTTTAGGGTAACCCGCCTTTAAAATTTCCTATGGAAGCGGCCTCACTTCTTACTTGAAATAGATGATCTACTATCAAGAGGTAATTTGTCTTTACCCCCATTAGGACTCATCTCCTAATATAGTGATCATTAAAAGCCTTAGTTTATCCTAACCAACGACAGACAGCACTCAGCGTCATTATCGGAATGGGAAAGAGTACAAAACTCTTCAGTGCTTGTTTTGAATTGCACAAAGTTTCTGTTGTCCCTTTTGAACCTAGATCTTGGGATCTCCAGTCAGCTGGGTTGGGTTTCCACAGTGGTAATTCTTAGATTATAGGCTTCAAGCTCATTCCACTCGATGACTTCTCAACTTGCTCTCGAGGTAAACCTTTAGTTAGTGGATCCGATAGGTTTTCCTTCGACTTGACATAATCGATCGTTATTATGCCACTTGAGAGCAGTTGACGCATGGTATTATGTCTCTGACGTATGTGTCGAGACTTACCATTATACATTGTATTTTGGGCTCTCCCAATAGCCATTGGCTATCACAATATATGTTAATCGTTGGCACCGGTTTGGGCCAACTAGGAATATCCTCCAGGAAGTTTCAAAGCCATTCCGCTTCTTCCGTTATTTTGTCTAACGCTGTGAACTCTGATTCCATAGTAGACCAGGCAAAACATGTTTGCCTCGAGGATTTTCATGACACGGCTGCATTACCAAGTGTGAAAGTAAATCTACTCGTAGATTTGGAATCCAATATATCAGATATCCAGTTAGCATCGCTGTATCCCTCTAGAACAATAAGATATATCTCGTAATGTAGCCCATATTTTGAAGTTTCATATACCTCAAAACTCTTACTATGGCTTTCCAGTGGTTATGTCATGGATTGCTAGTATATCTGCTAAGTCTGTTCACAGCTTGAGCGATATCAGTTCGTGTGCAATTCGTGAGATACATCAGACTTCTGATGATCCTTGAATACTCTATTTGCGATATGTTTAAGCCAGTATTCTTTGATAGAGGAAAAGTTAGGTTAGCTACTCCCAAATCTTTCATATCAAATTTGCTGGATAACACTTTCTTGGTAGACTGAATCAACTTATGATTATTACCAATTATCAGCATATCGTCTACATAGAGACATACAATGACATATCATTCTTGAGTTGATTTGGTGTATATACACTTATCACACTCATCGGTTTTAAACCCACTTGACAATATCTCTTTGTCAATATTCTCATGTTATTGTCTAGGTGCTTGTTTTAATCCGTACAAGGATTTTACAAGTTTGCACACATTCTGTTCTTATCCAGGAACATTAAACTCTTCTGGTTGTTCCATGTAAGTCTCTTCATCCAATTCACCATTCAATAATGACGTCTTTACATCCTTTTGATTTATTTCAAGACCAAATATAGCTGCCATAGCTATGAGCATTCTTACCAATGTGATACGAATCACTGGTGAATAGATGTCAAAGTAAACAAAGCATTCTTTTTGTCTATAACCTTTTATGACAAGCATTGCCTTGTACTTAACTATTGATCCATCCGTTTTTATCTTCCTCTTGAATATCCATTTGTAGCCCAGTGGCTTACAACCTGGAGGAATATCAACCAACTCCCAGGTATGGTTCTGTAGGATTGAATCAATCTCACTGTTAATAGCCTATTTCCAAAGAGATGCCTCCAGAGAAGTCATAGCTTCTTTGTAGCTTTGAGGCTCATTTTCTAACAAGTATGTTAGAAAATCGGGACCAAACGAATTAGACGTTCTAGCTCTTTTGCTACGTCTAGGCTCGATTGTCTCAGCATTTTCACGTTGATCTGATTCTTGGTCAACCTGATCACTGTCCTTGACAGTATCAACTGTTCTTTTGAGAGACTATGTTCTCTATCTTTCCTTGCAAGGAAACGTCTCTTCAAAAAATGTCGCATTCTCAATTATCATGTTCGGATCGATGTCAGGAATCTCCGACTTATGTAGCAAGAATCGATACGCACTACTGTTGCGAGCATATCCAATGAATATACAATCAACAGTTTTTGGGTCATATTCTAACCTTATTAGTTTAGGAACCATTACTTTGGCAATTGGCAAGACACCCCCACAATTTCAGATATTTGTAGGAAGGTACATAACATTTCCACAACTCATATGGTGTCTTGTCCAATCTCATGTGAGGAAGCTTATTCAGAACGTAGTTCTCGGAAAGCATGGCTTTCCCCCCACAAGTTCTGAGGTAAACCAGAACTAGTCAACATGACATTCATCATTTCCTTCAACGTTCGTTTTTTGCACTCAACAATCCCGTTTGTTGAGGAGAATAAGGAGCAGAGGTTTCGTGAATAATTTCGTGCACATAAAAATATTCACCGAATGATGAAACATATTCACCACCTCTATCACTCCTGATTCTTTTGATTTCCTTGCCAAGTTGATTTGCAACTTCGTTCTCAGTGTATAAAGCTCTCAATAGCTTCAGCTTTGCTCCTCAGCAAATACACTTAAAAGAATCTTGTGCTTTCATCGATAAAAGTGACAAAGTATTTTTTACCGTCTCTTGTATGCACAATATCCATGTCACACACGTCAGTGTGTACAAGTTCCAAGGATTCAGAATTTCGTTCTATGATGTTCTATGTATTTTTGCTTCAACACATGCCTCACACTTATGTTGGCTATCAATACAAATTTAGGTATAAGTTCCATGTTAATTAATGTACGCATTGTATCATAATTAACATGTCTTAACCTCCCATGCCATACATTTTGTGACTCAATAATATAAGCAGAAGTTTCAGCTTTATTAACAGCACAATTGACAATCATTGAAAAGGCCCTCAGCGAGGTATCCTTTTACTACATAGACATAATTTTTTTTTTTGTCAATATAATCTTGTCAGAAACAAATACAAACCCAAGACCGAGTTCTTTCGAATATCTGGAACATGCAAACAT
Source organism: Zanthoxylum bungeanum (assembly GCA_019454045.1). Taxonomy (NCBI): domain Eukaryota; kingdom Viridiplantae; phylum Streptophyta; class Magnoliopsida; order Sapindales; family Rutaceae; genus Zanthoxylum; species Zanthoxylum bungeanum. The sequence continues at coordinate 1,175,092 of SKCR01001385.1, read as the reverse complement.
TCTTATATGTAAGCTCCGTTCCGGATATCATTTTCAGAACCAATGTGCCTTGTCTAACCATTCTAGAGGTATACGAGTTTCCCATTGTCAGATGATCGCCGCCATCGACCTTCTGACACGAGGAAAGCATCTCGCTATCTGCACATATATGACGAGTAGCCTCAGTGTCTACCCACCATTCTCTCGGATTCCCAACCAAGTTGGCTTCAGTTACCACTGCTGAGAGGTTCATTTCTGAAGTCTCATCAGTTAACTGCTCATCTTCAGTGACATACGCTCATTTTTCTTGCCCTTGTCCTGAGACTTTTTGTTTCTGCAGTCATTTGTCATATGACCGCTCTTTTCACAATTGTAGCACTTTCCCTTGAACTTATTGTTCGCTTGGGAAGAATCAGCTCCACTGTTTCTCTTATTGCTACCATTTACACCCTCAATAATGTTGGCCTTAGACTCCGTAGTCTTGTAGCTGGCCTTCTAGGACATCATGTTGTCCTATTCGATTCTCAATCGAACTCCAAGGCTCCTGAAGTCCTTCCATGATGGAGGCAACTTTTCAATTATTGTGGCAACTTGAAACGTCTCACAGAGTTTCATACCTTCATCCAGTATTTCATGAATGATCTACTGCAGTTCACCCAACTGAGACATCACCGTCCTTGAAACTACCATATTGTAGTCCAGGAACCTACCCACGACAAATTTCTTTTGTCCGGCATCCTCGATTTTGTATTTTTTCTCGAGAGATTCCCAGAGAATCTTCGCAGAAGTCATGCCTTGGTACACATTGTACAGGGTATTGTCAAGACCACCCAGAAGGTAGTTCTTGCACAGGAAGTCACCAGACGACCATGTCTCTTCTCGCAGTTCCTTGACTGCATCTGATTCACCCTCCACAAGACCCGGAGGATCTTTGAGGTACTTAGCCAACTGCAGAGTTGTCAGGTAGAACAACATTTTGCTCTGCCACTTAGGCTCTTATCGCCTTTTTGACAGAATATCATTTAACTACTTTCTCAATAGAACCTCTTATCAATTCAAACTCAGTATTTCACTTTTTCAATGTCACAAAATAATATACGATAAGTGTAGATATATGTGTATATGTCAAATAAGATTGGATGGAATTACTTGTGTAAAATTACACTTTAAATTCTCAACCAAGTATGCAACACATAAATAAGTTTCAACTTTATCACTAAGTGTATGCTTGTGATAATTGAACACCCTAATAATAACTTAAATCTATACTACCAAGATTTAATGTGTTTCAGTATATGATTTACTAAGTTAATATTAAATTAATCTAAGTCTTTGCAGTCTATAACAATTTCATGACAGATTCGTTAGTGTCACGTTCGTATCTACGTTCGAACGAGACTGTCCAGTGTGTGCGTTCGTGTTGCGTTTGATAACACGTTTGAACGAAGTGTTCCAGAGAGTTCACGTTCGTGTTGCATTCATGAACGAGTTCGAACGAAATAATTCCAGAGAGTTCACGTTCGTATAGCGTCTGAGAACGCGTTCGAACAGAATGATTCCAGAGAGTTTGCGTTCGAGTTGCGTTTAGGACCCGTTCGAACGTTCTTAAGCAAAAGGCTTGGGTTCGAGTTGCGTTTGAATACGCGTTTGAACGTTCTTACGATTTTTCAGATTTTTACCTTCGCGTGCGTCGGGCGTTCGAACGCCCTACGGGTTTTTCATGCACAATCTGTATTTTTTTCCAGAAATTTTCTTAACTACGCATGCGATTTACTATTTAACAACACTAATCAATAAGTTCGTAAGATTGTTGTCAATATAAGTGGCATTAAACATCAAATAACATGCTACACAACAATTCAAACCAGAAACAGAAATCTAGATCTACTATTCATGCAAAACCCTAAAAGATTGAAACCAGAAAAACCTGATAAAACTGTGTAATGTGATGGCGAATTCAAGTCGAGATCTCTCTGTCCTTAAGAACTTATTGGCCCCGTCACAGGTGCTTTACGGATTCAATTAGCCAATGTTCTCACAGTATAACTTGGTTCCTTCTTGTCTAAGGAGCACTCCTTAAGAAGTATTCGAACTGAGAATATGGTGAAATTCTCTCCAAAAACCAATAAACAAAACAAAATGTCTCTTTAAAATTCGGATTTTCCTCATCCCTTTGTAATGGATATAATGCCTCCTTTTATAAGGGTGCCAATAGGGCACCCTTTAGGGTGGGGTGCAACCCTCCAAAGGGTTAGTACCCCTCACAAGCACCCAATGTTATGGAAAGACAGATTTACCCTTAATGAATATTTAGAAGAATTTCCAACATATATCAAGAGATCCCAGATAAGGAAATGCAGATTTGTTTTATGGCTTGTAAGCTATTGAAAGAGAAGATGAAAATACTGAAGAACATGTCTTCAATACTAAATGGAAATTACAAAACCAAGTTCCAATGATGATACAAAAGTTTTCAAATACCCCTGCTGTGGAGGTTAAGCTCTTGATATTTGTCTCATAAAACAATTTATTTAAACTCGGCATCCTCTACACAAAACAAAAACACCAGGATTCGCACAAGCAAGCTACGGCAACTTACGGGGTCTTTGACATGTGGACGATCAGATCAACCACACGGGAACTGCAAAACCACAAGAAATCAGAAATGTCAACCATTGCATTACGATGAAAATTATCAGTGAATTCAAAAACCCAAGCTGCATTGATTAGATGTCAATATAACTATGCTCGTCCATTAATTCAATTTTAAATTGTATTTTCGTGAAGGTGCTAACGGAGAATATAACAAAAGATAAAAGTGATCAGAAATTTACCTGTAGCCCCACTCATTGTCATACCACGAGACAAGCTTCACAAATTTCTTGCTCAAAGCAATACCAGCCTTGGCATCAAAGATACTTGACCTGCAAAATTGAACGGAGAGAAAATTAACTCATTTGGCATCTTCTACAAAAACAGTGAAGAAGAGCTAAAGATAAGCTTGTGCATATTTTATCGTTTTTAAATGTGGTTCCCATAGAAAAAGTGAGGACACAATCCTATCTGAGCACCTTACCCCATAAATGACACATTCACTGTCTCCAACAAATCATAAGAAGAAAACAGAAGCTCAATTGTCTTGAGAGTAATAGCTAAAAGTATCAATTAATTACCTGTTGTCACCAACAAAGTCGGTGGAAACCACATCATCCTCCGTGTATCCCAAGATACCCTTTAGTTTTCCCTCAGACTCCTCCCTGAGAAACACACAATAAATTATATTCAAGACCATAATAAAAGCCGTAAGATTCGCAACACAATGACATAAAATTTTAGGCAAAACTTCGTCTGTAGCATATCAGTAGGAAACTACAAATTCCCCTTACTTGATGGCAGCTTTAATTTCATCATAAGAAGCTTCCTTCTCCAGCCTCACGGTGAGGTCAACCACTGAGACATCAACAGTGGGTACACGGAAAGCCATACCAGTCAGTTTTCCATTCAAAGAAGGCAAGACCTTTCCAACAGCCTGAAAATTTAACAAACGCCAAACGGAACATCCATTGATCTCGCAAGTGTTGAATAGCATGGCCTGTCTATTGGCCACAAAATCCACAGAAAAGCAGGCTCAATAAACTCATACCTTTGCAGCTCCAGTACTGCTAGGAATGATGTTGAATGAAGCGGCCCTGCCACCTCTCCAGTCCTTTGATGATGGCCCATCAACCGTTTTCTGGGTGGCTAAATAAGCATAATAAAACAGCATAATAAATATACATTTGCAGAACAGCCTTTAACATATTAAGATGGAAAAGCAAATTTTAATCTACAATACCGGTGATGGAGTGAACAGTGGTCATCAAACCCTCAACGATGCCAAACCTGTCATGAATGACCTGCAAGCAAACACAAACAAGAAAAAGTCAAATCCCAAATAAAGTTATACCCTCTGACTTTTGTCAACAGTGCACCTCAAAAATACAAAATATAAGGTATAAAACAAAAGAACCTTGGCAAGGGGAGCAAGGCAGTTGGTGGTGCAGCTAGCATTGGACACAATGTTAAGTTCTGGCTTGTACTCGTGCTCATTGACACCGACAACGAACATAGGAGCATCCTTGCTGGGGGCTGATATTATAACTTTCTTAGCACCACCCTGATTAAAAAAACAACCAATTTCATTGAGATCATCTGCATAAACTCAGATGATACACATACAAATCAAATCAAAGAAAGCCTTCGCAACAAAATCATGCTCAGACAAAAGAAGGCATCCCTCGGTTCTCTTCGCCTTTTAAATGTTTTCCATACCTATCAATTGCACCATTTCACAATAGCATAGGAAAAATGGGCAGTTACATAAACAATATAAAGACTCCAAAAATATAATCAGAAAGCAGTTAGTCCACAATAAAAACACTTAGCATATCTAAGGTTTCAATTAAGTAATGGTTCTCATCAGCAGAGATTCCAAATATATATGGATCAAGTAATTACATAAACATAATAAATATTCAGCAATGCATGGCAGCATGAAACTATTACATAACAAATAACTCGATACTCTTTAAACTTTGAAAGACAAACCTTCAAATGAGCAGCAGCCTTATCCTTATCAGTGAAGACTCCAGTTGACTCCACAACGTACTCGGCCCCGGTCTGAGCCCATGGGATCTCCTCTGGGTTCCTATTATTATCCAACATATAAAGGTAACCATCTTAACTATCAATTCACTCTTTAAAAGTTAGCAGAGTGAAAAGCTTGGATAATACGCTTACCTAACACCGAAAACAGCAACAGGCTTCTCACCAAAGAGAAGGGTCTTCTCGTCCTTAACCTTCAACTCATGGTGCTTCCATTGACCGTGAACACTATCATATTTAAACATGTATGTCTAAAAAAATAAAAAAATAAAATCATATTAATCATCTGCAAATATCCTCTAACAGTAAATAAATCTTATCGATTTTTTTTTTTTTCAAAAGCAAAAATTACCATGTAATCGGTTGTGATAAAGGGATCATTAACAGCAACAAGCTCAACATCGTCCCTCTGCAAGATAACTCTTGCAACCAACCTACCAATTCTTCCGAAACCTGAGTAATTTCATTGCATGAACATAAACAAACATCAGATCCTTACTCATAAGACCGTAATGAAACTTAAACTTCACAAATTGATACAAAGTTAAGATCTATTACCGTTGATTCCGATCTTGACCTTCCCTGCACATCATAGCAAACCATGAAAAAAAAAATCAAAAATCAAATAAAAAAGCGATAATCAAATCACGAAAAATCAGTGAAAATAAATTAAAAGTACCCATAATTCTCGAGCGCTAAAATTGAGCAGTGAAGTGAAGAAGCTTTAGAATAGAGACCCCAGTGGTGGTTGAAAAAAATATAAAGGAAATGAACAGAAGACTGGAGAAACCGGTTACTATGAGAGAACTTTAGCTGAGTGTAATCCACAGCCGTCCGATCTGAACCGGTGAGGTGTTGTGGTTATATATGGTCCGTTCGATCGTTGTCAATGTAATGTAAAGTCAAAGTAGTATTTATTCTCTACGAAACGGCTCTTCACATAATCTCCTCTCATTTAAAAAGTTGAAGATCTGTCCAGTGGCCACGTCACTATTTTGTTGACACTTTGTTCTGGTTTGGTTGACAAGTGGGTGTCTTACCCAGGTTTTGGAATTATTATCGAAGCCCATAATTCCTGGCCTGCTGGCCATTTGTTGGTCCACGTAAGCTTAGAGCCCGTTTGGGTTAAATTCATTTTACCCCAACTTGTTTTTCAAAATTCAAAATATCCCCAATCTTTTTAAAGTCTATCATTGACATGATTTAAATTCATGTTCAATGGTTTATCCATTTATTTTTAAAGTATAATTTAAATGTAAATACTAATCAAAGGTGTCATCAAGCGACGGCAAAGTAGAGGTGCACAACCATTACATTATATGCTGATCAGTTAACGATACAGATAGTTAATATGGCAATGCACCACCAAGTGAGGAATAAATGTACTTAGTTGATGATTTGCAAAAATTTAGAAGAGATTTTGTAGTTTGTCAAAAGTATTAAGGGGCGGAGTGAAGTTTAATCCATTTCAGTATGTGTGAATATCACGGGAAATTGATTAATACGGTACAACTTTATATGGTTTATTAATAGCCAAAGAAATCATGGCTGGTGAAGGGCATTTGTGACCTAAAATGTTGCCGCACACCTAATCATTTTCATATCACTATTGTGTGTCCGTACAATGCAGTTATCGTGCGAACTAATCTTATTATGGGTTTAGAATGAAAAATTATTTCGAATTTATTTTTATTGATTTTTGAATTCGGACTAAAATTTGTCTTGAATCCTGAATCAAATGAATTTAGGATTTCAAATCCCGATCTAATTTTATATTCAATATCGTATTCAGAATTTACTATAATTATTTCAATTTCATATTGTTTCTATAAACTAATTATCATTGTTACGTGTATAAAACAAAATGAACAATGTTTTGAAAATCAGATCGAATTGGTCGGTTGAATCGGTCGCATCGGGAATCAATCATGAGTCTGGTCCGGTGAAACACAAAAAATCGGACTTCAAAAAACTGGTCAAAACCGATGAACCGGATCAGGCATGTTCCTAATTTATTTTATTTTTTGTAAAAAAAAATATATAATTTAATATTTAATAATTTTAATTAATTAAAATTATTTATGACATTATCCGATTTTATCGGTTCAACCAGTCGAATCAGTAACTCATCGAACATTTTAAGGGTGTGTTTGGTAGATAGTAGAAACTATTGTCAAATAATATAAATTAACTTATAAGTTATGAAATAAACGCTACAGTATAAGATAGCGATAAAAAATAATCTTATATTATGATTTTGTTAATGTTAATGCTAAACGCTAGTGTTACCCATTTGATGAAATATTAAAACGCTGACATTAATACACCGATATTGATCCACCAAACACATCATAAATCATGACATAAAAGGCGAAAAGCCTATAATTATGTGGGACCCAGCTACTGTGAGAGAGATTATATATACAACCGAAACATAATATAATTTTTTCCAAAATCATATGTTAATTTGGGATAGCTTGGGTTACACTTGGACTTTGCAATGATGCACAAATGCAACATTTGGAATCGCACAAATGCAACACATGGAATCCGTCCCCATTCAATTGATATTGTATTTTTTTATCTCAGATATTTCTTCATTGCAAATTCTGCAGATTATTCAAGAGAGTTTCTTATTTATACTATAAAATATATATATATATATATATATATGTGTGTGTGTGTGTGTGTGTGTTTGCTACGTATATTCAATCAAATTATACTTGAACTACAAAGTCTCTCATACATTTATATCTCCCATAATTCCAACTGAGCTCCATAGAACTTGAGCTTGGTAGCAAATTATTGGTATATGGATTTTAATGATGTCAATGAAGTACAAAAATTCAAAGATAAGAAGTTCAAAGACATTAAGACTTTGATAAAAATAATCAATTTTAGTGATTTGGTTTCGATTGAGTCAAAACATCTAAATATTAATGAATCAAGTTCGATAAAGCCAACGAGAGCAAAGATGATAAAAAGTCAAAAATATGATGGAAAAGTCAGAGCAAAAGCCAAACAAAATGAAAATCAAAGGGCATGATTAAGAGCTAAGACTCGATATAAGTTAGTTCATATCTACGCGTTTTTAAGCTCATAAGAATCATGCATTTTCATACGAAGCATTTATGGTCAAGTGCATAATTATTTTTAACATGTTTTAAATATTGGAATCGGCATACCTAGGGATGGCAAAATCCGGATCCGGACCCGGGTCCGGATCCGCAAGCACTACATATGTCCCGGGTACGGATGCGGACCCGGGGTCCACAAGCATCTCGTTCCACTGTTTTTTTCCTTTTTTAAGCTCCAATGTTTTCAAAATAACTGACTACTACTCACTGACTCACTGAACACAGATAAAAAGGGAAAAACAGTTCTTCAAACATACCACATTAACCTCTTGCCTACATTGAATGAAAATTTGACAGAAAAATTGAATGAATGATTGATGAACGTTAGAGGCGAGGTGAGCGTGAGATAAAGAATGAATGAATGATCATTGATGAACTGAAACTGGTTAATTAGGAATTTTGACTTTTGACTTTTTTTTTTATTTAACCGGGTCACGGGTACCGGGGTCCGGAATCACCCGGACTCGTATATGAACCCGATTAAATTCGTGTCTTAAAATTTAAGACTCGGTTCGCAAAAAAAAAAATTGTGGATCCAGGCCGGGTCCATATTTTTTCGACACCCCTAGGCATACCAGTGACAAGAAGAACGAGACACAAATTAGACTATGGATATTTGAATTCAAACGTTACTCAAACGTTAAGTCTATGTACGAATTCGTTTGAACGGGATGAAAAGTGCGACACAAACGAACTTCGTTCGCACTCGACTCAAACTGAAGATTTCAACCTCTGTAACTGGCACACTTGTGACAGAACCAGGGAAATCGGCATACCGATGTCCATACCGGTTGGGTTGAAGCTTTGTATACTTTATGGAACCGACATGAATCATACATGTGTCTATATCGATGTACATATCGGCCATCGTGTAACATTCAAAAACTCATATTTTCAAAAATCGTTTCTTATTGTTAGACCGGCATATCGGCCTTATCACAGAGAAACGTGTATGTTTAGATTTTTACTTATAAATTATACACTACTTCATTTTGAGAGCTCTCGTTTGATTCCATTGATTTAAAACCCGAACCGGCTTGGCCTGTTTGACCGGTTGACCCATGTATCGGTCCTCTGGTCGGTTCGGGTGACCCCCCCAACCCGTGTGTCCAAGACCTGGCCTAAGACCCAGTGACCTAGCCTCTGTCGGGATTTTCACTTTTTTTTTTAATTATTAATTTTTATTTTTTATTTTTTATTTTTTTGTAAAAAAAAATATATAGTTAAAACATTGACTCGGGGTAGACTCCCTGTTCAACCTCGGTCGGATCTATAATCATTGATCTTTTCGCCGTATCAGGTCAATGGACCGGTCCGGGTTTTAAAACACTACTTAATTATTTTGAGCTCTTACACTTTTAAACATTTTCTTACAAAGAAAACAAATAGAGAATTACATCTTCTTAATTCTTTAACTCTCAAAATCAAAAGCTCATTGTTTACATTTTCACATTCATTTAGTAAGCTTAATTTCATTTGGATAATACATTCACATTCAAATCTTTATAATCTTTTGTCCTGAGTTCCTAAATAGTTAAAGAGAGTCTTTCAAATCTTATATATCTTACACTATCTACATTTGAAAAAACTCATATTTCATTTTCATATTTATATTAGTGAGCTTTGATACATTTGAGTTGAGATACTCACATTTAAGTCTTCTTTTTAATATTTCACGAGTACCCAAATTATTGTTATAAAATTTTCATCATCAAACACTTGTGTGAGATTCCCTTATGTGAGTGGTGATTACTCTTAAGGGATAAATTGTTGTAAAATATTAAGAGAAACATTGGAATAAAGAACTTTGTTGTAGAGTGTGGACTCATTTTATATAGTATAAAGTTTCAAGCGTGACTTGAAATAATGAACGTAGGCAAGACTGAACCACTATAAATTCGGTGTCAATTTTTTTTTATCCATATTCACTTGTTTATTGTAAGTTTTATATTTTTTTTCCATATCATCTTTTGGACAATTAAAGTAAAATCAGTATTTTATTTATTGTTCATTGTTGAATATATTAAATTATTAATCGTGGAAATTGAATTTTAAGCATAATATATAAAACTACTAACTAAATAGCTTAATATTGAAAATATTTTTAATTCCGCGTTATTCTTAAAGTACCCAATTCACCTCTGTTTTTGGTATAAATTGTTTAAGTGTTTGTTGGTAATTTTACAAATATGATATAGTCACGTCAATTTTTCTATTTAATTTTTGTTTAAAAACAAAAAAAATCTGAAATCAAGTAGCAGAAAAGACAAGCAGTTATTATCTAACTTTCTCTTGTGTATAAAAATAAAGGGTGATGTTATTTAAACTCTAATAATTAATTTAAACACTTTATTAATATGTATTCTCATTTATTGAAATTTTAAAACTATTTTTTGCTCGAGACACTCTTTAAATTTTTTTAAAAAATAAAAAAAAAAAAAAATCTCACTTCAATTCTTTATATTATTATAATTAATTACTTTATAAACTCGTTTAAATCTTCAACACCCACCATTTTTTATTAAAATTTAGGCAAAAATACAAAAGTGAACCTCTAACTTTCATATTTTTTTCATTTAAGTCATTTAACTTTCAGTTTTGTCAATTCAGTCCTCTAACTTTCAATTTTTGTCAATTCAAGGCTCCGTTATAAATTCATCACTGTTGCCGTTACAAATAACGGTAACAGTAAAGTGAACGTACTTTGCATGTTATTTAATTAATACATTCAATTAGAAAATATAGGCAGACAGAGGAAGTTAAAGCAAAGTAAATGTACTCTGCTTGCATCTTCGAATTATTTTTTTTTGTCAAAAACACATATCTCAAGTTCAATATGATTTTTTGTCAAAAAAATTATAAAAATTATAACTAGTGCTAGTAACTAAGATATGTATTTATTATAAGAGATTAAGATAATCAGATGTTGTACCTACTATATTTAGACTCGAATCGAATGATTTTAGTAAATGACATCAAATGTGATACCGCGTTGTATGATATATTTTCTCCATCTTTTGAGTGGCATGATGGCATTCTCGGATGATGTGGCATTATATTTGATGACAACCAATACTTTTGATTCTATGCAAAAAATAGCTGGCAAAGTACGTTTACTTTGCTTTAGTAAATACTCGGGATATTGAACTTGAGATATGTGTTTTTGACAAAAAATATAGTCATATTGAACTTGGAATATGTGGCATTACATTTTATGACAATCAATACTTTTCATTTCAGTCATTTAAATGTACAAAAAGTCATATTAAACTTGAGATATGTGTTTTTGACAAAAAATAACTCGAAGATATAAACAGAGTACGTTTACTTTACTTTAGCTTCCTTTGTCTGTCTATATTTTATAATTGAGGGAATTAATTAAATAACAGACAAAATACGTTTACTTTACTGTTGCCGTTATTTGTAACGGAAACAGTAATGGATTTATAACGGAGCCTTGAATTGACAAAAATTGAAAGTTAAATGACTGAATTGACAAAACTGAAAATTAAAAGACTTAATTGAAAAAACGTGAAAGTTAGAGGGTCACTTTTACATTTTTTTTTTTTTTGCCTAAAATTTATTTAAAAATATGGTGTTTCCTTTACTAATTCACAGCTCAAATCTTTCATTTGCTTGTGAGCCGGGTGTGGATATTCTTTGAATAAACTAATAGATATATACAAAATTAAAAACAAAGAAAAAAAGAAAAAAAAATATGTTTATAAATACATGTTTATTTATTAGTTGAAGTGCCTCGTGATTTTTGTTATTAGATTTATTTCATCGATTTCTTTCTTGCTTTTTATTTATTATTATTTTTTTTAATAAAACTGAAGTTATTTTTTCTTTTATATTTTAAATATGGATGTTTGTTTTTTATGCAGAAACAAATACTTGTTGTTTGTTAAATTATATTTTTTCTAATGATGTAAATTTGATATTGAGAAAAGTTTTAGGATTTAATAATTTATGTTAGGATAATTGGGTTGAATGAGTGTGCTAAATGGTGGGAAGAGTAATAGATTCAATTAACATAAATTTAATTGTCATTTTTAGTAAATTACATTAGAGATAATTTTATAATAAATTATTTTGTTAAAATTTGAGTGTCGAAAATACATTTTAGAGTGCAAATAGCCCCATCCAAAAATAAAGAGCTATATTTTGCTGAACCGAAAATAATAATAATAATAATAATGGGTCAATGGAGCTCTCAATTGAATTTGATTTGGGGACAAAGCAAACCAGAATGGGATGTTAGGGAATATCCAGCATCCCATTTTCTAATGCAATGGCCCCTGCATATATATATTTACAAGTATGTGGGTTCATCACTTCAACTTCCTCAATTGCTTTGTCTCTTTCGATCTCAACAAACATCACTTATGAAGCTCGGCCCCTTCATTGTTCATGCATGAACTTGCAACCTGACATATCATTGCCCAGCTTCTGTTGTTTCTTAATTCATACTTAATTTCATAATTTTTTCTGTTTAAAAAAATAATAATAAATATTTAGACTATTAATAATATTTTTGAAGACAAAAATTTAACCACTCCTAAAATAAAACTTGCTTTCAAGTCTGCTGTTGATCAATAACCTTTTTCATTTTCCAAATCTCTCTATTTTGTTGTGAGATGCCGGCAAGTTAATGAATAGTCCGGAGCAAAAAACATAGCTTTGGCTGCGGACGACTCACAAAAATAGTCGAGCGGACTTGATTCGGTGTTCAATATTGAATCTCGATTCGGTCGACTTAAATTCTATTAACAAACTACTTAGGATTTGGGCAATCTCAATAGAATATGGATATTCATACAAAAAAATTATGCAAAAATTAACACTAAAAGTCATTTGATTTGCGAGATAGGAGACAAAATGAAGTTTTTTTTTCTTTTGAAAACCATACCGTTAAATCACCCGACCTGTATCCGATTTGAGCTTAATCGAAGCAGGTAAAATCTTCGACTGTCCTATGCTCTTATAAAAAAAAATGCACCCCATAGATTCAAATACATGACCTAACAATCAAGTCATAAACTATTTGTCATCAAGTCAAAAGAGTTATTACCTAATGATTCATTGGAATATAGTAAACAAAATATTGTTAATTGCTTGTCTTAACAATTTGAGTAAGAAATTAGAAGAGTAAATTGAGAATTGAATGGGTATCGTGAGAAATTTATTACTTTTAGAAAAAATTTAATTGTTATAAATTTAAAAAAAAAAGTTTTGATGAGATTAAAAAAAATTGGAGGATAAATAGCTCCACTCTAGATTGTAATAAAAAATTTAAAAAAATTCATGCAAAAACAAAAAATAAAAGTTTCAATTTAAATAATTATGACTTTGACAAACTTCACTAATATGGAAAAACTAAAGCCACTTCCCACGTAAATAACCTTAATAAAATGATGTTTACTCTAACTATTAAAAAACTCAGCACTAAATTCATTTCCAGTGTTACTAATCATAGTCAATCATAGAGCCACAGTTTGGCAAAAATCCCTATGGATTTGGGGCTATGTGGGGATGAATCTCATTCAGGGCGAGTTTAAGATTGTAAAATATATAAAAATCCGAATTCAATCAAATTTGGAATCCAAATTCAAACTCAACACTTGAATCGGGGTTTGGGAATCCGAATTAATTTTTCAATTTTTTTTTAAACAAAAATATAAATACACACACAAGCATCTCTTATAATAAGATTTTCACATAAGAAAATAAAAATTAAACAATAAAAAAGTAGAGATCGGATTCCCACTTATTCTTTATCCCATTCGGAGATAATGAAGAATATATTTATTCGAAAATTTTCGGATTCAAGGTGATACATATATTTTTTCATAATTCGAGTTCAAGTTCGAGAATCATAATCTCCGTCTCGTACCTGCCTCATTGACATCCCTAGATCTAGTCAAGCAACCAATGTGGGTTTAAAGTTAAAGTATTTGAACATATGGTCTCTATATAGCCTAAATATACGGTCTTGTGTTTAAAGTATGATTAAATATACAATAATGATAGATGTATTGAATGTGTACTCATATAATACAGAATCATAGTTGAATTGTAATTTTTAATTTTAATTTTTAAATTAGAATTTTATTTTAATTAAATAAATTTTTTTATATATACAATCTCTTTTGATTGATTTAAAATTATAATTGTGTACTCGTACTAAGAGAATATATCTATCACTAATCTTAAATATATATGGCCTGTAATGCTTATTCGTGTTCGAGTTTCCTATGAGAAATCAAAATTTTGAAATTATATTTTGAAAATAATTGGATACGTTTTGCTTAACCAATATTATAATGGGTTATATTCAAATATATAAATATTTATCAAGGGTCAAACCAAACTAGAATGGATGTTTGGGAATAATAGCCAACATCCCATTTACTACTGCAATGGCCCCTGCATGTTGAGAATTTATATGGTCTCTTCACTCCATGCTTTGTCCTTTTCAACCACAACAAAACAAACTTGACCCCTTCATACGAGCTTACAACCACACATTTATTATATTATATTATTGCTGAATTCGAGTCTTTAAATTAATGAATCAAAATCGATATATACAAATTAAGAAAGGAAATTGAAGAATTGAATCCCATCAAATCGAACCAACATTTGCCCACACTTGTATAAAAGCTATCTAAATACAATGTAAAGGATTGAATCTCATTAATATAAATTATTGAAGAGTGCTCGTGCTTCTACCGATGACATATATACTTTTTTTTCTTTTTTTTTTTCTTTTTTTTTTATAAACGGGGTGTCTGGGCCAGCTTACGCGCACCTCGACTAATCCCCGAGACCTGTGTCCATCGCCCTCAAAAGTTTCTAAGGGTAAGTCGCTGACTTTTTACACCATTGGACATGACCCCAAGGAAATGCATCTAATGAGATTCGAACCTTGAACCTGAAAGGGAGCAAACCACTCAAGCCCTAAGCCTTTACCACTGAGGCAACCATGTAGCAACAACGAGTATATATGTCCTATACTCGTTGTTGCTACATCAACTTTTTACATTGAATTGATCTAGTTGTGAGTTGAGTTTATGTTTAATATTAAATCAATATCGAAAGATAATAAAGATTCACATAAAGTTCGTATATAAATAAATCTTTATAGTTGATTCAGGGTTTAGTACCAGCGCAACTCAACACTTACATTAACAATGAGAATTCATGCACTGCACTCAAACTTGGATGAACTTTGAAGTACTGTTTTCAAAACCGTATTGGTGATCCAAAAGGTTCAATAGATCAGTGGTTCGACCGGTTGAATCGTTTCGGAAAATCGGTAGAATCGGTCCACGTCATAACTAGTTTTATTTAATTAAAAATTATGAAAAATATTAAATTTTAGTTTATGACTTTAAAAATAAAAAAAATAATCGGTTCGGTCCAGTTCATTGATTTTGACCGATTTTTATTGGGTTTGATTTTTTTTTTTTGCTATATTATTTTTATCGATTAATCGGTCCGGATTCACGGTTGGTTCCCGATTCAACCGATCAGACCTATTGGTTCCCAATTTGAAAGTCTAACCTATTGATTCCCGATTCGATTCGATTTTCAAAAGAATGGTCTGAAGCAAAAGATAGGAAAAATTGTACATCAATTACTAGGCTAGTGAGATTGGATCTTAGTAGTTGAAAGTGGAAAACAAATACATATGGAAAATTAATTGGTCAATCGAAAGTGGAAGAGAAAATTTATTCATAATGATTTAAAAATTGATGATGACATTTGGGCCCTATGGCAAAGAACATGTACACATGCTCACATGGCTTTGCACATGAAGACCTCTCTTTGGTCTAAGGTCACGACAAGCACTAGCAAGTGCAAATTGATCAATTTGGGCACATAGAGTTGCAAAATAATTACTACAATTTCACCTCTTTTATCTTATTATTTTTTTAGTTAATATTTTGATAGATGTATTTGATATCTTTAGCATATAGATCTAATCATCAAAATGATTGTTTCCGATCGTTATTGTAAAAATAATTTGGTTTGTTGGTCAGTTGTGAGACTTTTAAATTATTTTATTTTTATGCCATGCAAATGAAATATTATTTAACTAACTAAACCATGTGTTTTGAATATTGATTATTTATGATAACACACCCAGCTAATACAAATTATTACTTGATAATCATCTTAATGATTGGTCGTTAGAATAGAATCCAATGCAAGTTTTGCCAAAATTTCCAGCTGGGAATGATGGTATATACGAGTTAATTTGTAGAATTTTATTTCCTTAATTTATTTTCTGGGTCCAAATGTTTTTATAGAATATGTTTAATTTTATCTCACATAATATTAATTATGAAGTGTTTCACCAAAAAAAAAAAAAAAAAAACCAATTGATAATCAATGAAAATAACTGTAAATGTAATGTCAAAATCACTCTTAAATGAATTTGTATGGAAGGACGGACAAGGTCGCTTGCAAATAGTATGTATATTTACGACAATATAGTGTGTATATATATATATTGAAATTGTTGGAAACTCATCGTCAAATCACCATTTTCGGGTTTAAACGGAGCATGTAAAATAAAACTCACAGTTGTCTTAGACTCTTACAAGGAAGAGACTCTTTGGATTCGAACCCAGGATCTCAATGTGAGAGATCATAAACCCTACACCACCAAACCACACCCATTCGTGGCGATAATATAGTATATGATAACATCATAATAATTTATTATTTTTTATAAAAAAAAAAAATCCTCAGAAGGATAATGGAATGGGCATTTTGCAAATGTGAAAATGGGAAGAAAGCGAGGGCATTTTTGGTACGTGACCGTGCTATAAATTGAGGTAACATGTATGGCTACTTCCCCATGCACAAGCTCTCAATAACTCTTCTCCTTAAATGGTGTCGAAAGTGGAAGAAGCAATGAAGATGAAGCAACAGCAGCAGCAGAAACAGAAACAAGAGCACAATAAGAGTCGTATAGATCAGCAGATACAATGCAACAAAGGGAAAGCTAGCAAGTTCAAAAGGAGCAGCTCCATTGTTGAAGAAGATGGTGTTTCCTCTGCCATTCTCTTGCTTGCTTGTATTGCTTGCATTACTCCATCCTAATTAATTTTTTTACATATTTCCAGAGTTAGCGATCTCGTGATCAATGACTCGAAATTTATGTCAGAAATTAAGTTGGAAGTATCCATACCCTATTAATTAATTATAGCCTTTGATAAAGTAACACTATTATCTATGCAGCTTTAATTTAAATTAATTATCTTTGCAGGTATCATTTGTATTATTATCATGTTGTATTAGTTCCTTAATTAAAGTATATCAATATATTAATCTCTTGAATATTCTTCATACTCCTTCCAATTTATTTTCTGTATGTGTGGAAATTATCTTTCTAAGTACACAAACTTTCATATAAAAAAAATGTGAAGTATGTCAACGGGAAAAAGAAAGGGCCCAAATCAATAGAAACAGTTATACATTAGTGTGTGTATTATGTACATACTATATACTACTACCGTTGGCTAAATAAGTGCACAGACTTTCAGCATTGAAATTATTATATGCAAAGTAGGAAAAAATCAGATTTTTATTTTTTATAAAAAAAAATTATCGTTTTTATATTTTGGCTTCAGCAAATTTATAAATTTCGTGTTTTGGTTTTCTTGAAGTAAATTGTTTTCTAACTCTGATTCCCGTTGAATCAAAATATTGGTTCTGTCACATTCGAGTGATAAAATGAATTGACGAATTGAATTTGTATCAAATCTTAAATGAATCGAATCAAAATATAATGAATTCGTATTTGATTTGTTTATTAAACGAATCTTAATATCAAAATTCGAATTCGATTCGTTTAATAAACGAATGCTAAACAAATATTCAATTTGTGACGTGATTCAACGACATAATTCACCGTAATTTATTTATATTAAATTCTTAACACACACACATATATATATGAAATACTTAATTAATGGATTTATTAAAAATGATTCATCAAAACTAATCAATATTATTTTGTTTCTGTAGTAATCAATATCAACTTCTCAAACTTAATTAAATAATAATAAAAACTAACAAAATGACAATAATAAACGAATCTTAACGAATAAATAAATCAATGAGCTTAAATTCATATTCGATTCTTTAATAAACGAAACGAATCAAATCAAATCAACTCATTTACTAAATGAATCAATTTTTTCAAACCTATATCCAATTTAATGCAAATCGAAACAATAATATTTGAACCGAATTCTTTTTTACTTGTATGCATAAAATTAACTATTTTTGACAAAACCACATGAACTATCCATTAATCCGGTAGTAACCACTTTTCTTTTAACACATAGGGGCTGGATTCAAGTGTCCTCGTGTACTTTGTAATAATGTAAAGACTATACGGGGCCAAATTTGGTCAAAAATGACAATTTCGACCTTTTGCTTCGGGCCCAATACTAGACCCCCAGCATAGATCCAAGCCCAAGTTACCATCACAGATTCGCACTAAAGGAACCCCCAAGGTTTGATGTATATAAAGGCCCAGAGATCCACAAACCTAGGCCCAATAAAATATCACACCCCCAAACTATAATCAAGTCTCACCCCACGCCAGTCCACGTAACGCCCAAGCTCATAAACACTACTCAGCCGTTCCAGCCTACAACGAGCAAATGCAGTGAATACCCCTCATAAAGTCGACCATTACCAAGACTTAACAGACGAGTAATCAAGTGCACACCCCCAGATAGGTATATAAGAAATGAGGCTCCGGAAGGAAATGGGATGGAACCTGAAACACTCCTACCCATTGCTGAACGACACTCTCTCCATTGCTTTCATCACCACCCACCTACCTCTCTCACGACAATCGACATGGATCAAGGTAACATCTGACCTTGCTCCTCCTCCTACGACTTTTGCACCTCATTACCATCATTGACTTTGGCGTCGGAGTGCCTACGGCACCCACCACACCGGTGGGTAGACCCTCCACGCTCACCCAACTTCTTTGTTTTGTAGGATCGCCAGTGCCGCTCTTTACGAAATCTTGATTGTAGAAGTCGGGCGAAAACCAACGTCTACAAATATAATTTGTTTTCTAGTTATTTGGAGGCATGATGCCATAATCTATAACATAAATAGCGAACCACCGTCGAGCCAAACAGGGAGAATCTCATGACTTTTTTTTTAAAAAATAAAATAAAATCTTTAGAAATCCATCGTCAAATTATCAAATTTGGACTTAAAAGGAGCAGGTAAAATTTGAAATTCCCTACAAGCAATAGCGACAAACGATATCTATTTCCCAAGAGGGGGGTGAATTGGGTTATCGGTATAAGTACAGAATTAAATAAATATTTGCCAATTTTTTTGCTCTTATTACCAAGTGATCACTTAGGTTAATATTTCTCTATTTCGATTAATAACCTATATGCAAGTTTTCTACTCAATACATAAATATAAATACACTTGCAAATAGTAAAAGTATAGGGAAAGAGAAATACGACACCGCGATTTATAGTGGTTCGGCCAAACGTGCCTACGTACACTCTCACAAGCCTCGCTTGAAGATTTCCACTAAAATAGAATTTTCGTGGTTCACTCGCAACCAAGAGTTTTCCGCAAAGGTGCACTCCGAACCTTTTACACTTTGAGTTTTGTTCGTAGGTGCACTCACAACCTTTACAACTACCCAACATATATGATTTCACAACCACAAGTGTTTTTGTTTAAGAATGTTTGAAACACACTTGGGCACTCTGTAAGACACATAAATCGGCGACGCTGTTCCAGGCTCGCGGCCCGATTGGGAGTACGGAGTAGCCCGCAGAGGACTAAATCGGAGAAATAAAATGGAGTCGCCACCCAGCGTGAACTGGGAAATGATTTAAGGCCGCACTCACCCCTCGCAAGGGAAGAGCTCAAACCGTTAGGTTCGGAATGGTCCCTTACTTATGTCACTTGTAATGAATGGATTTATGTAATAATGTAACCAAGTCTACGCAACATACACATGCAAGATTAACTAATATCTAAGTTTGCACATATAGGAGTAGAACCTATATCTAAGTTTGCATACATAAAAATAAATCGACATAACGGCAAGCACACAATTTCATGAACATATCAAATAGATAAAAAAAATAAATAATAACTGTAAAAGCGTAAATATTAAAGAGAGATAATGAAAGTGTAAATAAGAGCGTAAATAATAACAATCCCATTAACGTTTCCTCAAGCAGTGCGTGAAGTTGTATCCCAAGTACAGACCGCACTACGGCACTACCGTTCATTCGGATTCAGCTACGAAATTTACGTATGAATTTCCATCCGATATACCACGAGAGGCAACACTCAATCGTTAACGCAATAATGAACCCAATGTTGACATGCATGAAATATGATAATACATATAAATATAAATAACCGAAGAGAACAAAACAAATGCAGAATAATTAAAAAAACAATAAACCGAAATTAAATGCGAAATAACAAAAGACTAATAATGCGAAATAAAAGCGGACTAACAAATATGTGACCAAAGCACTTGGCCATTTTGAATATAGGACTTTGCATACCCGGTTGGACGTATTCCACGTCCAACTAAGCATGTCGTGTCAGGGATAAAAAAATAAAATATAACAAATGGTGCCCTCAGGTCTTACCTTTTAAGTTGCTATTCGGAAGTGCGTTGGGACGTAGGGTTAACATTTCCGTTGTTTTTCTGGTTCGCTGGTTCGCTGTTTCCGCTCGCTGTTTTCTTCACTGTTTTGGATGATTTTTGCTGCTGCTTCGGGTGGTTGTTTAGGGACTGTTTTGGTTATTTTGGGATTGTTTTAGGGACTGTTTCGGGGGCTATTTTAGGGACTATTTTGGGGTTATTTTCGGTTACAGAGAGGGTTGTTTTGGCCACTGTTTTTGGATTGTGTTTCATGGTTTTTTGTGGATTGGTATGGCTGGTTTTGTTTCGATCAGTGGTGTGGGCTAAATGGGTGTTATTTTCTGTTGTTGTTTCAATCATTTTGTTGGTTTGTTTCACGTGTGCATGGGTCATTTGTTTAGTCTGTTTAGTCGATTGGTGAGGTGAGAGGGCTGCGTGTTTGATGGCTATTGTTGCTGTGAGTGCTTGTGGTTGATTTGTGGGTGTGTTTCATGAGTGGAGGGTTTGCTTGTTCTCGACGTGTGCATGGGTTTAGGGTCATCGTGTTTGAATGATGGTTGATGATTCTTGATGAGTGGTATTTATATCACTATTTTCCACTCATCTAACCTAATATTTTGTATAGTTTCTCGGGTTTTGTGAACATTTTGATGTATTTTGTGTTGTTTTGCAGATAAATAAAGTTGGGAAAGCATTAGAAGCAATTTGGGGCCAAAATAGAGAAAAATGACAAAAAGGGCAATTCGGTAATTTGGTCGCGTCGCGACGCCTAAATTGCGCCAGACATGCTAACGTGCGCCGATGGACACGTGTCAGAATTTGAGAAATCGGACTTGCTAACGTGCGCCGACCTTGCTAACGTGTGTCGTGCCACGTGTCATCATCACATAAGATTTGCTAAAATGCATCGGCTGCCACATGTCGAAATCTCATTGGACCAAAGCAAGCGCGTGCCACGTGTCAATCTCTCATTGGACCGAATATTGGACAAATCATATGTTGCCACGTGTCGACCTCTCATTTGATCGATCCTAAGTGCGTGCCACGTGTCAACTTTTCATTGGACCGATAGCTCAACCAATCACCGTGTACTATGTGTCGTCTTCTCATTGCACCACCTTCATCGCGTGACACATGTCATCACCAGATTCTGCCGACAGATCACGCGTGGTCAACCCGCGTGGACCGAAAATGCGTGCCAGCGTCACTACGCTGGGACATTTGGCGTCGCGGCGCTGGATCCAGAAAATGCCTATAAATTTAGCTCCTCTTCACTTCATTTGTTGTGTTTTCCTTGGGATTTTTTCCCTGATTTCATAGGAAGCATCTAGTTTTGTAATAATAAAATTATGTATTTTTATTTTTAGTTTTTATTACAGCTTTTTATTTATTTACTTTATGTTTTGTAGTTAAATTTCCGCTGGGGTAAAAGGGGTAAAAGGTGAAACCTTTAATATAATTATCTAGGTAAATCTCACTTAACTATCATTTATAAATTATAATTTAACCAGATTAATTAATGTCAAACTTTATTACCGCCTATATGGTCGGTCTAAATATAAATTACTTTACCGCATATATGGCTGGTCTTTATGTGACAGATAATTACCGCCTATATGGCTGGTGTAATTGGACTAAATGGATTACCGCCTATATGGCTGGTTTTAAATGTTTAACATTATTAATTCTTGAGAAAGCATAACATAAAATAATTTATATATTATAATAAGTGAGATTCCTATATAAGAAATATTAAATGTGAATCCTCTAATCCCAGCATTTTATTTTTATTCTGGGGAAGTGATGAAACACAATATCCACACTTAATAATTGATTTTCTTTTTATGGGTAATTCTTTAGTTTGTTTATTGAGTCTTAAGCTTAATGCTTCTTGTTGTCTGATCACCAATAAGATTGATGTGATAAACTTAAAATGAAATAGACATAAGGATTTTAGGTTTCAGTAGCCCACGATCTTCCTTGAGGATAGATAACCCTTTAATAGATTTCCTTACAGGATAGACATATACCTGTCGGGCGGGGGTAGCCACAATTGGAACTTAATCTTAATGAATCCAGGTAATTTGGTTGACATAGACATATGGTTCAATTGGGTTATACTGGGTATTTGCGTCTGACCATCGGAAGAGGCTTTTGCATATCATTGTGTTCCAGGTTAGCAAATTGATTTATTACATATAAATAAGAGAATCAATTCATCTTTATAATAATATTGTGTCAAGTCACGACCCTAGATCCTTGAGTCTTTTCTTTTATTTTCCTTAGTATTTTCTTTTGAGTCTGTTTTTATTTTATTTCGCAAAACCAAATTCAACCAACCAAAAGCAATCAATTCCATTCTCCATATAGTTAGATACTTGTAAATAAATAGTATCAATAATTAATAACAACAATAAGAATTAAGTCATCGTGGGATCGATATTTTTATACTACTTGAACGATATGTGCGCTTCCGTTATACGTGTGTGTTTACACCGGTCAATTGTCGGTTGAGTCGGTGGGTTTTTGCTTGTTTCAGTTCACGTGGAGAGCATGATGTGCGTTAGTTGAGGAGACCTTATGCTCATTCGGTGAATGTGTGGCTGTTGAAGGGCGTGTGAGTTGGTTGCCGAGAAGGAGGCTTGGCTGGTCTAGGGTGGTTCAGTTTGTTGGTGAAGGTTGTTGAGTGGTTCTTGAGTGAGGGTGAAGGGTATTGTCGGTTTGTGAGAGTTAGGGTTTCTCATTTTTACGTCATGGTCGTGGTCGTGGTCTTTTGAGAGAGGCCAGATGGAGAGTTATCGGCCAGTGGGCCAGAGAAGTGAGTGAAGGGTTTTTATCTTTGAGTTTGGGTTTTCCGAGAGATGGGGGGGTCTATGAGAGTGTTAGGGTTATTTGGTTAGTGTATGGGAGAGAAGAGAACGTGAGGAGATGGGGAACCGATTAGGGTTTATTATTTATTTTGTTGTGAGAGTCCAGTGAGAGAGAGGGGCGTTAAGATTATAAGGAAGAAGAAAGGTCTTTTTATAAGAGTGGGTTAGGGTTGTCCTTATTCGGGTAGGAAAGAAATATTGTGTAATTGTAGAGGAATATTTAATTAGTGTGTTATAAGGAAAAGATCCATTCAATTAGGAAGGTGATTTGTTTTAGTATAGGAAGATGATTTATGTGATTTGATTTGATTTCTTTAATTTGGGCATGTGATTTGATTTGATTTGTTTTAGATTTTGACATGTGTTTAATGTGTTGGATATTTTTGGAGGGGATTTAGTGGGCTTGGGCGTGTGGAGCTTGGTTCTTTGGTGGACTTGGGCGTGTGGGTTGGTGGTGTGTTTTAGGCCAAGGATGAATTTTAAAACAGAGATCCAACGAGCGAACCCGAGGCTAAGCAAACGAATTAAGTCCAACAAGGTATTGATTTCTGAATTTTCCCTTCCGACGTCAGTTTCCCGCGACTTCCGCAACTTAAAAGGTAGTGCCTCCATATGAGGCTCATCATCGGGACTTATATGCAAAAATGCAGTGCCTACACACTCACAAATATAATGAAGATTGTGTGAGTTTCAAACTCAAGTGTTCTAAGCTCACTAAATTATATGAAGCTGAGTGTGTGTGAGTTTGAGAGTGTTTGAGATTTAAGAAGGTTTAAAACACTCTTATTTTGCCTGAGAGAATGTGTATGAAGATGTGTATCAAGTCTCTAACCAAGGCAAATGAGTTGTTGTTCATTTATATAGAAAACGAAGAGCAATCCCAACTTTCTGTTGCGACCGGTATGGTCACCGGTATGCCGGTCTGGGTTTCCAACGGATACTAACGACTATATTACCATTGAACAAGTATACGTTAGGCCGGTATGCTAACCGGTATGATCCGTGCCGGTTCCAATATTTATACACAATGAAGAGCTTGACCGGTATGGTCACCGGTATATAGACCGGTTTAGGTCATGCCGGTTCCAGTAAGGGAACTAGCCGTTGGGCTCACCGTTATGTGACCGGTATGGAGACTGGCTTGGTTTGTGCCGGTTCCAGTAGCCATGCAATCCATAGGTTTACAAGTATGATGACCGGTATGGTCCGTGCCGGTTCCAGTGAGTGTGCAATCTTTAGCATCTCACCGGTATGGACACCGGTAAGAGACCGGTATACCGGTCTCAGTACCAAAAATGCAGATATGAAGATTTTAATGCATTTTGTACATGAACCTAATGCATATAAGTGAATGTGCATGATTCATATGAGCTTAGGAACTTAAATATTACAGTTCACATTACAATGAGAACCCTAAGCTAAGACTTCGCAATATAATCTTCAATTTGTCGCAAGTCTTCACATTCTCGATCTTCACCACGTATGCTTCGATATCTTTTTGTATTATCTCGTATTTACACGTCGAATACTTCTTTCTTGTTACATCATCAAAATCCAATTACGCGACCAAGTCGCCAACAATCTCCCCATTTTTTATGATGACAACACCTTAAAACTTGTTTAGATTTGTGAGCTTCTAGGAGTCCAAATGTTGATGATTTTGTTCCCCCTCAATATAAGCTCTCCCTCAATGTGTGATTGTCTTCAAGATAGCTCTATAACACTTGACAACACACATTAGTACATTTACTCCTCCTTAAACCAATGGTGAGGGTAAAACAAGTTTTAATCTCATTCTAATGATTTTCTCCCCCTTTGACATAATCAAAAAGTGGAGAAACAAAAATTAAATCTAAATTTTGGCATTTCCCCCTTTTTGCCATAAAATTAAAAAAATGTATAATGCAATTTTCAAAAGTTTGATTCTTATGAATATCATAAAGTCATTTTAAGCATGTTTTCTCCTTAAATTTGATTAAAATAAATCAAAACATTTCAAGATACCAACTAAAGTTTTATATCAATGAAATCAATTCAATGGCATTTAATGATTGTCTTCTTATAAAGATGATACCAATTATCAAACAATCAAAATCCATGCTTTTCATTATATCAATGGAAATTTATATTCATATACATGCTTTTCATTTTCATTTAAATATGTTAAATGGAAAAATCATTTTCAATGCAAATCAACTAAGTATTCACACACAAGAAATTTAACTCAATAAATTTAATGTGATACCAATTGATATGAAAATGGGTTTAACTTTATGATTAAGGCAATTGAAGGATATCAAATGAACAATTGATACCATTAGAAGTTTGAATAATTGCCTAATCATTTTGTATGCTTCAAAATATTTATACCAATTTGAAATATGCATACATACACAATTTAGAGGAAACGGTACAATTGTTTCCGTGAATACAGATTTTACATATTATCATTGCGATTCCTCATTTCTTTAAGTCTTCGGGATCAATTTGCATTTCTCTTTAAGATTCATTCCCAAATCTCCCCCTACAAATTTATCAATTACACTTTGGTACCCAAACTTTCTTGGGTCCATTGGGGTTAATTTTGATTTCTTGAGGAATCCATGCATTTTTAATCACTTTCTTGTTCATGCATTCAAAAATTTTATGTCATTTTTCATTGCATGCATGACATGTGACATTTTCATTGATAACATTTTTAGCATGAGAATCGGATGTCTTAACAAAATAATTTCTCAAAAATTTCCTCTTAACGTAAGGCCTATATCTTAATCCTTCTCTTTTAAATGCACATTTTTGGGATCCAATGAGCATATTAAAATTTTTATGTCCCAATGTGAATTTGCTAACAATGTTTTGCAAATCTATAACTTTTGTATGTAATAAAATATTTTCATTCAAAATTGATTCGCAATCGTATGTTTTAGAGTTAGATGACATATTCGATATGACATTTTCAAGTTATAGCTTTTTCATTTTTAAACATGCATTTTCATCATTTAAACATGCAATTTCTTTTTCATGTTTGGCCTTTAAGCAAGTAATATCATTATTTAAAACATGAATTTTATCCATACAAGTTGCATGATCATTTTTAAGTATAGCATGTTCATTTTTGATCAATTTTAATTTCTTTTTAAGCACGTCACACAATTCTTGCAAGCCATTAAATGCATTAAGTAAATCATTATAATTTTGAGAATTGTGTACCTCTTATTCTTCTTCTTTTTCGCTTTCAAAGAAGGGATCCTCATCCTCGATGGTCATGAATGATAGATTTGTTTTCTCTTGAGTTTGGACCTCTTCCTCCTCGGATGAGCTAGAATCGCTATCACTCCAAGTTGAAGTTGCTTTCATTGCCTTTTTCTTTGATTTTCCTTTCATTTTCTTCAATGGGCAATCCATAGCTATATGACCCGGTTTGTTGCATTCATAACACACAATTTTCTTGTTCTTCCGCGGCCATTTTTCTTCTTTCTTTTCATCCGCTTTTGATTTTTCTTTTTGCTTTACGGATTTGAGGAGCTTCTTGAAGTTCTTGTTTATTTGAGCCAACTCATCATCACTATCACTATTACTTGAGCTTGAGTCGTCTATTCTTCTCGCTTTTAATGCCAATGACTTCCTTGTCCTTTTCTCATCTTCCTCATTTTTATCCATCTTGATCTCCAATTCATATTCAAGCAATTTTCCGACTAAATCATCTATCTTCAAGGTATTCATGTCGTTTGTTTCTTTGATGGAGGCAGTATAGCTTCTATATTCTTTAGGGAGTGATCTCAAGATTTTCTTCACTTGATCGGATGGCCCAATGACTTTTCCCAAGGCGCCCAAATGATTGATGATGACCGTAAACCTTGAAATCATGTGATCAATTTCTTCCCCGGATTCCATTTTGAAGTTGTCCAATTCACGCATGTACCGGTTGATATTCGATTCATTTACTTGGCTTGTGCCCTCGTTGATCATTTCCAAAGACTTCCACAAATCATATGCGTTTCCACACTCCATAAGTTTGTTTATTTGATCCCGATCAATGGCACATAGAAGTTGGTTGAGTGCCTTAGCATTTTGAGAGGCTTGATTTAAATCATCATTATCCCATTCTAAACTTGGCTTCAGAATCTCAACCCCATTGCTATCATTTTTCGTTGATCCTTTTGCACCTCGTGTGATAACCAAATAAGATTGCGGATCAACAGCAAGAAGATAATTCAACATTCTCATCTTCCAATAGTTGTAGACTGTTCCGGTGTAAAACAGAGGTCTAGTCGTTGAAAATCCTTCGGCAAGATTTGATGAGTTGATTGTAGATGCCATGATCTATTCTCGGATGGTTAAGTCTTGTAGAGAAAACCTTGCTCTGATACGAACTGAAATTCCCTACAAGCAATAGCGACAACAATCTATATTTCCTAAGAGGGGGCTGAATTGGGTTATCGCTATAAGTGCGGAATTAAATAAATCTTTGCCAATTTTTTTGCTATTATTACCAAGTGATCACTTAGGTTAATATTTCTCTATTTCGATTAATAACTTATATGCAAGTTTTCTACTCAATACATAAATATAAATACACTTGAAAATAGTAAAAGTATAGGGAAAGAGAAATACGACACCGCGATTTATAGTGGTTCGACCAAACGTGCCTACGTACACTCCCCCAAGCCTCGCTTGAAGATTTCCACTAAAATCGAGTTTCCGTGGTTCACTCGCAACCAAGAGTTTTCTGCAAAGGTGCACTCCGAACCTTTACACTTTGAGTTTTGTTCGTAGGTGCACTCACAACCTTTACAACTACCCAACAGATGAGATTTCACAACCACAAGTGTTTTTGTTTAATAAGGTTTGAAACACACTTGGGCACTCACAAATATAATGAAGATTGTGTGAGTTGCAAACTCAAGTGTTCCAAGCTCACTAAATGATATGAATGTGAGTGTGTGAGAGCTTGAGAGTATTTGAGATTTAAGAAGGTTTAAGACACTCTTATTTTGCCTTAGAGAATGTGTATGAAGATGTGTATCAAGTCTCTAACCAAGGAAAATGAGTTGTGGTTCATTTATATAGAAAATGAAGAGCAATCCCAACTTTCTACTGCGACCGGTATGTAGACCGGTATGCCGGTTTGGGTTTCCAACGGATACTAACGGCTATATTACCGTTGAACAAGTATACGTTCGGCCGGTATGCTAACCGGTATGAGGACCGATATGGTCCGTGCCGGTTCCAATATTTATGCACAATGAAAAGCTTGACCGGTATGGTCACCGGTATGTAGATCGGTTTAGGTCATGCCAGTTCCAGTAAGGGAACTAGCCGTTGGGCTCACCGGTATGAGACCGGTATGGAAACTGGCTTGGTTTGTACCAGTTTTAGTAGCCATGCAATCCATAGATTTACCGGTATGGTGACCGGTATGAGACCGGTATGGTCCGTGCCGGTTCCAGTGAGTGTGCAATCCTTAGCATCTCACCGGTATGGACACCGGTAAGAGACCGGTATGTCGGTCTCAGTATCAAAAATACAGATATGAAGATTTTAATGCATTTTGTATATAAACCTAATGCATCTAAGTGAATGCGCATGATCCATATGAGCTTAGGCACTTGAATATTACAATTCACATTACAATGAGAACCCTAAGCTAAGACTTCGCAATATAATCTTCAATTTGCCGCAAGCCTTCACATTCTCGCCCTTCACCACTTATGCTTCGACATCTTTTTGTATTGTCTCGTATTTGCGCGTCGAAAACTTCTTTCTTGTTGCATCATCAAAATCCAATTACGCGACCAAGTCGCTAACAAAATTCCCAACTGTCTCAAACTTTTATAAAAAACATTCACTGAATTTGAACTCATGACCTGAATACCAGATCTTAAATCTTATACTATCAAATCACGCCATCAGAATGAGAATCTCATGACATTACACTATTTTACAAATTGTCTTTCTTTGATGTATATTTTACATACGATGTCCGGCTTTAAAGTATATAAAAAAAATTATAAATAAAAACTTTTATGCTCTTGTGAATATCTAAAGTGAATTGCTCCACAAGAAAAATGATCAACATGGTTAAATTGAATTAAATTTAATAATTTTTGTCTTATTGTGGCCCAATATGTGTGGTTTGATGGTAAATAGTTTAGAATTTAGTTGTCAGATCACAAGTTCAAGTCCATATTTCTTTGTAAGAGTTTGGAGTAGTCAGGAGTTTTACCTGCTTCACTTAAGTTCGGATCGCGTGATTCAGCGACAGAATTTCCAACGATTCAAAAAAAAAAAAAGTTCTGCCTCATTGCTCTTCGAAAAGTTGAAGAATATGCGTAAATTTGATTTATGTTGTGCTAAGTCATGGTGTCTTAGAATATGCTACACCGAACATGCCAAATGAGAAGAAGGTTGAATATGGATACTAATTCCATGCATAAAAGTTAAAAAAAAAAAAAATCCATAGATTAAAATATTTATTATGCATTTCTATACTTAGTACCGTATGTAGTTCGAAAACATCTCATTGCTCCTCAGAATCATATGTTTAATATTGTAATTTTGTCTATGTATTCACTAAGCCGGCAAGCGTCACAAAGCTAAATTCTAAATGAAGAAATTACAATTCATATTTTTATGTACTAGCTTTCTCCCAACAAGTGATTGCGTATTAGATGACGTTTAAGCTCGATAATTAATATATATATATATATATATATATATATATATTAGTTTTTGCCCGTGCCTACGGCACGGTGTTACAGCACAGTGTTACAGTATTTGCTCGTGCCTACGGCACGGTGTTACAAAATTAAATGATTTTATTTTTTAATTAAATGATGCCCGTGCCTACGGCACAGTGTTACAGTATTTGGCCGTGCCTACGGCACAGTGTTACAGTATTTGGCCGTGCCTACGGCACAATGTTACAGTATTTGGCCGTGCCTACGACACGGTGTTACAGAATTAAATGATTTTATTTTAACTTTCTATTTTTTAATTTGAAAATTTGAATTTTTTTGACCATTTCCATCAATCAATTCACAATGCATTTGGGGAAATCTCTAGATCGTAGTTTATTCGAAAATCGACAATTGTTTGGGCCAAAATCAGCCCCAAGAGTAAAAACGACATTACACCGCAAAATCAACCACAAACTTGAGGCCCATCAAGCAGACTGGGCCCACAAACAGAATGTCACGAACCGACCCAGACCGCCTCAAGGGCCCAAGCCCGTTAACACGAAGGGAGCCAACGGACACCAGTTACTGGAATCAAGACATAAATCAAAACTCAATAAAGATCGCCATGAAGTCGATAGATTCGAGCTTTAAGACACGATCGACAGTTATGAAGCATAGAAAATCAGGAATAACTCACATTGATGGCAACTCCAACGGGCAGAATAGAGAACCTATAAAGGAAAGAAACGAAATAATAGAGAGGGACCTGAGATCTTCAGACACGACCCATCACACATACATTGTTAGCATACACGCCCTCACGACATTCAAACTGAAGTTAAGGTATTCCTGAAACCTTGACTCTCCCATCTAGAACTATATTCCTTCCTTGACACTGACTTGAGCGTCGGAGTGCCTACGGCTTCCACCACACCGGTGGGCAGTAAGCTCCTCATTCACTCTACTCGTTTTGCAGGTTCGCTCGTGCCCTACTTTTTAATAATCTCGATTGTGGACCACTACCAAAATCAACCTCCACAACAATAAATCATTACAAGAGCGATTTGAGCATTGATATAGTCAATATATTGATTCAATTTCAATATGTGTGAAATATGATTTTCATAGAAAAGTGGTAGATATTTTTTTTAGGGTGGACAAATCAAAGTTATCTTAATATAAAAAATTACTTTTCAATAATTTATAAAATACATTTTAATAATTTTTTGAAGTCATCCCGTTCGGCTCTTAGTGACTTTGCCATTGAGTTCGAATTGGAGCGATTTGCTATTAATCCGAAAATATTTGATGATTAATCAAGAATTATAAAATTGATATTTTGCATGATCGAGAATAAAAAAAAAAATTATAAACTCATGTCTCAAGATCTTCCAAAAATGGTTAAAAATCATTAATTTATGATAAAAAAGACTAAATATTTATAAAGTTTAGAGATATGATGAAAATTTATAAAGAAGAAGAAGAATAATAAGGAAAAGAAAAAAGATGGACATTTATGTAAATCACATGATTTGCGATTTTAAGAAGCTAATCAAATCAGCGATTTTGACTAAATCGGATCAGTTCAGTACAAATGAAAGAGAAATAACTGATTAATCACCGGTTAAATTACTATCTTTCCCCACCTATGTGGAAAGGAAGCGATGTACCATTAGGCTATTAAATGGTTTTCAAATTTTTTCTTTTTTTGTTTACATTATAATTATATTATATTGATATTAGAATTAGAAATCTGCCATGACTTTCTTTTCTTTAACGTGTCTAAAGTCTCGACTCGTCAACTCTCAAATGAAGAGAAATTCGACACCCACGGAATACACATGGAGAGACTCCAATCCTCTGATTCAATAAAAAGGTTATATACAATCATTCAAGCAAGAGGATCAAACAATATTGACAATCATGATTCATGAATACAACTTGGTAAATGAAACTTATCCAATTACAACTTTTATGAAATAAAATTATACCCCCAAAGTTGGACGCTGAGACAAGTTTAAAGAATCCAAAACTCTTGGAAAAGGACGGATATAATTCATTCTCATTGGTCTATGCTATGCTAATCATATTATAATTAATTATTCTTATTTTTATGTTATTCTCCAAGGAGACACCCCATTGAGGCCAATTCTTGAAATTTCCGCGTAACAAGGCAAACATTTTGCTATATAATCATCTTCCGATGGCAATATATGATTCATTCTCATGAATCATTTTTGCAAATATGATTCATGATCTCTTGTCCAATAAGCTCTATAGTAATCAAAGGAGCAATCAAGTGATTGGCCTTGAACTTGGTCTTTCGACCGTTGATTACTATCCCTACATGCCCATGTTGGATAATAATAGTACTGCATCTTCCTGGATTCTGCAGTTTGTTGATAATGATGAGCCCAGAGAACAAAAGAGGCTTAAACGAACGATCAGTCTTGCTGATTCTATTGCTAGTGATGGCAATAGTACTATTAGTATTAGACACAGTAGCAGCACTAGCAGCTTGAATAGTTTGCCAAGGCTGCAGTTCAGGGATCATGTTTGGACTTATAGTCAAAGATACCTTGCTGCTGAAGCTGTTGAAGAGGCGGCGGCAGCTATTATTAAGGCTGAGGATGGCTGTGGTGGTGATCAAGATGATGGAATCGCTGATGGGATGAGGCTTGTTCAGCTTCTCATTGCCTGTGCTGAAGCTGTTGCTTGTCGTGACAAGTCTCATGCCTCTGCTTTGTTATCAGAACTTCGCGCCAATGCTTTGGTCTTTGGCTCTTCCTTCCAGCGTGTTGCTTCTTGCTTTGTCCAAGGCCTTACTGACCGTCTTGCATTGGTTCAGCCTCTTGGGGCGGTTGGGTTTCTGGCGCCAGCAATGAACATAATGGACATTGCTGTCTCGGATGAGAAGGAAGAAGCTTTACGCCTTGTTTATGAAATTTGCCCACATATTCAGTTTGGTCACTTTGTAGCCAACTCATCGATATTGGAAGCCTTTGAGGGAGAGAGTTTTGTTCATGTTGTGGACTTGGGCATGACCCTTGGTCTGCAACGTGGTCACCAATGGCGCCGGCTCATCGAAAGCCTCGCCAACCGTTCTGGCCAATCACCCCACCGCCTTCGAATTACTGCCGTTGGCCTTTGTGCTGACAAATTCCGAAGCATTGGTGATGAGCTCGAGGATTATGCAAAAACCTATGGCATCAATTTGGAGTTCTCTGTAGTGGAAAGCAACTTAGAAAACTTGCAGCCGAAAGACATCAAAGTTTTTGAAAATGAAGTGCTTGTTATCAATAGCATACTTCAACTCCATTGTGTGGTTAAAGAAAGCAGAGGAGCTCTAAATTCAGTGTTGCAAATAATCCATGAGCTTTCACCAAAAGTGTTGATACTTGTTGAGCAGGACTCCAGCCATAATGGGCCATTTTTTCTTGGGAGATTTATGGAAGCATTGCACTATTACGCAGCGATTTTCGACTCACTTGATGCCATGCTGCCCAAATATGACACAAAAAGGGCCAAGATTGAACAGTTTTACTTTGCAGAGGAGATAAAGAACATTGTGAGCTGTGAGGGGGCAGCAAGAGTGGAGAGGCATGAGAGGGTGGACCAATGGCGGCGGAGAATGAGCCGTGCTGGGTTCCAGGCTGCACCCATTAAGATGATGAATCAGGCACAGAAATGGCTCAAGAACAAGAAGGTCTGTGAAGGATACACTGTTGTTGAAGAGAAGGGGTGCTTGGTTCTTGGATGGAATTCTAAGCCAATCATTGCTGCTTCTTGCTGGAAATGCTAAATCAGTAAATCATATTAGCTGCCTCATTCACAGTTCTATATATGAACTGATTAAATAAAGTTACCAATAAAGTTACAAGGCAGCTATTTTAAAACCTATAATATCTTCCTATTTGCATTATTATGTTGCAACTCCGGAGTCTGGAGTTAAAGTTGTGTTGATTTTCTGTGTGAGCTAGCTGTTCAGGTGCTTGTTGAACAGATGAAATAAAGATTTATGAACTGTTGTTGGTTTTTGTGTGAACACAGACTGGGCTTCAAATTGTACATATATTATTCACATTCCATTGATTCTTTAATGATTAAACTCTTGATGATATTTTGATATGTTTCTAATTGTATTTACAGAACATAGTGATTATATATATTAATTATTATTATTATTATTTTTATTACAAGTCTTTTTTGACTTGTTCCATTATTCCAATAACCTCGCTGTCACATACTTCTCTAGTTTTGGGACAATTGGAGGGCATTGACAATTTAGAATTTGTCATTACTGGCTTGGAATTCCTATGACAAAGATCCGTTGGATTGTATTTAACTATTTATGAATAAGGAAAATTAGAAATAGAAATAGAAATAATAATAATGTTAAGAAAATAATGCATAAAAACAAAAATAAATGTATCATTACATTATTTAAATGACTGAAATATCCTTCAGTTTTAAGAAACATAAGGTTGTGTTGTGATTATCAAAACTCAATATTTTAGGTGGAGTCAAGAATTTGACTCAGGAGGGGCTAAATTCAGGGACGTCTTGAGTCGTCCTAAATTTTGAGGGGTTATATGCGAGTTTTTGAAATAATACCCTTAAAATTTTGTTTAGATTTTGTGTAAAATTTTGAGATCCCTTGACTGAATAATTGGTTAATCGATTTAAAGTGGTGACTAAAAAAATTAACAAAAATAAAAATTAAAAAACAAAAAAATTTACCTTAAGATTTTAGAAGTTTTAAAATTTTAGATAGCCTTTTATGATAAATCAAAAAATAATAATTTATTTATAAAAATAAATATATATTTTTGGGCTCAACATGAGACTCTCTTGACCTCAAATGACACCGCCATTGGTTGATACATGTTTATTTGAAAAAAGAAAAGAAAATAAGGGTGTCAAATTTTGACACAAATTTACCTAAAACTACAGGTTTGAATCCACTAAAATTGATATGATTAACAAACGAGTTAAGTTAGTGTTTGAAATTATTTTCTTGATTAATTAAATATGTTAGATTCGTTTTAATTCATATTTGACACCACACAAGAAATGCCAACTCAAATTACTATTTTTAGGGTAACCGGATAAGGGACTCATTTGATACAAAAAAAAAACCTGTATTCTTATTAAAGAAAAATCAAGACATAATGGATCTAGATGTTATTATCCAATAACATATATTTACACCTTATTAGGCTGGCGGAGATTGAGAGAGAGATGGAGAGTGTAGCTGTGTTAGGTGTGTCATCGTCAGCAAGTTTTGTTGGTAAGATAAGTTGCAGCAGCCGCTTATCCTGCGCCTCCAACAAGCTTACCCTACGCACTACCAGCCACCTTGCTGCATTCCACTCACAGTCCCACCTTTTCCTAAAATCCCCACCATGTCCTCAACGCAAGACAGTTGCTCGCGACTCCAACAAATCTGGCATCTTCCTTCCCCACTTGGTCGCTTCCATGGTATGTATCCGCCTTTCCGTTTATTATTTTTTTGACATCATTAGTAGGAACCCAATTGAGTTTTTTTTTTCTTTTTTAAATTTGTTAGCTTTTAGTTTGGTAACAAAGCTTTGACTAAAAACAGTGTATATTCTAGGGACAAAATGAATGACATTTTCTTATTTGTTTTCATGGCTCAAATTGAAGGTTTTTTTTTTTTGTTCTGGCATGATTTTATGAAACCCCATTTGAAATTGTTATGTTTTTGTGTAGGAACAAGTTGAAGAGACTTACATTATGGTGAAACCTGATGGTGTTCAACGTGGTCTGGTAAGGTTTGCTCCATTTTTGTGTGGTGTAGTGCTTCCAAATTTACTATTGGTTTGGTTGCTAACAAGGTGAAGTTGAATAGAAGAAACTACAATTTAGAAAATTGAAGCTTGAATCGTTCGATATATGTACCTTGAATGCTAAAATAGCATAATAAGATGTGTGTTTCAGGCTTCAGCTTTCTTAGCAGCCAAAAGGGCATCTTTGGATTGTCATTTTACCTTTTAATCTTATTGTTCTGAATTCACTGATTATGCTGTGTTATTTAGGTTGGAGAAATAATTTCAAGGTTTGAGAAGAAGGGATTCAAACTGACTGGCTTGAAGCTCTTTCAATGCCCAAAAGATTTAGCTGAGGTTTGTTTATGTGGAGTATTATTTGTATTCACATTTTTGTTACTTAAGAAGAAAAATCCGACCAACATTTTCGCATGCTTCGTCACAACAGAGTGTGCCAATTGATTATAAGAGATTTTAAGCTTTCTTTAATTATGCTTTAAAAAAAAAAAAAATTATTGCTGATACTTTCCTCTCTGAAATGTCTGTCAATTTGTGGCTATTTGATGTTTACTCATCATCATCTTTTAGAGGTTCTGATGATTTTACTTGTTATATCTATCTTCATTGGTTTCAGGAACACTATAAGGATCTCAACTCCAAGCCATTTTTCCCTAAACTGATCAAGTACATTACTTCAGGCCCAGTTGTATGTATGGTATGTGCCACTTTTTTGTAACTCTATTTGTCATTTTGAAGCTCAGTTGTAAAATAATGATGGTGCTGTTATATTTTCAAGGCTTGGGAAGGTGTTGGTGTGGTGGCATCAGCACGTAAGCTGATAGGTTCAACAAATCCTCTTCAAGCTGAACCGGGAACAATAAGAGGGGATCTTGCTGTGCAAACGGGAAGGTCAGTTCACTTCAAGAATTTGGAGTTTTCATCTTATAATACAATTTTGTTTCAGCTGGTTACAAAGACTTATTTTATCCTCTTGATAGCAATTATGTTATCTAGAGACATGGTCTCATGACAAGTATTTTGGCAGGAATGTGATCCATGGGAGTGACAGCCCTGAGAATGGCACACGTGAAATAGGTAATTATATGAATGCTTTTAATACACATATTGGATATACTGCATTGATTTGCTTATGAATACTTTCATGATATCTTTCAAGCAATAGGCATTTTGATGTATCAGTGTATAAGGGCTTTTCTTTCAGGGATATATTACCCGATAACTATGGGTGCCAGAATAATTCCAAGGAGAAACCATTATTGGATATGTGTATCAAAATTGTTCTTTCATTCTTCAAAACACTTCAATTATGTAGAAACTAGTTAATCGGACAAGAAGTATCTCCACCTCTTTAAATACAAGAAAGGAAATAATAATGCATTTTTTTTATGGGATTAGCGAGTAATTGGCTGTTGTGTGTCTGATCATTTGGTGCTCTGCAGGCCTATGGTTCAAAGAAGGTGAACTATGTCAGTGGACACCAGCTCAAGCACCATGGTTAAGGGAGTAATCTTTGCCAAATGCATGCATAACTACACAAGGACACACTTTTGAAGAGTTCTCTTCTGAGCTTTACATCGAAATTTCAGAAGAATTTTATTGCTTTCTGATCCAAATAATTCAGTGATTACCCAAACTGCATGTAAGAACTGTGATTTTGGAAAGAAAAACACTTGGAAATTTAGTCTTCTTAACTACTTTGTTCTCTTCGTTTCTGATTGTACATCAAAATCATCGTATTTGACTCAGTTTCCTTTATTCATACAAGTGATCATCTAAATAAACTTGCTTTTTTTTTTCCCTTTGAATTGCAAATAAAGCTTTAAGCCAGACTTTGCCAAGTCAAATTTCTAGCTCGTTGAGGAGTATTCCTTCAACAGCATTACATATCCCATTCCAAGTGGACGCTAAAAATACAATAAAAATGAAAATCAATAAGAGACTCGGCCTTCCAGCTTAATTGAAATCTTGACTGGTAATCAAACTCTCAAATCCCCAGTAATTTCAATTTTTGCAGCAACTTTGAGCCTCATATTATTGAATGTAAATATGAATTCCTAAGAACCAAACTTCAATTTCAGCTGTCTCAACTTCAGTGTTTGCAATCGAAGCTTTTCCACAGACGAAGCATCATAACTCCCTATTTCTGTCAAAGTCTAGAAATTGCACGGCAGCCACAATACATGTCCAAGTTGAATATCCAAATAGCTGATAATTCTAATGTTCAGTGTCATGAACCAAGTTCTATTCTTACATTTAGCATACAGAACTGACACAATCCTGTTCTGGGTGCTCTTTAGTGTTCTTCATTGACTGGCAGTCACTAGAACTTGGTGAAATACTCACAGATGAACCATCATTGTATGTCATCATTTCCTCTGGCGATGAGCTTGCTGCTTGTCCTGAGCTCCTATATTTAGCAAAAAGGTAAAGAACCGATTCGTTCTTGCTCCGTTGCTGCTTCAAGCTACCAACAGATCGACAATCACTAGAACTTGGTGAAATACTCGCAGAAGAACAATCTGTATCCGTCATTATCACATCCTCATGGGATATGACAATCTGGGAGCTCTTCAACACAGAATAAGAATTATAACCTGCCTCAGCTAAATGTGAGCTTAAAGCATCACTGCAACAATTAGCAACACTTGCAGAATCTGTTTCTGTCTCCATTGATACCTC
The DNA here is from genome assembly GCA_019454045.1 of Zanthoxylum bungeanum. Lineage (NCBI taxonomy): Eukaryota > Viridiplantae > Streptophyta > Magnoliopsida > Sapindales > Rutaceae > Zanthoxylum > Zanthoxylum bungeanum. The sequence continues at coordinate 1,136,614 of SKCR01001385.1, read as the reverse complement.
GGGAGATGGACCTACATCACGCTGAGCACCTAGTTTAAGCCTCATAAGTGTAGCTTCTGCATCCAAAAATGGGTATTTAATGAATCCAGTCAAGTTATAACAGCTCTTTTCAAATGAATAGCAGAAGTAGGTTTATGCTGCCGTTCATTTTTCAAATCTGCCCTAGCAAAACTAAATAACTAATGTTACTGTAACCTGAACTTTCATTGACATCATCAGTTGCAATAAAATTTATACAAATACACTTCACCTTAGCTGTAAATTAAGAATTAATTTTTTTTATAAAAAAAAAAACAGATCAAAATAAATGGCGAGCAAAATGAACGGCGACAAATCGTCAGATTTCAACAATTGAACATGAATTTTTATAAATTTAATTAATTGCAGTGTATGTATAAACAGAAGGGAATGAGAGTACCGTATAGAGAGAAAGAATCGTCTTTGATGAGCTTCGAAGGCGGTCTCTCCAACTCCAAATCGTACGGCGTCGAAGAAGCTGCTCTCACTCTCCCAAACATTTTTGGATCTGCACATCTGAGTGCTTTGGCGCCACAAGTGACCGCCCCTTTTTCTAAATTCTAATTACTTCTCATGGAAGCTGGAGCTCCAAATTGGGCCGGTCCAACCTGAGCCCAATTTGGAAAAGCCCGTTTGATCGGGTTTGTTAATTATACGGAAAATATCTGTTAACTATGTAAGTGGGTCCTTTTGCATTGATTGTTATACATTTCTAAGTCATTAAATTTTTGCTATTAAATTTTTTAACTTACAAGTAAATTTCTTTGGTAAACCAATCTATTTACGTATTTTTTTCAATTTTAACACCTATAAAATTACATCTGATTTTGATTTCTTATCCAGTTATTTGTCTCACAACCCCATCTTTTTCATAAAAAAAATTTGCTCAATTTTTATATTTTTAAATATATTATCGAAATGTTATAATATTATTTTAAATTCTAATTGAGTTGCACATGTAAACACACAATTCCATATATTATTCTAAAAAAAATATACAAAAAATAATTGCAAATTACAATCTATTTATAAATAATAAGATTAATCTACTTACTTTCTTTAAAATTTCGATTAATGCTGACGGCCAGTGGCCTAGTGCTTCAAGGCTCAAGCCTTCCAGTTATTGATAATGATTTTCAAATGTTTGATCGATTAATCTCAATTATTGTTATTTTTTTAAAAAAAAAAATTGCTTCATTCTCTATTATTAAATTTTAACATTTTTCTGGCAACAAAATATGTTTATTAAAAAAAAAACCATGCATGTTCATCGGTGTAACCAATGTAAATCTATTATTGGAAAATTTCGTCGGAATATTCTCTCGATTAAACTAGTGACAACATGCATGGTTTTCTATAGCATTGGCATAAAGGGATGTGTATGAGCTTTCTACAATATTTCAGCCACAAATTTCTACCTCAATTCTATAGCTTTAATGAGTCGAAGCCGAGCAAGCCTTTTTGTTAAGCAAAGCCAGGTTAGGTTCTCAAAGTGATAGAGACTAGAAGATTGGGGTAGGGGTTTTGGAAGGAAGGATTCCTCCGTCGCCCAAATGAAACGAAACGAAACGAAAGCGGCGATCTCGTGATTCTTGATCTGTGAAGATACATTATTATGTGCTCCATTTTACATGGTACGGTAAATAAACAGGCGTGCATTTTTTACAAGGTACGTGCGCGAGGATTGCTGATATTTTACATCTGTAACAACTAACAAGAGGCTGCATTCAAATTTCAAAAGCACAAGAGAAGAGCTGGTGGAAAAAAAAAAAAGCAAATTAAGAAAGTCTATTGACATAATATTTGCTAAATCTGAATGTAATTCATACAAATGGAAAGATTTCAATCAATATATCAAAAAATATATTCCTAACAATTCCGGATGAATTCATGCCTTGCCTACCTCGTGCAACAAGGTAATCACTCTCTACGACACAATCTTCTTACGAAACTTCGCCTGTGACTTTTGGCCTTGCGATCCTTGTCTAAAATAGTGCAATGAAGATAGTTACATGCAGAAAGTGAAATTGTTTGGCGAGCATTGAAACAAATACAAGGATTCACATTATGGCATACAGATTGCTATATGACTTAAGAGAACAATGAGATGAAAAAAACCCACCTTTTAATCTTCCAGCAAGGTACAAAGCTTCTTCTGCAATGGGCCTCCACTGTTCTGCACAAGAGTAGTTGATTCCTAGACCGACGCTGAGTCCTCTCAAAAGATGCACTGTGCGAAGAACAGAAAACAGTTCCTCTGGAAAAGCCTGTTAGACATAACAACAACATTTAGAAAATTAAAGTACTCATCCGCAACACAAGTACACAAAGTTGTGAAGTCATTCCGTGAAATCTTCAGTACCAAGAATCAGTGAAATTTTCAGAATCAACAATTCCCAAGGAAATTGCAATCCTATATTCCTAATAAAGTAAAAACAATACTGGTTTCATATGCTAAAAACAACATGATCCCTAATTTTTGGTTCCTCAATGCCCTGAAAATTCAACTGACACGTGCAATTGTGCAAAATTAAGCAAGGATTGCTTCAGGCAGTAAAATCAACAGCAAAAAAGCAAGGAGATTGACGATTCGCTTTTAGTTAAAGCATCAAATTCTTACATGAACAGCAATCTTTTTAATTGAGGATTCATCTGAGAAGGGTTGAAGCATCATTACTCCAGGAGGCAGCTTAGTATCAAACATTGTCTGTGCCAATTTAAGCATTTCCTTTTGTTCATCCTCACATTTGCTTAAAGTGCCTATTCCAAGCTCCCTAAAAAGAGAAAATTGGTAAATATAGTTCTATGTTCGATCCAATGAGAAATTGCTGAATTTTAGAATACTATTGAACAAAAGGTAACGATGAAAAATCTAAAAACATCCATGATTCATGTAGCCAGAAATTGTTACATAATGAAATCTTCTGCTACCCAAGTGAAAGATTCGGTTGAAGCATAACTTTCAAAAAACATTACGATCATACAACAAGGTATCAGAATCATTATTTTTCATTTGGCTCTACACAACTACTAAGCAACTGTGGTACAGACCATTCAGGGTCTTATTTTTATGGGCAAGCAGCAAACAAAATCATATATCATTGATGGCACCAATTTACACGTGTAGAAGGCAATAAAATTTACCAAGCAAATTTACCTGTAGCTCTCTGCTGCTTTTACGGGGTCATTATCAGCAATAGCAAGAATCAAACTAGCATATCCAAGCCTCAAATTGTCTGGAAGATCCTTCACTTGCCCATAATCTAACAAGGCAACCTGACTTCAGAGAAAAAAGACAGACCCAGTAAGTAATAGTTGACATGCATAGTGTTAAAAATAATAGACCTGTCGTTTTATGATTCCATATTTGAGATAATTTGATAAGGATAATGTTGGAAAGAGAGCTGCAACTATCCAGCTCATCTATTCAGGAACATCATACTTCAAATGTTCTACAAGATGAAACTTGTAACTGTACGAAATATTATGAACAAAAGTTGACCCAGCACTTGCCTCTGAACCTTTACAGATCAGGATATTTCCTGGGTGTGGATCCGCATGGAAGAAACCACTCTTCAGTATCATTTGTCCATATGCCAGAGTCAAACTCTTAAGTATATTCCTGTAAACAAGCATGCCACGGTTTATATTGAAAATTCCAACAAGAAGCTGCATAGAAGCATCAACGCAGAATGTCCAAGAAGAAATCAATGAGCAGAAAAAGAGAAGGTCAAAATGGCAGGCTGAGGGCCTGAGGCATATATTTTAGGACCAGTAAAGTCTACTTGCAATTTGCATGAAAGATATGGGTTTTGAAGCAAAGACAATTATTCTCACAAAGTTGATAATAATTTGCGGGCTTCAACCTTTAATTAAAGAGAAGAAAATATAATAATCTCCAAAGCAAGGAAAAGTTATCGGAAGTTTATACGGAAAGTAATAGCCATCAAGAATAAGATTAAAATCAGACAAAAAAGAGCTCCATACTCTCTTAGACAATCAAGGGGCTTACTGCTTTGCAGCGGCTGCAACCTTACCACCAGGATTGATTCCTCTTTTTGCTATTTCATCTCCGAGATTAAGGATAGGGATTCCATCAATATATTCCATCACTAAGACTTTCCTGATCTCACAAACAAAATAAAAATTATAAAAAATAATCACCCGCATAGTCAAAGCCAAATGGTGCAGCAAAAGAGTTTAACGATAAATGCACATCTTAGTACCAGAAAAAGTAATCAGGTTTATCTAATTGCAGAACAATGCAGAGTTGATGATCTGTTTCAGGAGTTGCAACTGGTGCAAATCACGGAACTAACATTCAACAGAGATTAAAACAGATGACAACTGACGAGAACATCCACATTGTATTTTTACTTTATAGTGCCTAGATTACTAAATACACACAAGAGAATCAAGATGAATATTTAACAAGGAAAGCTGCAATAACTATCGTGCAAGAACATCAAGAACGTTTTCTCTTGAAAAGTTATTCACAATCATTTCCCTTTTAGCGGTAACTAATAACATCAGCTGTTGTTATCTAAAACAGATTGTCCCTCCCAATGATGATATATTCTCCCAAGAAACATCAATCTCTTAGTCCCCACAAGCACCTTATCTAGTCCTGACATGATGGCTTGCCCATTGGGTCAAAAGTCATTTTTATTTACAGTAAAGAGTAAGAACTCTATGTTTTTTTTTTTTTGGGTTAACTAACTATGCTTGTGTCCTTTTGCCCTGCTGCTCTCATTTCACAACCATTAACATCAAAAATAACTTCACCAGGTTATTTCATTTAAGAGAATATCTGGAAATAGAAAATGCCATAATCATCATGTTCATCCAATTCTGCGTAACATATTCAATTAGCAGAAATGTGCCAAAAATAAAAATATTTATCACAGAACTTCGCTACTATTCAACCCCTTCGGTGGAAACACTGATGATGCAAAATACTGATCACACAATAGTAGTGTAAAACTTAAAATGAGATATCAGGTACATACAAAAACATCTTTATGGCTTATCATTTAATAGCAATACAGATACCGAGCTAAAATACATAGAAAATAACAACTCGTAAATAGAATTAGAAGTCCAGATACATTTTGCTGCAAAAAGTACCTAGTTACCATATCCGGTAGCAGCCTTGGCACTAGAACAGGAGACTTTTTGTTATTCTTGTAAAGGAAACGCCGAATTCTCTCCATTGCATCCGCCTCTCTTGCAAAGTCAAACTCATATCCAATCTTAAATGGCATAAAAAGAACATATAAATTATGCAGATATATACAGTCTATTTCCAAGGCATGCAGGAAGAAGAGACTCATTTATATAGTTGAGAAAGTATTTCATGGCATAGTTCCACCAGGGTATGGACTAGATCGTCAAATAAGGCAAATGCAACCATTTACCACTATGGTTGCTTCGACTCTCGAAATAAAGAGGGAAAAATGAATAACAAGATGAAACCAAAAAACAATACAGAAAACAGGCCACTGATCTAGAAAAAATATCAGCAAAAACAGCTTGTACCTGTTTCTCCATTTCCTTCGTTATAGAAAACAGATCAAACTTAATATCTGTCTTTTGAATGTACAGAGCAAATGCTTGCAAGTTACGGATGTCTGTCATCATTAGATCTTGAACTCCAGGATGTTGCACCTATGACACGTTGAATATTCAGAATATTGTGGATATTATATATCTCCAAAAGATATCATTTTCAGAAGTCCTTACCTTAACAGCAACGTCACCCTTATCACCTCTCAATCTTGCTCGATGAACCTAACATGAGGGAAAAAAACTAAGTTATATGTGCGTAACTTTCTGATAGCAAAGTTTACAGTTTCCAGGACAAGTTTCACAATTCAAAGGTAATGCCTGTTTGACTAAAATTCAGCATACAGATTCACACACATAATAACAAAAAGTTCAATGTACAAACGTATCACAACTTTGTTTCCTCTCATTTGTGTTTCCACACCAGCTTTCAAGATAACAAAAATGTTCAGTAGTTTTCATTGTCATAACCAGTGTTTAAAAATACGGTTGAGGCGGCCGCCTTATGCGGTTTTTCTGAGGCGCCCGCCTCTCTGCTGGTGAGGCGGCCTGAGGCGCCCGCCTCACCAGCAAAGGTTTTTTTTTTTTTTTTTTTAATTTTCTAAAATGAAACGACGACCTTTTGGGCTTCCAAAACGTCGTCGTTCCATTGAACAACTGAGTGGCAGTAGAGTACCAGCACAAAAAAGGAGCAGAGACCAAAGTAAGTTAATTTTGTACAAATAATGCAATTTATATAATCAAATTAAAAAATAATACGACTTTATGTTATTTGTTAGGGAAAGGGAAAGCTCCACAATTAGTGGATGAAGACAATACAAGTGAAGGAGGTTCTTTGGATGATGACCCATCTGATGATGACATAGATTTTGACCAAAGCTTCATGCTGCTAGACACTAATGATAGCTTATTTAGGGATTAGTTATCAATAATTTTTTGAACATACTATGAATTATGAAGAAAGTAATGTATTTTGGATTACTTATCAATAGTTTTTTGAACATACTATGAATTATTAAGAAATGAATGTATTTTTGATTATTTTTCCGATTTTCGGATCGAGGCGCCCGCCTCACCGCCTCGAGGAGGTCCGCCTCGCGCCTCAATGGCCGGCCGCCTCGAGGCGCCGCCCCGTATTTTTAAACATTGGTCATAACAAGTTAAATTTCTAGACAAGTAGTGGGTGAACAGCATAAATGCCTCAAGCCCATTCCTAACTGTATCAGAACATTTTGCTAGCAGAAGCATACCTGTGCAATAGAAGCAGAACCAAGAGGATCCGGATCAAATCTTTCAAACATTTCGCTAACACCTCGACCTAATTCCTTCTCCAATACAAGTTGAATGGTGTCATATGGAGTTGCTGGAGCTCGATCACATAGTGTAACAAGTCTTCTCACCCATGCAGCTGGGGCCAAGTCAGGCTTCCCAACAATTTGAGCAACCTAATTAAATCCATGCAAAATTTAAAAATAAATCAACACCATACAAAATAAAATCAACACCGAATTATAGTTTTCTCTAACGGAACCAGAAAATAGACAAGACACATATAATCAAAGGTAAGAAAACTGACCAAAAAAAAACCCCTAATACAACTCGGAAAGAAGAAAGAGTAAAGAATTACTAAGTAAGAGTCATAATTGAATATTAAATAATAATTTTTCCCCAATGCTTAGAACAGCATAAGTCAACAAATTGATTAAACAGTGAAAAAGTGGAAAAGAACAAAACATATTTGAGTTGAATCATTATCAGTGCATAATTTAAGATAAAGAGCACAAAGAAACCACTGGATTGAGTTTCAAACGCATAAAAAAACGGCTTAAAAAAACCTTAAGAAAGAATCCACCAAGGTCAGAGCACATTGCATAAATCTTCTGTGCAGCAAGTTCGTGTTGTCTCTCCCACATTGCCTCCTGCTTTTGCACATCTTTCACAAAACTCACTCGTACTTGAAACGCCTAACAAATCCCAACAAACAAATTAAACCCACTAAAATTTTAATACAATAAATTGAAAAACATAAAGAACAGGGGATAAGGAGAAACCTTGTAGCCAGTGTAGATTTCAGCAGCTCGAACCCAGAACTGAAAGGAGCGTTGCCATGGTCTAAATTGAAAAGAGAGCTTGTCTTGAAACTCTTTGAAATCAAGAGTAGGCATATTGTTGCTTCTGTTTGATAATTGCAATAATATACGAGGCTTCTTTTTCAGTGACCTGTGATACTAACATTTCATGGTAACTAATCCTCGTGGGATATAAATTAATTTTGTTGTGGAGATACTGAACTGATGAGAGTGAGTGAAGTTGTGGCTTAGAAACCAAAGAATCGTGGACATGTAGAGCTGTGTACGGTAGATGAACGCTTTGCTTGCAAGGCTTGTATAGACAACAATTATTGCAAAGCAATTATCAAACAGAAGCAACAATATGCCTACTCTTAGAAACCGTGACCGACCGTACGGTTAAGGGCCTAAGGCGAACCGCAATCGAATCTTAAGTGTGTGGTTCGATTCACCTCAAAAGATTAATCGTAAGTTGCGGTTAATTATTTTTTTAATTTAAAATAAAAATGTTATAAAATAAAAATCGAGTGTAAATAAATGTGAAAATATTTTATTACAAAGAACTTGCACTTAGTTCTTATATGATTAAGTTACCTATGTATTTTCTTAGAGTATAGAGATGAATCAAAACTCACGTAACTCATGAAAATATTTTATTACAAAGAGTTTGTATTTAATTTTTTTTAACCGACGATTATAAATTTAAGCTAATTGTAAATGAACCGGCGATAATCAATTCGGTTATGATTTGACCGGTTTTCGATTATGAATCCAAACCGTAAGTGTGATTACTTATAATGGTAATAATAATTAATATTTAGTTTGAATTATTTTCTCTCTTTTTTTTCTTTCTTCTTTTACACTGCAGATAATGACAACAAACGAGCAAAACGCTATCGTATCAGTAAGGACCATTTTGTACTATCGAATGGATGATATCAAAAGAGAACACAGAAAATAGTAGAGGCACTTGCCGCACATCAAAGGCTAAGAAGGGTGGCGGCATAAAATTTACAATTGTTGCTAAGCGGGCAGATTTTTTTTTTATAAAAAAACTGTATTGGCAAGTTTAGGCACCATTCTGTACTATCGAGTTTGGAGATTATCAAAAGAAAAGAGAGCCCCAAACAAATTAAAAGAGGCACATCAAAGGGTAATGATGATGCCTAAAATTGAAAAATTGAAATTGTACATAAGCTTGGTCATGGTAGTAAAACTAATGTATGTTAGCAGAAGCACAGAGCCTATAGTCTGATATTATAAAGAGAGACTTGTCTATTCCTATTCCTTCGAGCAGGACATGATTTTATTTACTTGAAGATTTTACGGCGTTCCAGAATTATCTTCAATTTTATGAGATCTCAAGTAAGTTTTAAAGTATGGTACTATGGTCCCTATTTATAAAAGATAAAAAAAAAATATGTAAATAATATTATATACTAAAAAATGAAATTTTTCTGAATTCAGGGACCATAATTTTAGGTTAAATTTGGAGATCCTAATCAACCATCTACGTCGACTCTTTTCAAGGCCATAGAGAAAAATATACAAGTCATATTATATATTAAAAAATAAAATTTCTCTAAATTCGAGAATTCTAATTTGAGGTTAAATTTGAAGACCCTAATCAATCGTCTTTATCGACTCTCCTCAGGACCAGCTCTGAATTCTACCAGGACTATCATAGGTTGCCTTGAATATTATAATACCTTGAGCGATCTTTTAAAATAAATTTCCCATATGTAAAACATAAAAATTTTAAAAATTATATTATAAAATAAAAAATGAAACTTCCCTAAATTCGAGAACTCTAATTTTGAAGTTAAAATTTAAGAGACATAACCGACCGTATACATCGGCTCCCCTCACATCCACTTATGGATTCTACTCATGCCCCACAAAATATCCTCAATTTGTTGTTCAACTAGAGGGAAAATATCTCGTGGAAATGAAAATCTCCCAAGCACCATTTATTGATGTGATATTGGGCCAAATTTATCTTCTAGAATATCCATTATTTACAATTAAAAAAATAAAGCCATTCAATCAAACGCATCATACGCTACGGTTGAGTGATTCTAAAGCGATATGATATGAGGATGCATTGCGGAGCCTTACAATAACACTTTTTTTTTTTTTTTTTTTGAAATCGTTGGAAACCCCGCCACCAAACCACCCATTCTGGGCCGCGGCGCCTTACAATAACACATCCGATATAATATGACAAAACATGGGATAGGATGCTGGAAGGAACATCAATGGCAATACATCCCCATAATCATATTAATGTTCTAGTATCAATGACCACAATGCTATATTATCCATTCTTGTTTTCAGTTTCCATCAATTCTAATGTGAATGTAATCCGTCAAAATCAGTCACTAGATGTATAGATTGCATGCATTGGTCTACTAAACACAATGAGAAGCAACCATGAAGTAAATGACATCTGAATCAGCTACAATTCTTTGAATATTTGGATGACGGGCAATGATAGATAGAGTAATTCACTCTAGCTAAAAGTGTGAGTAAGTTTATCATTTTTGTTTGGATGACAAAGGGAAAAACATTCATCCAGCTAAAGGCATCATCGGGGTATTTCTTTGTCATTCACAAATTTGAGCATCATTCTGTAACACAAGCAAAGCCATTACCAACCACTTCATAAATCAATCACACAAGAAAGCTTCTGGATCTGGTTCAACAAGAAGTCCCCTTGCTTGATGGTTGCTTGGGAAAGAGCATTCTTTGCGTCTGGACGGTTAGTTTCAAGAACACCAGCAACCTTTAAGCTTCCCCGCAGCGATAAACCGTGATAGTTCCCTGAAAGAATTAAAGGGTTACTTATAGTTAGTTATTAAAAGGCCACAAGATACTCAAAGATAGCACTATATTAAAACAATATGAAAGAAAAATAATAATAACTTAAAGAAGCATCAGGGCAATTAAATACTCACAGATCCATGAACTCCACTGTTACCCCAAAAGCTTTGCCATTGCTTCAATAGTAACACTTTTCCCCAGGGACAAGTTTTTCTCTCAGCTCGGGGTCGGGTTACGTCCCATCGAGTCTGTTTCTTTGAACTGGGGATGTAACATTCCCCCAGAGCCAAGTCTTTCTTTCAGCTCGGGGTCGGGTTACGTCCCACCGAGTCGGCTTCTTTGGACTGAGGACGTAACATTCCCCCAGGGCCAAGTTTTTCTCTCAGCTCGGGGTCGGGTTACGTCCCACCGAGTCTGTTTCTTTGTACTGGGGATGTAACATTCCCCCAGAGCCAAGTCTTTCTTTTAGCTCGGGGTCGGGTTACGTCCCACCGAGTCGGCTTCTTTGGACTAGGGATGTAACATTCCCCCAGAGCCAAGTCTTTCTTTTAGCTCGGGGTCGAGTTACGTCCCACCGAGTCGGCTTCTTTGGACTGGGAATGTAATATTCTCCCAGAGCCAAGTCTTTCTTCAGGTCAGGGTCGGGATACGTCCCACCGAGAGACTTATCATCGGCATGGGATCAGAGCATCTCCCCCATGGTCGACCCTCTATTGGTCTGGGGAGGGGACATTCCCCCAGAGCCAAATGTTCTTCTCAGCTCGGGGTCGGGTTACGTCCCACCGAGTCGATCATCATCACCATAAGGGCAAAGCATTTTCTCCAAGGGTAGATATCGGGATCCTCGTTGACTAAGCACATGAATGTGGCAGGAAGAACCAGATTTGCAGCCAAAGCATTTTTCTCTGCGGTTCCTGGAGTGGCCACCGACAGATTCATCGGCACACCATCTTTTTTTATAGTTCCCGACATCAACTCGCAAACTCGTTGTTACCGAGAACTAGGGGATAGATGTTGATGGTGTTTTTTAAGCACTATGATATTTAAGCAGTATGGTAGGGGTAAAAGGGTAATTCCCTTCTTGATCGAGACCACTAATGCCGCCCCGACCATTCGATGTTGCATACGCCAACGGTAAGGGGCCGAGCACTTGGTGATCAGTGACCGACCACTTAAGATCGGATGACCGGGCATTATCAGATCGATATCAGCATTCTCAGTTCAGAGGACCATTGTGACCGACCTCATAAAGACCGACCAGATAGTGAGATATGCTCCAGAGATAAGTTATCCTATTCTTATGGAATACAGAGATAAGTTATCATATTCTTATGGAATAAAGAGATAAGTTATCCTATTTTTATAGGATAAGAAATAAGTTATCCTATTCTTATGGGGTAAGGAGATAAGTTATCATATTCTTATGGGGGTAAGGAGATAAGTTATCTTATTCTAAATAGGATATGGGAAGTGAATATAGTTTCAACTATGAATCCTTATAGGAAGAGGAATCTGATTTCTTCACTATTATAAATAGAAGGGGAAAATGTAAGTAAAGACATGAGAATCAATATCAAGATCATTGCGATCAGACTTGTAAACAAAAGAGAGACCAGAGAAGCATATCTCAGTAATAAAAATATCATCCGTTTTGTGCCCGTGGACGTAGGTTGGATCTGATCCGCCGAACCACGTTAAATCTCCTTGTTGATTGGAGTATTTATCTATTTTTTGCTAAATTTGCTTTTGTTTCCCCCATAACCAAACAAATTCACTATTGATGGAAGATTGGCATGGGATAATATTCGCATATTGCCCTGAGACCAAAATCAGCCGTCAACCCAAGTAATTCAAAATTTCCAAAAATTAAAACAAAAGCCCAATCACTTTGTTTTCCTCCATTTTGTGGGCTAACAAAACAGATTTTAAAATAGCACTCACTTCTCATCAATTTTCTTGAGCTCATCTTCGTACGCATAGAATCTAGAACGCTCTGATCCATCTCGAGCACAGACTCAGCCACTAGCGTTTCATAAAACCAGGCCATATCTACACACAACGGAGCAACAATTAAAATTTTAAAAAATGAGATAAAAATCGAGGGAACTGAGTCAGAGAATGTGGCGAGTTAGGTACCGTCGGCTTTGACCATTGAGAAGACCTCCTCTTTGAGACGGGCCTTATCGATGTCTTGAAAGTCTGGGTGCGTGAGAAGGAAGCGCTTGTGGGCGAGTACGAGATTCGTTTTCTGAGTTTCTTCTTGGCTATCCATGGCTGATTCGGTACTGAGGCAACTGGTGAGTCACTGAGTTTGGGTTCCGAGCTTCGTCTTTGCTTGAGCAAGGAGTAAGCGCAGAACAGAGAACTCAGCTGTGCCAGTTACAAATAAATAATTATATTACATACGTATTGCTATACGCACACAATTCAGTTTTTGATTAGACCCACTGAAATATACAACGGGCCCTAGTCGGGTTACGATCATTTGATTCATTTCTTAACCTTGCAAAATTTGATCTCTCTATATTTTAATTAATATCTTTTAAATTTACAATTTACGTTAATTTTTGTTGAAACGTTAGAAAACTCGCCACCAAATCACTTGATCCGAACTTAAACAGAACATGTAAAATTTCTGATTGTCTCAAGCTCTTATAAGAAATACATGTGAACAATCAAGTCTGTGCTTTGCCATTGAGTCACACATATTTACGGCACAATTTACATTAAATGCTAACCTAACAAATAAATTATAAATTAAAATTGTCAAAATATTATATAATCACGCAAAATAAAAATCATAATCAACAAAAAAAATTCACCACTTATTCACAAATCACAATATTTAATAAAACCCAACAACAAAACTCATGTTTGTCACATGCAGCACTGCAAATGGAAAAAGAATTGGTTCACTCCAGAAGGCTTGGATAGCTATTATGAGAGACTCAATTCCTTTGGGAAGTGATTTGCATTAGTTTCGCTATAGATGCAATGTACATGTATTCACAAACATTGTGATTTAGTCATGGAGCTGAAACATATATTAATTGCAATTTCTAGGATGGCGAATGAATATGATTTAATCAATTAGAAGTTGCACTTAAGACCATCTTCTCTTGCTGTTATTTTGACTGGGAAAGCTTCTTAACAGTGGCGGAGCCACACACATGTTAGCAAATGAACTGAAATTTTGTTAAAATAACTCATATAAATTAATGAAAAATCTGATTTGTTAATAAAATAATTTGTTTTACCCTTACCAAAATAAAAAAAGTATATATCACTTTGTGAAAATCAAATTTTGCACAATGAAACAAAATTATGGCTTCGCGGGTTACTCGAGACAATTAACTTAAATCTTTTGAACATCTGGGAAGTATGCAGAGGACCCGCTGCTCTCACAGTCTCATCTCAATACTCTGTTTTGAGCTGATATCTAATTTGGCAGCTCAAATCTTTAAAAATTTCCTTTCTCCTTTCAGATTGTAGTCACCGTCTAAACTCTAACAGGATCTCGTTTCCCGGTATTTGAAACCAGATTTTTTTGAGTCCTTATGCAACCTGCTGGCTGCTCTTATTGAGGGACACTTTGTTCAGCACTTTGAAGGTGCTCTTTGATTTCTATAATTTGAAATCGAAGTAAAGACATGAATCTAGATTTAATCTTGTTGATGGTGTTTTCAGGAACTATGTTATTTAAGGAGTACGGCAGGGGTAAAAAGGGTAATTCCCTTCTTGGGCGAGATTATTAAAGCCGACCCGGCCACTATACAGTAAGAGACCGAGCACTTGATGATAGGTGACCGACCACTTGAGATCGGATGACCGGGCATTATCAGATCGACAACAACATTCTCAGTTCAAATGGCTATCATGACCGACCTCATGCAGACCGAGCACATGACGAGGCGTGTTCAGGAAGATAAAGCATCATATTCTTGCGGAAAAGGGATAAGTTGTCATACTTTAATGGGGTAAAGTAATAAGTTAATATCCTAATAGGATAAAGGAAGTAAAAGTAGTTTTGATTAGGAATCCTTATGGGAAAAGGGAATAGTTTTGACTAGGAATCTTTATGGGAAAATGAAAGTATTTCTACTAGGAAATTCTTGTACAAATAGGAATATGATTTCTACACTATTATAAATAGGAGGGTATAGTGAGTGTAGAAGGGAAAAAAAAATTCATTACCATCAAACTTGTAAAAAACAAGTTGAGAAAGTTAAAAGTGGAGAGTTGAGAGTTGAAAGTTGGGGGGAAGGAAGTTGAGATCATCAAAAAAGAGTTGAGATCAAGAGCATTACTGTGAGACTTGTAAGCAAAAGAGAAAGCTGAGAAGCGTATTTGAAGTAATAAAAAGTACCATCCTGTTCTTGTCCGTGGACGTAGGTCGGATCCAAAATCCACCGAACCACGTTAAATCTCCTTGTTGATTATTGTGTTTATCTGCCTCTCACTAAATTTGCCTTTGGTCCCCCATAACCAAACAAATTCACTATTGAAGGAGGATTACCTCGGAGGTGATATTCCCATATTGCCCTGAGACCAAAATCCGCCGTCAACAGTTGGCGCCGTCTGTGGGGAACCCTACAAAAAGCAGCTCGCGTAGTAAGACAAATGGCGGAAGGCGGAAACCAACAATCATCAGGGAGCTCGGCTGCAGATTGGATGGAAAAGATCGAGGAAAACCTTAGGAAAGAAAGGGAGGAAAACCAAACTCTGCTAAAAACCATAATAGACCGGTTGGAAAAGGTAGAAGGAGTGCACAACGGAAAATTCGAGGCCGGGACTAGCCGACGAAGGAACGAAACAACAAAGGGAAAAAGAATTGCCGATACAAGTGAGGACGACAGACCCCGGAGGATGGGTCCCTACAGGGTAAGATCTGTGGTGGTGCAGAAAGATTCCCAGACCGATGACACATGGGAGGATGAGGATGACCAATCGTCACCAGACCCCTCCTATAATGGCCCTCGCAACACCCGGCGAAGAGAAAAAGAATATGACGAAGAGGTACGAGAAGATACCGACCACGAGAAGCACCACTCACAAGATAGCAGAAAGAAAAGAAACCACAGGAGGCGGCATGTAACCAAAGACAGCAGCATGGAATCTTGGCTGTGGGAGGAGCTGGTCAAATGGGGAGTATACCCCAATACAGACAGAGGGGATGCCCAGGACGGCAAAGATGAGTCCCCCCTCATAGAAGAAATAAAGTCAGAGAAATTCCCAAAAAGATTCAGCATGCCAACCATGGCACCATACAAGGGCCATACCGATCCCAAAACCCACATCGAATGCTTCGTCCTATTAATGGAGGTACAAGGGGTAACAGGGGACGCCATTTGCAAAGTGTTCCCCTTAACTCTAGCCGGACCGGCCATCATGTGGTATAGAAGCCTAGCCCCAAGAAGCATCAGCAGCTTCACACAGCTCAGAAAGTCATTCATACGGCACTTCAAGGGGGCTTGTGTCCCCAGAAAGACAATTGGAGAACTAAGACTTATGAAACAAGGAGACAATGAACCTTTGAAAATATTTATTGAAAGATACCACAATATGGTACTTGAAGTCGGAGGGTACGAATCCCCCGAGGCCCTGGAAAGCTTGAAGGGAGCCTTGAAAGTCGGGAGGCTATGGACCCACCTAAGGATCCAGGACACCCCGGACTATGCAACCGCCCTAGAGGTGGCCCGAAAATTCGTTCTATTAGAAAACGAGGAGAAAATATCCCTAAGAGGGAACACCATCAGAGAAAGGACCACAACGTAAGGGGACATGCCACGAATGGGTCCAAAGACCTGCGGGAACAGGTGGAAGACTTGGTGAAAGAAGGCTATCTCAGTGTGTACATAGACCATTCGGTTTTTGAGGTCAACCAAGTTGATAGCGGAAGTCATCCGGTCGGATACGTGGAATGCTGAGATGCAGAGATGATGTATTAAGAAGAGCCTTACTTGTAGTGACCCTTGTAGAGTTGCAAGAAAGGTAACAGATCCCAAAAAGGTGAGTAAAACATATTTTGACTTAGGTTGACATCTGATTATACTTGTTTGTTATGGCTCACACAATGGTTTTGATATTTGTTTTACGGCTCGGGTTTGCTCTTGTACCGCCGAGATCGATGCCTCTTTCCGGCTCGGGACTGCTCTTGTACCGCCGAGTCCGTTTTGTTGATATATATTTTACGGCTCGGGTCAGCTCTTGTACCGCCGAGACCGATGCCTCTTTCCGGCTCGGGTCTGCTCTTGTACCGCCGAGACCGATGCCTCTTTCCGACTCGGGTCTGCTCTTATACCGCCGAGACCGATGCCTCTTTCCGGCTCGGGTCTGCTCTTGTACCGCCGAGATCGATGTTTGTTACAGCTCGGGGTCGGGTTACGTCCCACCGAGTCATGCTTATTGGCCTGGGGACGGAACATTCCCCCAGAACCAAATGTCTCTCAAGCTCGGGGTCCTCAGAATATTCAGGGACATACTCGATGCATAGGATCCGTGAGAAGCATAGCACGGGGATGGATGATACCCCCGTGGCGATTGCTTACTCAAGTGTTACCGAACATAAGGAGGAACATGCCCTTAATGTGTCGAGCACTCTTTTGATCCTCACTTACCCGATGTAATGGATCTGTGGGAAAGCATAGTACGAGGGATGACGAGGCCCCCGTGACGATTGCTAGCTCCAGTGATCCCGGACCTAAGGAGGAATATACCCTTAGTATCCCGGACACTCTTTGATCCATTCATCATCCGGATCCGCGAGAGACACAGCACGGGGATGCGTTGTGCCCCTGTGGCGTGTGCCTACTCCAGCGTGGTAAGGAGGAGCCCTCATACAATACACAGGCTCCCCAGTGAACCGACGTGTAGAGGATGTGCCCTTACCATTCAAACGCTCTTTGATCCAAATCCTGGTTCGCCGGGACACTGAATTGAAAGATTCAGAATTGTGTTTTGGAGACCTCGGGCGGGACGCTGTTTTGAGGCATCCATGTTGTTGTTTATGATTGCGAAACGTTTTTGTCTTGGGATAAGTGCTAAGTCACCCCCGCCTTTTTATTTTATTTTCCAGAATCTTGTTTTTGTTTTTCGCCGGTCTAGCAGAGGGACGCCCATGCCAGATTCGGTAGGGCTTCAAAGGTGGATACACTTCCCATCTGAATAAGTCCCAAGGATTAACCAGTGCTCGGGGCTGGATTCGTTCCGCCGAGGCCACTTGGTTAATCGGCTCGGGGCTGGATTCGTTCTGCCGAGGCTACTTGGTTAATCGGCTCGGGGCTGGATTTCGTTCCGCCGAGGCCACTTGTTTATTCGGCTCGGGGCTGGATTTCATTCCGCCGAGGTAACTTGGTTATTCAGCTCGGGGTCGGGTTACGTCCCACCGAGCCAGCTCCTTTGGTTTGGGGAGGTAACATTCCCCCAGAACCCAAGTCTTTCACTCAGCTCGGGGTCGGGTTGCGTCCCACCGAGTCAGCCCTTCGGACTGGGGACGTAACATTCCCCCAGGTCCAAGTGCCTTTCTCAGCTCGGGGTCGGGTTGCGTCCCACCGAGTCAGCCATTCGGACTGGGGACGTAACATTCCCCCAGGTCCAAGTGCCTTTCTCAGTTCGGGGTCGGGTTCGTCCCACCGAGTCAGCCCTTCGGACTGGGGACGTAACATTCCCTCAGGTCCAAGTGCCTCTCTTCATTCGGGGTCGGGTTACTTCCCACCGAATCAGCCCTGCGGACTGGGGACGTAACATTCCCCCAGGTCCAAGTGCCTTTCTCAGCTCGGGGTCGGGTTACGTCCCACCGAGTTTACCTCTTTGGACTGGGGACGTAACATTCCCCCAGGTCCAAGTGTCTTTCTCAGTTCGGGGTCGGGGTACGTCCCACCGAGTCAGCCCTTCGGACTGGGAACGTAACATTCCCCCAGTCCCGAGCATCTCTCACAGCTCGAGACAGGATCACATGCCACCGAGCATATCATCGTTAGCTCAGAGGCAAAATTTTCTCCTCACAATCGAGATTGGATCAGTCAGGGGTCAGGACCTCTAAATCTCTGGTACAGATATTACAGAAGATGAGTCATTTTTAGTTTGGACAACAAGAGGAACTTCATCTCCTGATGGAACGACCCAAGTAAGCAATTTGCTTTGAGGTGGAGAATCGTTCTGAATAGGGTCAGCATCTCTAATAACCGATGATATGAAGATAGAAACAGAAGACTTAGTTGATGGCGAAGGCAATTTCTCTGTGATTTCTGGAACGACCACCGGCAAGGCGATCAGCACACCATCTTTTTTTATAGTTCCCGGCATCAACTCGCAAACTCGTTGTTACCGAGAACTAGGGGACATATGTTGATGGTGTTTTCAGGAACTATGTTATTTAAGGAGTACGGCAGGGGTAAAAAGGGTAATTCCCTTCTTGGGCGAGATTATTAAAGCCGACCCGGCCACTATACAGTAAGAGACCGAGCACTTGATGATAGGTGACCGACCACTTGAGATCGGATGACCGGGCATTATCATATCGACAACAACATTCTCAGTTCAAATGGCTATCATGACCGACCTCATGCAGACCGAGCACATGACGAGGCGTGTTCAGGAAGATAAAGCATCATATTCTTGCGGAAAAGGGATAAGTTGTCATACTTTAATGGGGTAAAGTAATAAGTTAATATCCTAATAGGATAAAGGAAGTAAAGGTAGTTTTGATTAGGAATCCTTATGGGAAAAGGGAATAGTTTTGACTAGGAATCTTTATGGGAAAATGAAAGTATTTCTACTAGGAAATTCTTGTACAAATAGGAATATAATTTCTACACTATTATAAATAGGAGGGTATAGTGAGTGTAGAAGGGAAAAAAAAATTCATTACCATCAAACTTGTAAAAAACAAGTTGAGAAAGTTAAAAGTGGAGAGTTGAGAGTTGAAAGTTGGGGGGAAGGAAGTTAAGATCATCAAAAAAGAGTTGAGATCAAGAGCATTACTGTGAGACTTGTAAGCAAAAGAGAAAGCTGAGAAGCGTATTTGAAGTAATAAAAAGTACCATCCTGTTCTTGTCCGTGGACGTAGGTCGGATCCAAAATCCACCGAACCACGTTAAATCTCCTTGTTGATTATTGTGTTTATCTGCCTCTCACTAAATTTGCCTTTGGTCCCCCATAACCAAACAAATTCACTATTGAAGGAGGATTACCTCGGAGGTGATATTCTCATATTGCCCTGAGACCAAAATCGGCCGTCAACAAATCTAATTAATATAATTTACATGCTCCACCAGAGATCACGAGATAGAGCAAGTAAATTTAGAGAACTGGCGACTTGAAAATACAAACAATAACAGCTGTCTTAGCAATAGGGCAAGTCGCCTTCTGGAACCTCCCAGTTATCGTCTTCATCATCATCATTGTTCTTCCTCAAATGGGCTTCCTGTTTATCTGGGATTCTTTGTTGGGGGCGTCTGACATTAAACAGAAATAAAAATTAATAGCAAGAACACCCAGTAAATACAGTATGCTTAAATCATTTGTTCTTCCACGAATATTTAGGCCATCTCCAACCCAGCGCCCCTGGAACAGCACTGTAGCTGCGTCAAATTTGGCGTTTGCTTTTATTTTTATTTTTTGATTTTTTCCTTTCATTTTTTGTTAATAAATAAAGAATATTTTAGGGAATATTTTTTTGGGAGAAATATTTGATGTAAAAATTGCGTGCAAATGGGTTGGAGATGGCCTTAAAAGAAATTGCATACTTAATACCTTTTCCGGTTCCTTTGGGCAGCGGATCTTGCTTTACGCTTCCTCTTCTCCTGGCTATTCTCAAAGAATCTCCTTCTCTTGCATTCTTGTACAACACCAGCTCTCAGCACCGCACTCCTGAATCGCCTCACTATCTTCTCCTCCGGCTCGTCATCCTCAACATTTATCTGCACATTGAAGAAGAATAACACGTTTGCATTCGCCAGCGAAGGCCACGCCACGGATGTGATGTCATCATCGCTTGATCTTTTTGGGGCCATCAGTGGGGCCCAAGCAGATGATTTCCTTTTGGGTAACTGAATAGACGCTGGTAACGAGGGAGTGATTATATTACGCGGAGGCGGTGGCGATCTTGCGGGGAGGAGAGAGGAGAGGAAGTTTGAGACGTTGGTGACTGCCCCGGCCATGATCCTTTTTTTTTCAAGGGAAGACTTTGCGACGTTACTTGCCACGTGGCTTTGATATAGAAGTTCTAGTGTCTACCACTCGACTCTCCGACTTATTACGAAAGATGAATACGTTGTACGAGAAGGGGAGGAGCGGAGAAAGATTTTAATTAAATATATGTTTGGTTCAAAGGAGGGGAGGGGATGTGATAGTTTTTAATTAGATATATGTTTGGTTCAAGAAGGGAGGTGAGAGATTTTAAAATTAATTTACTATTTTATCCTTATAACTTGTTATAAATAAAATTAAAACAATATAAGTATGAATAATTTAGTCATTGCATTTAAAATTTTAATTCATCACTTTCTCTCCCCCTTCAAAACCCCCCAATTTTGGAGGGGAGCTAAAATTGGCTTAGGAGAGATTTTGCTCTCCTCCCCCCCTTCAAAAAATTGAACCAAACAAATATAATTTAAAATAATCCCTCCCCTCCCCTCCAAAACCCCCCAACCAAACACACTCTGAATGTTGACACTCGATGTTGATTCTCAACTGAAGTCTAAATAAAATACACTTATTAATACATTGTTTTACAAATAAATAAGTTGATATTATTTTTAATATAATTAATAAGTGCACATTCTATAAAAATAATCTAATCACACTTCCGTTTAAGTACGGATTAGAAAATTTGGGGACGGAATTTCTATCAATTTAAAAAAGAAGTCCAATCACAGTAGTAAAATGATGCTATGAACAAGAGTTAAAAGAATTAGGAAGACTTTTATTTATTTATTTATGTAGGGCTTAAGATCTGACTTCTATGGTGCGTTTATGTATTCATAATCGGAATGAGATGGAATCAGAATGAAATGGAATCAGAATGAGCTGGAATGAGAATGATAAATCGAAATCAGAATAAATTGTTTACTTAACTGTAGGAATCAGAATCGGAATGAATCAGTATTACCATTGATGTATTTACTTTGTATAGTAATCAGAATAAATTGTTAAAAAATTACAAAAAGACCCTTAGTTATAATTATTATTAATTTATTATATATCAATTATTATTAATTTTTGATGTATTAAATTACTAAATGTTAAATTATTCTTTTATTAAAATATTAAATATTATTTTATTATTAATTATTGATTAATAATTTTATTTATTATTGATTATTTAAGTATTAATTAATTATTAATGTATTAAATTACTAAACATTAAATTATTCTTTTATTAAATTATTCTTTTATTAAAATGTTAAATATTATTTTATTATTAATTATTATTAGTTTTATTTATTATTTATAAATTAAGTATTATTTTATTAATTAATTATTAATATATTAAATTACTAAATATTAATATATATTTTAATTAATTATTGATTAATTATTAATACATTTTATTTATTATTTATAAATTAATATTAATTAATTATTTTATGGATAATATTATAATTTCTCATCAATAATGGGAATGAGAATCTCATTCTCATGGTGATGGGAATGAGATTCTCATTCTCCATTCACAAATTTGTGGGCTCCACTCCGATTCTCATTCCCATTTTTATTCAATTTTATGAAGTAAACAACCTTATTGGAAATGATTCTCATTCCTTCATTCATATTGCCCTTAAGTAAACACACCACTAGATCCTGTGCTCGAATTCAAGAGATGCGTTTATTGTGAGAGTAACAATCGAGAGTTTTACCTATTATATTTAAGCCCAAATCGGATAATTTAGTGATGGAGCTTCCGAACATTAAAAAAAAAATAGTTAGGAAGACACCAAACCAAAATAAAGAGAATATCAATCTTTATGTCTCATGTGTTAAGTTTGAGCAAAACTACTGCGAATTTCTACAATTAATGCTATAAAGTATGAACTGTGTCTGTACACCGGCAGCAAGATCATCAGGTCTAGAATTCCAACTTCGAGCGGGGGATTTTTATGATTCCCTCAGAGCGATTGGAGGGTAGACCGACACTCCTTGATTTAAATGTAGTTTCAGACGACTCTAGTGCTCGTGAAGCTTGGAGCGCCATTTCAGCATGGAGTCGGAGACATGACATAGCCAACTGCACAATAAAGTAATGTTAATCATTAGAGCATAGGTAACATAAACAGCAGACAAGTGAAAAAAGTACACCCTTGTGAAGATATTAGAACATTATTTAGCCGTGATGGGAGGATGATTATGAAGAAATCGAGAAAATGAATAATGATCTCGGATAAAATCCAACGGACTATTATTGCCATTAAAGAAAGATGCGTCATTTGATAACATATTCACACATGCTTCAACACTTTTGGAAGAATATGCTATAGCAATTGGAGAAACCGAAAGTAAGGATGAAAAATGCAGTTATGCAGCCATTAAATTTGAGCGTAAATGCTGCTTTAAAATTCCTTGCTTACCATGTAACACTCTTTATCCGTATCTGAGTCGGCTACATGAAGGGCCCATGTACGAATCCATTCAAGCCCAATAGACAGTTCTTGATTTCCTTCAAGCAAGGCAGATGCTACAAAAGAAGGATGAAGCGCGACCAAAACACATGATGCGGCAAAAAGAACAGCTCTTCTGACATATGCTTCTTTGTGATGGCATACGTCCCTGCAAAAAGTTAGCACCATAAGGTTAAGTGACATAAACATATACTTACAATGAACAACAGAATAAGTAGATGACTGCACAGAACCAGAGGTTAATTACTATGGATTACAATGTGAACCACTGTTAACAAACCAAATCATCACTTCCAACACCTATCCCCACCCAGCAACCGAGTGTAGCCAATCGATGATTTTACTCAACCGAAAAATATTGTACCAAAAACTGAAGGTCCTTAGTTACCTGGATCTTAACATATCTAGAAGAGCGGGAGCCAATACAGATGCTTCTGGATGCATGGATGCACATTTTATACAAAGACCAAGCATGTGGATGAGTTTCCCTAAAACAATAAAATCCGTCCCTAGAAAGTCAACACCATGCTTTTTTCTATCAAATCCCTGCATGGAAGGAAGCATAAAAGCTGCTGCATATACAGGAAATTTATTATGAGACAATTCCATCTGGTTTTCTTGCATATTAGCTGATCTGAGGCTCCACCTGCGTGTCTTCCCACTCTTGATCTGACTACGTTTTGATGGAAGCTCTCTCTCATAACAATTTGACCAGTTTAGCAGAGTTCCTGTCCCAGAGACCTCTTTCCAGGCACCAGCCCCAGGTGGTCCTATGCTACTAGGCAAGAACCAGGGTTGAGTCTCTGAAATGGTTGATATGAGGGCACTTGGTTGATGTTTGGGTTTAATAGTTTTTGTGTTAGCAAGCTCTTGAGCTGCCTCTGTCATGACATCGAGTATCATTATGCGTTGGCTTACATCTACATTAGGAGAATATAACAGTTTGTTCAGAGTATCAAGAGACTCAAATGGACATGTGACAACCAAGGCAACCAAGGCTCTCTGTCTCTTCTCTTCAGCTGATTCTTCCTCACCTTCTTCAGCCAAATCAGAGCAACGAACCTGTACAAGAGTTCTAACTAAATCACCTGCTAAGTGTTTAAGTTCATCGGGCGATGCTCGCACAAGTTTTTCAGCAACATCCAAAGCCCTCTCCATCTGCAAGAGCAAATATACATAACTATAAAAAGATAATGATTAAGCTGTACCAAAAGTTGATTTACAGATGACATGCATGACTGGATTGTGAGATCTTCTTCAGTTTGGTAATTGCCAATCATATATTTTACCAAATTATTTATTTCAACAGATTAAATGAATGATAATAAATCATCCGGTGTCAATATTCATGGAAAAAGCTCTCACTTGCATAAAGATGTGGAACTCCAAGACACCCAAACTAATACTCAAACTTCAAAAGGTTAATGTCAGAAAAACCTTTTGAGACAAAAGTGACCAACAAATTCAAATGACTCACCCCAGAAGCATCATCAGATTTCCGCAGAGCTCCAACTACATCAACTAATTGTGAAAATTTTCTTTTCAAATCATCGTCGTCATCTGACAAGTCATATGGCTGTAAAGATGAGTCACTCGAGGAATCGGAATTCTCACTTGCATTATCGTTGTCGTCGTTGTCTTGATCAGAGATTGACTGATAATTTAGTGTAGCCGGATCAACAATTTCATCTGGATCAACTGACTTAAATTCAGATGATTTGTTCTTTCTACCCTTCTTTTTATTAAGCATCTCATTATTGGCTATGCATTTGAGTTCCTTTTCTTGCATCGAGGTTGCTGATGACTTTGTTTCAACAAGATTCTCTTCTGTGAAATTTGCGTTTGGCTGATTCTCCTTGGTGGTTAATCCGAACTCCCAGTCAACAATGTCCCCAGTCAAGCTATCATCAAGGTACAGGGGATTTTTTGGATCAATTACTTTAGAGAATGTTAACGCAACAGCACTAGCCATTTTCCGAACTAAATGAATAGGGCTTTCCAGCCTGCCTGTTAACAACGCCCCCAAAAAAAAGATATAAGGAAAAAACACCCAATAACATTGTATGAAACCACCAAAAACAAAGAAACAAGAATTTACAGCTAACTCCTGGAAGAATCAAGCGCAACACATCCTTAGTCTTATCTAGTTCCTCTTTTGATATCTTCTCAAGGCAAAGGCCGACAGCGGCTGTTACATCTATTTTGCGAATTAAGGGGTTACAAGATCTGAAAAGAAGTAAACTGCAATAAAAGAATGGAAGTTCAGTACCAAATCTCAATAACTTTGAAGTAGGAAAAGTGGAAGTATATAACATTTCTTTTAATGCAGCACGACTTCTCATATATAATAAATTTAATTAAGAGATATTATTCGCCAACTTATCCTCTCCTGCAACATAAATCACTAACTCTGAATCAGACAATTAAAGGAACGAGAAAGGATACATGCTTGCTGCTCCAACGTGGCTGATTGCACAAAATCCTTTGTCGACCATACTGCTAACAGACGCTGCAATGCGTCTATAAGACCATCAGTTTTATGATCTTTTGAGAGTGGATCAGCAACAGTTGGGCATCCAAAAACAGCAAATTGGAGAATCCATCGCAGGCAACAAACAGGAAATACTTTCCAAAGCAAAAATTTATCCACAAACATAGACCTGAGAAACAAAAAGACAAAAATTGACATCTAATGGGAGGCAAAAAAACAATGTGTTTGTTAGTGATGCAAAAGAAAAGGAAATAAATACATATCTTCCACAAGTATAATTAAGAATTGTGTATGAAGTTTGAGTTGCATCAGATAAAGTTACAGTCAACTAAACATTTGCTTGTTGGATGATAAAGTCGCAGGGAACTAATTTACTAGTAGTGATATAGAATCAAACTTTTCAAGCAAAATTCTTAAATTCCAATGTTACATGACATACTGGACTACTATGTCAATCAATAATATAATAAAGATAAGAAGTATCTGTCTGTAACAGAACATCCTCCCCCTCCCCCTCCCCCTCAGAAGAAAAACTAACAGAAAATGAGAAAATAAGTAAGTATATTTGAAGGAGAACGAGACAGGGGGGGAGGAAAAGCAAAGGCCTATCGCGAAAGGCTTTTACAAGAAATATCCCCTGCATATTTCTATCAGAATTTCAAGATTACATGTTACACAATTGATATACAGATAGTTTTTTCATGGTTGCAAACCATTTACTTTCACATTAAATGGATCTTCAATTGTCACTTTATTGAAGTCTGCTTAATCTATCGGCGGGTATAAAGAGAGATCAATGTCTCCACTAACCTGATTGATGTCTGATGGTCAAAAATCTGATGAAACAATAACCAAATAATCCAATATGCTTCGACATCACTAACATGCTCAGTTACTAGCTGATGCAAAAGTAATTCAGACAGCCTTTCCACAGCATAAGGGTCTTTAATTGCTTCCATTATCTTCGACCAAACCTGGAAACCAGGGGTTGACCCAAACACTTTTGTTAGATCTGCCTCACTGTTAGACAATAAGATTTTCTGAACATGTCTCAGAATCCGAGGAACAACTTCGCATAATAGTACATCTGCAAATAGTGAATTAGTTACTTCATTGTCAACTAGTTACATCTATCCAGGAGAAAGAAAGAAACAAAAATGCTAAAATCTCAGCGCAAAATTCAAGAGAAAACTGGATGGCTTTCCCAGCCATCCAGTGCTATCAGGACACCGCCTGAAAGATCACTCTTGGTAAAAGAATATTAAAGGAAAAAAGATTCACATAGATACAAGAAAAAATCCACAGGAAGGTAAATAGATATGCTAATAAACAGCATGAGGCAAATTTTAAACAAACAGGAAAAGTAAATCCTTTTAGGAAGAGAGACGTATATGCAAATCCTTCTCTTCCTTCATGAAAAATATCTTGGGAATTATGGTGCATGATATATTGAAGTTACCTGAAGAACCACGTCGACAAATCCGAGAAAATGTTTCCCCAACAAACAGCAAAGTACCATCTGTTTCAATTGTGCTGAAAGAAGCTTCTTTACCATAAGGTGTGGTAGCCCTTTCTTCTGCTCCCAATAGAAGTTGAATGGTTATCTGCTTGAAGAACAAACTAGGAGACATTCTTAAAGAATAAACAATTTATCAAGGACAGATAATGGACAACTGAACCTGTAAAGAAATAATGATAGTGTATTACCAAGTCCCTTCCAAAGATTAGAAAGTGGAAATCAAACTATATTTGAATAAAACATAACTTGCCAAAGTGCGCACATAAACATGTCCATATAAATGCATGTATAGATAAACCACACATCATATACATCAGAGTTCGGAGAATAAGGATACTGTGATGAGAGTGAAGTTGGTGCCTTCAGCCCTGCTTTGTCAGGAACAGATGCAACAAGCTGTGCCACCCTAGAAAGAGTTGGTCTCAGCCACCCATTAGTAGAGTCTTCTGACATGCAAGATACACCAAATTCTCTGGCCATCTGGAGCACTCCATTGTTCTCAAGCAAGCAAAGTACAACTAATCTGTCATAAAAGCTTATAAGTCTGTTAGAATACATGATCGACCATAATATATTTTATGAAACATCAAAAATTCGTATGACTATCATATGATTGTCATCGTAATTAAAAAGAATAAATTAAACTTTAGAATTTTGTTTCATTAGTGTCCATACTATATGAGGAATGACAAAACTCCTGTGGGGATGGGGGCCCGCATAGGTCCGGGATGTTAGGGGTGGGAATTTTCTGTACCCGTTGGTTGGACAGACCAGGTATGGGTACTGGCATCCCCGTTCAAATAGAAGTAAAATTTCTATGTGAACGGAGAACCCGCATAGGGGCCCGATATGTTAGGGGCGAGTAAGGGGACGATTTTTGTACCCGTTGATTGAACGGGACAAGTACGGGTGTTGCATCTCATACCATACCCGACCCGTTGCATCCCTAGGTCATACTATGAATCTTCCACACTATTGCAATTCACACGACAAAGTTGAACCTACCAAATTAACACCATCTATACCCTAGTATACATCAGATGAAGCAAACCCGCATCCTCAAGATATATACAAGTATATTTAAACAACAAACAGAACAAAGTCTTCACTCACACCTTTCAGCATTTGAGTGAATAGCATTAATATCAATAACATCACTTCTACTCTGCTGAAGACAAGGAACCAAAGTCTGAGCAACCTCAGAAGGTAGCCCATTAACAAAGAAAATATCGTAAACATGTTTTCGTGCTGAAAAGGGGAAACAAGCTAGCCAATTTGAAGCCACATCTGCATGCAATAGAAACAATATTAAAAGCAATAATGAACGTGCAAAATTGGACATACATGATAACATTGGGGACCAAATAGCACAATAGCTAAATCCTCCTCAAGCATACACAAAGGTGTCGGATACCGCAAAATTCTAACAATAGCTTAAATATCACACATTAACTTCCAAACATGAACATAGTCATCCATTCATCAGTCACGAAATCAGTTATCATTCTGTTCAAACTTGAGATCTGAAATAGCTTAAATATCACATATTTTCAGCTAAACTTCCCTAAATGTAACCATTATAAAATACATACTCTCTTATAATCCATTTATATGTATCTATCTTCTTCTAGATGAAATCCAATCCAGCATAAATTCAGCTTTTGAGTTGGTTCAAGCACTCTCTTAAATTCTAATTGTTACATGCTAAACAATACACTGAAGCAAACAAAACAGTAGAGTAATAAACATCCTCTGTATCCTAAAGCTTTTCAATTATGAAAATGAAAAAAATGCTATCGAAGCATGAGAGATAAAGCAATATATAAAATACCAAGTAATAAAAAATGAGCCAAAGTTGAAAATGCAGGCCCTTGGTAGAATGCCTGCCACCAATCATCCTTTTCATTTGCAGAAAGAACCTTTGCACTAAGGACCTACACACACCAGAACCAGAAAGCATCAAATAAATAGGATCCAGTATCTTCAAAAACAATTGCCACCCAGCCATAATAATTCCAGTTCAGTGAAATGAATAACACAAACCTGATCTCTGTAATGGTGATTAATAACACCTGCAGTTCACCAATATATAAGCTAATCACTTATATTCTTATGCAAATGTATCATTGAAATGAACATAAAGAGAATGAATTGCTCAAGATAAGAACAAAACAGCAAAATGCAAATTTCTAATCAACAAAACTTATTAATCTCGCAATTTAAAATTTTTGAGATTACAAGTTATCAATTTAAGAATTTAATTACCAGTAACCTCGGCTGACTTTGTTGACTTATAAATCTTTTTTTTTGAAAATATCACTTCAAATTAAACACTTTCCTACATTTTCTCGACAAGCGAACAACAAGTTATGAAACTGAAAACTCAAAAAAAAAAATTGAGAATCACCTGAGAGAAGAGTGGAATCGACGGGGAAGAGAAGCGAAGCAATGGAATGAAGAGCGCAAATGACTTGGTCAACATGTTTGGCATTTTTAACAGCTGTGATCACTTCACCGACCTTTTCAATGACTCCGGCCTTTACTCCTCTCTTTCTTAAAATCGACCTTAATGACAAAATGAAATCAACTCTTTAAAATCAGTCTTATATTAGTAGTTACGACAGAGATAAAACGTACAATCAACAAAGAAAGCTCGTAAAAGACACATGAAGAACTAAACAAGTTCATAAAAGATACCAGAAGCATAATCTATGAAGATGGGACCAATCAAATGGAGTTAACAAAATTAGAAACTGAAAACAGATAGATCCAAAAAGAGGAAAACTCACATACATCTAAGACATTTAATCGGTAAATGAAAAAGAAAACCAAAGCAAATTGGTGGTTTTATTGCAAACTAACCAAATAATTTATAGAGCAGCCGTTCTACTACTTCATTCACTAATCAAAACTATGGTCTTCATTTCTCCATTAATTTATCTTTACAAATGTAATTTCTCCCTAGTCTTCCTGCATTATGTCCTAACAGTCCCAATACTTCGCATTACATGCTAGCAGTCAATATTTGCATTATGTGCTAACATTCAATTTTCACTACTTAATTACCAACTTTATATGATAGATTGTGTGAAAATTGAGCTGTTATAATGTGCTAACATTCAATTTTCACTACTTAATTACCAACTTTATATGATAGACTCATATATTAGTGAGCAACTTCAATTTTCACACGTAATCAAAGGTGAAGGAAAAATGATATGGCCAGCAAACTTCATAACTACATATACTAATATATAGCCCAGCTCCTGTAACTCTCTTAAGTCCATTATGTAATCACTCAAAACCGATTTTTTTCTTGAAGCTTTCCTAACAAGACAAAGAGCTCAAGTTCATAGCCAGGTCAAAAACAATTACACTTCATTGTATCACAATTCAACAATGCTTTTATAATTATTAATCAATTGGGACCCAAAAACATAAACTGCTACATTAATTTGGGCATAGAACACACAAAAAGTAATTGAAATTTTCCGAAAATTAAAACACCCCGGTTCAAAACGAAAGTAAAAGCCTAATCACTTTGTTTTCCTCCATTTTTTTGCTAACAAAACAGAATTTAAAATAGCACTCACTTCTCATCAAGTTTCTTGAGCTCGTCTTCGGTCTTCGTACGCATCGAATCAAGAACGCTCTGATCCATCTCGAGCAAAGATTCCGCCACTAGGGTTTCATAAAACGAGGCCATATCCACAAACAACAGAGCAACAATTAAAATTTAGAAAGAAAAAAAAAAAGATAAAAATCGAGGGTAACTCAGCGGAACTGAGTCAGAGAATGTGGCGAGTTAGGTACCGTGGGCTTTGACCGTTGAGAAGACCTCCTGTTTGAGACGGACCTTCTCGATGTCTTGAACGTCTGGGTGCGTGAGAAGGAATCGCTTGTGAGCGAGTACGAGATGCGTTTGCCGAGTTCCTTCTTGGCTATACTTGGCTGATTCGGTGCTGAGGCAACTGGTGAGTCACTGAGTTTGGGTTCCGAGCTTCATCTTTGCTTGAGCTAGGAGTAAGCGCAGAAAAGAAACTCACAGCTATGCCAAATTGCCAATGGGTTATTTTTTACATACCTCCCCAGAGGTTTGAGTTATCTACACATAAAGAAAATGTATGAGTGTATAATCACTTACCTCCCCTACTGTTTGTATTGCCATCCTTGGACTGCTGTTTGACTAGTTAAATGACATAAATACCCTCTGGCCAAAAAACAAGATTATCATCAATTGACCTTTTGACACCAATGTTGATTTTATTATACAAGAAACACTTTGAAACTAGAAAAAATTATATATTTTAGTAAAAATTAAATATTGAAAATAAAAACACAGCAACTGCAACACTGGCGGCAACAAATAACAACAACAGTAACTCAAACAACATCATAAACTCAAATAAAATCAACAACTCCAGCATATGAACTCGTATCATATGTAAAAAAGTGAAATCGTGACTTAGATAACGAGTTTTCAAAAATAGATGGTTCTATGAGTTTTCATCAAACAACAAGGATTATATTGTAAATTACCTTCACACATGAAACGACATAGTTTTTACTAGGATTAAGTGTTAACACCAGCTAATAATTTCCATAGGCTCGCTGTCGCACAAATTGCTGCGTATGTTAAGATCTTTCAGCCTCTTTTTCCTCTGTTTCCAATGGCCACCGCCGTACTACAACAAGACACCAAAAAGCTCCCCCGCCCCGGCCGGGGAGGATTTCAAGCCCATGGCCTAACCGAAGAAGAAGCTCGAGTCCGAGCCATTGCCGAAATCGTCAACTCAATGGTTGAACTATCACGCAAAAACGAAACCGTAGACCTAAACGCAATAAAATCCGCAGCGTGCCGCAAGTACGGTCTCGCACGAGCCCCTAAATTGGTGGAGATGATCGCCGCGCTGCCCGAGACTGACCGCGAGGCGCTGCTGCCCAAGCTTCGAGCCAAGCCGGTCAGAACAGCTTCCGGTATTGCCGTCGTGGCCGTTATGTCGAAACCGCATAGGTGTCCTCATATCGCCACGACTGGAAACATTTGCGTGTATTGTCCCGGTGGGCCAGACTCTGATTTTGAATACAGTACGCAGAGTTACACTGGATACGAGCCTACTAGCATGCGCGCTATTAGAGCCAGGTAGTTAATTTTTTGTCGATGTTGATGTTAAACTTGTTGCCATCTTGCTTAATTCGTGAGTAGTGATCATACTATTACAGTTATTATGTTTTTGTGAGCGTTAAGGCTATCGTTAATGTAGGTGTCTGGCAGAGCATCGAAATGTGACAATTTGTCCTCGAGAAAAGGAAATATTGAATGAATTGATTGGAAATTTTGAGATTTTTCAAATTCTTTCCCTTCTAAAAAAGCTACCAACCGTGGGGCAAATGGAATTTCCACCACGAGAATAAATCCCTCTGATATAATTTGAGAATACAACTTATTGTTGTGCCCAAAAATTGGATTTTGGTTAGAGTCATTAGCAGCAATACTCAAATTAATCTGTTGAGACATTCGAGTAATTAACCGTTTCACATGCTCTACGACACTCTACCAAATGCAGTGATTGTGTTTTGCTTAACATTATATTTTTCATTAGTTTTGTTGTTTTGTTGGTTTTTTAGTACATTACAACGACTAGGACACTGAATACATACATTTGTAGCACAACCCAGAGATCTATGTCTACTAGAGACGAACTCTGTCAACTTTGTCTCCATTCCGGAGATATATATACTTCCACTCAAATATTGGGGAGAAATCAACCATTGGTTTTGTTGTTTGTTATGATTAAAGTTGCATTTTAACACATTACTAGCTTTGTGCGTCCAGATATAATCCATATGTCCAGGCAAGAAGCAGGATTGATCAGCTAAAACGGTTGGGTCATAGCGTGGACAAGGTTTGGCCTATCAGCCTATGTGCTAGTTTTAGTTGAATGATACAGTTTTGGTTGCACCAAGTGCGCACCTTTATTTGTAAGCTTATTTTGATGCTACTATGTTTTCAGGTTGAGTTCATCTTAATGGGTGGTACCTTCATGTCACTGCCAGCTGATTACCGTGATTACTTTATAAGGAACCTTCATGATGCTTTATCTGGACATACTTCTGCCAATGTTGAAGAGGCAGTCACTTATTCCGAGCATGGTGCAACAAAGTGTATTGGCATGACCATTGAGACGTGAGTGACTCTGTGCTTTAGGAGAGTTCTTCATATTCCTGTTGTGAACTTTGTTTATAAGTTTCTTTCAGCTTTCCATGGAACCCCTAGGCAGCATGCTCAATCTAACATTTGAAGGTTTATTGTTCAGTTTTCATATGATCAGAGTGGAAAGGCATTGGTTGTAGTTGTACATCATAAATGAAATGGCTTATTGTCTGTTTCTTTGTAATTTATTAGGAGGCCAGATTATTGCCTTGGACCTCATTTGCGTCAAATGCTTTCTTATGGTTGTACACGATTGGAGATAGGAGTTCAAAGCACATATGAGGATGTTGCTCGTGATACTAATAGAGGACATACGGTAGCTGCCGTGGCTGATTGTTTTTGCTTGGCAAAGGATGCTGGTTTCAAGGTGTGCTAGTGCTCTATCATATATGCTACCTTAGTCTTGTTTTGCATATCTGATCTTATATCCACAGAAGCAGCAAATTTTTTACCTTAAACCCTTTATAGAGAACAGACATTCTTTCATTTCGTTACTGTAGATGGTATTTTCATTTGTAGTAAATGGAGACTGCATACCGACATTGAGTTTTTCATGCATTTTGCTGAGTAATCTGGTGATTTTTCTCATTTCATTTTATGTTTAGGTTGTTGCTCATATGATGCCTGATCTTCCCAATGTTGGAGTTGAGAGGGACTTGGAAAGTTTCCGGGAGTTCTTTGAGAGCCCATTATTTAGAGCTGATGGGCTTAAAATTTATCCAACTCTTGTGATTCGTGGAACTGGACTTTATGAGCTGTGGAAAACAGGCAGGTACAGAAATTATCCACCCGAGCAACTCGTTGACATTGTCGCCAGGATTCTAGCGATGGTTCCCCCATGGACTCGTGTTTATAGAGTGCAGCGAGATATTCCTATGCCTTTGGTTACTTCTGGGGTAGAGAAAGGGAACCTACGGGAGCTAGCTTTAGCTCGAATGGATGACTTGGGCTTGAAATGCCGTGATGTTCGAACACGTGAAGCTGGAATCCAGGTACAGACACTACCATGCTTATTTGGACTTGTTATGCACTGAAAACTTCAACAGTTTGAAATCTGAATAATGTTTCTGTGATAAAATTAGGACATCCATCACCAAATAAAACCAGAAGAAGTGGAACTTGTCCGTCGTGATTATGTGGCAAATGAAGGTTGGGAAACATTTCTTTCTTATGAGGACACACGCCAGGTATTATGAATGCCTTCCTTATTTCCCATATGTGTGGGTTTTTGTGTGCATGTGTAGGAATATGCTTTCATCTCTGTCTGTAATTTTCATGGTGTGCCTGAGAGTTTTTAAATCATGAAGCTTGATAGATGATAGGAAATGAAATTTTTTAAACTACTTAACATGTCATTTTAAATCATGTGCTGGCTAAATAATATGCTCATTACGTTCATAACTCTCAGGATATTCTTGTTGGCTTGTTGCGCTTGAGGAAGTGTGGGCAGAACGTCTCTTGTCCAGAGCTCATGGGCAAGTGTTCTATTGTTCGCGAACTCCATGTGTATGGAACTGCTGTTCCTGTGCATGGACGGGAAGCTGACAAGCTGCAACACCAGGTAATGTATCTAGATTAATAACTAAGATGAGGAAGAATATAGAGATGAAATTGTGGGAGGTGAACACAGTAAAGATCTTCTGGATAAATTTCTCTCTTCATAATGAAGTATTCTCTTCTATAATATCACAGGGTTATGGTACGCTCTTGATGGAAGAGGCAGAGCAGATTGCACACAGAGAGCACAGATCGAAAAAGATGGTCGTTATTTCGGGTGTAGGAACTCGTCATTACTATAGAAAATTGGGATATGAACTTGAAGGTCCTTACATGGTGAAATATCTCGAGTGACGAGACTGATAAAAGTCGACACAATTTTGTATTTTATGTTTGGAATTGGAATTAGCATTAGCATTAATTTTGTATTTCGCTTTATTGATTGAGTTGTATAAGCTGAGTGAGTTTGCCTCTGTGTACTACATAGTTTTTAAGACATTTAATAGAACACCGAATGTATTGCTTTCAATTTCAGAGTTTCGAATACATTTGAATAAAGATAAAAACTTGTAATCTGCTTCGGCTTTGCTGTGGTAAATTTCAGCAACCTTATTGCAAACAAATTTCAGCAACTTAACCTATGGAGTAAGGTTTAAGCAGTGAGTACTTTTCAATTGAGCCTCAGAAGCGTTTTTAAGTCTGGCGCGCTTGGCGAGTCCTTGCTTCAAAATCAAAATAACCCAAAGCGAGGCTTTATTATTCTACCCTTAAATTTTCTCCATACTGTCATTGTTTGTTTGTCGCACAAGCCATGCTTAAATCAACCTTCACTCCCATTTTCTCAACCTTCCCCAAAAAACCCAGAACCTCAAAACTCCCTTCTGCTCGCGTAATCAGCAACTCTATCTCTCACACTCCAACTGTTCGACAAAATGCTTCACCCAACTTCACCCCCCAACTTCCTCCAACTTCAGCTTACATTCACCTTCCCTTCTGCAGAAAACGCTGCCACTACTGTGACTTCACTATCGTGGCACTCGGTACTTCTCCCTCAACCCAAACTGACGACAATGACCCACGTATATCAAATTACATACAACTGCTCTGTCGAGAAATCAATGCAACAAAACTGGGACATAACACCAACCCACCACTTAAAACTGTATTCTTTGGAGGTGGCACACCGTCCCTCGTGCCACCTAGGCTTGTATCATCGATTTTGGGTACGCTGAGAGAGAAGTTTGGGTTGTGTATGGATGTTGAGATATCTATGGAAATGGATCCTGGTACCTTTGATGCTAAGAAAATGGAGGAGTTGATGGAGTTGGGTGTGAACAGAGTTTCTTTGGGAGTTCAGGCATTTCAAGATGAGTTGTTAAAGTCTTGTGGGAGAGCACATGGTCTTAATGAGGTTTATCAAGCTATAGATATTGTTAAATCATCTGGGGTTGAGAATTGGAGTATGGATCTGATTTCCTCTCTCCCTCATCAGACGCCACAAATGTGGGAAGAGAGTTTGAGGCGAACTGTTGAAGCTCAGCCTAATCACGTGTCAGTGTATGATTTGCAAGTTGAACAAGGCACAAAATTTGGAATACTGTAAGCCTTCCTTGTGAAATCAATAGTTTTTAGCTTTGTAAAGGATTTTGTTATTCAGATTGATTTGTTTTGCAGGTACACTCCGGGGGAGTTCCCTCTGCCTACAGAAACACAGTCTGCCAGTTTCTATAGAATGGCATCGAGTATGCTTTTTAGTGCTGGCTACAATCACTATGAAATCAGCAGTTACGGCAAAGATGGATTTGAATGCAAGCACAATCTTACATACTGGAAGAACATGCCTTTCTATGGTTTTGGCCTCGGTTCTGCTAGTTATCTTGGCGGATTGAGGTTTTCAAGGCCGAGAAGGATGAAAGAGTTTGTGGATTATGTGCAGAATTTGGAGACTGGGGTGGTGGATTGCTGGGGGAATAATCATATAGATGCCAAGGACTTGGCCATGGATGTTTTGATGCTATCTTTTAGAACAGCGAGAGGCCTAGATTTGAAGTCATTTGCAGAAGCATTTGGCTGCGCTCTTGTTCACTCTCTTTGCAAGTTTTATAAACCTTATGTGGAAAGCGGCCACATAATTTGCTTGGATGAGCAGAGAAGAGCCTTGAATATAGAAGAATTCAACACCTTGCTATTAAATGAAACTGAAGTTGAAGTTGGGAGTAGGCTCGCATATATCCGGCTCAGTGATCCTGAGGGTTTTCTGTTATCAAATGAATTGATATCACATGCATTCGGGGTCATAGATTCTTAAGACATTGCTTGACACCTCCTGCTATTTCAAAGTGAAACCCATGACAGCTAGCTGTAGAGGCTGAAGAACGATTTGAAAAGAATTCAGAGATTCATTCTAGGATCATCTTGTGATACAAAATGCAGTAGTCATGCTCATAATTATGGTGTCAACAATGAGATTCAGATTCCTTGTAGCCATCATCAGTGAAGACATGACAAATAGAATGTGAAAATGGCATAGACAGAGTCTAGTAGAATACGGCTGTATTGAGGTGAGTTTGGAATGATAAAATCTCAGTAAACAATCAAAGCCTGTTATTTTGTGTTAAGAGGCGAAAATGCAAGAATGATAGCAAACTATAGTATATTTTTGACTGCTCAGGCCTATTAAATAGTTCAGCTTTGATTTGTTGAATGAACTGAGATTATTTATCTTGTAAATAGCAATTGCATGCCAGTATGCCTGGACACTGACTGCAGATGTGTTTATGTCATGCCGTGTACCCGTACACAGTCCTCTAGGATGTGTGGGTTGCTTTTTAACTCAATCTATTGTACCATTTTAAGGGACTTGGATTCTCAAGGATCTGTTTCATGTTATTAGTTTATTACCATGAGGCATTGACACTGTTAGATTTCAAGAAAATTGTCTTCGAACTCATGTATATAAGGTGGCTGCAACTAGCCGTACTGATAGCCCTGTAACGGCAAGTAACCCGCGGAACACGCGTTGCATAAAACAGGAAAAAGGACATCGCAGGCAGGGTCATCAAACAGATAGCTAGACTTTGCAGAAGCATTATAATGGAGCGTCGTCTATACAAAACTTGTGGCAGTTCTAGAACTGTTACAAGATACACATTCATGCTTGAGCTTCACTAAGTGATGAATACAATTACAATGTTCATTAGTCATGAAATATATAAAAGTTAATACATCTTTATGCTGTATTCATTGATCACCACTGCTGCTAACAGTTATGGCAAATATCTATTATGAGATTTTTGCAAAAGCTTGGAAAATGTGAAATTGACCCACTAGAAATCTTACCTTTGATACAGATAAACAATAAGATAGAATATAGGATGGAGCATCAACATCAAAATTGAAATAATCCAGGTAGAATACACTCGTTCTCTTCGGCATGGAAAAATAAAAGAAGAAGAATTATTGTGTATTAAATATGAAGAACAAATTCCAAGTTTATTGAATTATTATTTAGCCTCCTATATATGGCTGGCTAGCTAGGTTCATGCTTTCATATATATCTTGCAGTTAAAAGATTTCATTGTTGTTGTTTTTGTCAATGTAATGTATATATTCTAGGAGTAATGCTTTTCTGTCATCGCTTTTGATTTTTCTTGCTCTGAAATCTGTTTCTCTTTCTTTTTTTTTTTTTTTTTTTTTTTTTTTGGGTAATCGGGGTGTATGGGTCAACTTACGCGCACATTGATTAATTTCCGAGATCTGTATTTCGTGTTCTCCAAAATTTCTCGACACAGATCAGGATAAGTCGTTAATTTTTTATACCAAAAAAACATGACCCTAATTAAATACATCTAATGAGATTCTATCCTTAAATCGAGAGAGAACAAATCACTAAAGTTCGTGGCATTTACCACTTAGGCAAAACTTGGGTTACCTGTCTCTTTTCTGGTAGTATTCTACAACGGGTTTCTTTATTTGTGTGTTGCCGCTTTTAACATTTTGCTGATTGTCTGATTCCATTTCGTTTGAGAAAAAATGGCACAGATGTTGCTACTTGCTAACGACTTTGTTCTTGCAGTATTGTATCTTCGTAGCTCTGATAAGAGGCAAAAACGGAGCCTTATTATCTCGTGGGAGATTTTTAATTCCATCAAAAGATTGGATGAAAGAAAATGGAACAAGAAAAGGCGCGCTATTGGATAATAATATATCCATCCCCATTTTCTTAATGAACTTCAAGTACGCATATAGATTGTTCATTAATATCAAATAGGTCCCTAACCTAGTAACCTTCTTGTCATGACCTAATTATATTCATATAATATGTAATGTTTCATACTTGAGAAAATTTATTTTAATTATTTTAGGTTTGAAGAGCTATTAGGTCATTACCTTTTCCCTATTATAGGAAAACTAGTTTTTGCTTGTGTCTACGGCACGGTGTTACAGTATTTGCTCGTGCCTACGGCACGGTGTTACAAAATTAAATGATTTTATTTTTTAATTAAATGACGGCACGGTATTACAGTATTTGGCCGTGCCTACGGCACGGTGTTACAGAATTAAATTATTTTATTTTTTATTTTAACTTTCTATTTTTTAATTTGAAAATTTGAAAATTTTTGACATTTTCCATCAATCAATTCACTCTTTTTCCTCCAATTACCAATGAAATGATATGAGCCGTCAATTAAGCCACATAAAGAGAGCCGTTGGATACACTCTCTTTCCTCCAACGTCATTCTCCTTTATTATATAGATAGTTAAAATTATCATTCAAGATATTTAGTGATTATCTCTTCTAGTAGGTGTAAAATTTTGAACTACGCTTCTATGAATCTTATTTAGGTATTCAAGCAATGAGTGACCATGGGTCGGGTCGGGCCCGAACTTTGATAAGTCCGGCCAGAGCCGTTATCGGATCGGTTCGGGCCGAGCTTTATCCGATCTGATTTATTAATACAAATATATATATATATATATATATATATATATATATTATTTTTCTTAAGCCCATGTCGGATTAGACCTGTATTTTTTTAGCCCGAGCCCGAACTTTTTTCCATGTATAATTCAAGCTTTTGTTGGCCAAGAGAAAAAGAAAGGGTCTTATACCTATTTGGTAGAGAGAAAAAATTATGCCCTTATTTGAGAAAATTAGAAATACTCAAGGGACCGGGATGTCATTGCTCGTTAATATAGATGGATGAAATTATAAGAGAACTGTAAAAGAGCTATTTATCAATAATTAACGCCTAAAAGTGCTATTTTCATTAAATATCCATTTTAAGTGCCTTTTTTTGCAAAACTAAAAGAAAACACAAAACGAGGAAAAAAAAACCCTTTGAATGTACTCTCCCAGTCTCCCCCCCTCCTCCCGTATTGGTTCCCCCTCAGTCGGCTCATAAAGTGAAGGCTTCAGTTGAGTTTGCGAGGAATTTATCAAAAAGTTATACAAAAAATGGGGAAGAAAAACAAGAAACCAGGAAAAGGGAAGGAAAAAACTGAGAAAAAAACAGCGAAGGCCGAGGAAAAGAAAGCTCGTAGAGAGACCAAAAAACTCTCTCCTGAAGATGACATTGACGCCATTCTGGTAACTTCAGAATTCATATAATTCTTTTTTTTTTTTTTACTTACGAAAATATAAAATAAAATAATTTTATTATTTTGAATTTTCACAGCTGAATATTCAAAAGGAAGAAGCTAAGAAGAAAGAGATCCATGTTGAGGATAATGTTCCGGCGCCGTCCCCTCGTTCTAACTGTTCGGTAATGCCATTACTTGTTCTTCTTAGTGTTTTTTTTTTGGGGTTCATATTTTTGAAATGAATGTTTTTAATAACTTTGTAGCTAACCATAAATCCATTGAAAGAGACGGAGTTAATACTTTATGGAGGTGAATTCTACAACGGTAACAAGGTTAGTTTTTTTTTTTTTTTTTGGTTATAGCATTCTTAAATATAACTGTATTTGAAGTAAATAGACGCTTTGTGATTGCAAGTAACTATGATTAATTTGGATTGATGCAGACATATGTATATGGTGATCTTTATCGTTATGATGTGGAGAAGCAGGAATGGAAGTTGATTTCCAGCCCCAATAGTCCACCTCCTCGCAGTGCTCATCAGGCAGTTGCTTGGAAGAATTATCTCTATATCTTTGGTATAGTTGATGCAACTTTGGCTCAATGTGAAACATGCACTAGGCACTAGCGGCTGCTCTTAATTATTTATTGTTTGTTGTGTGTCTGCATTTTGTTTTTTGTTAGGTGGTGAGTTCACATCCCCAAATCAAGAGCGGTTCCACCACTACAAGGTGAAACTTGTGTCTTCTTGTTTATGCCAAATTGAATTTCAATTCCTTATGTCTTATGTTGCCTTTGAGTTTTGTGGATATAGGACTTTTGGATGTTGGACCTAAAGACTAATCAATGGGAACAACTGAATTTGAAAGGGTGTCCTAGTCCACGATCAGGTCATCGAATGGTACTTCCAGGTTTCTTATAATTGATATGTTCAGAGCTCTATTAGTAAGGAAGTCAACTTTTTATATCCCAAATGTATTTCAAATTTTGGTTGTACTTCATGTATGCCATTGCAAAAAAAAGCAAGGGTAAAAGACTGTGTACATATTGAATCCTTCTCAAACCTCACAATGTGG
Source organism: Zanthoxylum bungeanum (assembly GCA_019454045.1). NCBI lineage: Eukaryota > Viridiplantae > Streptophyta > Magnoliopsida > Sapindales > Rutaceae > Zanthoxylum > Zanthoxylum bungeanum. Next base: position 1,095,145 of record SKCR01001385.1, on the reverse strand, counting down.
GAAGTCTCGTGCGCTGAGTCATCTTATACTTCCTGTATGCCTTTCTTCCTGGAAAATTGAATTACAAAATACTCTCTCTCTATAAACAAGATCTTATAGGTTGTGTTTGTGGTTTATCATTGGTCAATATCAATATAACTTGTTTTGTTTAATATTGGTGTGACATATGATGAAACATTGAGAAGCTACATAAATCAGATACCAATATGATCATCCCTAAGCAGTGGCGTATCCAGAAATTATTATCAGTGGGGGCGAAATTTTTTCCTAACCAAAATAATATATAACGAATTCATACATATTTTTTAAAATTACAAGATAATCCCTATATTTTTGAAAATTATGAAATAACCCATAATTTTTAAACTTATAAATTAACCCAAAATTTTTCAGAAATATATTTTTATCAATAATTTCTAAAAATACCAATTTACTCTTAAAATTGAATTAAAAATTTATTTTTAAAATTATGTATTTTAAATTTATGTAGTATATTATATACTAAATTTCCGCTAATTTATTATAATTTTAACCACTTTTTTAATTACATATTAAAAACCTCGTGCTAAAATGTAATATTTATGCTTTGAACAACTAAATATATACAAAATAATTATATTATATTAATAAGCGAATATTTTACACATAACAACTATACACAATGTGGTTTAGTTAAAGAATCACTAGAAATATATTAATAAATTAAAAGATCAATAATCAAACCTAAGTATAAATATAGTTATTTTTATTTAAATGTAATGGACTCCCCTCTCTCTTTTTTTTTTTTTGCAAATATAAAACACATAAATGAGTGGATTTAAAATGAAAAATAAGATTGATGCATAAATGTATTGGAATTTTTTCAACTAATTTAGGCTTTAGTCAACATATTATATTAAAAAAAATACAACTCAATAAATTAATAAATAATATATTTATGGGTATTATTTAATTATTTAGATTTTCTAATATATATATATTAGAAATTAAAAAAAAAAAAAAAAAAGTGGTGCCCAGCGGGGGCAACTGCCCCCACTGGGCACCAAGTGGCTCCGCCACTGTCCCTAAGGCTAGATTGGTGAAAATCTGTTTTTACATCAGATTCTGTCTTCCAGCATCAAGAATTATGTAAAGCCTTGATGACCATAAGCTTCTAGGCTGAGGTGCAAAATCCTAGGAGGCCAATATGAAAAGAATCTAGTTTTATTTTCATCCAAAATTGATGAAGGGAAAATCCCTTAATCTGAGTTTTAGTTCATCCAAAATCTGTTGATAAGCTTCAGGAAGCACTGTTATTTGTATAAGTTAGGTTTGAATAAAGTGCTAAAGATCCTAAAACTATAGTTGACTTGGACCTTCAATGAATCATAATTAGACTACTAGAGGCCATCAAATAAGGCCCAATCTCTACATGAAGTCCTAAAATTCCTAAGACTCCAGCCTTTGTCTTAGTTCTCATTTTTTTTTTTGTTTATTTAATCTTCTCAGTTATGTTACAGGTTTTATACAAGCACAAGATTATTGTTTTTGGTGGCTTCTACGATACTCTCAGAGAAGTAAGGTTGTTGTCGTGTCTTCATAAAATTCAATGACAGTTCTGTACATAATTACCTCATGCTTTTGGTGTCAGTTTGTCTATGCCTGCTTGAATGTTACAGGCTGTGTCCCTAGCCATTAGGAGCCATTTATTTTTTTTCTTTCATATATAGTGTTGGTGAGCTTTGAAAATATATTATGAATTTTATCTTCAATTTTGTCATTCTGTGACAATTAAAAAGTTTCTTTTTGTTTCCTTGCACAGGTATTATAATGATATGTATATCTTTGACCTAGATCAGTTCAAGGTGAATATATTATGCATTATTGTTGTGATTGCTATCATGACTCTACTATCTTTTAAGGATCTATCACAAGCTTGGCTAAAATAATGTGATTTTACATTGTAGTGGCAAGAAATAAAGCCCAGGCTTGGGTCCATGTGGCCGAGTGCCCGAAGTGGTTTTCAGTTTTTTGTTTTTCAGGATGAGGTGAGCGAGCAAAAAATGCACCATTATGTAGCTTTTTGTGCTTAAGTTTATTATAATTATGACACAACATGCTTTTTTTCTGTTTATCTACAAAATGTTTGCCTAAGATGTGCTGCAGCATTTCCATTGTTGTTTTTGAGGAATAATGAACTGTATTTCTTCTCAATTGTGAAATACAAAATGTTGGCATTGATTGGGCTTTCTGCTTGTGTTAAGTGTTTACAATCTGGAATGGTGTAAAAGTGGGGCAAAATAAATTGACTGCTCTATGATTGAATATCCCAGTTTATTCTATACGATGGATCTGCTTGTTTAATATATCATTATAGTATGTCAGTGTTAATTGCTAATGATTAGCTCTTAGTTCTTACTATAATCATCACTTTGTAGTTCTTTGAGCCAGTTACAAACTGACTTTTTAAGAAATGTGAATCATATGCTTTACAAATTACCTTCAATCTTGTAGATTTTTCTATATGGTGGCTATTCTAAAGAAGTTTCTGCTGATAAAAACCAATCTGAGAAAGGAATCGTTCATTCAGACTTGTGGTCCCTTGATCCTAGGACTTGGGAATGGAACAAGGTTTGGCTTTAGATTTATTTTTTTGTTGTACTTGCTTTACATTTATTTTGTAAAAGAGTTTCCCATATTAGCTTCTGGTTTTATGAGATTTCTTTTACCGTTGAGTATGCTTCAATGTCCATAATATATTTCCTACATGATAGGTAAAGAAAAGTGGGATGCCTCCTGGCCCTCGCGCTGGGTTTTCCATGTGTGTTCATAAGAAGCGTGCTTTGCTATTTGGGGGTGTAGTCGATATGGAAATGGAAGGTTAGTGTTTTCTTGTTTTTACACCCATTTGAGGTTCTAGGTGTTCTGTTTCAAGTACTTCTTTCTCTAGCTTTGAGTTCAGGGTTTTGATTTTAGCTTATTCCTTCATTTCTGCTATGTTAAAATGTGTTGTCTTTTATAACTCGTTTGAGCTTAACTTATTCACAAACTCTTTAAAGTTGGAGTTCTACTTTTCAATGAGTTTGCCGATGTATGTGGTTGTGATCTTATTTATCTGTGCAGGTGATGTAATTATGAGCTTATTCTTGAATGAACTTTATGGCTTCCAGTTAGACAATCATCGTTGGTAAGTACTCCCCCCTCTACTCCTTTCTCTCACAAAATAGTTTAGATTATTCAATGACTCTAAGAAGATATTTGCTACCAAATCAATGGGCCACTCTAGTTTGTGTGATAAATTCTTGTTTATTTGTAAAAACTTCACTATTTTATAGTAATATTAGGTTTACAAAGATGAGAGCTGTAATCCCACAATGTAATCCTCATGATGAATTGAAAATACTTTTACTCGTAATCCTCATGATGAATTGGAAATACTTTTACTTCTACAACATGGTGCATGTAAGTTTGATCTTGCTTGTGGATAGCAAAATTTCAAAGTGTCATTTTTTATATAGACTTTTGACTTATAGGTACCCATTGGAGCTGAGGAAGGAGAAGTCAACAAAAGACAAGGTATAGTCATGGATAAACCCCTAGGTATCTATTGGTAACATTTCTTCCAAAAAGAGTCCATTTTCAGGTTTTATTTTTCTTTTGAAATTATATATTTCATCAGACAGTTCTCTTTATAATTAATCATCTTAAAGTTGTTCATTTGACATGCTTATATTAATTCCATATGGTTGCTTTATGTGGTGTTTTACAGTTAAAGAAGAGTTCTGAACAAAAACCTAATTCTTCAGATCTTCATGATAAATCAAATCCAATTGAAGCAGAAGAGTTTGCTGCAAATGACAAAGATGAAAATACAGAGTATTACGAAGAAGCAGATGAAATTGAAAGCGACATTGATGATCTATCTCAACATATGTCAACAAGTGTGACTGTCGATGATGGTGTGTTGGCTGCAAAATCTGAGGGAAAGCCTTATGAATCTAAGAAGAAATCAGATATGCAAAAATCTCTGTTGCCAGAGGTTAGTTGTGCTGTATTTTATTGGAATAATTGTCTTCTTTATAACAATTTTCCTGATCATCGATTTAGTAATCTGTGAACTTTTCAGATAGTGAAACCCTGTGGACGAATAAATTCCTGCACGGTTGTTGGAAAAGATACATTATACATATATGGGGGGATGATGGAGATAAATGACCGAGAAATTACACTTGATGATATGTATTCTCTCAATCTCAGTAAACTTGACGAATGGAAGTGCATCATACCGGTTTGTCACATTTCCTTCCGTACTTAAAACCTTCTTAACATCCCATCACTTTTGAGTATTTATGTGATTTGCCATTTATGACTCCCTTTTTTCTTTGAAAGTTATTTGTATTTTTGTTTTTGCATTTCAGGCAGCACCATGAGTGCTGAAGTTTTAATGTTCCAAAGTCCAAACCTAGCTAGATTATTGTTATAAATATTCCAGTGTTTCGTATGGATACTTTGTGCAATTGTTGTTACGTGACACCTTGGTGGCACCCATATGCATGCTTGATAATTTGTGCAAAGCTCCACACAGCAAAGCATAATTAAACATGTGTGATTAAGAATCTCCTGAACAGGTTTCCCTGGTCTCCTGGCAGGTTTCGATTATATATTCATTAGAAGAGAGATGAATCTTTTAAAGTCAACTGAATCTTTTTGTTTCCTTCAGTTATGTGAAGCATTGTATTGCAGTATTATTTGTAGCACCTGTAAGAGATTGACTCTAATCTGCCTTGGCTTGACTGGTTTTTCCTTTTTCACCCAGGCATCAGAATCTGAGTGGGTGGAAGCATCGGAGGGTGAAGACGAGGATGACGATGAAGATGACAGCCAAGATGAGTGCAATGGTGATAATAGTGATGAAACCGATGATGACAGTAACGACGAAGACGATGATGCAGAGGTCCCTATTCTTGCTCTCATGTTTCACCAAAAATACATTTGAGGGGGGGAGGATTAGACATTGACAGATGCTTAACATGTTTTTATTGTATTTAATAAATTTATGAACCTTTGCCAGTTTATTGACTATCTTCGTCTTGTGTCTGTAGGCTAGGAGTGCTGGTGCTGGTTCACTTCAAATGGGGGATGCTGTTGCTATAATAAAGGGTGAGGGTAAGACTCTTAGAAGGAAAGAGAAACGGGCCAGGATAGAGCAGATTAGAGCCAATCTTGGCCTTTCAGATTCCCAGAGAACTCCAATGGTACTTTTAGATGAGTTCTTAAAAATATTGCATCACTATTAGCTTCTTATTGGTGATCTACTTGCATTGTTAATGGCAGCATCTGACATCTAAGAAGCTCTTTAATTTGCCCCATCCATTACTTGGCCAACTGATTTTTTATCTCATGTTTCTTTTTGAAGCCTGGAGAATCGTTGAAAGACTTCTATAGACGCACAAATATGTACTGGCAAATGGCCGCCCATGAACATACTCAACACACTGGAAAGGTCTGTTTTAACTTTTCTTCATTCAAAATTTTAATAATTTTAGTTTCAGTTTGATTTTCAATTGCAATTTCCATTTAGTTCCAATTAACATTTTTCAATTTCAATTTCTCAAAGTTGTAATCTTTTAATTTCAATAACTCCTTAATTTTAATTCCAATAGTTCCTTAATTTTAATTGGTTGTGTATGTGAACTTAAGTTTGCTAGTCTTGCTTATTTATACAAGAATACTGGCTCACCATGGTAAATATCTCGTGTGGCTTCCAGAACATAAGAATTGCGGGAAGAGTGTGGAGAAACAAATAAACAAATAATCATATTGCTGAAACGAGAAGAAAATTCTTCCAATACATCGGGGCTTCAATTTTCCCTCTCCCCATGCGTTTTATGAATGATGAAAACGATTGTGTTTATGACGTTGTCGTGTATTTGGCATGATGTTATCTTGGTATTGCAGGAGCTTCGTAAAGATGGTTTTGATCTTGCTGAAGCTCGATACAGGGAACTTAAACCAATTCTCGATGAGGTAAGCTTCTTACTATGCGGGTTACAAGGTGCATGTAAGATTCCTTCCAATCCTCACGGAACTGGAATTTTATTAATTTTTTTTTTATCATCCTGCAGTTGGCTGTATTGGAGGCAGAGCAGAAGGCTGAAGAGGCAGAGGGTCCTGAAACTAGTTCGAGAAAGAGAGGCCAGAAGAAAAATAAAAAGTTAGCCATAAAATAGGTCAAAGCTTCCATACAGCGTATGTCCTTAAATTATGTTTAACAATTAAATCGGCTTTAAATTGTATTATTATTATTATTAAACCTTTGAGTTAGCAATTACATTCATATTCTGCACTGAGAATCTTGCATGTGGAATCCTACGGAGACGTCATTTTATGTTGAAAAGTAAAATCCTACGAAACAATGCCATATTAGGTGCAAGTTATAGTGTCATATACAGTAAAGTGAGGATCTCCTGAGTCGATAATTATCTCTACTTTGTGAGTTGCTTTAATATCTGAATCTTTTAATGTTATCTGCAAGATTATTCGTATCATATGCTGATAAATTCTCCCACAAATAGAATGGAATTCTTTCCAGATTAGCGACTGACTTTTCTTAATGGAATTCTATTGTTCTTGATTCGTCTCTTGATGATAATAATGGTAGGACTAATGACATAAAGACAGTTCAAATTCCTTATGCTTTGACAAAGCCAAGACCGTGACTATGCGAGCTTGAAGAGCCGTGTCCGAAGTGACAGTTTATTCTCCAACTGACCCTGCACTGCTGCTGCTGCTGCTGACGCCGCCGCCGCAGCAGCAGCAAGTTGCCTTCCACTTGTTAGCTAAGTGCTAATCCTCGTAAGATATGAAGACTCTTTGATGATTAATTGGTTCTGGGTGATTCAAAAAAACGAATGTGAAAAAACTCCAATGTAAGCTGCTATTTCAATTTGTTTATTTAAAAAACTATTATCTTATAAGTAAGTGGTGGACAACATTTTTACTCCTTTATTGGAAAGTATGATTGAATTCAAATTGTTTTTTTTTTTTTGTTATTCGTGATTGCTTTTAAAATTTATTTGTTAATTATTATTAATTGCTTAGCTAATTTCCTTCAATTTTATAAAAGTATGCTAACTAATTTTAAGACCTAATGATCTAATTAATTTTAAAAAGTTTCAAACTTGTCGTATAATTATTTGAAATTTATTTAGTTATTTTGATTTCATAAAAATTGATCATCCACACTAAATAATTGTACAATAGAAGATAATGTATTTTTTTCATTTTTTTAAATGATTCTTCTTTAAAAAAATAATTAATATAAGTACATTTTAAACTTAAATCTTTTAAGTTTTTCATCTTAAAAAATTTACAACTAACAAAAGAAAATTATAAGTTTATCTCATAATGTCACTGATTACTTCTCTCTCACTCAATGTGTACTATCCAAATCATGAATGGAAAATAAAATTATTATACATCGTTTTCATTATATGAATTCTCATTGAGTAATAAAATATTATAAAATAAATATTATAATTGTTATATTATTTATTATAATCTTAATTTTTAAAATTGATTGTAATAAATTTTGAATGTGCCCCCTGAACAAAAGTTTTGCATACATCTCTGCTTTAAATTTTGAGAAAGTAGTTTTAAATCCTTCTTCCTTTGTCATTTACAGATATGAAAAGTCGTTCATATATCAAAGTGATAACCTACAAGTTGCTTAAAGGCGAAACCATCGAGTGTTGAAAAGTCAACGGATTTGGTTTGATGATTTAGGGTTCAGAATCTCATCTTAAGGTCCTGAGTTCGAATTTAGGGAGTGCGTTTCTTATAAGAGCCTATGACAGCCGAGAATTTTACATGCTTGTGGATGCTGGAATTCGGCCGAGGTCCACAATCAGAATTTATAGATTGGGGGCATTAGCGATCCTGCAAGACAAAGGTAGAGTGAGCGGGAGCAGACTACCCACCGGTGTGGTGGGTGCCGGGGGCACTCCGACGCTCAAGTCAGTAGTATGAAATGAGCTGTAAATAATAGAAGAACAAGGTCGGAAGTTACCTTGGCTTCTGTTGATTGCCGTGAGGGCGATAACCGGTGTTTAGAGAGTATGAAGCTTTAGGAGCTCAAGTTTGAGAGCTCTGACCTCTCTCCTTTCGTGAATTGTGTTGCCATCTTATAGGTAAAGAAAGATAACTTCATTAGTTGGCATGAGTCCCACAACGTGCTCATGTATTTGATGAAATATCATAGCATGTGGGAATATGCTTGGTGTTAGGAAAAAGAGGGAAGCAGTTGGTATATAATGAGATAGAATTTGTCTTGAAGCTATTGGTCTAATCAGAGTCCAATAATTTTGGGTCTTGCATACTGTTAGGCCTTGCAAACTGTTGGGTTTAAGACGAAAAGTCGATTTTACCCCTGGCCAAAATTTGGCACTTACAGTTTGTCCCCTACTCTCTAAGTCAAGAAGTCATTGACTTGGAGAGTATTTCAATATATGTCGAATAGAACAAGATGTAAGAGTACCAGTCAAGAATGTACTAGTTCATGTTTCATACGACAGAGTGAATTCAATGCATGGATTATGAGTAGTCCAAGTCTTCAACTTGGCTTGACACAAGCCATGGGGAATGTTCCCAGTCGACTGAACCATAATACGGTTCAGGAGTATATTCCATACGACAAGTGTAAACTGGACAGAGGAAGTCCAGGTCTTCAACTTGACTCGGCATGATTCATGGGGAATGTCCCCAGTCGACTAAACCTGATGAAGGTCAGGATAATCCTCATACTATTGGTCAAAGGACCAGGGGAGTCTTCAATGTTGTCTGGTCCAGATGAAGGCCATGTCTTCAACTTGACTCTACATGAGCCAATGAGGAATGTTCCCAGTCAACTGAACCTAGTGAAGGTCAGGATAATCCCCATGTTATGGGTTAAAGACCAGTGGAGTCTTCAAATTTTTATTGACCAGATGAAGGTCATATGTTGACTCTACATGAGCCATGGGGAATGTTCCCAGTCGATTGAACCAGACGAAGGTTCAGGATAATCTCCATACTACTAGTCAAGGACCAGTGGAGTCTTCAAATTTTTATAGACCAGATGAAGGTCATATGTTGACTCTACATGAGCCATGGGGAATGTTCCCAGTCGACTGAACCAGACGAAGGTTCAGGATAATCTCCATACTACTAGTCAAAGACCAGTGAAGTCTTCAAATTTTTATAGACCAGATGAAGGTCATATGTTGACTCTACATGAGCCATGAGGAATGTTCTCAGTCGACTGAACCATAAGAATGTTCAGGATAATCTCCATACTACTAGTCAAGGACCAGTGGAGTCTTCAAATTTTTATTGACCAGATGAAGGTCATATGTTGACTCTACATGAGCCATGGGGAATGTTCTCAGTCGACTGAACCAGATGAAGGTCAGGATAATCCTCATACTACGGGTCAAAGGAATAGGGGAATCTACAATGTCGTCTGACCAGATGAAGGTCAGGTCTTCAACTTGACTCTACTTGAGCCAATGGGGAATGTTCCCAGTCGACTGAACCTGATGAAGGTTAGGATGTATGGGTATAGTGTCGAATGAGGTCATTAACAAGTTCCAAGCTTTAGGCGTGTAGATGTGGAAATCAAGTCTCAAGTCATACATGCATAATAGTATCTATGATAATTCCAAGCTACATATTAAATGATGTCGACTGTGATTCATATCATATATCAAGACATGCAAATGTAGTAGTATATGACAATTCCCAAGCTACATACTAGATGATGTCGACTGGGATTTATATCACATCTCAAGACATGCAAGTGTTGTAACTATAATAATTCCCAAGCTACGTACTAGATGATGTCGACTGGGATTTATATCACATCTCAAGACATGCAAGTGTTGTAACTATAATAATTCCCAAGCTACGTACTAGATGATGTCGACTGGGATTTATATCACATCTCAAGACATGCAAGTGTTGTAACTATAATAATTCCCATACTACACATGTGGATGTCGAATGGGACACACATCAAGCCCGAAGCCATACACACAAAGGATCCACAACAAGTCCCAAGCTACACACATGTGGATGTCGAATGGGACACACATCAAGCATCAAGCCATACACACATAGGATCCACAACAAGTCCCAAGCTACACACATGTGGATGTCGAATGGGACAAACATAAAGCATCAAGCCATACACACATAGGATCCACAACAAGTCCCAAGCTACACACATGTGGATGTCGAATGGGACAAACATAAAGCATCAAGCCATACACACATAGGATCCACAACAAGTCCCAAGCTACACACATGTGGATGTCGAATGGGACAAACATAAAGCATCAAGCCATACACACATAGGATCCACAACAAGTCCCAAGCTACACACATGTGGATGTCGAATGGGACAAACATAAAGCATCAAGCCATACACACATAGGATCCACAACAAGTCTCAAGCTACACACATGTGGATGTCGAATGGGACAAACATAAAGCATCAAGCCATACACACATAGGATCCACAACAAGTCCCAAGCTACACACATGTGGATGTCGAATGGGACAAACATAAAGCATCAAGCCATACACACATAGGATCCACAACAAGTCCCAAGCTACACACATGTGGATGTCGAATGGGACAAACATAAAGCATCAAGCCATACACACATAGGATCCACAACAAGTCCCAAGCTACACACATGTGGATGTCGAATGGGACAAACATAAAGCATCAAGCCATACACACATAGGATCCACAACAAGTCCCAAACTACACATGTAGATGTCGGATGGGACAAATTGACTTGATGAAAGTCTAAGACACTATGGTCGAATGGAACTGACAAAGGTCCATGAGATACGGTCGAATGAAACTAATGCATGTCCATGAGAATCACCACTCTACTAGACTTGATAAAGATTGGTTGACTGAACCTGATAGAGGTTCAAGAGAATTTCATACTACCTAACTTGAAAAAGGCTGGTCGATTGGACCTAAAGGAGGTACAAGAAAATTTTCATTCTACATGTCCTGATGAAGGTTAGACTACGGTCGAATGAACCTGATAAAGGTTCATGGGGCTCTTCCAATGCTTCTTAGAGTTTATGGAAATCCTTCCATGTAGTCTGGAGTTGGATGATAATCTTTATACGTAGTGTGGAGATGATTATCTTCACATGTAGTATGAAAGAGATGGATGCCTATCAAGATCATTATTAATTATACAAGACCTGAGAAAGGTCAATGATACTACAATAGAATGAACTTTGATGAGAGTCATATATAATTTCCATACTACATAGCCTGATAAAGGCTGGTTAATTGGATCTAAAGGAAATGCAAGAGTGTTCTTCATTCTACTAGGCATGATAAAAGATTCCATATGTAGTTTGGAGTTGGTTTTATTAATTCAATCGTAGCATGGAGAATATTTCTAACCTTTCACGTGATTCGAAGACGGAATTCCATCTGTGTTGTCTCGAGATGGTGACTATCCTTCAATGTCTTCTGAGCCTTCATGTAATGTAGTATGGACCATCTTTCTAATTCCTGAGCTTCATTCATGTAGTGTCGTTTGGAGCCTTCTAGTAGTGCGCTAAAGATAAGTTGAAATTACAATGCTTGAATTATTATTGACATGGTGTAGCACATAATTTTGGTTATTGGCTTTGATTTCAAGCTACAAAGGTGAGATTGAGTGAATGGTAGTTTATGTTTCTCTGTCTCCTCCATGTGATAAAGCTACCTGCGAGTTGAGATCAGCCTTTGAAGTTGGGCCAATCTTCCTGATCCGAACATGGGCCTCATTTTGGACCAAATTTGGCTGCTTGTCTCATGCTGGTAATTGGATTTTCTTTCTCATCACGTGGAGTCGCCTCTTTCTTTGATGGCTTTCGTGAGTTACCATCACGTCGTGCATGCATGAAGGGCCACATTATAAAGGTATATGGGCTGACATATGCATGGCACGACATTGAGTGGTATACATAGCTGTATGAGCTGATTCTTTTCGTTGAAGATTTCAAGAAGCTTGGTCGTATACTACTTGATTGATTCTTGTGAAGCTACCTTGTCGAGTGGCCTCCATGCTGACAAATTCAAGATGAATAACAGCTCACTTTCCAGTGCAAATGAAGCCCCACACCATATGCAAATGATGAGTATCCCACTCGACAAAGTCACATGCTAAGGTGGAGTGGCCCACCCGACAGACCCACATGCAAATGAGGAGCAACATTCACGTGTCTAATGACTATTTTTCTTCTCCATCACCATTCTTCTTCTTGTCGCTTGTCAGGATATGATCCATGTAAGGGTTGAAACTGGATGATCCATGATTATGCTTGGTATATTTCTGCTCTGTGGGGTCCTAGGGGCTGGAACGATGCTATTCTCCATTTTGTATGGAATATAGTCGCATGCAAAAGTAAGGACCACATGGTCTTTGGTGAGAGATTTACAAGGCTTGGTAGATTCTCTATTACCTTTCATCTGCTCGACTGGAAAGTCCTCACCATTGCCCAAATTCTCAACGAACATTCAAGTAACTATCAAGGTGACCAAGGACACCGAGCATTGAATCAACAACCCAAGAGAATAAGAGGTTTTGTGTGATTGTGTGAAGTTGATGGAGTTATCAGTTACAATAACTGAAGATTCCATAGCGTCTTAATCACGACGCATGCTTGGGCGTCCTGGAGGATTTAGCTCGGAATTTGATGAAGTGACAAAGGATTTAAGTTGCCAGATTTGATACAATGCAAGGCAACAATTGCAGCTCAGCAAGTTCTTATGCGACTGTTTTTATATAGCTTTGTCGAGTTGACCACTTTATTAGGCAGTAGGCTTGTTAGGGTCATTCATTTTTTTTAGAAGTCTAACACTAGGTCAGTTAGAAAAATGTGTTGGCTTCTTTGGTGATTCAGTGAACATTCGTCTGATGGAAGATTTTTGCTTGAATACTTCCTAGAGATTTGATTGAATAGCAGGGTCGTAGCGTCGCGCCTTTGGGAGGTTGAAGAAGTCTACTCCAATTGTTGGATTAATGTTGGAGCTTCATATGGTTAGATTTTCCTCTTCCAATGATTGTAACTGTTCTTGTAGAGTGGCTAATTATTCCACCACGGGGTCTGGTGTCCATTTGCTGATTGAAGCCATGCACAGTTACGTTTGCAAGGATCGTAGACTGGGGTTCTTTGCTTGCTATGAATCGCTAAGGCCCCACGGTGGGCGCCAAATTGTGGATGCTGGAATTCGGCCGAGGTCCACAATCAGAATTTATAGATTGGGGGCATTAGCGATCCTGCAAGACAAAGGTAGAGTGAGCGGGAGCAGACTACCCACCGGTGTGGTGGGTGCCGGGGGCACTCCGACGCTCAAGTCAGTAGTATGAAATGAGTTGTAAATAATAGAAGAACAAGGTCGGAAGTTACCTTGGCTTCTGTTGATTGCCGTGAGGGCGATAACCGGTGTTTAGAGAGTATGAAGCTTTAGGAGCTCAAGTTTGAGAGCTCTGACCTCTCTCCTTTCGTGAATTGTGTTGCCATCTTATAGGTAAAGAAAGATAACTTCATTAGTTGGCATGAGTCCCACAACGTGCTCATGTATTTGATGAAAGATCATAGCATGTGGGAATATGCTTGGTGTTAGGAAAAAGAGGGAAGCAGTTGGTATATAATTAGATAGAATTTGTCTTGAAGCTATTGGTCTAATCAGAGTCCAATAATTTTGGGTCTTGCATACTGTTAGGCCTTGCAAACTGTTGGGTTTAAGACGAAAAGTCGATTTTACCCCTGGCCAAAATTTGGCACTTACAATGCTCTACTTAAACTCGTAAGATATGATTTGACGGTAAAATTTCCAACGATTTAAAAAAAATCCAAATGTTAGAGAATACCTATTAAAATAATGGGTTTTGATTATTACTTTGAAGAATCATACACCTCTTTTCTTTATTGAACTTGACTTTGATATTGATTTCAAACTTTAGAAAGCGACCATCAATAATATTATTCCAATTTTCCTCAAAAATCATTTTTGATGACTTTTAGATTGTATAGTCCAATGGGAAGCACTGTAAAATAGATGCATATGGGACAAAATTATGAGTCAAATCATAGAAATTATTTGGTGGTGAAAATTAGAAACCTAAAAAAGAAACCCATCAAATTAATTAAATAATTAAAATGCATAAGCTATGAAGTGTAATATTTTGACCATAGTCTCACCTAGAGCAATGGGTGAGAGATGATGGAGAAAAACACAAAAATGAGATTCTTAAAAGAAGTAATTCCAAAACCTAACACTAATGCAAACACTTTGTTTGTTTCTTTTTTTTTTTTTTTTTTTCCAGACCTTTTTAATTAAATTTGCTTTCTGCTTTTCACTTCCATTAATTGTCTCTGAAAAGATGAACCCACTATACCAAAGTTTCAGCATGCACTAAAAATATTAACTCTATTTTCACGCATGCTGTACTTATTATTCTGAAAGTTATTCAACTACTCATAATATAATTTGTTCACAAATTTTGATACATAAACATATCACTATTTTTTTAATCAAGTAAATGCTATAATAAGAAGCAACAGCAGGCCGGCAGCTCGTAAGCTAAACCCCATAAAAAAAAATAAAAAATAATAATAATAATAATAATATAAGCATGCGTTACTCCATAATTTGTCACCTTTTCATTTAATTAATTTCAGAAATAATAAAGCTCCCGCAATAGATAGGTAAAAAAATTAATTATATACTCCGTCTTGCTATGTTTCCAGTAATCCCAATAAAATAAAAAAAAAAAAAACAAACAAACCTTTTTCTTTTCAGTTAAAATTGCAGAGATTGAATATGGAATATTGCAAGTAACGAGGAAGAACGAAAGTTATCGAACAAATCAAAATGCATGTGCTTACTGTTTTTCTAATGGTATAAATGATTGATTTAATTATCTCCTTTCTGCAATATTATATTTTGTAGTTAATTTTAAGTTTTAATATTTTTTATTTTGCAAATTAATAACAATATATATACACACACACACCAAGTTTTTTTTTTAAACGGTTAAAAATCTCACCGCCAAACCACCTGATTCGGGCTTAAACAGAGTAGGTAAACCCCCTATTATCATAGACTTTTACAAAAAACACATCATCTGGATTCGAACCCATAATCTGAAAATTATATCATGATCCTTACACTATTAAGTCACGTCCCTTGAGGACAGACAACGACTCCCACACAATAAAAGACAAAATATAATACATTGGGATTCGTCTTTTTCTTATTTTTTAGCTCGATATGGTATTATTAATTTTTCTTATTTTTTAGCTCGATATGGTATTATTAATTTGTATAAGATCAACCATGTGTGTATAATATATACACGCATATACATATGCTTTCATGTCACCAAGTGTTGAAGTATCTAGCAATGGGCATAATTCAGATATCAAACAAAGCTTGTGATTAGTTTTTTTATCTTGAAATTATACTCAAGGGGCCACGAAATTTAATATAATCATCTTATTTGTGAGCTGTGCAGAGAAAAATAAAATTGGATCATTCAAAGATTTTGATTTTGGAATTTTCGAACTACTTGTATTAAGAAATAATTTCATACAAAATTTAAGAGAGTAAACTAATAGAAACTCGTTGGTCTAAATTGTTCTTCTTTCACTTTTTATTTTTCCAAATTTTTAAATTCAATTATTTGGATCCCATTGAATATGCAGACTTGTCCAATTTAGCAGTTGGTGAAAGCAAGACACAAGTTCGTTGTCCTAAGGGACGTGGTTTGGTGGTGTAGGGTTCATGATCTCACATTGAGGTCATGAGTTCGAATATAGGTAGTGCGTTTCTTGTAAGAAATTGAGACAGTTAGATATTTTACTTATTTCACTTAAATTCGGAATGAGTGATTTGGCCGGGGTTTCGAACGATTCTAAAAAAAAAAAAGACACAAGGTGGTTGCCATGCGTCAAAGGTTCCAAAGCTTCACAAAATTTTGACAACGATGTGTTACCAAATTTTGAAATAAATGCTCAATAGATGGGTGCTGTACAAACTCATTTAAGTAAAATATTCCTCAATACCATAGTGACATTATTAATTCTCCTTATACTAAGAAGAAAGGACTTTAACTTATAAGGTAATCGAATACTAAATGTGTATATTTTGATTTCCATATCGTTGATTCGTTGTTTGTTTTAAGTTTTGGTGGATCTAAGTATTAAGTTCAATCCAATTCACACGGATTTATTTTTAAGTTTGATATGAGAAACATCATCATAAAATGTGTGACTCAAATTCAAATACTATGAGTTATATAAAAGTTGAATATGCATACGCGATAGAAGTCTTTTTCTTTAAATTTATACACATCTTAAAAATTAAGTCCGATTTTCCATGTACTTAATGATTCTTAATTTCTTCTATCTAAATTGATGTGATAATCAACTAACATTCACTAATAGACAGCATAACAAATGACGTGTTTGTATCGAATCAATTGTAAGATTAATTAGATAGAAAATAAAAATAAATAAATAGATTAAAAAAAAAATCCCACAGAAATAGTAATTGCAGTACAGTAGTACTAGCTCTGTCATTTTCATTGCTGTGGCCACTAAAACCATGCATATACAAATATGCAAGCACAAGTAAACAAGCCTTACACTGGCAGGATATTTGTCAAATGGTCAAATCGAATCTTATTTATGAAGCATTCTTGGATATTACTTTAAAGTTTTTAATAAAAATTATGCCTTACCAATAAAATATAAGGGAAAGCCAATAATGAAATGCCTTTATATATAGCAAAAACATTTGATAGCTGCCTCACTCTTACGTCTCTTTCAAACCAACCCATTTATTTTTTCAGTCAAAAGCGCTTCCAATTTCTGCTTCTGCTTTCCATCTAAAAGCCCTTAACATTTTGTACTTGCAAATTCAACAAAATTCCTTAATCTTTGTATTTATAACCTTCGGTCACCATGGGAGGTGACCTTTGTTCAAAAATAATGGGGACTGGAATTTGCACAAAATTGGCTAAGTCATGGACAGACATGGAGAAGGGTCTAAATGAAGCAGTTTCAAAGAGTTTTATTGGTAAGCACTTTAAGCTGGAAGCTAGAAAGAGTTGCTTCACTAAAGAGCTACGAGCCGGTACCGCCACCTTTTTAACCATGGCGTATATCATCACCGTTAACGCAACGATCATCGCGGACTCAGGCGGGACGTGCTCCGTCGCCGACTGTTCAGTTCCGGTGAACCAAACGGCTAGCCCTGACTGCATGTTGAAGCCTAACGTTGGTTACCAAAACTGTGTTACAAAAACAAAGAATGACCTTATTGTTGCCACTGTTTTATCAGCAATGGTGGGGTCATTTGCTATGGGTATTTTGGCCAATTTGCCTTTAGGCTTGGCTCCAGGCATGGGTGCTAATGCTTACTTGGCTTATAACTTGGTGGGGTTTCATGGATCTGGGTCCATTTCGTATCAAACAGCAATGGCAGTTGTGTTAGTTGAAGGCTGTGCTTTTCTAGCTATAGCTGCTTTCGGGTTAAGGGCAAAGCTTGCTAGGCTTATTCCTCAGCCAGTGAGGCTTGCTTGTGCTGCTGGAATTGGGCTGTTTATTGCTTTTGTTGGGCTGCAGGTTCATCAGGGAGTGGGCCTTGTTGGGCCTGACCCGTCAACACTGGTGACTCTCACAGCTTGCGCTGATACCGACCCAGTTACCGGTGCATGCATTGGTGGAAAAATGAGGAGCCCGACTTTTTGGCTAGGCCTTGTTGGGTTCTTGATCACTTGTTATGGGTTAATGAAGGAGATTAAGGGCAGTATGATATATGGTATCCTCTTTGTCACATTGGTTTCATGGATTAGAGGCACTGCTGTTACATATTTCCCTTACACCCCCCAAGGTGATTCAAATTACAATTACTTTAAAAAGGTATTAGATTTTCACAAAATTGAATCCACTGCCGGGGTAATTAGCTTCACTAACTTCAATCGTAGTGAAGTTTGGGTGGCTTTAGCTACATTGTTATACGTGGACGTGCTTGCTACCACGGGCACATTATACACAATGGCAGAAATTGGAGGTTTTGTGAATGAACAAGGACATTTTGAAGGGGAGTACATAGCATACATGGTTGATGCAAGCTCCACAATTGTGGGATCAGCATTAGGAGTTTCACCAATTGCAACATACGTGGAATCATCAGCAGGGATCAGAGAAGGCGGCCGGACGGGATTAACGGCTGTGATTATAGGGTTATATTTCTTTTTATCATTGTTTGTCACTCCTATATTAACCAGTGTTCCTCCATGGGCAATTGGTCCTTCACTGGTGATGGTTGGAGTGATGATGATGAAAGTTGTGAAGGACATAAATTGGGGGAGCATAAAAGATGCAGTGCCAGCTTTTGTTACAATTCTTCTAATGCCAATCACTTATTCTATTGCAAATGGAATCATTGGTGGCATTGGGCTTTATATTGCTCTTAGTTTGTATGATTATTTAGTGGGCTTGGTGAATTGGTTTCTGAAACTTAGAAGAATGGTTGTTAAAGAACAGAATCAAGTGTCTGCTGCTGCTGCTGGTGTTGAAATCATTTGAATGTTTTTGTTGTTAGAAAGTGTTTTTTGAATATAACTAGCAACCTACAATGTTTGATGGATAGTTTATAACCTATGTTGATGAAAATGATTTTAAATAATTTTATTTTCAGAAAATATTAGTATTTTCATATTTGGAGTAATTAAAAGAATATAGAACGGATTATCATATATTAAAAGAATATAGAACGAATTATCATATGATTATAAATTGGAAAACTTGGAGAACGAGTTCGATTATACCATGTGACAAATGTGCCATGTAGGCCGCATTTCAAAAAGAGAGTCGGGCGCAGTCTTTATTATTCCCCCGCATTCTCTGACGGAATACTAGAGTCTTGCATGTAAGAAGAGAACTCAAAACTCGAAAGAACACTTTTTTTTTTTAAAGTTGGAAAGGCCGCTGTTAAATTATCCGGACCTTTGAATTCGATAGAACACCCAATAGAAAAATCGCTACTTTGCGAACCCAAGAGAGACAAAGGTTCTATGAGAGAGAAAAAATAAAGGGCTAAATCTCATAAGGATTTCATTTTTCACCACTGCCACACTGGTGAGTTTTTGTGAGTAGACCCGACCAACGGTTCGGTTAGGTTCCGAACCAAATGGTTCACGGTTCTACACTTATGGAATCGGGAACCGGAACCGAACCAGACAATTCCAGTTTTTTTTTTAATTTTAAATTTTAATAATGATTTTTTAAAAAAAATAAGATTGAAAAATTTATTTAATATTATCAATTTGAATTTTGATTACATTAAATTATAAATAAAATTAAAGAGCTTGAACTTAAATTTTTACACATTTTAGTTGTCTATGTATCCTCTATGGGTGAGAGAAATCAAAGCTTACGTAGTTCCATTATACTTTTAATATAGTCCCTCATTACAATTATTCAAACTCATCAATCATCATCATTATCGGTGCATGTTGATCATTCAGCTCTCATTCCGCTTGTACTTTCAGATGCATTGTCGAACAAGTCTTCAAAGTCATCGAGGGCATCTTATTGTTGCCTCGGATTAGCTTGGGTCCAATCATCAACACATATTGTTGCTTCTAAAGTGCTTGGATGTAATGAAGACCGTCTCGCTTCCAAAATATTGCCTCTTAAGCTGAATGTTTGTTCAACCGCAACGGTGGAAACATGTACTGCTAGCACCTCTTTAGCAATAATTAATAAAACATAATAGACATTTTGATGTCGGTTTCACCATTCAAGTACTCGAAAAATTTTACGCACTAAATTTTAAATTGGAAACTCGAAATTGGTAGATCAATAATTATCTAATTTCGGGTTGTTAGTCGTGTTATCCCTATATTTTTTATTTTGTTGTTGTAGTAACCAACGATCACATACGCTAAGTCTTAAACTAACTACGGGTTCACTACTAGACTGTCATAATGATTGCAAGTTATATCTACTAACATAATCACTAAATAAATCTATTAAATCAATTTTTATTTTATCTATTATTCTTGTAATATTAATTTCATCATATATTCCTGAATATGTATAGTAAGTTTGTAAGACACTATTCAAACATTCTATTTTAACTCTATGATAAAAAACGGTGGCAATAAGATAATTTAGTAATTACATCTTTATAAAAAAAATATTATTTTGGGCAGAGAGCCGTTGAGAGCCCAACAGCTAGTAGTTGTTAGGCCTCAACGGTTCCAATCGAAACCGTTGAATCGTTATAACCGTTCGATTTCGTTCAGTTCGGCTAAGAGCTAACCCTATCCAAATCGAAAACTATCAGTTTCGATCCGGAACCGTGGTCGAGTCTACTTGTGAGTTATTTTTCTTTACTTTCTTTGGTTTTTATTTTTCCGGGTTGTTTTCTTCTTTCCATTTGAATGTTTCAGTGAATTTTTTATTTGCCAATAACTTATACATTACGTATATAAACACTAAATTTCGCATTCGATCCACTATCGATAATTTGTATGATGGGGGCACTGTCAGTCTTACAAAACAAAAATAAAGTGAGCATCGAGCAACTATCAAGTGAGGTAGATGCGTAAGTACTCCGACGCTCAAATCAGTGGTGATGACGAGCGAAAATGAAGGGAATAACAAGACAAATGATTACCTCGATCTTTATAGGTTATTGTCATGAGGGCGGTAGGTTGGTGTTTATGGAGTAGTGTATGCTTTGAGAACTCGAGCGTTAAAGCCAAAACTTGAATGTCTTAATCCCTTGGATCCCCTCTTATTTTATGGGTTGTGAAGTAGTCATTTATTCTATTTAAGATTTATTGAAAGTGTCATATTTCAATCATATTTATGAAAGGGTAGTAGAGTATAGACTGAATTAGGGTGCCTAAATATCCGAGATGATGTGTAATCCATTTTGTACTTGGATTATACCATTTTGTCTGTAGGTAATCGGTCTTGACCTAAATACTTAGTTTCTTTATTAAGAATGAATTAGTCGTGTGTAAACTTGTGGACGATATTTACTGGGGCACTACATAACATGAGGTAACGTTTTGAGATGTCACGCATGTGTTGTCAGCTGGGATATTGAGTAGCATGATTAGGGTTTGCTGAAGACCCTTTGAGTCGTGTGGGCTCTTGGAAACTTTCCGGCCGTATGGGCCTCTTCCTCTTGGTGGGTGTATGAGCTAATGGGCCATGTACGTGAGTCATGTGTGTAGACTAAAAGATGTAGATAATTTTGTGTTGCTGCATAGAATTTATGTTGTATGTGATCAATGTCGAATGAAATATTCATGTCGAGTGGGGCTCTGACGGTTGGAACTCATGTTGGTTGGGTCTTGTTGGCAGCCCATGATGTCACTAGGGCCAGATGAAGTCCAAGAGACATGATATTATACGAGTTTATTATGTGGGTCCAAGTGTCATATGAGACACAATGATATTTGGGTCATTAGACCAAATTTAGCCCCATGTACATTGTGATGGGTTTTCAATAATATGGCTGTTTGTTTCGGTGGAAAATAGTTTCTGGTAAAAAAGTTTTTGCCTTTGACTTTAATTTATTTATTTGGCACATGTTATGTTTCCTTGTTTTCTAATAATTTTCTTCTAAAAAAATTGATTGTAGTAAAGATGGGTAGCTACTCTTGTGAGGTAGAAGCTTGAGCATAGTGCCTTAAAAGATGGCGGTTTCACAAGAACAATGCAAAATCATCTTATGTCTTCGACTCTTTCTTTAAAGTAGCTTATTGCATGTCTTCATTCAATCTTTTTCCATAGTGAAGACGCTAATTAGCTGTTTAATTAAAAAGGTCAACCTTATCCATATTATTTTATCAGATGTTTAATGAAAACTATTTAATTAATTTTAGTAAAACTTCTCAACTTCACATGGTTGTGCCTTATTAATCTATGTGCATCTATGTTGTCAAAGGCGGAAACGGGATAAAGTGTTTTGACAATACAATCCGTCCAAACGTTGAGTAGGCACATCCCAAATGTCTCATTTGATTACAGATTTTTATCTGATATATAAGAAATCATAACTTACAATACGTAAGGCAATACACAAGTGCCGCAAGCGGCTATATGAAAAACCTGCCCAAGCACCATTTATGATGTGACTTTAATAACATAAATGTGTTGTACAATTATGACCCATAGCGTCACTATTTGTACAGACATGGTGTTGTTGTACATATTAACTATGTGACAAAGAGATTGCACTCTAATCATTTGTGATTAGATCACCTAGATGTATAAATGATAGGAGGTCCCTATGATTAGTTCCTGGAGTGAGATGATATGAGACAGTATCAGTCCACGAAGGATTAATCATTAAATATCCCTAGTCGTAGTATTATCGAGACTGGACATCGATAATGCGGAATAGACTAGTATTACATTTGTGCGTGTTATGTGAGATCATAACGGCATAGTTCTCATATATTTGGGTATAGGATACTCATGCAAGTGTAATAGGAGGTTGTGTTTTACCGATGGTACGGAAAACAGCTTCGCTCTGGATAGACCCCTCGGAATTCCATTGGTAGTATGACTATGTGTCTATGAAAGTCCGAAACCAGGGTAGGTGTATTTGGTCTTAACCTGAGACTTGCATCGCTAATACTTGCGACAATCGGTATGCTTTAGTTTTGGTCGTCCAGGGCTTTAACCGGTTCTGTGTACGCCTCTGCTGGGTATATCGAGAATCGTAGTGTATTGGGTGTGATGTCAAGACGGAAGTATCACTCCAGTCATAGTGGAGATGATGTCACGTAGGATACGGTACTAGTGCTCTTAAGTACTGCAGTCATCGGGATATTATGACTAGGTCATGTATATCCGATAATAGAGACTAGTTACCAGACATCCGACATGTGCTTCGTACGGGGCAGACACGACTCCAGCCCCAGGCCTAGCACGTGACAATCCGATACTGGATCGCAATACGCTATACTACGTATACTACGCCTGACATAGATTATATATTCCAGTAAGAATATTTCTGGAGAATTGGGTAGGCACGGTGCTTTGCTAGAAGCCAACCATGTCTTGTAAATCGGTAAGCACGTGGTACGAGGTACGCACGTATTCGGATAATCGGATGACCGTATTTACTGCCAACATATCCAGGGATCTCTTGGGTCGCTTCCCAAAGATTCACCGATGACAATTGATTTAAATTAGAATTAATATGTGATTAATTAAGAGAGAAAATTAATCTGGGATTAATTAAGATGGAGAAAATTAATCTAGGATTAATTGAGGTATTATTTAATCTGGGATTAAATGTGTTCGGAAGAGAGAGAACGCGATTAATTTGGAATTAATCGGTAGAATAAATTTAATTGTTAAATTTGATTTTTCTATTTAATTTATTCGTATGGGCTAAAATTAATATATCGGATATATTAATATGAATTGGATTTCATTACGAAATTAAAGTTTGACTTTAATGCGAACGAGCGAATTAATTTAGAATTAATTCGTAGACGACATTCGTAATATATTTGCGAGGCATCGTTATTTAATTAAATTAGATTTAATTATTTAGCGATGAAAGTTCGTTTAATTAGATTAAACGGAACCGAGCTGCGGTAAATGTTCGTAGAGATATTTGAATTTTGAATTCAAATGTGGGGCCCACTTTAATGTGGTAGTTGGGAGGGTAGTTGGCATTTATGCCAAAACCACTTACTTTCCAACCACTTGGTTTAGGTGAAACCAAATTACCCCAACTACATGGTTTTGGGTAAAAGGGTAAAACCCTTTAACAAAACCAAAAGGCCTTCTCTCTCTCTTCACTTGACACAACACTTGGAACAAAGAAAAACCCTAATACACAAGGTGTTTTGGGCGTGAACTTGGAGCTCCATGGGCGTGAGCTTCTTGTCTTCCTCTCTTTGATTTTGTGGCAAAATCAACAAAGCTAGCACTTGGAGAAATCAACTAAGGTGATAGGGAAACTACTTCAAGAGTTGGAATCATCACTTAAAGCTTGGAATCAACAAAGGAAGGATCTTGGAGATCTTCAACTCAAAGCTTGGAATCAACAAAGGAAGCATCTTGGATCTTGGATCTTCTTCTCAAAATTTTAAAAGCTCAAATCCATTCAATGTAAGTAATTCCGCAACTTATTTTGAATTTGTGAACATGTTTTCATGCTTATTAGATCCTTGGCATGTTCTAGGAACACCAACAATGGTATCAGAGCCAATTTTAAGCATGAAAATTTTAGGGTTCATGAGACTAAAATTTGGGGCTTTTGTGTTTTGAGCATGATTTTTTCAAATTGATGCTTTGAGCATGCTTAGAATATGTTAACTTAGAGTTATGCATGATTAGATTTGAAATAAATTGATTGGATCAAAAATTAAAAAAATATTAGGGTGGCCGAATACAGCAGTGAATAATACTGCAGTTTTTGATTTTTTGTAACATGAAATGATGTGTTTAAATGTTGATTGTTGGTTTGATTGGATTAGAATCAAAGTCAATAATGTTTATGTTAAAATCAAAGAGCATGTTGAGCATGAAATGATGAATTTAGGATTCAATTTGTGTTGAGCATGAAATGATGTATTTTGGCTTCAATTTGTGTTAAGCATGAATTGATGGATTAAGCATGATTAATTAAGTTAATTGGTATTTTGGAAATATTGAGTTTAATTAATTAATCATGGCTAATACACTTTAATTAAATATAATTGTGATATTTATAATATTATAATTATGTTAATAAGCCTTTAATTATGTAATGGGCTAAAAGTGTGTATTTGGGCTTAATGGGCTTGTTTTGACTAAGTTTGGTTTTGGACTTTTGGATTGGATCCAATTGGGCCCAAAACCAATTCCATAAGGTCCAAATACATCACTTGGCCCTTTAAAGAATTTAATTGGGCCTAATGGGCCTAAATTGATTGTTGGCAATATGGTGATTCCTATTGGGCCTTGGCATTTTGGGTTTGATCCATTATGGCCAAAGCCCATGCCTTAAGAATCAATTAAAAGCCCATTGGACTTTAATTGAAATGACATTGGATGTTATTGGGCCTTTGAGACCCATTAAGATTGGATTTGGAATCCAAGTCTTTAAGGCTTATAAGTAAGTGTAAATATTTAATTTGGAATTAAATTGGAATTAGTATTGAATACAAATAAATTGGATTTAAAGTTGTAGTTCAATATAATTCAAGAATACTTACTTTGAGTATTTATTCTTAAACGAGTTTGACTCACTCAAATCAAATCGTTGTATGAACATTATATGATCATTAATTCAAAGATTAATTAATTGGATTAGATTGATTGAATAACATGATTTGTATGAATACATGAATGTGTTGTATGAATAATGTATATCGGATGGATATTAGAAGGGCAATGGCAGTTTTGGAAATTGTTGTAATAAGTTTAGAATTTATTAAATTGGACCTACGTGTCCAGCCTTTTATCTCATTTCTCATTGTATTTCTCTTCTCACCTATTCCCCTCAATGTAAATGAGGTTTCTTTATTGTATTTGTAATTGGGTAGAAGTTGGAATAGTTCTAGCCGGGGAGAGGAAATGGAGTGATTTGTTCTAGGAACAATTTGTGACATATCCATCCGCATATCATTATTAATTTATTTATTTATACGCGCTTTATTATGTATTTAGAATGCATGTTTAAGGGTGTATGATGATGAGACCTTAACAAAGATATAAATTGGTTGCCAATTTGCACGCGAAAAACCCTCAAATCATATTAAGCGTTTTTCCTTCCGTTGAGTGATTCTTACTCAAGATCCAAAGTTGGCATTGGTTTGTTGGCCAAAGTCAAGACCTTTGTCAATTGCGGATGTGTTTGAATCATGAGAGTTTTGTTCCATATCGGTGTGTCTTGTCCAAGTTGTGATTTGTTGGCCAAAGTCAAGATCACTTCATGTCCATCGACATTGATTACGAAGCTTTCCATGTCAATGGGTTCCGCTTAACTGGGATCATTAAGTTTGTTGTGCCAAAGCCAAGGCTTAGTTGATTCAGAGGAAAAATGTTAGGTAATATATTCGATATATTGGCATATATAAAATATATGTTTCGGACTTGGATGTCCACCTACTGGATCTAGGAATTGGATGAGATCCAATTGATCTTAGAGATCTACCTATTTAAGTATCATACAATTTGTTGGCCAAAGTCAAGATCACTTCTTGTCCATCGACATTGATTACGAAGCTTTCCATGTCAATGGGTTCCGCTAACTGGGATCATTAAGTTTGTTGTGCCAAAACCAAGGCTTAGTTGATTCAGAGGAAAAGGTTAGGTAATATATTTGATATATTGTCATATATAAAATATATGTTTCGGACTTGGATGTCCACCTACTGGATATAGGAATTGGATGGGATCCAATTGATCTTAGAGATCTACCTAGTTAAGTATCATACAATTTGTTGGCCAAAGTCAAGATTGTGTGTTATTTAACGGGATCCTAGCCCACTAGGAAACTGGGTTTCCCGAGTACTCGACAGAAGGTTAGAGGCTCGCCGAAAAATAGTGGGAGGCAAGAATTAAATTTGCAATATTCGTTTAGATACTTGCCATACACGCTCAATCAAATATCATTCGTCAAATAAATTAAATGTTAGTTGGACTAATATTTAATAGTTGTTTTAATTTAACAGTTAGACTGTATTCAAACTACTTCATTTATAGTTGATTATATAATTTGATTATAGTAATCAATATATTTGGATTTTACCAATCATTTATAATGATTATATAATTGGATTATAATAATCAATATATATTTGATTATAACCAATAAAATTGTAATAAGTTATATAGTTAGACTATAGTAATCATTACATTAGATTGTACCTGAAATCGTTGATTAAATAGTTGGACTATTAGAATCAAGATTAAATTGAAAGATTAGTGTTTGAAACATTATCCTAGAGAAAATGTGTTTAGACGACTTTAATTTTCAAATTGGGAATAAATTTCAGGATAGTCCTGAAACTAAGAAGTTACTTTATTTGATAAAATAACATCTTAGGCCTAAGCCATGAGTTAAGTAAATAGTAGAGCATGATCTTTGGAAGATTCATGTGATGATAACTTTAGTACTTAATCCATTATGCTTGCCATAATGACTCATTAATTTCCTAATCAGAACTAAGGATTAGATCCTTAAAGTATGATGAAGAAATTGAAGGATCTTCATAGATATATTCTTAGATCTTAGAAATATTGAATTGCAATAAACAACTCTTGGAGAGTTAATGACTATTCTCAATGAGACCAAAGTCAAAGTTTGCAATAGGCAAGTAGCGCAAGGCGCATCTTACTTCAATATTATAGAAGGCCAAGGCTTGGCCAAAGACTTCTGGAATGTGAAAATGGCAAAGGCAAAAACATTATAATCTTCTAGGAAGATAAATGACATATCTCAAGATGTCTGCCTAAATTGTGGCAAACGGGGTCATTGAAGCATGACTGTCGTATGGACAAAGCAGACATGAATGAATTGAAGACGAGCAAGGCTCTGACTTCAAATATGTTTGTCAACATTATGTTCACTACTAGTATTAAAATTAGATTTTGAATACTTAGTGTGGTACATAAAATATATGTATTGATGTTCAGAATCTGTTTGAACGGGATACTGACATCATTTGAGATTAATATGCGAATCGGAAACGGGACGACATCGCTGTTTCAACCGTAGATACCTAAGTTTAGGAACTACCATTCGGGTATGTACTTAAATTAGGAAACTGTTAAAATATAACTAGTTTGACTAGAAATAATGTCTCTATATCGTGTATAACTCGTTGCGAGTATACCTTTATATTCTAGAACACTAAAGTGTTTTATTTTATAAAGATGATATTGAGATAAACACATTAGATGTGAACAACAGTATTTATATTTTGAATATAAATAAATCTCAAACATATAACATGACAAACAAGTAGCTCAACTGATTGATTGATCAGATAAGACTTTTGTGGCAGTGTTGTATGGGACACATTAAACAAGACTCGTATATCCACACTTTTGAAGTGTGGATACTAGGACGGATTTGATTCCATTCAATGATGTCTACGAATCTAGTTCATTAGGTAAAGTACCTAAAATACCTTTTACTTGGTAAAAGTGTAAGTGCCACCGATCTATTAGCCCTTGTTCATAGTGATGTAAGTGGGCCCATGTCTAGCTAGGCTAGAGGTGGATATGAATATTTCGTGACCTTTACGGATGTGGCATCGCGTTATGGTTGTGTTTCTTTTGAAGAACACAAATCGGAAACTTTTAGAGTTTCGACACGAAATAGACGAATAGATCGGCTAAGGTATTATTAAAACATCACGGTTTGACCATGATGAAAATACTTAAGCAATAAGTTTCTCATATACTTGAAAGAGTATAGTATTCTTTCAATGAGGACTTCTCCCGGAACACGTCAGTTACGGTTGAGTTGAGGTGTGTCCGAACGGAGAAACCAAATTTTGTTAGACATGATAAGGTTAATCATAAGTCGCTCTGAGCTACCATTTTCCTTCAAAGGGATAAGCATTTAACAGTGCAATACTTATTTTGAATAAGGTTCCATGAAAATCTGTTTGACAGATTTCATATTGAATATGAACAGGAAAGAAATTGGGCTTTCTCACTCCTGATGATTTGGGAATGCTAGGCATATGTTTGGATGATACCAAACTAGAACCCAAATTGGATAAGTGCCTATTGTAGGTTGTCCTAAGGAAACCAAAGTATAGTACTTAAACATCTCACATGAGAACAATGTAATTGTTGCTCACCATGCATTTTTCCTAAGAGGAATACCGATATGCAGTGGTAAGTGGGAGGATAGTAAAACTCGATGAAAATCGGAGTAATACTGTTCAAGGCACCTAGTCCTTAATGGAACACAAACAGTTCATCAAGGATGAAACTGTACCAGTAATCTTCGAATACACAAGAACCGCGTAGGTCGGAGAGAGTCAGAAAACAACATGGGGTATTGGTTTCTGATCTCACCTCATTAAGATGTCAATCTTATTGAGGAATATGAACTGACTACGTGTGAGGAAGTGATACAAGGTATCGACTCCCTATTATGGCAAAGTGCCATGAGTCCGAAATGGATTCCATGTATAACAACTATGTTTAGACACTAGTTGTTGTACCGCAAGGCATCGTGCCTATTGGTACTATATAAGTCTCCAAGGAAGACATACATGGATGGCAACAAACCAACGTACTAAGCTAGGCTTGTAGCGAAAAGGTATCGTTATCAACATTGTGTTGATTACAATGAAACCTTTTACCTGTTGCCATGGATAAATCCATTTGGATAATGCTTGCTAACGCTGCATGTTTCATTCATGAAATATAACAGCTGAACGTCAAAATCGCTTTCCTTAAATGGAAACCTTTTTAGAGGATGTTTATAACATCCTGACGGTTTTGTCGTACCAAAACTAGCAAATAAGATTTGCAGGTTATTCGATCCATGTTTGGATTGAAGCAAGCATTAGGTTCTTGGAATTATCATTTTGATGTAATCATAATGGTGTATGATTTTATTCAAAACGAATATGATTCTTGTGTATATAAGGAGGTTAGTGGGAGCGCACTGACAATGATGTCCTAAATAATAATGATATATCATTTCTTGGAAATGATATTCCCATATTACAATCGGTGAAAGCTTGGCTTTCATGAAAATTCTCCGTAGAATTCTTGGAGAGAAACAACCTTTATTCTAGGAATAAAGATCTACTGGGATAGATTTAAAAGTTGTTAACACTCTCTGAGAACTCGTACATTGAAAAATGTACGTGACCTGGTGTCTCATACGCTTTGAGCATATGGAGTCACAAACAGGTCAATCCAAGTGATAGTCACTGGATTGATATTAAGAACATCCGTTAGTATCTTAGAGAACTAAGGATAATGTCTTAAACTATGGAGAATGAGAACTTGATGTGACTGAGATCACTACTGCAAGCTTCCTAACCGATAAAACGACTTAAGTCGCTAAACGGTACTATATAGTTTGAATAACGGAACAGTGACCTGAAAATCTTCCAAGCAAGATACTGTTACTGAATAAACAACAAATGCGGGTTATTGCTGCACCTGAGGCAGCAATAGAAGCCATCTGGGTCCATATCAAATCTAATTAGATTAGATATAGTTCTGTTAGCAGCTGAGCTAGGCGTCAGCACAGGCTAAAGAATTAATGGTCTCATCAACGATCCAGATATATACTTCAACTATTCATCTGATTCGTTCGGATCATACATCATGGCGATGCGATGATCGAATAAATCGCATCAGACGATAATCATACAAATCCGCAAACGAAAGCCTTTCCTCAGCAATTTGAGCGAACCGTACATAGTTCGGGTATAAAACACTTGAGTGACTGGCTATAGGCCAGGTGGGAGATTGTTGGACAATTATGACCCATAGCGTCACTATTTGTACAGATCATGGTGTTGTTGTACAAATTAACTATGTGACAAAGAGATTGCACTCTAATCATTTGTGATTAGATCACCTAGATGTATAAATGATAGGAGGTCCCTATGATTAGTTCCTGGAGTGAGATGATATGAGACAGTATCAGTCCACGAAGGATTAATCATTAAATATCCCTAGTCGTAGTATTATCGAGACTGGACATCGATAATGCGGAATAGACTAGTATTACATTTGTGCGTGTTATGTGAGATCATAACGGCATAGTTCTCATATATGGGTATAGGATACTCATGCAAGTGTAATAGGAGGTTGGTTTTACCGATGGTACGGAAAACAGCTTCGCTCTGGATAGACCCCTCGGAATTCCATTGGTAGTATGACTATGTGTCTATGAAAGTCCGAAACCAGGGTAGGTGTATTTGGTCTTAACCTGAGACTTGCATCGCTAATACTTGCGACAATCGGTATGCTTTAGTTTTGGTCGTCCAGGGCTTTAAACGGTTCTGTGTACGCCTCTGCTGGGTATATCGAGAATCGTAGTGTATTGGGTGTGATGTCAAGACGGAAGTATCACTCCAGTCATAGTGGAGATGATGTCACGTAGGATACGGTACTAGTGCTCTTAAGTACTGCAGTCATCGGGATATTATGACTAGGTCATGTATATCCGATAATAGAGACTAGTTACCAGACATCCGACATGTGCTTCGTACGGGGCAGACACGACTCCAGCCCCAGGCCTAGCACGTGACAATCCGATACTGGATCGCAATACGCTATACTACGTATACTACGCCTGACATAGATTATATATTCCAGTAAGAATATTTCTGGAGAATTGGGTAGGCACGGTGCTTTGCTAGAAGCCAACCATGTCTTGTAAATCGGTAAGCACGTGGTACGAGGTACGCACGTATTCGGATAATCCGATGACCGTATTTACTGCCAACATATCCAGGGATCTCTTGGGTCGCTTCCCAAAGATTCACCGATGACAGTTGATTTAAATTAGAATTAATCTGTGATTAATTAAGAGAG
The DNA here is from genome assembly GCA_019454045.1 of Zanthoxylum bungeanum. Lineage (NCBI taxonomy): Eukaryota > Viridiplantae > Streptophyta > Magnoliopsida > Sapindales > Rutaceae > Zanthoxylum > Zanthoxylum bungeanum. The sequence continues at coordinate 1,063,537 of SKCR01001385.1, read as the reverse complement.
AAAATTAATCTGGGATTAATTAAGATGGAGAAAATTAATCTAGGATTAATTGAGGTATTATTTAATCTGGGATTAAATGTGTTCGGAAGAGAGAGAACGCGATTAATTTGGAATTAATCGGTAGAATAAATTTAATGTTAAATTGATTTTTCTATTTAATTTATTCGTATGGGCTAAAATTAATATATCGGATATATTAATATGAATTGGATTTCATTACGAAATTAAAGTTTGACTTTAATGCGAACGAGCGAATTAATTTAGAATTAATTCGTAGACGACATTCGTAATATATTTGCGAGGCATCGTTATTTAATTAAATTAGATTTAATTATTTAGCGATGAAAGTTCGTTTAATTAGATTAAACGGAACCGAGCCGCGGCAAATGTTCGTAGAGATATTTGAATTTTGAATTCAAATGTGGGGCCCACTTTAATGTGGTAGTTGGGAGGGTAGTTGGCATTTATGCCAAAACCACTTACTTTCCAACCACTTGGTTTAGGTGAAACCAAATTACCCCAACTACATGGTTTTGGGTAAAAGGGTAAAACCATTTAACAAAACCAAAATGCCTTCTCTCTCTCTTCACTTGACACAACACTTGGAACAAAGAAAAACCCTAAACACAAGGTGTTTTGGGCGTGAACTTGGAGCTCCATGGGCGTGAGCTTCTTGTCTTCCTCTCTTTGATTTTGTGGCAAAATCAACAAAGCTAGCACTTGGAGAAATCAACTAAGGTGATAGGGAAACTACTTCAAGAGTTGGAATCATCACTTAAAGCTTGGAATCAACAAAGGAAGGATCTTGGAGATCTTCAACTCAAGCTTGGAATCAACAAAGGAAGCATCTTGGATCTTGGATCTTGGATCTTCTTCTTAAAATTTTAAAAGCTCAAATCCATTCAATGTAAGTAATTCCGCAACTTATTTTGAATTTGTGAACATGTTTTCATGCTTATTAGATCCTTGGCATGTTCTAGGAACACCAACAAAATGTGTATGAGGTATAATTTTGCAATTAGTAGTATTGATTCTTAATATCTGATGATAATGTTACATTTGTGACAATTGGTGCCTATTTTTGGTGTAATGTGTCTTCTTTGGCATACTTCATTAGTTCATTACTATTTTCTCCTGGTGGTCATTAGTATTTAGTAACTTAGTATATTTACATAGTAGCAATATTTTCCATCATGATTATAAACTTCATAAGACTTTTAATCGTTGAACTGTGCACACATTTAAATATTTTGTTCATTTGCAGTTATTGCCTCCTAAATTTTCTCAAACAGTATCTGCATTGATTGGAAAAAGAACCGTTATTGAGGATTCAATGGGAGGATATTGGGGAATAACAATATCTAATGTGAATGGCTCGCCTGTTATTGGACGATGATGAATGAATTTTCATTGCACCATAGTCTACAAATTGGAGATTTTATTGGCTTCGATTACATCACCAGATCACATTTTGTAAAGATTCTCTCAATGCAAATAAAATTGTGTGTTAGAAGTAGGATTTTTCTCTGAATCCAAATAAGAGGAAAATAGCTAGGACTACTACTGACATTGATGGTCAATGCTACACAACTGGTAAATGAGCAAATAGAGGTCAATGACCTCTGTTTATTATGGGTCTGATGTAGAGATGAATCCAAGTCGGAAGCAGTAATTGCTAAAATTACATCGAATTGTAAGGTTTCTTGCAAAAGGCTACTCTGTATCAAGAGTCGAATGCCTTGAAGATCCATACTATTTTTTTTCAACTAGATCCATAGAACTTAATTGATAGAGATTTGAGAGACCAACAAAGAGAAGACATATGCTCTGTATTCGATTTATCCCACTTCAATTGGAGATAAAAGCAACAAAATGAAGGTTGGAGATGATTATCCTCAACTTGATAGTGCAACTATGAGGTATGAATTTGAAGATGTTTTAGTTAATAAATATGAAGAGGTAGATAACAAGGTTGAGATTTTTAATGCATCTGACATGGAAATTATGAAGAATAATAGTGTCGAAAAGACTGAGAAAAAGGTATTTGTTTCTGATATAGTTTCTTACAACAACGAGATTTCTAAGCATCTTTATTGAGCTCTAATGTTTCAAGTGGAATACCCAAAAAATTCCATGGTGCCGAGGAATAGAGAAAAACAATATCTAGTTAGTTTCATTTTCATGATTTACTATATTTTTCTTTTCAATCAGAATGGTATTACATAATACATATTGCAGTGGCTTTACGGTTTAAAGTTTTGCAGAATCACAGACAGAAATTGATTGATTAATGGCATCGCCAATGGAATGTGATCAAAGTGCACAACTAAAATTCGTTGGACAGTCTGGGGAGTCCAGCGTGTTGGGATTTCTAAGCATCTACTAGATGATGCGTATCTTGCCATTTGAGTTTGCGTCATATCAAGTCCAAGTTCAACCGCATGATGTCTTTCCAGGTGCTTGATCATATTGCCGTATCCACCATAAAATTTGTAAGAAACCCCACGATGGTTGCATACTGCTATTGAACCTTCATTAGTAGCGTCTAAATGAAAATGAATTTTGAAAACATCCGAGGAACGAGACTTAACTTCTCTTATCCGTGAACCGATACTAGGGCCGCTCTCTTGGTTGGCACATTTGACATTGTATTCTCAGATGAGCTTGCCATTAGAGAATTGAGAATGATAAATTGTAATTTGTAATTTATAAATGAGAGGATTGAGAATAAGAGAATTGTAATAATTTTGAGAATTGAGAAATTTGTGTGTTGAAATAATGAAAAATCACCATTATTTATACATTTTAGAATATTTTCGTGATACCTAAATTGCCCCTAAAATTAATCGATTTATTACCATTTTTAAGGGTAATTTGGGAAATCCCAAAAAATTATTTATTATTATTTATTTTGGAAATTGGGGCAGAGAACAACGGCTCTCTGCCCCCGGCCCAACGGCTAGTAGCCGTTGGGATGGATCTGTCACCCAACGGCTATTAGCCGTTGGGTGACCATTGGAACCCTAGGGTTCCAACCGGTTAACCAAACCGGTCAGGTTCCGGTTTGGTTACGGAACCGGTTGGTACCGGAACTGTCCAGTTCCAACCGGTTCAGTTCCGGTTCCGAACCGAAACCTTGGCCGAGTCTAGTTTCAAGACACAACCTATGGTCTACAGCATATCAAAATAACTCGTAACAATTACAATTAAATTGATATCTTTAATCGTACATATTACAGTATTCATTATGACATCATCCTATAATGCATAAGATTGATTAGACATTCAAATCAATTACTTTTTCGACTAAGGAATCATCATTTACGAAAGATAAATACTATATATATGAGACACATTAACTGTCAAACAGTTATACTAACTGTCATACAGATAGTTTTGGTGTGTCATTTATTAGATCATATCTAATGCACGACTAATGAGAGTATCTCACAAGTCTCTTATTTTATATCATATATAAAACTTTATATCAAATATATCAGAGACTACTCACCCTGCTTTCCAAAAAAAATAAGACTTAGGTAATACTTTTACTGATGTGATCCTAGCAGCATAGATTGATTTCGTTTGTTTAGGCTTATTTATTATTTATTTTCATATATGGAACCAACGTGAATGTCTGTTTTTATTTATTTTTTGAGTTAGTTTATTTTATTTATTTATGGGTTCAAACTAGGCTAGAAATTAGGAATTATGGGCTTTTAGTTGGTAATGGGTAGTTTATGACTATATTAGTCTTTTTAGCTCTCTTAGGGTTTGAGTATGTTACTATTTAAACTCAAAAACAACTCTTAATGAGAGACCCTATTTTTTGTGCGTGAATAGTAACTTATTTTCTTGAGATTGAGAAAATTTTATCATCGTTCAGTGATTGAACAAAGACTTATCAAAGGGTTGGCATCCTTTGTGGCGTCCTATTTGCTGGCAAAATTCATATGAGGCTATCTCCAAGGGTTTTCAAGGACAGGTTCTTTGGGGGTCTACGGGATCTTGGATCGGGTTTCGTCTGTTTCACATCCTGTTTCGTATCATTTACCTTACAAACATCTCATTATTACATTAATAATGATAATTTCGTTAGGATAAATAACACTAGAAAGAAATTTGTACGCTCCCACTGACCCTACTATCAAATATGCATTCTCTATGCTTTGATAAATTCAGACAATCTGACTGTATCAAAATTAGATAACACAAATTTTCGGAAAGCTTATTTTGAGTCTACAATAGGCTCTATAAGCTAGTATATCAAATTGTGATCTTAGCATAATACAAACTCTAGGGTCATTCTAGAATGAACTCTTCAAACAAAGAAACCACAACGGATTTCTCATTCGAAGAAAACATTCCGGAACGCCACTTTGCATTCTTTAGCCAAAATACATAGTTTAATATAAACATTAACCAACAAATCTTTAATTGTTCAATTAGTGTGACTTGAGACAAGTTTTCTCAGAATCTACAATAGATCACCGAGTATAACTTTTCTCACTGTCATACTAAAAAGGTCAAACTTTTATCAATCTCACTTTGCTTTTGCTGCACAAACAATTTGCACATTTATGAACGATTCATAACGAAAGCTTAATCAAGTTCAAAACTTGATCGTAGTAAGCTATGAACAATCTTAGATCTATGGTTCAATGGTAGCTTCCGAAATCGATATCAAATATCGCTCCCACTATAAGTTATATGATAATTTTCTTCGATAATAAAACAACAGAACCAATAAGTATCAAATACTTTGTAAATGATTCTCACATCCTATTGGACTTATATAGAATATATCTAAGGGTCTTTTCATCTTATTAATTACGTAGTTTCATTTATAGTTTATCACTCTCACATTTGACTTCAATAAGTCAAGTCTTTTCTACAATCATTAACATCTGATGTTACTTACCTAGTAATAAAATAATTTTATTACTCGGGATCATATAAAAGATATTCTATCAAATAGAATATAATATTATATTAAATAGAATAAATGATAAACTTTTACTTGTACCTATGAGGCGCAAATACTTTCAATTATATAACCATTATACAAAAGAAAGATTCAAATATCAAACTTTTCAAGATTTTGAATTTTCTACTTATACATATCATATACGTAATTGTAAAAACTAATGAAACAGTAATTAAAATGATGAATTAGTGTTACTGGAGCATAACCTCAAGAGTATTGAAAACTAATTCGGTAACACTCAATATCAAACGAATCAAATCATATAAGATTCGATTTCTCCCACTAATTATTTCCATCACGATGGAATCGTAGAAGAATAATATTGAGTAAGAATCACATTCATTAAATAACTTTAGAACTAATTGTCATAAATTCATATGTTCGATCATATCAAACATTCTTGAACAATTCAAAGACTCACAATGGTTTTTAAAGATATAGTTTTCAATACTTCAAATATAATATCTTTGAACCATTCAAAATATTCTATCCGCGTTTCATTATAAGCATATTGAAAGTTCTCAAACCATTCAAGACATTCAATATATATTCTTTTAGAAAGACGCAACTAAGTCATGACAATTCATTAACTAAGTTACGAAGTAAAGAAAATAATCCAATGCAATTTATAATTCATTAAACTACATACATCCAATGTATTAGTTTAATAAATATGTGGTCCAATGACGATCATTGGTTAAAAGAGATTGAATCACATCTTGAATACAATATTCATTAAATGGATAATGATATGTGGTGTGATCTCGTATCAGACCATCATTTACCATACGGAATAAGCATTCAATCTCATAAATCAATGTTCTAAGTTATTTAGTTAACCGAATATTTTTCTTAATGTTTATCTTTTCATCAATGACACTACTAGTCATATTAAAATATGTAACAACTGTTTATAAAGAACAAGTAACTATCCAATAGTCGCAAGTTCTGATATCAAATATAAAAAAACAATCATCAAACATTATTTTAAATAACTAAATGAGAGATTTAATATCCAATACCTACATTTGTCGTATTGTGAGAATCGATATTCTATACACATCTCATTTCTTTAGCTTTATAATTTGCCTTCAATTATTCACATCAATTACAAATAACTGATTAACAAACTGTGTTAAAACATGTGACTTCTAAAAGTCACTAAAGCCAAGAAACGTCATTATAAGATAAACAAATACCTAATGGAGTTTTCTTAATGCCAGTCAAGAATCTCAAGACATAAACTGATTCGTGTCAATTCTTACTGCACAAAAAATAATTCTCTTTAGACAATTATATCCTAAAACAAATATCTATTTAGATTACTTATCGTGACTTAGTAATTAAGTCACTAACCATCTTGATTTTTTTAAGAAAATCGGAACAAAAGTTCCTGATGGTTTAGACTAATCTAACAATATCTAAGTCAACTAACATTCTAGAACCTATTATAGAAATACGCAACCAACAGTGAAGTAAAAAAACATATTCAAATAATATGTATGCAGTGGATTATAAGTATAATTCTATTAACAATATAGAATAAGGAAAAACAAAAACAACAATTTCCATAAAATTACACACTGCTTTAGTTATGGATTTTTAACCCAACAGTGTCTCCCATTACTTTACGTAATACCGTAATCCCCAACGGAAAATGAGAATTCAATAATTAAATCGAATTCCATAGTGAGAGGTGTACCCCATTTATATATTTCGACTCACAGTTTTGGCACGATCTCTCATACGTATATTTATTAGGTAGACAACTCATTGTCAATCACACTCACTGTGACTCCTAATTTTGGTTATGACCGTTGTAGGCATCGCATTTTCGCATGTGAAACCCGATGATAAGTCTCAGTTAGAGGCACTACCTTTTTAGCTAAGGATATTGCGGGAAACGGAGGTCGGAAGGTGAAATTCAGAATAAGTACGTCATCAAGTTCATCTCACAAGTTCACTGTCTTCGTTAGTGCTGCGTTCGTTAATTCGTTCGAACGTCAGGCAGATTGCGGACGTTCGTGTAGCGTTCGAATTGGCGTTCGAACGGCGTCGGTGTTTCTGGTTTTGCTGCTAGTCTCGCACCCCAGCCCAATTATCCCCCCAAAGCCCATAAAACACATCCCAATTTAATTAAATTAAACATTGAATTAAATAAAATATTTAAACCATTTACCAATTAAATAAAACACAAAATATAATCCTACCTAATAAAGATAAATCAAATATATTAACTTCCTAACCAAACAAATCACATACTAAATTAAAAAGATGTCATGCCTAATTAAAATCAATTATAACAAATTAAAGATATTGTATTCCTAATCTAAACCAAATTTGTCCCCCCTCAATCTTTGACTTTCCTTGCTCAATACCAAATCAAATCCTTGCTCTTAATGCCAAATCATATTCCTTGTGAGATAAGGAGGAGCCCTAACCCTTCTCTATATAAACAACCCCTAACCAAGACATGAACCCCTAGCTCATACAGATAACTCACAGAAAAATCATAACACAAAGAGCCTTAGCCACTCACAGCAATAGCAATAGGAAGAACACAAACCATTCACCGAAAATCTCCCCATACAGCAGCCCTCCATCACCGAAAATATACCTCCAAACAGCAGCCCAAACCACTCTTATTAGCCCTCAAACAATCCCTAAAATCCTTAAACCAGTAACATAGAAACTGCACTTAATATCCTTAAAATAATAACACAAGACTACACCAAAAATCCACAAAAAACACTCGGAACAGTCCGTTGAAACGTCAAAACAAGTGACCTGAACAGTGAGCAACCAAACAGAGGCCGAACAGCAGCAGAACGGAGACCAAACAGCAAGCAAAACAGCAAAACAGTGGGCTAGGACGCTAAACCAGTGAACCTGAGAAGTTGAGGAGCTGTACCATTCCGACGTCCGTGAAACGCAAGCCTGAAAGTTGGCAAAAAGGTTAGACCTGCGGGTATTTTCCACACTCGTTTTCTGTTTTATTATGTATTGAATATTGCTTGCATGACTGTCATGTTGGAATGTATGTTGTGGCCCTTGAGTAGGTAAATATGCATGAATTATGAGATGTTGTATGTTGTGGCTTTGGAATAAAATGATAGATGTGTCAACTCTCGCGGTATATCGGATGGAAACCCGGACATAAATTTCATAGCCGATTCCGAATGGACGGTAGTATGATTTGTACTCGGGATACAACTCCACGTACCGCTTGAGTAAACGGCACCCTCTTTTGTTTTGTGTTGCTTTGGTTTATTTATTTTTCGTCACTTGAATTCTGCATGTTGCTTATTTATGTATGATTCAATCGAGCGCATGGGCTTAGTAAGTTGAATGAAAGATCCCTTATTGGGAGGGGTTAAAGCGTTTTACCACAATGCTTTGCCGCGCCGGTTGATGTGTGTTCGGTTGAATGCAAGATACGTTCAATCGGACATACTGAGTTTGATATTATCACTTTTAATTCTTTGTATGCATGATTCAATCGAGCGCATGTGCTTAGTAAGTGGAATGAAAGATCCCCTATGGGGAGGGGTCAAAGCCCTTTACCACGATGCTTTGCCGCGCCGGTTGATGTGTGTTCGGTTGAATGCAAGATACGTTCAATCGGACATACTGAGCTTGATATTATTGCTTTTAATTCTTTGTATGCATGATTCAATCGAGCGCATGGGCTTAGTAAGTGGAATGAAAGATCCCATATGGGGAGGGCTCAAAGCCCTTTACCACGATGTTTTGCCGCGCCGGTTGATGTGTGTTCGGTTGAATGCAAGATACGTTTAATCGGACATACTGAGCTTGACATTGTTGTCTTTATTCTTTGTGTTGCATGCATCAGGTCTGGTTCCGTTCGAACACGTTCTCGAACGCTACACGAACGTGAACCTTCTGTTGACTGTTCGAACGCGTTTTCAAATGCTACGCGAATGCACACGCACTTTCTTAGTCTCATCATGCATCAGGTCTGGTTCCGTTCTAACGTGTTCTCGAACGCTATACGAACGCGAACCTTCTGTTTACCGTTCGAACGCGTTCTCGAACGCTACGCGAACGCACACACACTTTCTTAGTCTTATCATGTATCAGGTATGGTTCCGTTCGAACGCGTTCTCGAACGCTATACGAACGCGAACCTTCTGTTTACCGTTCGAACACGTTTTCAAACGCTACGCTAACGCGCACCCACTGAACTGAGTCATTTTCATCAGATTTCATACATAGTTTTCCTAGTAACTATCCCCACATGTATGAATACAATGTGTTTAATGTATTACGATTCATATACCTATGTCATGATAACATTTGAGTAATATTTCTTGTGGTATATCGGATGGAAACCCAGACATAAATTCCGTAACCGATTCCGAATGGACGGTAGTACGGTCTGTACTTGGGATACAATTCCACGTACAACTTGAGAAGGTGCTCACATGTGTGCTTGTGTGGTTAGTATGTATGCTTGTGTTTTCTTGAATATAATATGCCAATGGAATTGTATGTTTGTTGCTCCTTTGATGTACTTCCAAGCATGCAATCTTAGATGTGAAATATATGTATAAGTTTTATTTTTGCGCATGTGAATTTAGAAGCATGATACTCTTGGAAATAAGTGCTACTTAAGCCTGATTAAATTATTACATAAATCCTGTCATTATAAGTGGCATGAGTAAGGGAGCATTCTGAACCCAACAGTTTGAGGTTTTCCCTTGCGATGGGTGAGTGCGGCCTTAAATCTCATTTTCCCGGTTCACACCGGGTGGCGACTCCATTATTCTCCGGTTTAGTCCCCCGTGGCTACTCCGTACTCCCGACCGGGCCGCGAGCCCGGGACAGCATGCGTCGCCCAGTTTCTGTGTTGAGGTTAAGACTTACTCTGATACCATTTTTGTTGGGGTTTTGGGCGGCAATTCGTGTAAACGCAGCGGAACGTGGAAAATCAAAATTTTCCAATTTCAATAATTTTTCTTCGGTGATTAACTCAATACTCAAAAACTGAAATTTTTACCCAAAAATCAATTTTTTCATTAATTACTGTTTAGCCCATACACTTTCCATTTTCATTATTTTAGTCATAAGTTGTTCAAAACAAACATATGTGATTTCCACTTACAACCAAAATGATTTGTACATCAAATATATATCAAAAACAGAAATCTGAAAAATTTCAAGATTTTTCAGTAATTACGGAAATACCCCAAAACTTTACATTTTGATCATTTTAATCCTAATTTGTCAAATACATAATTAGGTGATTCCCAATCACTACCAACATGATTTATACATGTCAAAATACAAATTACAATTCAAGAAAACAATTTTTCCAAAATTTCTGAGAGGTCCCTCAAGTTTTCAAGAATTGCACTGTAGTCCAAATTGGTTCAAAACCATTCAAGATCAAGTCCAATCAATACCAAAATTAATATGCATCATATATACATCATTAATTAACACATATATGAAAAGCCCCAAATTTGGAGAAGGTTATGAACCTTAATTTTATAATTCCAACAAATTGATAAATTAACACCAAATTAATAAAATTGAACACTTTAATTCAATCTTCACTACACCAAATAAGTCTCAGCACCATGAAACAACTCAAGAACAATTATAGGTCATTTATGAGTGGCTAAGTAACTTTAGAATGGCAACCAAGTTATCAAATAACCAAAAGAATGCTTAAGAAACAATTCATGCAATCTTCACACATATACATGCTTCCATCTTTCTATCAAGTTCCCAACTATCAAAATACATCCATACAATAGTAGAGAAATAACTAAGCTACACATATTAAAACCTAGTATGATAGAAACAATTTTCATGAAGAATAAAGTAAGAAAAAACTTAATAATTTTCCAAAAATCCAAGCTTTCCTTTTGCTTTCTTTTTTCCTTTCTCTCAACTCATTTTTGTATTTTGATATATGATTCCTTAGATAATAAAACGAAAAAATGAAAAACAAGGCTTATATATTTTCCACTAATGACCGAAATTTAGGGAAAAGAAATAGCCTAGTGTTTTATTTTTTTTTCATTAATTAATTGGAAAATGATTTAATGGAAAAAATTGTGATATTTATCCATTAACATTTAATATATATCACAGATTGTACCAATTAAATCAAGCCAATTTATCCAATAAAAATTGGCCATTTTATCCAATAAAATAAAGTCATTTATCTTACTTTATCAAAGTAAAAGATATTTATTATTCAATTCATTTAATTATTCAACATTTGAATAATCAAATAATTAAATATAAATATCTCAAATATATGTATTATATTTACATTAAATAATCAAAATACATATATTAATTATAAATGTCAAATATCACAATTTGACATTTAATAAATGGCCGAAATATCTCAAACACATTGTAGGCACTGCATTTTTGCATGTAAGACCCGATGATGAGTCTTATTTGGAGGCACTACCTTTTAAGTCGCGGGAGCCGCGTGAAACGGACGTCGGAAGGGAAAAAGTCTTTTTTGTTGGATTCGCTGGAGTAGCTTCGGGTTCGCTTGTTGGACCTCCGTTTTAAAACACACCCTTAGCCCACTAAACACACACCAAGCCCATCTCACCCAAGCCCAATCCAAAAAAAAATAATTAAAACATTTAAAATACATGTCACAAATTAAATTCCAATTTAAATTAAATTAAAACAAATTAAATTTAAATAAATCTAATACAAAAATTAAAATAAATCACTTCCTAATTTAATAAATCACTCACTAATTTAAGTATATTCCCCACCAAAATATAAATATTCTTGCCTAAAATGATTAAATCAAATACCACACATGCATTATTTAATTGATTTCTTTCCTATTCAAAAACCATGCACAACCCTAACCCTACCTTATCACTATAAAAATAACACAAATCCAACCCTAAGACCTCTCCACCCACTCACGGCAATCCCAAAAAGAAACACAACAAAAATAATACAAACCTAAACACTTTTCTACACGTTCTCTCTCCTATCTCTCACGTAGACAAACACCAAAATAATAAACCCCACTCACAGCCTGCCGAGCAACCCTAACTCCATCACGCCACCTGCCCCTTGCCTTCACTCAATTAGCCTTCACGCCAGCCCTCCTTCCACACCACCTGCGCCTTCAAACGTAAGCCACATAACTCCCACAAAATCACGCCACAAGCACGTCACAAATCCCTTCCATTACCCACAGCCCACGCCACTTCATTGCCTAACCACACGCTCACCGCTTCACCTAAAAGCCATGCCACACAGCCTTCAGCAATTCTCGCAAATAGTCACACACCAATGACACCATAAACCCCATGCACCTTCAAACGCAACCAGCCGTTCCCCTCACAGCCCAATATTACCGCAAACCTCACCTAACTACACGCCCGATCTGCTCACTAACCAGCCCCCTGCACCGCGCACGTACTGACCATTAAACTGTCCAGTTTGCCACAGAATTAACCTAAATTACCCCGAATTAACCCAGAAACTACCCAGTAAAACAGTCCAGAAACCACCCAAAACAGTCCCCGAAACACCCAAAACAGTAGCCTTAACACACCTAAGACAGTGACCAGAAAATACAGAGAAAACAACATCAAAACGGAGTGAAAACAGCGACCAAGACAGCGAAACAGCGAGCTAAGACGTTAATCCAGTGAACCGGAAGAGTTGCGGAGTGATAGCCCTTCCGACGGCCGTGAAACGCGAGTCCGAAAGGTGACGTAAAAGGTTAGACCTGATGGCACTTTTCACATCTATTTTTTTATTCGCATTTCAATTATTTATTAAGTTTTATTCGCATGAGAGTCGTTAATTGATATGTGTGTTGTGGCCCTTGAATAAATGGAAAATGCATGTATTGTGGAATGATGTGTGTTGTGGCCCTTGAATGAATGAATGTGTCGCCTCTTGTGGTATATATGATGGAAACCCGGACATAAATTTCATAGCCGATTCCGAATGGACGGTAGTATGATCTGTACTCGGGATACAACTTCATGTACCACTTGAGTATACGGCACATACTTTATTTCATGTTATCTTGATTTGTTTATTATCGTTATTTATTTTCTGTATGTTATTTATGTAATGATGAGATAAAGAGCATGGTCTTAGTAAGTGCGATTAAATGTTCTCTATTTTGAGAGGTTAAAATCTTTTACCACGATGCTTTGCCACGCCGGATGATGTATATTCGGTTGAATGTGAGATATGTTCAATCGGGTATACGAAGTCCGATATTGTTGTCTTTATTTCTTATATGCATCGTGTTATTAGCGTATGGGTTAGTAAGTGCGATTAAAGGTCTTCTATTTTGAGAGGTTAAAATCTTTTACCACGATTCTTTGCCGCGCCGGGTAATGTATATTCGATTGGATGCGAGATATGTTCAATCGGATACACGAAGTCCGGTATCGTTGTCTTTACTTTTTATATATGTATTGTGTTGTTTGCGCATTGGCTTAGTAAGTAGGATTAAAGGTCCTCTAAATTAAGAGGTTAAAAGCCTTTACCACGATGTTTTGTCGCGCCGGATAATGTATATTCGATTGGATGTGAGATATGTTCCATCGGATACATGAAGTCCGATATCATTGTCTTTACTTTTTATATTTGCATTGTGTTATTTGTGCATGGACTTAGTAAGTAGGATTAAAGGTCTTATAAGTTAAGAGGTTAAAAGCCTTTACCACGATGCTTTGCCGCGCCGGATAATGTATATTCGATTGGATGTAAGATGTGTTCAATCGGGTATACGAAGTCTGATATCGTTGTCTTTATTTTTATATGCATTATGATGTGATGCACATGAGCTTAGTAAGTTGGATTAAAGGTCCTTCATTTCGAGGGGTTAAAGAACCCTTACCACGATACTTCGCCGCGCCTTCTATTTCGTTATTCGATTTTCTTTGTATGATATCTTCTTGTATAATCATGCATCATGTTGCATTGCGCATGAGCTTAGTAAGTCGGATTAAAGGTCCTCCGTTTCGAGGGGTTAAAGATCATTTACCACGATGTTGTGCCGCTCCTTTTAGCCCGTTATTATTTATTAGATGTCATCTATTCATCCGTTCACGTACGTGTCATGTTGTTTACTGCATTTTGGAGGTCACTGATGTAACCTCGTTCGAACGCGTTTCAGAACGCCGCACGAACGCATGTTTTTTGTCTGCCCCCGTTCGAACGCGTTATCAAACGCTATATGAACGCGAACTTTTTGTTTACCGTTCGAACGTGTTTACGAACGCTACTCGAACGCGCATGCATTTGTTTCATCATGTCTGGTCTCGTTCGAACGTGTTATCAAACGCCACACGAACGAGAACCTTCTGTTTACCGTTCGAACACGTTTTCGAACGCTACACGAATGTGCGTACACTGAACTGAGTCCTCTTCATCATATTTTATGCATAAGTTATCCCTTTATATTACGAAGCTGATTGCTTCTCTTTAATATGCATGCTTCTATAATTATTGCATGTTTGCGCTTCCATGATTATCAATGCAATGTGTTTGTGAAATTATGCGTTTGCCATTATTCTGATTCAATTTTATACATGCTTGTATGATCATTGTTTGCTTGCATTTCCGTATCCATGAATATAATATGCTTATGAATTTGCATGCTTGCCGTATTTCAATTTACTTTTATGCATGCAAATTGAGACATAGATTATATGCAAATAGGTTGTATGCAAATATGAAAATGTGTTACATGTGAACTTAGATGAACTTTTGATTTATGCAAGCAAACTTGGAAATAGATTATCCTTGGAAATATGTTGCTTAGGCTTGGTTAGATTATTGCACAAATCATTTTATTACAAGTGGCATAAGTAAGGGACCATTACGAACCCAAAGGTTTGAGGTATTCCCTTGCGAGGGGTGAGTGCGGCCTTAAATCTCATTTTCCCGGTTCACACCGGGTAGCGACTCCATTATTCTCCGATTTAGTCCCCCGTGGGTTACTCCGTACTCCCAACCGGGCCGCGAGCCCGGAACAGCATGTGTCGCCCAGTTTCTGTGTTCCCACAGTCTGGCGACTCCACTGGGGATAGAGAATCGGCCCCGAAATATTGTCTTGTAATGTTTGGATCTGTGCTTTAATTAACCGTGTCTACAGTGGGTAAAATGAGGGTTTGATCAAAGACATTTTAAGGCTAGGTAATAGTTTGGTGTCTTCCTTCATTCAATACATTTCTATAAGGAAAAGTTGTGAAGGCACATAGATAATCATGACCATTGGTCTGTTGTGATGGACTAATTTGGATGACTCGTTGTTTATTCTTGTCACCAAGCGATAACAGCCTAAGAGGCTTGGGTACTTAAGAGAGCCTCGCTCCACCCTCCCTCTGGGGAATCTACAACGGGAAATCCATCTGACAGTCAGTCACACACCATAACTCGTTGGCACGTACTGTAAGGTATAAAAAATGTGCGCTCACTTGGTCGCTCGAACCCTTGAGTGGGGAGACCTAGTTGTGGGCAATCTTTCGCCAGCAAAAGTCTTTGTCTATACTCCCATGAACCCACGCGTAGACCGGGGTTGTATGGCCTATAGCAACAATTTCCTTGTGTTTGTGGACCATCATCATTTGGATGCGGTTGGACTTTTTTTCAGAAATGCGAACTTGTTGGGCCATTTAAACTCGGACGAGTTTGTATCCTATGACAATTAGGCCCAAAGCTTCTGAAATGTTGGTGGGCCACTCTGTAGAACTTATTGCTTTATGATTGAATTATTTTGTTATGTTTGTGTTTTGGACAATCATTATTTGGATCCAGTTGGACCTTTTGTCAAGAGATGTGAACTTGTTGGGCCATTTAAACTGGGACGAGTTCGTGTCATTTGACAGTTGGGCCAAAGGCTTCTAAAATGCTGATGGGCCATTTTATGTATAGGTCTTTTATCATTTGAAGTTATTTGGTTATGTTATCACGAAGTGTAAACCTGTTGGGCCATTTCAACTGGGACAAGTTTGCACCGCGTAATAATATGATTGAACACTTTAAAATGATAATGGGCCAATTAGTGCGAATTCTTTTATAAGCTTATTTATTCCATACATCACATACATGACATGCACTCATGCATACACGCATCATGCTAACCCATTGTGTTCTAAAAAGCCATCATAGATACCCGTTGGGGAAGAAGGAAGACTTGTCAGAAGACCAAGCAGTCACCAAGGGAATTGACAGAAGACCTAACCCAACGAGATAGAAAATTCATCCATGCATGCATGCATACACGTAACCTACTTGCATTTTTTATTGTGTTTTGTTTTCATTGTATTCACAGGTTTCAACGGAGAAAAAGAGAAAGTGGCGAAGGCAAGCCAATCAGAAACAACAACAATACAGTTTCAAGAATGAATCAGTATCAGTTTCAGTTTCAGGAATGAATCAGTATCAGTTTCAAGAATGAACTAGTTTCACAGGGGAATCCCAGGGTTGAGGCTTACATCAGTATGAGTTCCGGGAATGGATCTCAGGGGACGAAGCCCATATTATCAGCAGTATAAATGAAGAATTCCATAGAGTGAGCGAAAAAAATAAGAAGAGAGAGATGAAACAAAAAAGAGATAAATCTTTGATAGTTAGACATATGTCCGGTGATGACATTGTTTGCTGTAGGGAGAAGCTTTAGAAACGATAAGTGTGAGACGTGCTCTCGTCCGGTATTCTGAATGGATTGATCTCAGCTGGACTCGCGAGCACTTGATTACGGGATCTCAACAGTGGAAACCTGAGTGGTTGGCAAGATGACTAGCCGAATGGATGATGGATCAGTGAATGACCATTTGCCTGGATGTCCACCCTGGTTTACTTATGCTACGATATATGATATGGTTGGGAACAAATAAAGTCTCTGAAAAGAAAAGAAAAATAGACCGCCTATAACCGATAAGCGTGAAGCTACCCATGGGCGAGTATTAGGACCACCATGAGGAGAAATGCTACCTTAAAGGGTATGTGTGTCAAAGAAAAAGAAAAAAAGAAAAAAGAGAAAAAAAAGAGGAAAAAAAAAAGAAAAAAAGAAAAAAAAAAGAAAAAAAAAGAAGAAAAAAAAAAGAAAGAGATAAGAAAAGAGAAGAATACCATATCATGTTGAGTATGACGAAGTAATCACAGAGTGTGATCAAGACATCCAGTTTGGTTAGACCCACCGATCCGATTCTCCGAAACTAAATCATCGAGTTAGTTCACTTAAGGAATAAACTGCGAAAGAGCCTTGGCACACACACACACTAGGAGTCTAGTTCAGATCACCTATTCAGAGGATCGTTGTTGAGTGTATCAAGTACTTTGGAGGTTCTCAGGTTTCGACGCGAAAGCATTCGTTGAGGACGAAAATATGTCTAGCTGTCAGGATTATCTCATGAGAGGCAGTATAATATGTTGAAATGAAACATCACATCAGTATCAGTTTTGCCGGGTATGACACTCCGGGTATGGAGACACATCAGTATCAGTATCAACTTGGGGGCGAGGCCCACATTATTAGTATCAGGTTGGGGTCGAGGCCCACATCAGTATCAACTTGGGGGCGAGGCCCACATTATCAGTATCAGGTTGGGGTCGAGGCCCACATCAGCATCAGTTTCAGGGATGAGTCCCAGGGCCGAGGCCTACGTCATCATCAGTATTAGTTGCGGGGATGAGTCCCAGGGCCGAGGCCAACGTCATCATCAGTATCAGTTGTAGGTAGGGGTGTTCATAGGGTCGGGTCGACCCGCGACCCGACCCGACCCGCAATGACCCGACCCGACCCGGTCGGGTTTATCAATTTTCAATTTTATTTTCGGGTTAACCCAAACCGACCCGAAATATCGGATCGGGCACGGGTTTCGGGAAGGAAAATCGGGTTTGACCCGACCCGACCCGAAGTAAACAATTATAATATTATATTTTGTATGATACAAATTTATCAGAAACAATCGTAGCTGGATTGCAATGTCCTTATTTTCTCTTCTGGTGGTTTGTGGTTCGAATCCCAGCTGTCTCTTTAATTTTTTGAAAATTTAATTGTTAAATAAAATGTGTAAGGTGGCCAGTGGGATTCGAACTCTGCTGTCTCTGCATGATCTGAAATTTAATTTCAACGCTCTGCCA
Organism: Zanthoxylum bungeanum; assembly: GCA_019454045.1. Taxonomy (NCBI): domain Eukaryota; kingdom Viridiplantae; phylum Streptophyta; class Magnoliopsida; order Sapindales; family Rutaceae; genus Zanthoxylum; species Zanthoxylum bungeanum. Next base: position 1,045,413 of record SKCR01001385.1, on the reverse strand, counting down.
ATGCAGCTACTGACTACTTTTATGAATTTTTGTACCAAAAAATATATATTATATTTATGCATATTATGCTGACCCGCAGTTGCGACCCGATGGATGCGAGCGCGGGTCCTCCTCAAATTTCGGGTCACGGGTCGAAAGACCCGATTGACCCGACCCGATCTCGTCAAAAAAAAAATTAAGAAACCGACCCGACCCGACCCGTGAACACCCCTAGTTGTAGGGATGAGTCCCAGGGTCGAGGCCCATAGCAGTATTAGTTTCAAGGATGAGTCTTAGGGTCGAGGCCTACGTCATCATCAATATCAGTTGCGGGGATGAGTCTCAGGGCCGAGGCCTACGTCATCATCAGTATCAGTTGTAGGGATGAGTCATAGGGTTGAGGCCCACAACAGTATCAGTTTCAGGGATGAGTCTCAGGGCCGAGCCCTACGTCGTCATCAATATCAGTTTTGGGGATGAGTCCCAGGGTTGAGGCCCGCAACAGCATCAGTATCAGTTTTGGGGATGAGTCCTAGGGTCGAGACCCACGTCATCATCAGTATCAATTTTAGAGATGAGTCTCAGGGTCGATACCCATATCAGCATCAGTAGCAGTTTGGAGATGCGTCCGAGAGTTGTAACCCACTTCATCAGTATCAGCAGTTTTGGGGATGCGTCACAGGGTTGTACCCACTTCTTCAACATCAACAGTTTTGGGGATGCGTCTCAGGGTCGAGGCCCACATCATATCAGTCTTTCTGGGGATGCGTCCCAGGGTTGTAACCCACTTCATCAGTATCAGCAGTTTTGGGGATGCGTCCCAGGGTTGTACCCACGTCTTCAGTATCAGCAGTTTTGGGGATGTGAACCCAAATGTTTGAGGTCTTCCATTGCGAGGGGTGAGTGCGGCCTTAAATCTCATTTTCCCGGTTCACACCGGGTGGCGACTCCATTATTCTCCGGTTTAGTCCCCCGCGGGCTACTTCGAACCGGGCTGCGAGCCCGGAACAGCATGCGTCGTCCAGTTTCTGTGTTCCCACTCACATGTATTATCATTTAACCGTCAAACGACTTATAAATAATCAGTATTATTTATAAAAGTTACCCTAGTGCTCTACGAGTATGTTTCATTAGTGAGACTATCTAGATTCAGACATATCCGTCACGAAATTCAATTTCGTGTCCATAATCTACCCACCCGTAAATTATGACGACCACAGATAGACCCGGCCAAGGTTCCGGTTCGGAACCGGAACTGAACCGGTTGGAACCGGTTCAATTCTGGAACCGAACCGGAACCTGACCGGTTCGGTTAGGGTTCTCACCCTGACCGAACCGGTTGGAACCGAAAAAAAAACTATATAGGTATAATCCCGTCGACGATTCTATTAGCAATCTCTTAATAACACTCAGAACTAACTTCTACAATGTACCACAGGCCCTTGGATTTAACTAGGGGTGGGCGCAGTTCAGTTTGGTTCGGTTTTTGCTAAAAATCGAACCAAACCATATTTCACGGTCCGATTTTTTTACCTCTCAAACCAAACCATTAAATAACGGTTTGGTTCAGATTGAAAATTTTTTAAACCAGCGTTTACAGATTGGTTCGGTTCGATTTACAGATTATTCTACTTATAATAAAATTCATTCACTTAAGTGAAGAAAAAAAAAACTAGTCTAGCGAACAAATAGTATGAAATGCTACGGTGTAAGCTGTGACCCCAGAGAACACATGCACTCAATAGAGGATTGAAAAATGAGGCACAATTAATTCTTGTATTTTTAAAAATTACCTCGAATAATGATGCTACCATCATTCTAATTAAAAGACAGATCTAACAGCTTACTTTCAAGAATAAACCATAAAACAAAAAAAATTAAGAATAAATTTATTAACAAATAAATTTAAGAATAAAAATATTAACAAAAAAAATTAAGAATAAATGTATTAACATACTAATAAAAAAAACATAAAGTAAAACTAAAAGAAAAATGCAAATCTTTTTATAAAAATATATAATTTTTTTATTATAACGGTTCGGTTCGGTTTAACAGGTGCGGTTCGGTTTAGCATCTGAACCGAACTGTAAATCGTTTGGGGTGGGCCAATCCAAACCGCAAATCGAATCGTTAAAAAAAACCGTAAATTCGGTATGGTTTGGTTCGGTTTGCGGTTTGGTTCGGTTCGGTCGGTTTTTTTGCCCACCCCTAGATTTAACAGATTGCTAATTGCACATTGAATACCTATGCTCTGTACACAGAACTGACGGATCCTATCTTGATACGCACATGATATCATGAGGATCAGTTCATACCCAACGAACAGACAGAGGTTTGATCTAAATAGATCGATGACGTGACTGCCATTAAAGTGTGGATGATACCTCATATATCCACAGTGGTATCTCAAGTCGAAGGACCACTATGCTCACTTGACCCGAGAAGATTCCTATTGACGTTTGTGTATCATCTATTAGGAAATCTTCAGAGAGTCGTTCAGTATTTATCCCGTATAAACACCTACACGTCTATACGAGTCTCCCCATACTCATGGTTCATTGGGATAAACCATCAGAGCAAGTCTCGATATACAACGTGTACTGGTCTCATCGGATTTTACTAACCGACCCGTGTTAGTAAATCTTGACCAAAAACTTTATTTAAGGATATACAACTTATAGTGACGCTTCCCAATGTCAATTACAAACTACGTTGTAACTGCACACTACATTGTAAATCCTATGGTATTTGTCTAATATACTCGTATCACTAAAACAGATTTAGTTTCAATTTAATCATAATTAGATATATAATCGTAATTAGATCGAATATATGTATAAAAGACAATAGGTGCTTGTAGGCATTGTATTTTTGCATGTGAAACCCGATGATGAGTCTCATTTGGAGGCACTACCTTTTGAGTCACGGAAGCCGCAGGAAACGGATATCAGAATGGGAAATTCAGAATAAACAAGCTCACTGTCTTCGTTAGTGCTGCGTTCGTTACTTCGTTCGAACGTCAGGCAGATTGCGGGCGTTCGTGTCGCGTTCGAGGAAGCGTTCGAACGGTGTCGGTAATTCTGGTTTTGCTGCTAGCCTCACACCCAAGCCCATTTAGCTCCCCAAAGCCCATAAAACACATCCCAAATTAAATAAATAAATATTAATTAAAACATTAACTAAATAAGATATTAAAATAATTAATTAAATAATTAATTATTACATTTACCTAATCTAAACCAATCAAATATAATCATACCAAGTTAAAATCAATCAACCAATATATTATTCCCAAACTTAAAATATTGTATGCCTAATCAACATAAACTAAATATTCAACCTTCCCTATCTAGCCAAGATTTGTCCCCCCTCAATTTTTGACTTCCCTTATCCAACACCAAATCAAATCTCTCTTTAATTAACCAAATCCCTTTCCTTGTCAAGCCTAACACTTTGCCTATAAAAAGAACCCTTCACCAACCTTCTCAACCCTAGCTAGCTAGCTCATACACATAAGATACAGAACACACAGGAAATTTACAGGAAGAACACACCCAAAAACAGTAAGCAAGAGATACAGAGGAAACGGCAGCGAAACCACAAGGAAACAGCAGCAAAACGGACTCAAAACAGTAGCTTGAGCGGCAAAACAGCGAAGGAAAATGCAAACCAGTGAACCAGAAAAGTTGTGGAGCTTTACCCCTTCCGATCTTCGTGAAACGCGAGTCCGAGAGACGGCTTAAAAGGTTAGACCTGAGGGTACTTTTCACACTCATCTTTATTTGATTTTTGTTAGTTATTTTGATCGTATTTTACTTATTCGTTAAATCTCGTTTGTGTATTATGTGTGTTGTGGGTATTGGATGAATGAGAGATGTGTCAACTCTCGCGGTATATCGGATGGAAACCCGGACATAAATTTCATAGCCGATTTCGAATGGACGGTAATATGATCTGTACTCGGGACACAACTCCACATACCGCTTGAGTAAACGGCACCCTCTTTTGTTTTGTGTTGCTTTTGTTTATTTTTCGTCACTTGAATTTTGTATGTTGTTTATTTATGCATGATTCAATCGAGCGCATGGGCTTAGTGAGTTAGTCCAAAGGTCCTCTATTTGAGAGACGAAGAGCCTAAAAGGCCACCTTTGTGATACTACTTCGCCGCGCCGGTTGATGTGTGTTCGGTTGGATGCAAGATACGTTCAATCGGGCATACTTAGTTTGATATTATTGTCTTTATCTTTTTACGCATGGTTCAATCAAGCGCATGGGCTTAGTAAGTGGAATGAAAGATCCCTTATGGGGAGGGGTTAAAACCCTTTACCACGATGCTTTGCCGCGCCGGTTGATGTGTGTTCGGATTGGATGTAAGATGTGTTCAATCGGGCATACTTGGTTTTGATATGATTGTCTTTATGTTTGTATGCACGATGCGATCGAGCGCATGGGCTTAGTAAGTGGAATGAAAGATCCCCTATGTGGAAAGGTTAAAGCCCTTTACCACGATGATTTGCCGCACCTCGCATTGTACTATTCGCCATTTATTTATTGCGTCTCATTTCATGCATCAGGTCTGTCCCCGTTCGAACGCGTCTACGAACGCAACTCGAACGCGTATGCATTTTGCCTTATCATGCATCAGGTCTCATTTCCGTTCGAACGCGTTCACGAACGCCATACGAACGTGAGCATTCTGTTTCATTTCCGTTCGAACGCGTTAACAAACGCCATACGAACGTGAGCATTCTGTTTCATTTCCGTTCGAACGCGTTAACAAACGCCACACGAACGCGAGCATTCTGTTTCATTTCCGTTCGAACGCGTTTACGAACGCTACACGAACGCGAACACACTGAACTGAGACATATTCATCACATGCCATGTATAATTGTTTCTTAGGTGATTTCTTATGGAACCACACATAGTCATTCTTATCTTTGTGCACATAATAATGAAAATCATGTTTATTCCATTAGTTGCGTCGTTTGCCTTAGTCTTGATTTAACGCATTACGATTCATATACCTATACCATGATGACTTTGGAGTATTATTTCTTGTGATATATCGGATGGAAACCCAGACATAAATTCCGTAGCCGATTCCGAATGGACGGTAATGCGGTCTGTACTTGGGATACAATTCCACGTATCACTTGGAAAAGTGCTCACATGTGCGCTTGTGCGGTTATTATGTATGTTTGTGTTTTTCATGAATATGATATGCTGAATGAAGTTGTATGTTCATTGTTACTTTGAGGTATTTTCAGGCATGTGTTCTTAGATATGAGATATATGTGAAATGTATGTATAAGTGTTATTTTGTACCCGTGAATATAGAAGCATGATATTCTTAGGAATAAGTGTTACTTAAGCCTGATCAAATTATTATGTAAATCCTTTCATTACAAGTGGCATAAGTAAGAGACCATTCCGAACCCAACAGTTTGAGGTCTTCCCTTGCGAGGGGTGAGTGTGGCCTTAAATCTCATTTTCCCGGTTCACACCGGGTGACGACTCCATTATTCTCCGGTTTAGTCCCCCGTGGCTACTCCGTACTCCCAACCGGGCCGCGAGCCCGGGACAACATGCGTCGCCCCAGATTCCTGTGTTCCCACAGTGCTGCCATTAAATAGTAATATTATGGAAAAATGTATTGTTCATATTCATGAATCAGACATAAATACGATCCGGATTAGCACTCCGAGCGCCAACCCTAACACAACGTTCAAGTTACCATTGAAATACATGGCATTTATTTTCGGAGTTGAAAGCAATTCAGATAGCATATATGGATATTGTTCTAAATCAAGTCGAAAACTCCCAAATTTTCAACTCGGATATATTGTTAGCAGTAATGTATAATCGATAGCATCAGGAAACATCAAGTTATGTATGCAGTATTTGTCCTCAAGGGGCGTGCTTGGTGGTGTAGGGCTCAATATCTCACCTTAAGGTCATTTGTTCGAATCCATTAATTCTTGTAAAAGTCTGAGACAGCCGGATGTTTTACCTGCTTTGTTTAAATGTACGATATTAATTAATTTATTTTTTATATTTGATATATATCATATTTGTCCATAATAAGACGAGTTGCGCATCGCGCGAATTATCTACTAGTATTTATAAAATTTCAACGACCGAATGGTTTTCAAGTAACTATATTTAGCTTGTCACTTGGTTCTAATCTTTAGAAGGTAAGAGAATAAAAAAATTAATGTGGTCTGTCGACTTTTTTTTTTAATTTATTTAAACTGCACAAATTATAAATTTTGATATCATATTTGCATGATAAATTAATTTATTTGTATAAAGTTCTTATTTTCAAATTTTACAATTAAATCTAATATCATATATAAAAACCGAGGGACTCAAAACTCTCATATTCATCATATGAGCTTTGAGTCTCTCTCATTAATTTAGGGGTGAAAATTAAATTTATTTAATGTTCTAATGACTATTGATTTACCAATCTCTTTCCGCTGCTATATTTATAATACGTATCATCTCATTAATTTAAGGGTGGAAATTAAATTTATTTAAATTCCAATGACTCTTGATTTGCTAATCTATCAAACCGTTCAGCTACTGCATTCATAACCAATCTCTCTTAAATACTGAAACTCATAATATCCAGACTTTAAGCATTTTCATTCGATTAATCTCTTTCAAGTTTTTTTTTTTTTTTTGTTTTGTTTAAAATAAGTGTTATTCGAATTTTAATAATCATTTGATTGTTATTTGAATTATATTTTATGAAGATTGAAACACTATGTGATTTGTTACAGTTGGTTTAAAAGCATAATCAAAATTGATAGCATGGTTCAAGATTCAAACACTAATTCTCTATGTTTTTTCTTACTATTGATTTTAAGATGAATCAAAAATGAAAAAGGTAGCAAACAATCAATCAATTTGAGAAGGTTTTTGGGTCGTATCACAAATGTATGTACATTTCAATATTCAATAAATTGGATGTGACATATCATGTTTAGGATTAGTAATGAGATGAGACATGTCAAGATTTGTCAATCATAAAGGAGTATTATTTATACAATAAGATACAAAACCGTATCAATCAAGTCATATTATTTTTTCATAATAAAAAACCATTCTATCCCATCCTGTTAAACATATTTATGAGAAAATATGAAATAATATGAAATATATAATTACGAGAGAAAGTGAAATGGTATGAAAAATAATTTATATCTCAAAAATTATTTAAAAAAAAATATGAATTCAATATGAGTCATGGGATTGTGATATAGTATTGAAAAACTACTACTCCCACCCCCTCTGACATGCGACCCTCCTATTGTCTCCCCGGGAATTTCAAATTTGCCCCCATGTGAGTGAAAAATTTCATTCCCACTTACATAGTTTTGCGCCCTAGCAAAATTATGACATAGTTTTATTTGGGATTTAAATTTCAAATTTGTATTTTTTCTATTTTTTATTTATTTAATAAATATTACAAATTTACTATTTATTAATTTAATTTTTTGATTATTTATTAATTTAATTAACAATATAAAATAAATTTTGACATAGTCTATTTGATTCTGATTCTGATTTTATTTTTACTTTATTAAAATTATTTATCTTATTTAATTTCGTGAATCAGTATCCATATCTACTTTTACTTTATTAAAAAAAATTACTTTATTAAAAATAGTGTAGATTCTGATTTATATTTTATTTATTAAAAGTTGTTTGTCTTATTTAATTTCGTAAGTCAGTATCCATATTTTTAAGTGTATTTTTTATGTTGTTATTTGTACTATTTTTAAATATATATATATATATCTGATATACATGAGAAATTTTTATAATACATAAGTAGTGTTGAATAAATAATAAAAATCACAAAAATAAATGAATAAATGAACACAAAATAATTAATAATAAATATGAAATTTGTAATATTTATTAAACAAATAAAAAAGATTAGATATATAAAGAACAAAAAAATATAAATTTTAAAAATAAACAAAATTAAAAAAATTAATTAATAAATAAAAAAAATGTAAGTTGTGTTAAATTAATATTATATATATAAAAGTAGTGTTAAATAAGTGTAAATATATTGGGGGAATGATTTTTATAAAAAAGATGGATAATTTTGACATTTTAAGTAAGAGTGAGGATGTGAGAATTTTGGGGAGGTGGGAGTAGAGTAGTAGCCCTCTGTTAGCCCCTTAGATTGGTTGCTCGAGAAAATGGGGAACATGTGACTTGGTGGCAGCCAAACACTCGCAAGAAACACATGGCTTGGGTGGGCTGTGTGTGCGTGGGCAGTTGGTGCTGTCCTGAGGGGTGGTTAGTGCTGTCCCAAGGAAGTGTTGCTGAGACATGGGCGGTTGGTGCTGTTCGTAGGGAGTTGATGCTGTCTTAGGGGAGGCAGTTGCACGCACATGCAGCAGACATGTGGGGCAGTTGCGGGAGGCAGTTGGCGCACACTTGCATGACAGTTGGCGTGCACATGCAAGGGATAGGGCTTCACATGCCGAGCACATGAGGCAGTTGCGAGAAGAACTACCAGTAACTGGCGTGTGGGGGAATTCATGTGTGTGTGTGTGGTAACTTCCTATAACAGTTGGGATGTAACTGCTATGTGTGTGAGTGTGTGTGGCTGGTGCCCATTGGGCCAGCACACCCTAGGGCAGTTGGGGTGTAACTGCCACTGTATATTGTATTGTGAGATCATACATGAGAGATAGAGAGCATATACACGAGACTAACAGTGGATGTTCTTTGAGATCCTATGTATGTTAGCACGAATCCTTGTAATTGTTTTGGTGAGTAATAATAAGGTTGGGGCTTTGTCTTGTAAAGCTTGTGTGTTGTATTTACTTGATGCAGTGCTTGCTTGTATGCTGACCGTGAGGGTGTGAGGACATCGAGAGTGATTGCTTGTGGCTTGTGGGCTTGCTTGCGGGAGAATGCTGACTAAGTTGGGCGAACTTAGTGCCGCACTTGGCTAAAGAAATTTGGGGCGTTAATTTAGTCGCGTGACAACTGGTATCAGAGCGTCATCTTGGGCTGATGGCGGGCGGATCTAACGCTGAACTGAATGAGTGAGTGGCTAAGTTGGAGGCCCTCGTTGGGGAGTCTAGCAGAGAGACTGCCACTCCGTTGTTTTTGGTAATGGAGCAATTGTCAGGGGAAATTGTTGGCCTTCGGAACAAGCTTGAAACGCAAAGGGTTGATGCGGAGGAACGCATTGCTGTGGTCACCCGTGATTGTGGGATCTGGTGGAGGCGTGGAAAGTGGAAAGTGAGTAAAGAGGAGATGATGTGAGAAATCGCTCTTCTAAATAGGGCATTGGGGTGTGGACAACCTATTGGGGGTGAGACTACGACCAAGTTGAAGGTTTCTGAACCAAAACCATTCGGAGGTGCGCGGAATGCAAATGAGTTGGAGAACTTCTTATGGGACATGGATCAGTACTTCAAGGCTGCTCATGTCTTGGAGGCAGAAAAAGTGACTATCACGAGCATGTATTTGGCTGGTGATGCTAAATTATGGTGGAGAACTCGGTTGGATGATGATGAGACAGCGGGGCGTCTCACAATAACCACATGGGAGGCGCTGAAGAAGGAGTTGGAGGATCAATTCCTCCCCACCAACACAGCATGGATTGCAAGGGAAACTTTGAAAAGTTTGAAGCAACTTGGTTCTATTCGGGAATATGTGAAGCAGTTCAGTTCCTTGATGTTGGACATAAGGAACATGTCAGAGGAAGACAAACTATTCAATTTTATGTCTGGATTGCAAACTTGGGCACAAAACGAGTTGCGGAGGCAAGGTGTGCGTGACTTGCCCGCAGCCATGGCAGCAGCATATTGCCTTGTGGATTATAGACCTAGTTCTTCAACCAAGTCCAAATCTTATCCGAAGGGAAAAGGGAAAGAGAAGTACAAAGATTCGGAGAAGAGGGGAAATAAGAAGAACAAGGAGGGAAAATGGAAGTCACAAGATGATGACAAGTCCAAAGTTATGAACAACAACAACAAAGGTTGTTTCATCTGTGATGGTCCCCATAGGGCAAGGGATTGCCCCAAAAGGGAGAAACTGAATGCACTAATGGCTGCGGAAACGGGCAAGGAAGGGGAATGGGACTCGGCATGGCCTAGTCGAATGAACCATCTTCAATTAGTAAATGTAATTCGGGAAGACAGGTTTGATAATGGCTTGATGTATGTCCAAGTTCTTATTAATGGGAAAACAATAAGGGCAATGGTGGACACTAGGGCTACACACAACTTTGTTGCGGTAGGGGTTGCCGATAAGTTGGGCCTCGAATTGACTAAATCGGGGAGTAGCATTAAGGCTGTCAATTCGACAGCAAAACAAGTTCAAGGCACAGTCGCGGGTGTGGTGATAGAGCTTGGCCAGTGGCATGAGTCATGCACGTTGATGGCAGTACCCTTGGATGATTTTGAGTTAATTTTGGGAAATCAGTTTTTCATTCAGGCCAAGGTAGCGGTGATGCCTTACTTGGCAGGTCTTTTGATTGGTGATGAGAATCAACCGTGCTTTGTCACGGCTGTTGGCAAAGTGTGTGGGAGTAAACGGGACTGAGGGACAACATGAGTTTGGTGTCAGCCTTACAAATTGAGAGTGGGTTGAAACGTGGGGAAGAGACTTACTTGGCGGCACTTATAGAAGTCAAGGCGGGAAAGACAATGGAGGTGTCTGATGCGGTTGCATAATTGTTGAGGAATACAAGGATGTAATGCCTCCGGAGTTGCCGAAATCTCTTCCACCTCGAAGGCCTACTGACCACAAGATAGAATTGGTCCCGGGTACTCGGCCGCCTGCCCAAGTACCTTACCGGATGAGTCCTCCGGAATTAGCTGAATTGCGCAAACAATTGGGGGAATTGCTTGATGCTGGGATGATCCAGCCCTCTAAGGCTCCATATGGTGCACCCGTCCTATTCCAGAAGAAGCAAGACAGATCTTTAAGAATGTGTGTGGACTACCGAGCGTTGAACAATGTGACGATTAAAAACAAGTACCTAATTCCGTTGGTGGCTGATTTGTTCGATCGTCTGTCCAAGGCATTCTACTTCACAAAGTTAGACTTGCGGTCTGGATATTGGCAAATGCGCATTGCTGAAGGGGATGATGGGAAAACGACTTGTGTGACAAGGTATGGATCATATGAATTTTTAGTAATGCCCTTCGGACTTACTAATGCTCCATCTACTTTTTGCAATTTAATGAATGAAATGTTGTTTGAGTTTGTGGACCGATTTGTGGTAGTATATCTGGATGATATAGTGATATATAGTGAGACCCTTGCTGATCATTTACATCATTTGAGATTGGTGTTGGAGAGATTGAGACAACATGCACTGTATGTTAAGATGGAAAAGTGTGAATTTGCCCAACATGAGGTGATGTTTTGGGTCATTGGGTGAGCCAATGGCAAGTTCGTATGGACGAGAGAAAAGTCCAAGCCATTCGGGATTGGCCTAGTCCTTCTAAGGTTGCTGAGTTGCGGTCATTTTTGGGGTTGGCTAACTATTACCGCAAGTTCATCAAGGGGTATTCAAAGAGAGTGGCTCCCTTGACTGATTTGCTAAAAAAGGAACAAACTTGGGTGTGGAATGTGCAATGCCAGGAGGCATTCGAGGATTTGAAGGGGCAGTAGCGGAAGAACATGTTTTGCAATTGCCAGACTTCGAATCACCATTTGAGGTGCACATTGATGCTTCTGACCGAGCTATTGGGGGTGTATTGGTGTAAAATTCACATCATGTTGCCTTTGAAAGCAGAAAACTGAAGGATGCCGAGCAGCGGTATTCAGTGCATGAGAAGGAGATGACGGCAGTTATTCACTGCCTAAATATTTGGCGGCATTACTTGTTGGGTTCGCACTTCAGGGTGGTGACGGACAATGTCGCAAACACCTTCTTTAAGACACAAAAGAAGTTGAGTCCTAAGCAAGCAAGGTGGCAAGAGATGCTTGCCGAATTTGATTTTGAATGGGAGCACCGACCTGAGAGACATAACCAAGTTGCAGATGCTCTTAGTCGCAAGGCTGTAGTGGAGACAGTGGCGGCAGTTTCAGTTTTGGAGAGTGAATTTCTTGATAGAATCAGGGAGGTATCACCATTGGATCAGGTTTATCAACGACTGTTGGGGAAAGTTACTGAGGGTCAAGTCCAAAAATATTGGGTTGACGCTGGTTTACTCTATGCAAATGGAGGAATGCCCTTTGTCCCTAGTTATGGGAACCTCAGGAGGGAGTTGTTAAGGGAGACACATGATGCTCAGTGGGCGGGACATCCAGGTATTGAGAGAACCTTGGCTTTGCTGGCTCGGAGTTGGTATTGGCCGCGGATGGAACATGATATTGAGGCCTACGTGAGATCTTGCCTAGTGTGTCAGTTGGACAAAACACAGCGGAAGAAGGAGGCAGGGATGCTACAACCTCTGCCTGTTCCGGAACAGCCATGGAAAAGTGTTTCTATGGACTTTATTGAGGGATTTCCAGTAGTGCAAGGATTTGGTTCAGTGTTGGTAGTAGTGGATCGGTTCTCTAAATATGCCGTGTTCATGGTAGCGCCGCATGCGTGCCCTGCGGAGGAAACTGCATGCCTGTTCTTCAGAGATGTAGTGAAACACTTTGGGCTGCCACAAGACATAGTGAGTGATAGGGACGCACGGTTCACGGGTCGATTCTGGACTGAGTTGTTTGGCTTGATGGGGTCAGACTTGAAATTTTATACGGCAAATCATCCTCAGACGGATGGTCAGACCGAAAGGGTGAATGGGTTGCTAGAAGAATTTTTGAGACATTATGTGACCGCAAGTCAGAAGAATGGTTGGGAGCTATTAGATGTAGCTCAGTTCTCGTACAACTTGCACAAGAGCTCATCGACGGGGATGAGTCCCTTGAGATAGTGTTGGGGCAGCAGCCGCTGACTCCGCATGAAGTGATCAAGCAGCGCACTGGGGGCAAGTGCCCTGCTGCGTATAGATTTGCGCGTGAGAGGCATGAGCTGCTGGAAGAGGCGAGGGATAGCCTTGAGAAAGCAGTGCGCCGAATGAAGAAGTATGCTGACAAGAAGAGGAGGCTGCCGGAATTTCAGGTGGGTAACCGAGTACTACTGAAATTGACTCCTCAGATTTGGAAGAAAATCAGCAGCAAAACAATGCATTGTGGGTTGGTACCAAAATATGATGGTCCTTTTGAAGTGATGAAAAAGATTGACGAAGTAGCCTATCGGTTGAGGCTACCAGATAGGATCAAGGTGCATCCTACATTTCATGTGAGTTTCTTGAAGCCATTCTATGAGGATAAGGATGAGAGTCGGGTTCAAAAAAACAGAGCTCCTCCAACAAGAAGAAGACGCAACTTGGGAGAGAAACACAACACTGTGGCAGTTTGAGGGCATAGTCCAGGCCTACATTGACGCGGTTGCGACGAGGGCGTCGTCTAGTTCAGGTGGGGGTGGTTTGTTAGCCCCTTAGATTGGTTGCTCGAGAAAATGGGGAACATGTGACTTGGTGGCAGCCAAGAACTCGCAAGAAACACATGGCTTGGGTGGGCTGTGTGTGTGCGTGGGCAGTTGGTGCTGTCCTGAGGGGCGGTTGGTGCTGTCCCAAGGAAGTGTTGCTGAGACATGGGCGGTTAGTGCTGTCCCAAGGAAGTGTTGCTGAGACATGGGCGGTTGGTGCTGTCCGTAGGGAGTTGATGCCGTCTTAGGGGAGGCAGTTGCACGCACATACAGCAGACATGTGGGGCAGTTGCGGGAGGCAGTTGGCGCACACTTGCATGGCAGTTGGCGTGCACATGCAAGGGAGAGAGCTTCACATGCCGAGCACATGGGGCAGTTGTGAGAAGAACTACCAGTAACTGGCGTGTATGGGAATTCATGTGTGTGTGTGTGGTAACTTCCTATAGCTGTTGAGATGTAACTGCTGTGTGTGTGAGTGTGTGTGGCTGGTGCCCATTGGGCCAGCACACCCTAGGGCAGTTGGGGTGTAACTGCCACTATATATTGTATTGTGAGATCATACATGAGAGATAGAGAGCATAGACACGAGACTAGCAGTGGATGTTCTTTGAGATCCTATGTATGTTAGCACGAATCCTTGTAATTGCTTGGTGAGTAATAATAAGGTTGAAGCTTTGTCATGTAAAGCTTGTGTGTTGTATTTACTTGATGCAATGCTTGCTTGTATGCTGACCGTGAGGGTGTGAGGACATCGAGAGTAATTGCTTGTGGCTTGTGGGCGTGTTTGCGGGAGAAGACTGATTAAGTTGGGCGAACTTAGTGCCGCACTTGGCTAAAGAAATTTGGGGCGTGAATTTAGCCGCGTGACACCCTCTATAGTATTATATAATACAGCAACATCGTTAGACTTTTTCCCGTCATTTGATGGGATAATAAAAGTAAATTTAGCTCCGTATTCTTAGCCAGCAAGTAGTCTTTGAAAACGTACGCGGAATAATAGTCAAAAGGGATCGAGTCAAGAGTCATTTCACTCGATGAGATGCGATCTACTGTAACACAAGCAGTTTATTATACATTAAATCGACGAATTGACATCATCAACGGCTCGTAATCGAGGACAAAACCGTCAATTTACACGCCCTTTCTCCTTTTCTCTCCTCGCGATACCCGCGTTTATGGATTCAATCTCTAATTTCCGTTTAGTCTTCGTCGTTAAACCTCATTTATAAACCTCTCAAAGTTCATCATCGTCTCATAATTAACTTGAAAGAAGCACTCAAATCGCCATAGATCTGACTTGCCAAGAACCGGGTCGGGTTATTTCTTTGTACGAAACCTAGGGTTTCGAATCGTCGGATTCGATGGCTAGGGTTTACAATAACTGGAAGCGGCTGGTGCGAGCCACGTTGAATAGAGAACAGCTGAGAAATGCTGGCCAAGGACCCGAAAGAATCGGGAGTGGCATTGCCGGTGCGGTCCCGCCGTCGCTCGGTCGCACCTCCAACATCGACGCAATTCTACAGGCCGCAGATGAAATTCAAGATGAGAACCCCAATGTTTCGAGGATATGTAAGTTTTCTTTAATTTTTTTTTTAAAATTTTCATGAATGGTGCTTAATTGGTTTGTTTTCTGATATTTCTCTGGTGTTAGTTTATCTGCCGGAGTTGTATTACTTGAATTTACCATGATGATTATACCAGAATTAGTTGGTTATTTTGCAAGAAGCAAACTGCAAATTCTGCTTTTAGATTGATGTATTTATTATACCATAATGTTAAATTCAAGAGTCTCTCAGATTGGCTTGAATAAATAATGTATCTGGATTTTGAATTTGAACATAAATTAGAAGCAGCTCATATAGTCAAGCTGAACATAGATGAGTTTTCTAGAGTGTTTAATTCAGTCTATTGATTATTTGAAATCACGTTTCTATCCTATTTTATGCTGAAGTAGGGATGTGCTTAAAATAAATCATTTTGAGTATTTTCTGCTTTAGGTTTGCATTCCATTTCCAAGTATGCTAGGTGTCTGACCTTTTAATTTGATTTATGATGAATTCAAGTCATCATTTAAATTCTGATTTGAACTCGGGTGCAATTACACATGATTGTTTTTTTTGTGAGGAAATTGTACAGGTTCTGTTGGATATTGGTATCTGCAAGTCTTGTTATTTTTAGGGCATGTTTGTGTTGTGCTTCTGCTTAATTTGAAAGAGCTAAAGTGTTTGGTAAACAGCTAATTCTAGCATTTGTACTCAGTAGCTAGTGATTCAATTCCCTAGTTGTTGTGGATTAAAAGCCACAACACTTCAACCCCAATCTTATCTTTATTACAGTTTTAAACGTGCTTGTGTGAGATTATGGCTTGCTTAAGGCCTCAAAGTAATTGAAGACATGACTAGTGGAAGGGGGTAAGTGGCATGTAGGAATTAGCTGCGTTTTTGTTTGTCTGGCTGTCCGATTGGAGTTCACTGTCTATCCCATGTAGCTTTAGTGTTTGACAACTTGGTGTTTTTCCAGTCAGATAGTTCCATGAAAATAAAATTGTTTAACTAGGTATAAGATCATATTGATAGTTCCATCAAATTAACTTCCCTAGTCAGCACTAAAAAAGGGCCTAGGCGGTGCCTGACCGTTTCGATCATGCATGAAAACGGTTGCTAGGTGATTCTAGGCGGGTCAGGGCCGCCTAAGTTGTTCTAGGTAGGTTTGTATGTTTTTCCCCAAAATTTATTTATTTTTTCTAATTTTTTGAATAAAAAATAAAACCTCCTAGCGCTGCCTAGCCTATCCTTATAGGCGGCGCCTAGGCGCTCCCCCACCGTACTCCTACCTCCTAGCGTTTTTTAGAACTTTGAGACTAGCATTTAAATGATTACAGATCAGCAGGAGTTATATGAAAGATAGCGAAGGACCTTTTTAGTCTTGTTTCTTAGCCTGTGTACTTTAAGTCTCTTGAATCACCTAAACTTGGCTGGGCTTTAAGGTATTTTATGATTAGAATTTGTGTCCGCACTTCCTAGGACTAATAACATCCTTGAGTGTTTCTTTCTACTTTGAATTGTGATACTGATATATATGTCCGTTAATCAGTCTGGATTCAATTTGTAGCGTCCACCGGTTCTGCCTGATAACTAGTAGAGAGTCCTTTATCATTTATCTCACTGCTTGAAGACATTTTGTGAAGATTACTTCCCGCAACTTGTTATTTCGCCCATTTATTTGTTGGAATACACACACACACACACACACACATACTATTAATGTTATCCTTTCATATGATTATAAATGTGATGGCTTATTTATAGAAGTCCTATTATTTGAATCTTAGTGTGTGAGCAGGCATATTCTATGGCTCAAAATTTGGATCCAAACAGTGATGGTAGAGGTGTTCTTCAGTTCAAGACTGGTTTGATGTCTATTATTAAGGTATAATCGATTTTGTAAATATTGCACAGTCATGGTTTCCTATAAATTTAGCTTGAACTTTATGGTTTTGCAGCTCTGAATACAGTGGTCAGACAGTTGAATAGTTTGTCTTGCAAGTCATCAAATGTGAATTCTGCGACATTATTTTTCAATTTTCTAGTTTCACTAATAAGGAGTTGATTATTTGTTGCAGCAAAAGCTTGCCAAAAGGGATAATGCCCGAATTGATCGTAATCAAGACATTGAGCAATTGTGGGAATTTTACAAACTCTACAAGAGACGACATAGAGTGGATGATATCCAAAGACAAGAGCAGAATTTGCGGGAGTCAGGAACTTTTTCTACAAACCTTGGAGAGTATGGCCAACTTGCGCTGCTTATTTTGATTGTGATTTTATTTGTTTGCTTTTGCACAGCCATATTTTTGGTATCATCCAGCAAATTAATTAGGCTATGTTTTCTTCCCCTTTATTTTTATAATAAGTATTGTGCTTTGGAACTGAGACCGCAAAGTACTTTTACCATATTCAATACATTATTAGATGCCCGTATCCCAATTTCATAGCTTACCCCGTGCAAAGAAATGAAAATTACTATATTAGCAAACTGAGAGGGTTTTGGAAGTTCTTTTGCGCAGTTACTTAATTTTGGAATGTTATATTATTTGTGCAGATTAGTATTGTAGTATTCAGTGCTATTGCTTAATCGTAGGTATATATTGGATACATTTGGACTCAGGCATTGCATCTTTCAACATCAATTATGATTTTCAGAGATAATTTTTTATTTTTATTTTTTGTAATCATACCATCCGGCTATTCTTCATTTTAAACATGTTTTTTTACTCTATGGAACATAAATTTTCTAATGCTTTGGTTGGGATACTTTTTTGATTTTTTCCTCCTTTTTTCTATTTTTATTAGAGAATTGTGAAGACTGGATTCTCAGTTTTATTCTAGCTTTATGTGGTTGAATAAATATAGGTCTTTATATGTATTATGTATGTGGATTTTCTTTGTCATCTTCGTTGATTGTGGAGGTCTATGTTGGTTTCTACAATTTATTGTTTCTTTTAAGGAAAAAAACTTTGTCTATATCAAGGTTGTTAAAGGCGAGAGGCGCACCAAGGCGATCAGAGCCAGAAAAGTGAGGCGCAAGGCGAGGCGCACGCCTCACAGACACGAGGCGCACGTTTATTAATAATAATTTTAAATTTGTGATAAATGCATCATTAACTTGTAAATATAAAAAAAAAAATAATAAATAGATAATAATATTTTGAAATATCTCTACTTTTATATTACTTTTACTTGTCTAATTCATAATACTGACAAAATATGCACAGTTCAAAACTTCAATTCAAGAAAATAATAAAAACAAGCGTAATTAAAAATATGCACAGTTCAAGTTCAAGAAAATGAAAAACAACAAGCATTAAAAAAACATATGCTGAAATATAACTGAAAAAAGAATCGTAAATAAAGAAAATATAAAGAAAGAATCGTAAATAAAGAAAATGGAAAAAATAAAGAAAAAATATGAAGAAAGAAACAAAGTTAAAAAAAGTTAAAAAAAAAGAATTGTGAAAGAAAAAAGAAATAC
This sequence comes from Zanthoxylum bungeanum, assembly GCA_019454045.1. Classification (NCBI taxonomy): domain Eukaryota; kingdom Viridiplantae; phylum Streptophyta; class Magnoliopsida; order Sapindales; family Rutaceae; genus Zanthoxylum; species Zanthoxylum bungeanum. Next base: position 1,026,926 of record SKCR01001385.1, on the reverse strand, counting down.
AAATGTAAAAGAAAGAATTATAAATAAAGAAAATGAAAAAAAAAGAAAGAAACAGAAATGAAAAAGATAAAAAAGAAAAATAAAACAGAACTATAAAACAAAAAAGAAACATAAATGTAAAAGAAAGAATCGTAAATAAAAAAAAATGGAAAAACAGAAAAAAGATGAAGAAAGAAACAGATTTGGAAAAAAAAAGTAAAAAAACTGATGAAAAACCGTAAGACCATGATGTGCGCGCCTCACTGCGCCTCGCTGCGCCTCACGTCGCCTCGCCTCGACCAGTTAGATGCGCATCAGCGATAGCCTCGTGCGCCTCTCGCCTCGAGGCGCGCCTCAGTGTGCCTCTAACAACACTGTATATTAATGACATATGGTATTCTACATGTTGGCAAGTTGACATCTTTGTTTATTAGAGTAGTGGAAGTGGTTTTCATGGGATAGTTTTACAGTCTGCTTGGGATTGTTTTTGTCCCGGTTGAAAGTCTTAACTCTTAAAACCACTTTCAAATTTTCATTTTTTATATGTTGTTTAATAATTGTTGGAGTAGTCAAAATTTACTTTAGTATCCCACATTGGTTGAGAATAGTAATGGGGCTAATAATATAAGTATCGGACAATCTCAAATTCTTGAGGTAGCTTCTGGGTACGAGTTAGGCTCATGGGCTTATATATGGTATTTGAGCCAGACTCACTCATGAGTGGGCCCATACTACCTTACCATATGACACGGATCATGCAAATAGACTGGCTTGCACATGACAGTGGTTTTGGGAAAAATATCCCACATTGGCTGAGAATAGTAACTATAATAATATAAGCCTTGGACAACTCTCTCTTGAGCTTGCTTTTGAGTATGAGTCTGCTCCATGGGCTTCTATAAGAGAAGCACTTGGAGTGCTATTTTGAAAAGCACTAGTAGTCGCTTTTTGTAAAAGCATTTTCAATTGGGTTTTTATGGTCCTATTGCTTGACAGCTTAATCTACAAAAGCTAAAAACAACCTTATTTTTAGAGTCACATTTCAACCTCGATCTACCACTTTCCAGTTGCATTAAAACATCACTAATAGATGAAAGATGAGGTGAACTTCAATGTATTTCTGTGCCATTCTTTCACAAATTAATTTCTGTAAGTTCTGTTATTCCAGGCTGGAATTGAGTTCGTTGGAAATGAGAAAGGTAATAGCTACCTTGAGGGCCTTAGTGGAGGTTATGGAGGCCCTTAGCAAAGATGCAGATCCTGAAGGAGTTGGAAGACTCATTAAGGAGGAGGTATTTATCTGTTTATCTGCTGCCTGCCTTGGAATGTGATGTTAAGGAATATACTATACATGCTAGTTTGAAACCTTTATTTTATTTATTAGACATAATTTACATTTATTACCAGTGATCTCTAATCTGTGTGTTCATAAGTTGCTATGCTACATTCAGCTTATAGCATGCGAAATTGAATCACTTTAATTGGTTTACATCCAAATGTTTGCTGAACAGAAGTAAAGATGACCTAGGGATTTTTTCTTAAAAATTGCTACTAACTATTTTGAGTGTTCTGTTCTTGCTTTTATATCGGCTTGTTGTGTCCCAACTAGATAGATCTTTGGAATTCTAGAAAATGAATCTGTACTTCTTATGGGTGGAAGTGTTCGTTCAGTAACTTGTGTTTTGTGGTTTTCAGCTACGAAGAATAAAAAAGGCTGATGCACCCTTATCTGTGGAACTTACACCATACAATATTGTTCCTTTGGAAGCACCATCCTTAACCAATGCTATTGGATTTTTCCCCGAGGTTAGACAAATCGTGATTTATGATAAATTTTCTTCTCTATTCCATAATGCTCTTTTGCTGTAGTGTTGCAAACTTTAGCTGACTTTGAATATTCTTTGGCAATACCAATGACAAGAGAAGAAAAGATCTCTTGCTTGTGGGATAAAGTTTTTTTGGCATCCCCATGGGATTCCATTATGAAAAATTTGAAGATATATATATATATATATTTTTTATTAATCTTACTTGGAGGGGTTTCTGGTCCATTTCTGTACTTTATACTGTTAATATACTTTTTTTTTTGTTGGAGGGGGGTTCGAAGATAATTTGAAGATCTGAATACCATATTTGGTGGAGGGGACAGGGTCTGGTTTTGTTTCATTGCAGAGAAAGTTTTTGATACCCTTTTAGTTTTTTTTTGGGGTGGTTTACCAGATATCTGCTCCACTTTTATACCTTTTTCCACATTGATATATAGTTTGTTTCTGTTTCTTTTTTTTTTTTCAAAACAATATTCTAAAAAGGTCATGTAATTATACATCTATCCGTGCATTTAGTGTATGACCAGTGACCACAATGTTTTACCCCAAAAGTGCACATGTTCTCCAGGCTGCATTATTTTAAATATATTCACGACTCTCTTTTATATAGTGTGTAACTTGTGCAGGTTAGAGGTGCAATATCTTCAATTAGGTATACTGAACAGTTTCCTAGACTTCCTGCTGATTTTGAAATTTCCGGACAACGGGGTGCAGACATGTTTGACCTTCTTGAATGCGTCTTTGGTTTCCAGGTTTCATACACTTCCTTTTCTGTATCCATTCTCTGATATTTATTTAGTAGTGTAAATATTGCACTTTTCATAGAATTAAGTTTTGCTTGTAAATTGCATACTGTTGTGTTTTTGTAGGTTTGGGTTTATCTATATGATTCTTTGCTTTATAAAATTCTACTGCTTGATGACCTTGCATTTATTTTTTCTTTGTTTTCACATGTAAATTAATTTGCACCTTGAAAGAATCTAGATTTTGTAATTAGTAGAGTTGGAGTGTTTACTTGTCCTCACTCTTTTGCTAAGGTACTTCAAAAAAATTGTGTTGTTCTGGTACCCACATCATATTTTGAGTGTGATTGATTTGTGTAAGAAAAATGGAGGGAAAGTTACTCAGTATGATGCACTGTTTAACAACAGGTGCGTATATTTATTGCAGGTATAATTGAGATGAATGGTGGGGAATGTCAGGAGTCCATATTACTGCATTGTTGATGCTAAACATATCTTAATTTTGGCAGAGAGGTGGGAGGGTAGGGGTTAGCTTTGTAATGTAATGCTGTGTAGTAGCATAATTCCCGGATTGTTTGGATTCTTAATAGCATTCTTCAGCTTAAAGGGAAATACAGTTAATAACAGACAAAGTTCAAAACTTCAGTCATTGATCGTCTCAAATTGAGTCATGATGGAATGGTGATATGCTTAGTTGTACATGTATACATATGTTTCCGCTATTATTGGACTGATACCTTTCTAGTCATGTGGTGGTTCTCCCCAACCCTTTGGCAAATGCCAAATGGTTTTGGATGTAATATTGTAAATGAGTCTGGGATCTGTGAATTTGTTGTTAGGCACTACAATCTTGGCACTACAATCTTACTCGAATGTGATTGCATTGTGCTTATGCATTGATGCAACTCTTATTAATGTGCATCTTGTTTTTTCTTGCGGGCAAGTTTACTGGTTATTCACTTTGATCCTTATATTTTCAGGAAGACAACATAAGAAACCAGCGTGAGAATGTAGTTCTTACAATAGCAAATGCACAGGCTCGACTTGGCATACCCGCAGATGCTGATCCAGTAAGTGTTGCAGATGATCCAAGTTACTACTACATTTTTTCTGCATAGCATGAGTAGGAAATAAATCCCTACCACCCTTGTGAGCTGGTTTGAACCCCGGACCTCTTGCACCATCCTAAGAGGTGTTTTACCCATAAAACTAACTAGCACTTACAATTATTTACCCCTTCATTCTAATTAGTTATTTGGCTCTGTTCTATATCTCAGATTGCATCAATGTTTAAAAATACGGGGCGGCGCCTCAAGGCGGCCGGCCATTGAGGCGCGAGGCGGACCTCCTCGAGGCGGTGAGGCGGGCGCCTCGATCCGAACATCGGAAAAAAACAATCCAAAATACATTCATTTCTTCATAATTCATAGTATGTTCAAAAAACTATTGATAAGTAATCCAAAATACATTACTTTCTTCATAATTCATAGTATGTTCAAAAAATTATTGATAACTAATCCTCAAATAAGCTATCATTAGTGTCTAGCGGCATGAAGCTTGGGTCAAAATCTATGTCATCATCAGATGGGTCATCATCCAAAGAACCTCCTTCACTTGTATTGTCTTCATCCACTAATTGTGGAGTTTTCCCTTTCCTTAACAAATAACATAAAGTCGTATTATTTTTTAATTTGATTATATAAATTGCATTATTTGTACAAGATTAACTTACTTTGGTCTCTGCTCCTTTTTTGTGCAAGTGCTCTACTGCCACTCAGTTGTTCAATGGAACGTCAAAACGTCGTCGTTTCATTTTAGAAAATTTTTTAAAAAAAAAAAAAAACCTCTGTGGTGAGGCGGCCGCCTCACCCCGATTTTGCGTGAGGCGGCCTGAGGCGGCCGCCTCACCAGCAGAGAGGCGGGCGCCTCAGAAAAACCGCATAAGGCGGCCGCCTCGAGGCGCCGTCTCCGCGAGGCGGCGCCTCGAGGCGGCCGCCTCAACCGTTTTTTTAACACTGGATTGCATGTATTCAGTATTTCCAGCTTTATTATATTACTAGGTCTTCCTTAGTTTTGGTTATTTATTAGACTGTGTAAAAATTTTGAGTTGACAACTTCTTCACCTTTTTAAATTTTTTTTCTTCAACCAAATAATCATATTTAGTTTCTAATTTTTTTGATAATTTTTCTAATCATCAATCATTCTGTGTTCATTTTATTATTTATTTTTGCTTTAGTTGCGAAGAAATTAATTTTCCCTTGTGTATGTGATAAGTATCTTCATGGAGTTAACTCTGATGAGCTTAATCTTTTAGTTTATAGACCTCTGATTCACTTCTGTAACACTTCCTCTTATTTATTCAATAAAATTTTGTTTCCTATATAAAATAGAAGAAACTTATGATGAGCTATATAAACTTCTAACAGTGTTATCAAACATTTGTAACAATCTGGATGTGGTTCTTATTATTTATGATTAGTCTCTTTTATTCATCAAGAAGATTAGATTTTGAAATGGTTAAAAGAAGCTGTAATAACATGATTCTTAATTCTAGAAAGTTCAATAATCTATTAGTTCGTGCTTTTCTAAGTTGAGCATCTTTAAAGAACCAATGAAAAAGGCGTCTTCAGATAAGCGATTGAATGATAACACATACTTTGTTTGCATGATAACTATTCTTTAGTTAGAGTTCCTAACTCATTACTAGGTATATATTTTGCTTCTTTGTTGGGGGGTGGGGCAAGTTTTGTTTGTCATTCTGATTGTGCATAAAAAAATTGACTAGTTTTTTATTTTTAAATTAGCTGATTTTGTCATGTATAGAAAATAGATGAGAAAGCAATCAACGAGGTCTTTTTAAAAGTGCTAGATAACTACATCAAGTGGTGCAAATATTTACGGAGACGCCTTGCATGGAACAGGTCATTTCTGCAATCTTCTGTAATTGGATACTTGGTTACCTTGTACCTATATATTAAAGCTTAAATTTGTTTCCTGCAGTTTCCAAGCAATCAATAGGGACAGGAAGCTTTTTCTGGTTTCATTGTACTTCCTTATATGGGGAGAAGCTGCAAATGTCCGTTTTCTTCCAGAGTGTATTTGCTACATATTCCACCATGTAAGATGGCTGCTATTATCATTGTTTACTGGTTTTCTATGGGATCTCTGTGCTTGCTAGGTGCAGACATCATTTAAAAACACTTTCATATCTTCTTCCATTGTACTGATGCATTAGGGAAGTTGTACAGTGCTAACAGGTTACCTGTTTATGCCATTTTGAGACTTAAGACCGTGAATGAGATGAGTTTGCCATTTGAAATGAGTGCATTTAGTTCCCTGTCTTTCTAGTCTGAAACACCTGTATTTCAGAGCAGCAAGTTAAACTAAACTAATCCATTGTGATTAATTTTGAAGTTTGTATTGGTCAGTAATGCCAGTGCAAAGCTGTTTTGGAGCTACTGACAGCATAAAAAATGGAGAAGGTAGATAAATAGCCTAACAACACAGTAAGCACGTAGGAATCACTCTAATGAGTTCAATGGCTTCACTTTTATTACTTGGGTGCGTATTATACACGAGTGTGGCATATCATCAGAGAAACAGTTTCTCAAAAGATAGATCTTTGAAATTCTCTAACCATTTGTATAAGCCTCGGACATGAGATTGCATAAGAATGTACTTAAAGCCAGTGTTCAAAAACGCGCTAGGCGCTAGTCGGGCGGCGACCCAGCGCCTAGGGTGCCTAGGCGGGGCCTAGGCAATTAGTCGGCAAACAGTTAAAAATCAAATATTTTCCAACATCATAAATCATAAATAATCCAAATCATATAAATTCAATCAAAATGTAATAAAACAGAAAACCATTAATCAAACTCAATCAACCATATAATGATATAAAATATCATTTAATTAAGTTCATGTTCATCATCCTTTAACAAAGTTAAACTACACTAAATATGTAATTCTTCTTCATCTAATTCAAACTCACCATCCTTAGGTTCTTCATCAGAATCAAAATCCTTTTCATCAAGTTCTCTATATTCAGCATTTCTAGCGCTTTTTCGAGGTTGTAATATTTCATCGGCCCCAGATGCTTCTCCAACCATCCTCCAAGTAAGCCCCGAACCGGGCTCTACTTCTTCATCATCACCAGAGTCACCACCCTCAACAATCCATCCTTGTGCATTAGTAGCATCTTTTGCTTGTAATACATCCAATTTCAAATCCTTCTCTCTTTTGTGCTTGTTCTTCAACTTGGCATTAAAGGAAACAAAGACAAGATTGTTTAATCGATTCACATCTAGTCTATTCATTTTCTTCGTGTGAATCTACATAAATAATTTAAATAAATCAATTAATATTAATAATTACAAAATAAAATAATCAAATATTTAGCTAATGTTAAATATTTACCCCCTCAAAAGTGCTCCAATTTCGTTCGCACCCGGATGAACTAGTGGTTAATGAAAGTATCATTTTTGCCATTTTTAGCAAGTTAGGTGTATGATGTCCATATGTACGCCACCATGAAACTACAAATTCACATAAATAGTTTGAATGAAATATAATAAATCTTATATATTTTGCAAAATAATACAAATGAATACTTTGTTTTTACCTGGATTAAAAACATCAATCGATACCCGACATGCTTTGACCCCCACTTCTCTACCAAAAGCTTCATCTTTTGTCTTATACTAAGCCAACTCCTCATTTATTACCTTACTTTGCATGTCAATGTCATTGGGGAAGAAAGCCTCCACAACCGTAAATACTCCATCCATTACTTTTTACATCGTACTCAATACTTGTATCCTTATAGTAGTAGTAAAGATTTAATAGATAAGCAACACAATGCAATGGAGTATCAAGCCGCCCTTCAATTTTACTATCAATGATCTCCAAGATTGGCCGATAATTACTCTCAATATTGTTCAATGCATCATTTATCTCTTCTTTTGCATTCTTTAGCTCTCCATAAACAAACCCCATAGATGGCTTTCTATCCCCATCAACTAATCGAGACACCCTCACCAAAGATGCAAACACCTTCAAACATTGGGTCACCCCATTCCAAAAAGAGACACTCATCACCGTGGAAAATGCAGCTTTCCCTTTAGCTTGCTTCGACCATATGCACTCATCCCATTCCGTGTTAGCAAACATGGTTCGCAAAATTTATTTTTTCTCGATCAAACTTTGTAAGGTTAAGAAAGCTGAAGCAAACCTAGTTACTCCTGGTCTGACTATGTCCCTCTATTTTGTAAACGATCTCATCATGGACAAAGTCTTGTGATGGGCATACACGAAAATGGTGAAAGCCTTGGCACTATCAATGGTTTTCTTGTACCTCGGCAATTTTCCAATACTTTCAAGCATGAGGTTTATGGTGCGAGTAGCACATGAACTCCAAAAAATATTTGACATCTTCGCCTTCAACAACTTTGCCGCGGCCATATTGTTTGAGGCATTGTCTGTTACAATTTGAACCACATTTTCCGCCCCCACTTGTTCAATGCCCGTCATAACATACTCATAAATGTGCTCAGCAGTATGCGCCACATCATAACTTTCCTTGGAAGAAAGGAAAGTGGTACCTACTGTGCAATTAACACATAAATTCATTATACTTCTCCTTTTCCTATCACTCCAAGCATCTGTCATGATAGAACACCCGTTCTCCATCCACTCCTTCTCATGTTGTTTCAGGAAATCTTTAACACTTTCAACTTCCTCTTTCAATAATGGCTCCCTCAATCCATATTGGCTAGGACCTCTGAAACCCGGTCCAAATTGACCAACTGCTTCCATCATCGCTATCCAGCTATCATTGTCAATGGCATTGAACAAAATACCAGATTCATAAACCCACTTAGCAACAAATCGCTTCACATTATGTGTTTTCTTTTCAAAATAGTGCTTCATTAATATTTTGTTGCCGCATTGTTTTATCATCACTAGCTGAAGAATCAGGAGGGGTTGAAGACAAATTGATTACTAATTAGTCGTGATAGATTAAGTCCATGTAATCTATTGGACTTAATCTATCCTTCAATGAATACCATCATGTGTGGTTGCCATATTCCAATGTTCATGAGTGACACTTAGCAGTGTATCAGGACATCCCGTATGAGAACGAATGGAACATTTCCGTAAACAATCCTCCGCCCAAACCAAATTCCAGTATCTGACCATATGACCTAGAGTATGAAACATGTCTACTGTAATAGTCAATGGTTTTGTGTTGACCATAATTCTGATGATATGCAATACGAGAATTTTTCCACTTGGAATTCTCCCACCATGCCATGGATTTGCATCATCACATATATCAAATGTGTAATAGGATACTCACTGACTAAACTTATGTTTATCCTGAGTTTGGCGATGCTAAATCGTGTCTTTCACAATCTTCATACATTCATTATGTAACCCAATCACTCTCCTATTTGCAGTCTGTAAAGGATGACTTAGGTCGGTGTCAAAGTTACATAAATCCTAACAAGATTAGTGAAGAGCTCAAGTCTTAGAATTGGCTCATACATCGTTACTAGAAGCCCCTTCTATAGACAAATGAGATAAATACATCTCCGTATGGAAGCTTCTTAAGGCCACTTGAGTATACTTGTTAATTATCACAAGCACCAATGTGTTACACCAAGCATCTGGACCATGCTAATAGCTTATGAGATCAGTTATCCCACAATTGGGCGTTGATAACATCATGATAGTCTTTCCGGATTATCATTGTCTTTATTAATGATAATTCCATGGCTAGGAACATTTAGGAGTGAACTGTTAGGATCTCATAAACCAAAGCTCTATTTGGTTCTTATGTAAATCTTTATTATACAAGTTATCTACAAGTAAGATAAATATATAAAGACTCATATAATAATAAATTGACATTTTATAAATTCAAATATAAGTTTACATGGTAATATTACAATCCTAATTGCATAGATGTGGGGCATATTATTAACACTATACTCACTGCTGGCTGAGATGCTAGATTTTCTAGCGATTTCCCCTCACCCTCTGCAACCATCTTACTCCTTGAATCTGGTATTTTTTTGCCTGTGCTACAAGCGTCTTAGCCTTTAGTTTTACATGTGGTAGAAGCAGATTGCTCTGAAGTTTAACTTAAATAATTTATTTATTTATTTGAACTTAATTCATGAATGTTAATGATAGTGATTTTGGCTTTTGCAGATGGCAAAAGAGTTGGATGCAATATTGGACCATGGAGAGGCCAATCCTGCTCCCAGCTGCATAACTGAAAATGGTTCCGTGTCCTTCCTTGACAAAATCATCTGTCCTATATATGAAACAATAGAAGCGGTCAGTTATTTTTTTAATATTCATGTATAAACAATAATTAATATGCTCTTTATGAATATTATCAAAGTTTGTTCTTTTGTTTTCAAAAGTTAGCACTCAGTCTATAACTCTATTTTTTAATCAATTTGAGCTTGCATGTTTAGATTTCTGACAGCTCATTAGTATATTAATTGTTTATATCATTTTATGATGTTTTACAGTGTCCATCATGTTCACTGCTTTGTATATGCCATTTTTTAGTAAAATTTTCTTTGTTTCCTCTGAAAATAATTAAATCTTGCATGTCCATTGAGGATGTAGTTTTCTTGTTGGTACTAGTTTATAACTTGTGTAGCCAGCCCAGGAAATCGGTCGTGATAATACATAGTAATGTTTAGCTAAATTCCTTGTCAAATATTTAGTAATGTTTAACTAATTCAACATTTACTTTGTCTATGAATTTTGTGTTTTCTTCAGATTAATCTCCTCTCCACATTATATAAAACATTCTTAGCAACCCATAGTGATTAAAAAATGTTCTGATTTTCATGAAGTAATTGCAATGATCTGCTTTTTTCCCCTTCCTATTGCTGCTGCTGTTCCTCAATTTTTATACTCCAGACTTGACGTTTCTGGATTTGTTAAACTACAACAATTTAATGAAAACAAGTGTTATACCCCAGTAACCCCACGCTACTTTTACTGATTTTATTGATTTCTAAGTTATATATACACTCTTCAGTCTAGTTGGTAATTATTTATTTGATTTTGTGGATGTTTACAGGAAGCTGCTAGAAACAACAATGGAAAAGCTGCACATTCATCATGGCGGAATTATGATGACTTCAATGAATATTTTTGGTCTGTTTTTTAGAAATTTAAAAATTTCAGGACTACTACGTTGTTATATTTACGTTCTCATTTGTAATATATGCAGGTCGCCTGCTTGTTTTGAGTTAAAATGGCCCATGAGGGAAGAATCACCATTTCTATTGAAGCCTAAAAAAAGGAAAAGGGTTAGTTTGACTGTTTCCCTATGGGAGAAATTTATTAATGAATTTTCTCTTTCTGAAGTCATTTGAACTTTTCTTTCGAGTATTAGGCAATAAATTGAGAAAGTTTCCTTTTAAAATTTATTATTTGGAATTATTACATGAGGACATTGGTATGGAATTGGAATATCGTGCTTAATCATGGCTATAGCTTGCGTGACAAGTCAACCTCCAAAACATTATAATCCTGATCTTTGTTGTCTATAGACCCCTGTGGTGGTGGTTGACATAATGGTTTCTGCATTTTATTAGGAAAGGTCTTGCATGGGAGATTGGGAGTTAAAGTTGCTTCCCAATTATTGAGTTTAGGAACAATTGTTACTCAATTAAGGCTCCATCTGGTATAACTTAGAGTTTTTGGCAAAAAGTTTTTAGGTGTTTGGTTGTCAATAAGAGCTTTTATTAAAAATTGTAAACTTATTTTAATAGACAAATTTTTTAAAGTTGTGTTATAAAAGAAATTAAATAATATTTTGAAATAAAGCTTTTTAGCTTTTTAAAAATATTTTGAAATTGTAAACTTATTCTAAACAATTTAGCTTTTTAGAATAAACTTTCCAACCTCTACTCTCAAAAGCCCAAATTTTGAGCTTTTGCTAGTGGAGGCAAAATAACTTTTTTTAATCCTGAAAAGCTCTATTTTAAATGCAACCAAAAACCACATAAAATTTTGAAGGAGTTTTTGGGATTAAAAAAGCTCTTTTGCCTCGACTAAAAGTCATACAAACAGGCACCAAGTATTTAAAAGGTAATTTGAGCTGTTTAAAGAGGATAAACTTCTATGAAAATTTTTATTTTACAATTTAAATCAGGTTGTTTGTTTCACCTACTTTTTAAATAACAGTATAAACCATCAGATCTTTGATTTTACCTAGTTATTACGTAACTATGTCTGTATGTTGATTTTTTGTTCTTATTTTATTAATTTGATATTCTTTTTCTGAGAGTTATATCGCTATTTTTAGGGCATCGGTGATCTGATGGTGTATCTGTAAATGGTAGTAGGCATTGTAATTGGCTAAATCTAGAATATAATTTTGTTGCTTATGAGTTTTAATATTAATGTCAAGTGCTACTTAAGGTTAGTGAGGAATAATTAGGTTTTTTTTTGGCTGATTCTCACTGCCAGCAAACTGTTGGTTCTTTTTATGTTGAGACATCAGTTTTGAGTAATGTCTTTATCTTCTGATGTCCATTGGCAGACTGGAAAAAGCACTTTCGTCGAGCATCGTACATTTCTACACTTGTATCGGAGCTTTCATCGTCTGTGGATCTTTTTGTTTGTGATGTTTCAGGTTAAATTTTATCCCTACAGATATCAATGTTGTATTGTATTTGACATGGCTTGTTCAGGCGTTCAGCTTAAAATCATTTGTTTCTTTTTCCTACAGGCTTTGACAATACTAGCCTTCAAAAAAGGGAAAATCAATTTGGTTACGTTTAAGACAATACTTAGCATTGGGCCAACATTTGCTATCATGAACTTCACAGAGAGTATGCTATCTATTTTTCAACATTGCTATTCAGTTATGACTTACGTGTTGGATCGTAGTCTTTTTTCCAATTGTTATTATTTATTTCCCTGTTCATTAATGTTAATTGTTTGCTGCTCATGTAGGTTGTTTAGATGCATTGCTTATGTTCGGGGCTTACACCACAGCTAGAGGCATGGCTATCTCAAGAGTAGTTATTAGGTTTTTCTGGTGTGGCTTGGCCTCTGTGTTTGTAACATATGTTTACATGTGAGTCTCAGCTATTCATTCTTATAACATACTCTTGTTAGTTATCTGAACTAAGACTTCGTTTCTTATAGTATGTACATGCCCCCTTGTTTTTTTAATTGCAGAAAAGTCCTAGAGGAACAAAATCAGCGGAACTCTAATTCAAAATATTTTCGAATATATATACTTGCGTTGGGTATTTATGCTGCTGTCCGTGTGGTTTTTGCTTTGTTAGTGAAATGTAAAGCATTCCACACGCTGTCGGAGATGTCTGATCAATCCTTCTTTCAATTTTTTAAATGGATTTATCAGGTAATTTTCTGTTTAATTTTTCTTATCAAGAGAAGATGGCCCAGTATTTTTTTATATGGATTTCTTCAATGTGTTCTTATAAAATAACTTTAATATTTCAGGAGCGATATTATGTTGGAAGAGGCCTTTTTGAGAGGTTTAGTGACTACTGCAGGTTTGTTTCTGAGCCTAGACTTCTCTAATCGTTTTGCACTTTGGACAATAGTACTCTTCAGTCTTCTCTGTCGATTTTTCTTGAGATGTATGTCTTCCTATATTTTCTCAGTAGTTTGAGAAGTTATATAATGCATGTAATTGCTTTGGCCTAGAAGAACTTTTATGCATGCTTTTGTTTTTATGAGAATATTATATTTGTTTGCCTCCATCTGAGGTGCGTCGTCGAGGCTATCGCCTTAGGCCGAGTTTTCAATGGGCCCGCCGCCCGCCTCATGATGCCTCGAGTTGGGGTGGCCTGAGGCGGTTTGAAGCGGACGCCTCGACCCAAAAGTCTTAAAATTCCTATTTTAAAAAAAATTATATAAGCTCGACTTGAGTTATCTTATAGGCTAAAAAGCTGTAGAAAACAAAATCTGCAATTTTGAAATTCTAACCGGCAGTATTGTTAACCGCATAGACCGGATAGCTGTAGACGCTGATTTACACCCGACGTCTACAATCGAGATTTCGTAGAAGGGGCACTGGCGATCCTGCAAAACAAAGAGAGTAGGATGAGCGAGGAGGGTCTACCCACCGGTGTGGTGGATGCCGTAGGCACTCCGACGCCCAAGTCAATGATGGATGTATAAGGAATTGTAGAGGGAGAGACAAGGCCAGATGTTACCTTGACCCCCGTAGGCTGCCGTGAGGGCGGTAGGTAGGAGATATTGTGAGCCTGAGTGAGAGTGTTCTAAAGTTGTGAGTGGGAGAGCTAGAAGTTGAATACCCCCCTTTCCACACGGAGCCTCCTCACTTATATACCCACCTGGGGGTATGCCCTTAATCACACTTGATCATTCCTCCGTAACGGTCGACTCCATGAGAGGTATTTATTGCTTTTACCCGTTGTAGGCTGGAACGACTGGTTTGTGTTTATGAGCCTGGGCGTTACTTGGACTGGCCTTTGAATGATCCTTCGGTTACGGGCGTTTGATGTTCATTGGGCCTGGGCCTGTATCTGTGTCTTTGGGGTTTGGTTAGGGAGTTTAGGGGGTGCATTTGGCGGTGGTCCAGGAGCAAAATGTCAAAATTGCCCTTAGACCAAATTTGGCCCGTACAATAGCTTGAATCAATGTGTAGTCGAAAATGGCAAAATAACTACTATTTTTAAAAATAACCAATATCTACTATTGTATTATTTATTGTAATTTTTTATTAATAAAAATTATTTGTGATAAGAATTAGATATGATGATGCTCTTTGGAGGATGACACTTCACATAATGACTTTTTAGATGACGACACTCTAGACCCACATTTCATGCTATTAGACACAAATGATAGCCTATTTAGAGATTAATGGTTATTTTGTTTCATGAACTTATTTTGTTATTTACTTGTGTTTTATTTTATTTAGTTTTGATGGATACTTTTTTGTATTAGTTGATATAAATGTGTTGTGGATGATTTCATGACTTGAATTTACAAATGCACTTTAAATTTTATGTTCATCTGTGTAATTTTTCAAGTTGTCAAATCCGTGTTTCACTCCTAGATCAGACAATATTTATGCAGATAGTGCTTAATTTTCTATACCTGTTAAAGAATTAATTATATAACCATAGAAACTCCTCATGCTTCCATCGTTTACAGTTGCTGTTCAAGAATGTGACTCATGAGTGGACGGCATCCTGTTTTGATCTTGCCACAGATGAACAATTAAAAAGCCTCTAGTTATCTTTTGTGAGGTTAAACCTTTATCGACTTATCATTCTGTTTTCGTTTTCTGCAGATATGTGCTGTTTTGGTTGGTGATCTTAATTTGCAAGTTCACATTTGCATACTTTGTCCAGGCAAGAATTGTTTGGTGTTCTTGAATGTCATTGCTTAAGTGATAGAATAGCTGCTAGGCGACTTTATCATTTGAACTTTTGGAATTGGTTCTCACATTTCTTATATCATTAACATCTATCATTATCATGTTGCAGATCAAACCTCTTGTTGAGCCCACCAAAGTCATCATCGACTTGCCATCTCTTCAATACTCATGGCATGATTTTGTCTCAAAGAGTGAGTTCATTACTATTTAGTAACTGATCTAATGTTCTCTTTTATCTTGCAAGTTAACATTGGTCATGTGATCTATGAAATTTCCTCGTACGGTGTCCTTGGCATCTTGAGATAATAAGCCGTAATATTCACATTATGTTGATATAATATTTTGTCAATGGAGCTTAGTGTTAGAGATTTTTGACTTCTGTTACTGGAAATTAAATAAGGTCTAGGGTTTCTCTCTCTCTCTCTCTCTCTTTTTCCTCTCCAAGATAGCACATCATGTCTCATATTCAGTGAAAGTCTTGCTAGTCATGTTTGTTTCTTTTCTGGGTTAAATGGTAACATCAGACTGAATTAAGTTAGAAAGTAATCTGACTTTGTTTTTCTGCATAAGTTGTTTTTTTAAGAAAATTTAACGGTTGGTGGATTGAGATTTGAGAGTCGATGTCTTAATCTAACCATGCTTCTCAATCCTTCCACATTTCTTTCATTTTGAGGCTTTGAGCTTACACTCCCTTCTATGCTCCTGATTTATAAACCAAGCAGCATAATCCATGAAAGCAATATAAGCCCTAAAGCCTATTATTTGACTGCCTTGATTCTCTGAGGACGGTGTTTAATCTGAAATGGGAATTCCCTTTGTAGCAGCTGGGTACACTTTTAACAATAATAGGTATAATTACTGATTAGCCTAGTGCTAATCTTTCAGGTACTATACGTCTATAATTGTAGGAACCTGAAAGATTTGTTGATTGAATTGCATAATGTTTTGCAGTTATTGCTGGTACTGCTAGTAGTGGCTTTGTTGTAAGGCCATCAAGCCACTTTTTAATGTTCTTTTTCTTGGATAATATGGTCAAAATAGCTTTTGGAACTGAGTTTTCAATATGATCATTCAAATTTTTATCACTAAATGTTCACTCTACTGATGTGGGTTGGGATGAAGAGGCAAGAATGAGGATTTATTTGTGACCCTAATCATTATTTACTGTGCATTCTACGTCCTTTGATGCACAGTCACTCATCTTTTAATATTCTCTGTTTATCTGCTATTGGGTCTTTGATTAAAGTCCCTAAGATCTCTGCCTTATGGTGGTTGGAGCTGAACCTGACTGACTGTTAGAATGGTTAATTTATAAAGCTGGCTTTATTTAGATTTGGATTGCTAAATGTACATATTATCCTCTAGACCTGTTATAAACCTGTTAAAGTTAGTTAAACGAGCTATATTTTATGTATTTGACGAAAATGAGATTGTTCAATTATCCAAGAAAGTAGAAAATAAAAAATCATTATCAGCGTCTTGAATCCAGTTCTGGTGCTGGCATATATGTCTGTTAAGGCATTGTATTATCTAGATCAAAGCTTAGTTCAGTTGTGATAAACTTGCTTTGACGTTTTTGTAAGTGTATGTGAATCCTAAAATGGAACCTTTTATGAAATTATAAGGTACTAAATAAAGACAACGCCATATTTAGAGTTGGCTGAAGTGTTTGCTGCTACATTGGTGTGACAATTTGCAAATCCCTTTTCTAATAATCAGAGCTTACTTTAAACTTGATATGCCTAATGGGAATCACTTAAAATACATGTTCTTGGTTTCTTTCTCTTGAATTAAAGTTTGATATCTTTTACTAATTATTGGCTGTGATTTTGGCAGATAATAAAAATGCCTTGACTGTAGTTAGC
The DNA here is from genome assembly GCA_019454045.1 of Zanthoxylum bungeanum. NCBI lineage: Eukaryota > Viridiplantae > Streptophyta > Magnoliopsida > Sapindales > Rutaceae > Zanthoxylum > Zanthoxylum bungeanum. Next base: position 1,010,094 of record SKCR01001385.1, on the reverse strand, counting down.
CTCTGGGCTCCTGTAGTTGCTGTGAGTATTTTCAGTTTTCTTTGGCTTTATACCTCTTTCTGGCTGTTATTTATTATACAATATGCATTTGAAGTTGTACCTTCGAAGTTCATAGGATAGAACATTTCAATATACTGATTAGATGTATTGCAGCTATGCGTAGATGCCTATGGTCAGGAATGTGACATTCTCCATATTTTCATCGGTATTTTATCATACTACTAACCTTGCATTATTAAAATTTTCCAACATTTTATTTTCTAGATCTACCTCATGGACCTTCACATATGGTACACACTCTTGTCAGCAATTGTTGGTGGGGTAATGGGTGCGCGGGCTCGGCTAGGCGAGGTATTCTTATTCATTAGTTATAGATTTTTTTTTTCTTATTTCTCGTATGTTCATGCCTTTTTTTTTGTTTTAAACTTTTGATAAGTCTGCTTAATTTTGATTTGTGATAGATACGTAGAATTGAAATGGTGCACAAGCGTTTTGAGAGCTTCCCTGATGCCTTTGTTAAGAGTCTTGTGTCTCCTCAAGTAACAAGGTACTTGAATTGTATTACTTAGATGATTTATTCTTTGTCAAGCTAACCAATGGAAATGCTATCTCTGAGGAATGAGTATTCTTTCCCAGGCACCATTATTCCCTGCCAAACACGTGAACTTTGTATTTTTTCTGTTACATCTTCTAAGTAACTTTTCTATCATTCTGCTCTTCCAGGGTGCCATTTGATAGACAAGAATCTGAGCAGGTTAGTGGTTAATTTTATGTTCTTTTCTTATAACTGCAACTTTGCTAGAATTCGTCGGTTAAGAATTTTAATTTTTTAGATTCGGTTGATTCATTTTGAATATTCATTAAAAAAAATCTGAGTCAGTAATTTCAGTTGTAAAATATCTATTTTCTAAGCTAGGGAACTCTTGAAACCTATATGATAACTGCCCAGTTTTTTGGTAAACATGAACTGGTAATTTCACGTGATATGCTTGGCACAGCAATGACAGTTAACTGAATTTCCTATTCATCGATTACTTCCAATTTTGGAAATAGATAAGAGCTAAATTACAGTATTAAATCTGTAGTGATTTATAGAGCTATTCATTTCAGTTGGTGAATAGGACAGATTTTTTATTTTAAGTAGTTCAAATTTGTATACAGAATCACAGATGCATGCTTGTGGGTGCAAATATGAGTGTATGGTTATGCGTGTGGACTTGAATGTTTGTAATTGTTTGGGTGGAGACAGGGAACTGATTTGGTCCATGTATGGTGTGTTTTGGGATTTTTGGCATGTAAACTACTGCTTTTGTATCTGCTCTGGTTGTATGATATTGTTTGTCTAAATCTGGCAGTAAGTCTTATGGTTTAAATTTTGATCTTGTGGTGCTGTAGACTTTTTGATCTTGTGAATTTTATTTTTTTTCTTTCTTTTTGTGATTTCTTGACAATGGTTGTTCTTTGGTTAATATTAGATGTAGATCACTCTGAATATGAGAGAATTTCTGATTTGGATGTTTAATTTTGGTCCTTTCATGCAGGTTTCTCAAGAAGTGAACAAGGAATATGCATCTATCTTTTCTCCCTTTTGGAATGAGATAATTAAAAGTTTGCGTGAGGAAGATTTTATAAGCAATAGGTAATTTGTGGAGGCAGTCATGCTTACATTTTGTTGTTAACACTAAGGGCTTCTTTGAGTGGCTAAGACATTGGAACTTACCAGGCGGAACTGGATGCAAAAGAACTTGGTGTTCCATAGCTGAGATATAGTATCATGTGAATTTCTTGACTACCTAATTGTAGGGTATAACTGTAGTTGCTAGTTTAGATCCCAGTGGAAGTAGAAAGGATGACGTCAGGCTTCTGGGTGTAAAAAGAAATTATTATATATTTTTGTTGTTTCTAATGGAAAATCAGTATTCATATGTAATTTTTATGCTGTTCCAGGGAGATGGACTTGCTTTCCATTCCTAGCAACAGAGGCAGTCTACGACTAGTCCAATGGCCTTTGTTTCTTCTAAGCAGTAAGGTTAAACCTTTCAAACGTTAACTCGGACACATAATATCTGACAACCTCAGTCTATTCTTAAAGTTCACAAGTCTTCTGTCAATATATTTTTCCAGATATTTTTGGCAATTGATTTGGCTTTGGACTGCAAAGATACACAGGCCGATCTTTGGAATAGAATATGTAGGGATGAATACATGGCATATGCTGTCCAGGAGTGCTACTACTGTATCGAAAAAATTTTACATTCCCTCGTGGATGGTGAAGGGAGACTTTGGTATGAATTGTTGAGGCTGCTATGCTGTTTTGGTTTTGATTTGAAAAGTTCAGTTAAAAAATTTAGTGTAATTTATTAATATAGTCATGAATTTCTCTTGCTTGAGGATTGTCATGTGATTTTACTTTATGCGTGTTACATTTTTGTGGTAGGGTTGAAAGAATCTTCCGAGAGATTAACAACAGTATACTGGAGAATTCACTTGTTATAACCTTGACGCTTAAGAAGCTTCCACTCGTATTGTCAAGATTTACTGCTTTGACTGGGCTTCTGGTATCTGTCATTCTCAAATTCATTCCTCATTATTTTATTGGGATGATATTCCTGAAATTATTACCAGCATCATATTATAGTATCTGAGCTTTTTATTTTCACTTTTTCTGCTGCATAGTTTTAAACGCTTTGAAATAATTGGAGCTTATATATATTGGGCTAATGACTTCTCATTTCATTCCTTTCCAGATTCATGATTTTATTTTATTATTTTACTGCATTTATGTGCATACTTCAAAAGTATTTATTGAAAAAACAAATGAATTTTGTTGTTTTCTCCTCATTTCTTAAGGAATAATACACGTTTAGATTATTTGTTTGATTTCTCTGTTGCTGGTTCTAGAATAAAATAAACTTTTTTTCAGTGTGCCTTTCTTTAGAATACAGTAGATATATGATTTTAGGAAGATGTTTTCCCCTTATCATAAACAATGGACATATAATTTAGTTGATAAGATGACATAGTTGTTGACAAAGAGAGAAAGATCCCGTTATAGGCATTGAGAACATCCGGTTATCCCTATTAGTTTTGACATTTTTGATGCATTCCTGATTTGTGTTCATAGTTGTTGACAAAGAGAGAAAGATCCCGTTATAGGCATTGAGAACATTCAGAGACTACATTGTACTTGTGCTGTATTACTCATGAGAATTACAATAAATATACAAGACTAGTGACATCTAGGGTATCCTTCTTAGCTTTAACAATAAAAACAAAAGTGGTTTATGATAAGATGTCATAGAAAATTTGTTGATATTGCATAGACAGGCATGTATTCTACATTCTGATGGTGAAATATCTTTTTTATTATTTATTCATTTATTGTCTACATTCTGATGGTGAAATGTCTTTTTTATTATTTATTCATTTATTTTTTGGCATAACCGTATAAAAATTTAATTTTCTGCCCTAGTATATTGGCACTCTTTTTTGGCAGATATCTGGGAACAGTTTGTAAAAAATTTTAAGATTGGAATTTTTTATGTTGGTGTACTGTTTGTTGTTTTCATGAACTGCTGTTATAGACTATAGTTTTATGCATTCATCTTAACGGAAGAATTGTGTCAGATACGGAATGAAACTCCAGGTCTTGCAAAAGGTGCTGCGAACGCTTTATTTGATCTGTATGAGGTTGTCACACATGACCTGCTGTCGTCTGATTTGAGGTTTGTGGTTGGATACATGCGATTGTTAGAAATTATGTTGAGTACTAGTGTAGTTTAATGTTTCATTACTTGAAGATTTATTGTGTCCTTTCTGTTTATAGGGAGCAGCTTGATACATGGAACATTTTGGCTAGAGCTAGAAATGAAGGTCGCTTGTTTTCTAGAATAGAATGGCCCAAAGATCCAGAGATTGTAAGTGCTCCTAATAATTACACTCCTCCAAAAATCATTTTCACTTGGTGTGCATTTGCATTTACATTGTCTGTTTTATTTTGTTTGTTTCCACAGAAGGAGCAGGTGAAGCGATTGCACCTCCTTCTTACTGTTAAGGATGCTGCTGCTAATATTCCGAAGAATCTTGAAGCAAGGAGAAGATTAGAATTTTTCACGAATTCTTTATTTATGAATATGCCGCCAGCAAAGCCAGTTTGTGAAATGATACCATTCAGGTGGAGACAAATTTTCATGTCTTGTAGATGGCATAAGACTTACTAGTTTCTTGTATATCTTATTTGTTATTTTCTTTTTTTGGTTTGTTATGTTCGAGAGTAGTGTTTTCACCCCATACTACAGTGAGACTGTACTCTATAGTACCTCTGAGTTACAGAAAGAAAACGAGGACGGAATATCAATCCTTTTCTATCTTCAGAAAATATTTCCAGGCATGTTTCTGATTTCTTTATCCTTGTGCAAGGTTTTACTCTGTACTGAAAGCTTACCAAATATAGTTGTTATTGCGACTTCATGCATCCACAGTGGAATGCAAGATTACTGTTTATTGACATAATTCTTCTTCATCTTTTTCTGTCTTTTATATTTAAATTTTGCAAGTAATGCATTATGGTGTTGTAGCTTGTTCAAAATATACCAGCATTTAATCCATACCTTGAATTTGTGCTCATGTGGGCATGACATATTATGCATACTTGTGACTCAAATTTGTACTGTGGAGCAACTGTAGTTATTGATAAACGTGTACATTTTTGCGTGATAGTTACATTTGCTTGCCTGTCTTCAAGTTCTGATGACATTACATTGAGCTGGTTCTATCTATGTTATATTCCTTCCCCTCCCGTTGAATGATGTTTTGATTACAATTTTAGATGAATGGGAAAATTTCTTGGAACGGATTGGTCGAGGCGAGTCGGCTGCGGAGGAAGATTTTCAAGAAAATTCAATTGATTCTTTGGAGCTTCGGTTTTGGGTATCTTATCGAGGACAGACTTTGGCTAGGACTGGTTAGAATCATCGTGCTATTGAATATATATATATATATATAAGTTTGATGAATTCTGGTACTCCTTTTAGCACATAGTGACTGTCTGAGAATTTTGGTTCCCATGAAAATGCAGTACGTGGTATGATGTATTACAGAAGGGCTTTAATGCTTCAAAGTTATTTGGAAAGGAGACCTCTAGGAGGTATTTTCTTATGAATTTATTATAATGACCTTCTGTGCTTGCAACGGGTTTGAATACACTGTTATGATTCCCTTTTTGTTTGTAGTGCGGGATAATTCTCAAAGTAGCCTGCTCCAAACTCAAGGTTTCGAGTTGTCGCTCGAAGCACGGGCACAGGCTGATTTAAAATTTACTTATGTTGTCTCGTGCCAAATTTATGGGCAACAGAAGCAGCGAAAGGCACCTGAAGCTGCTGATATTGCTCTTTTGTTGAAGAGGTACAAATTTCCATCACCATTATCTATTGGTTGAATCTGTTTTAGGTTTCTTCAGTAATCATTTTTGACCGATTTTTTTGTCTCTATTAGGAATGAGGCACTTCGCGTTGCCTTCATACATGTGGAGGAGAGCAGTACCGCTGATGGAAAAGTTTCTAAGGAATTTTATTCAAAGCTTGTAAAAGCGGATATTCATGGAAAAGATCAGGTATATTGACCTGTTTTTTTTTTTTTTTTTTTTTTTTTTTAATTTTTATGTAATTTTGAAGTTTTTATTTAGAAACATATTCTAATTGTGAAATAAAGCAGTTTTTTAAAGTTTATATTTTTAAGGTAGATGACGATAACAATAATTTGACTGGACAGCAGCTGGTGAGTCTAGCTGAATTTTACTCGGTGTTCTAAAACTCCCCGCCTAGGCGGCGCGTATAGGTTCAGCGGCCTATGGCCGCCCCGCCTGGCCCCAAATAGTTGGGGCTAGGCGCTCGTCGCGAATTCATCGGTCAATCGCCGTTGATCGACGCAAAATTCGAAATTAATTGCTTTTTCCAGCCGAATTTCACACCTCAATCCTAACCCTAACCTTAATTTTACAAAATTAATTCTCTAACTCATCAATTTGAAAAAATCCCAATTGAGAGCATAAATCCTAATTTCAAAAATCTAATATTTTTTCTATTTTTGTTAGTTTCTCATCAAATTGACCATTTATAAATATTAGTCATTACTCAAATAACATTTATCTATGATTGATTTCTCCAAAACATACCAATTCTTAAACCTAATTATAGAATTTCTCAATTTCCGATTAACCGTCTAGGCCCCGACTAGGCGCTAGGCGCTGGGTCGCCGCCCGACTAGCGCCTAGCGCATTTTAGAATACTGATTTTACTGTCCATGGATGTGTTTGGTAGAATGAAAAGATAACCGGTCTCTGCTTTAGGATGAATATACTACTTTGTGCGTGTATCCTTACTCATTTCAGAAAGATGGGCCTTAATTAATTTCAATGGTACATATCAAATGTGCTGAAGTCTTTTTATCTCTCACACATATTTTTTTAGTAAGAAACAGAAATTGTTTTAACATGTAAATACAAGAAGTCTACAGAGGACATCTAAAACTAATAACCAAACCAAACCTAAACCTTTTGGGCTGGAATCATTGTTGTCCGATTTTGCAACTTTTGGGCGCTCTCTCATATATGTTACAATTTTAGATTTTGAGAGCTGTTCAGTTTACAAATTGTACAGACTACTTTTATAATCCTCTTTGGACGTTGTAGTTTGTTGTGGATAACTTGTTCTTTATTTTAGTATGTCCAGGAAATCATCCATTTTCCATGAATTAAAAAGTTTATCTCTTATGTGAAATATTTTGCTCCATACTTGTACTAGAAAAATTGCTTGTCTTAGTGTGTAATGAAAAGTTACTTGTATCAGTGATTGTTAATCTTCCGTGTCTCAGTATTCTACTTCATGGATGGATGATGCTTAGTCTCTCTCTCAAAATCTTAGTGAAGTTTCTGCTGCTCAATTGTTTTTACAGACCAAAAAGTTCTCCATTAATGGATGTGAATTCATTCAAACATCCCTGCAATTATTTTCCCATATATATATACACACACACAATCATATATATGATTCATTGTGTTATTATACTCTACCCAAGGAAAGTAAAAGTTGACTGTCTTTAAAGAAGATAATCATTCCTGTATTAGTCGGTATCAAAATTTTTACCCAAGGCAGCAAAAAGTGGGATACGTTAGACTCAATGAAATTTGGCATTTGCTTACAAACTATGGGATGCCTTTTTTTTTTTGTTGATATTTTTCTTACTTTTACTGCTTCCATAGGATAAATAGTGTAAAAATTTTCTGTTTCTTTTTGAAGATTTCTAATGTTACATTCATTTGCTTATAGGAGATATATTCAATCAAACTTCCTGGAGATCCAAAGCTTGGGGAGGGGAAGCCTGAAAACCAAAATCATGCAATAATTTTCACACGTGGAGAAGCTATTCAAACTATAGACATGAATCAGGTATTCTCTCTCTTTATTAATTTGTCCTAATTTATTATCTATTCTTTGCCAGATGCTGGCTTTCCTTTTGTAATTTTTTTTTTGAATTTTGAACAAATAAAAAGTTAGTTATTTGATTCTTGAAGTCCTGTTGTATATTTTCCCGTCGCTCTTAATTTGAAGGACATGTTTTTAGCTCATCTTCTGTTTACTGGGCGGAAGTATGTTTTTTTATTTTATTGATGATATTTTTATAGATGCTACCTTCATTGCTTTAATATACAATATGCAGATTGCCGAACTTTGTGTTCAGTTGTCTCTGTTTTGTGCATCTTTTTGTAATTTTTACAAATCTAATTGCAGAAAGGAAGAGCGTGAGTCATTTACATAAACAATATTTTGTCATATCTATCATATGGATTATGTTATATATATATTACTAGGCAATTTATCTTGAAAAATATAAGACGCTGACATTAAACTGGTATGTGAATGTTGAAATTATTGTTGGTATTATTACACACGGAACACTAGTCAGCCTAAGACTTTCTGGGTCATTTAGCTGTTATTCTGTGGCATGTTTACTTTGGCAACCTAACATCTTCGAACCAATATTTCATTCTTACAGAATATGCTGTGAAAAATGATTTTAAAGTATCAGGAAATGAAAATTGGCTCTGTTTCTTTTTGTTTCTATAGGATAATTACCTAGAGGAGGCAATGAAAATGAGAAACCTACTTGAGGAATTCCGAAGTGATCATGGCATTAGACCTGCAACTATTCTTGGCGTGAGAGAGCATGTTTTTACTGGAAGGTCTGGAATATGTTTTCTTGAGGTATTGGCCTCTGATATTTTGTTGCCCTGTTGATCTTTCTTACAAATTATGTTTGACTAAACATGCAGTGTTTCATCTCTGGCTTGGTTCATGTCCAATCAAGAAACGAGCTTTGTGACCTTGGGCCAACGCGTGTTGGCAAGTCCTTTGAAGTGAGTGGTTTTTTACCAACATGTAGTGTAGGAATGATTACATATTCTGTTCGTGACCTTTTATTTGCTTTTGATACTAGAGATGTGAATTTTCCTGAATAATCTGGGTGAGTGCTCACTGCTTCTCATACCTATTTGGGTGGATATTGGGAGATCTTAAATGGGTTCTCGGGTGCTGAAGTTAATACAATTTATTCTTAGGGCAGTTATAGGGTTGAATTATTCATCCTTGACATGCAGTTTTCATAATTATGAAACATTCTTCCAGAACACACTGCTGTGACTGAGAGATCGAGATTTTCCTATTCATGATCTGCTTGGGTTTAATTTTCAAATATTCTTATTTCATATTTTTTTTTTTGGGTGTGGGAGCCGGGAGGCATCCTCTCATGTTGGGGTGGGGATGATGGTGGCTGAAACCTGGTTAGCTTCTCCTGTAGGATTTCCTTTTTCTTACTAAAAGCCTCATAAGAATTGGTGGAACTTGAATTGTGCTTGTAGTCTTGTACTTGAAGGGTTTGTATTCTATCGAGATTTTGTAATTTTAATGCTTTGGAACTTTCTCAAATAGAATAATGAAAAAAGAAGAAAATTCAAAATTATATTATATGACAATAAATTTAAGATATTTATTTATAATTCTAGAGATTAATCAATAAGTTGAGATGCCAAAGCATATATCTTTATCTCGTGTTAAATGACTTGATAGAGAATAAATATTTCATATTATTATTATTATTCAATGGGGATGGGGATTTTCCTTGTCGCCACTCCAAACTTTAATTCGAGGCCAATAATTTGCCCATCCCCACCCCAATTGGGGTAGGTCTTACTGGGGATAATTGCCAACGCTACACTTAACCCACAAATGCAAAATGGCGACGTGTGATTTTTTTACTTGTCTTTGTTCTTTTACTTAACCCAATAAAAATTGGTGACTAGCCGATCTCAAAAATTGAGTGTCTGAAGTACCCCAGGATCCTTAAAATAAAGGGAAATTTTATAGGACGTTTGTAAGACCTGCAATGTCTTATGGAATTTAATGTTGGGTAATAAAGCATTATATGTCCAAAAAATGAGGGTAGTTGCGACGATAATGCTTAAATGGATGTGTGGGTAGACACAGAGAGACATAGAAATGAAGAAATTAGGAAGAAAGTGGGTGTATCACCGATTGACGAGAAGATGAGAGAAACTTGACTAAGATAGTTCAAACATATCTAATTTAGACCTTTAAATGCTCCGATGGGACAAGGAGAGCAAATGATGTTGTCAAATGTCAAGCAAGGTCGGGGAATACCTAAGGTGATATAGACAGAAACCATGGAAAGAGATCTAAGTTTTACTGAATTTAATGAAACAATGAATTCGGATGGAGCACAATGACATCAAAAGATCCATGTAGTTGACCCCACCTAGTGGGAAAAGGCTTTGTTTGGTTTAGTTTGTTTCGGTTTTATTTGTTTTTCTTATTTATTTGTTTAACCTTTTTGGGTTGGGGGGAGAGATAGAGGGGTTAAATTCACTTTTCTTCATAGTAAAGACATTTTGGTTATACTGCTGCCACATTGCCAGCGTGCAAAAGTATTTTTTAACACCAAAATAATATTTGATAGGCTAATAAATTTTCATGTAAAAACTCTTGCAGAGTCCGCATGCACTATGGGCATCCAGATGTATTTGACCGAATATTTCATATAACTCGAGGGGGTATTAGTAAGGCATCACGTGTAATTAATATCAGTGAGGATATATATGCTGGTAATTCTCTCCTCTCTCTGTCTAGCTGATTCATGGTTATTTTCCGTACTGCTGCATAGATTATTTTTTTTTTTAAACGTGAGATATCCTGCTTGCCTATGAGAGTTGTACTGACCAGCTGTCACTGTCTGGATGCTAAGCTCTTAAACTTTATTTCCTCTCAACTTGATCAACCATTAGAGGGGAAAGAGTACAGTAGTTGGTATTTTAAGAGTTGCTGCCTTCTTAATTAATTTTTAGTATTTTTAAATTCTTGACGGAGATCTTTTGTTTTAAAAAGAGACATCTTATGAAGTCAAAGTTCTGTTAGTTCAAAAATGAAGATTGTTTCTTTGACCTATGGAAAAGAAGTTAACAAAATTTAACATAGTATTGCCTGGTTTTAAAAAAAAGATATAAGAAGGGGACAAGATATACACATACAAAATACACAAGAGGATATGAGTACAGCTTAACTCAAGAAAACACACAAGGCTCTACAAAATCTAGAAAAACCCTAAAACTGATCTTCCTGTTTGGCTACTGCTGCCTCCTGGTTGTGAAGAATAGAAAAGGCAATGCAAAACCTCACTCTTGAAGAAATGGAAGCCCAAAGACCTTACTTCATTCAAAATATCCTCAAAGACTTTTGTTTCTCGCCAAGTGTTACAATCCTAACCCTCAAGTTATGCCATCGTCGAGGACGACGATGAATGAAGTGGGGGAGAGTGTCACGGTCCTAGGATCAGACTAGGACGTGCAGTCACTTTACAAAGGAGCTCATGTTTCGGGACATCGGTTTAAGGTCGTTAAGGGTTATATGTACCCTTCATATACCCTTGTACTGGTGAGTTTCCATCCGTGAAGCTTTATTCGGAAGTTTGCCTGGAGATTTAGAAACGTGCTCCCTTGCCGCTAGGAGCTGGCCTAGTTGTGCTGCGTTGTGAAGGAGCCTATATTTCGGAATGCCGGATTGAGCTTGCTCCAAGCCCTAAGTAACTCTTATGGGTAGATGTACTGGGAAGTTCTCACCCGTGGGGTCCCGTTCGGAAGTTTGGCGGGAGATTTTGAGATACGCTAGCTTGCCGCTAGTCGTTAGCCTAAATTGGTGCATTGTGAAGGAGCTAACGACCCGGGGTGTCCAGTCGAGTGAGACCAAGTTCCAAAGTGAATCTTATGGTCACTTGTACTGGGAAAATATCAGCCCCAGAGTTGGATTTCGAGATTTGCCGGGAGATTTTGGCAGTAGGCCCACTTTTGGGTCTTTCCGCTAAAGTGGGGGTGTTGTGGAAACCATCAAGACGAGCTCGTTTAGGGACGAGATTTTAACCCAAAGTCGCTTATATGGTGGCTTACTGAATGCCCGGAAGAGTTCCTGAAAACTCCTCTTAAGATAGATTTTAGAGGGGGGTGTGACAACTCAAGCGCTAGGTGCGTTATACTGGTGAGACATGTGCAATGTCTTTAAAACCTCCTTAGGGGGGGAAGCCTAGGTGAACCTTGGGAAGGGCCAAGGGGGCTTCGGTGGTCTTGGGGCTTTAGCCGTGAACCCTCTCGCCCTTAGACAACGTTGGGACAATGATGGATTGTCGAGATGAGTTGGCGGAAAATGCCATATTTATATCCGGTTGTGCTATTAGAGTGCCGGGTCCCGGTGTTGACCGGGCCCGCAAGTGTAAGCGTTGAGATAGCTTGTGAGCTTTCATAAATCAATAAAATTACGGGTCTGTTCCCTCCCCAACAATGGGAAATTAGGGACAGAGGTTTTGAGAAGGCTGACTTACACGGGACGTGACCGTGGTAAGTGCCGCACGAGCCCTTTTCCGTTAAGGAAAAAGTTGGCCCGTGACACCAAGCATACAACAAAACTAGTCGTTACCATACAAATCCGTAGCAGCAACTTTCTCCCTCTAAATGCAAAGGAAACTCTGACCCAGCAAGAAGTTTGTCTAATGCCGTGTTAAAACCATTGATTTATTTTGGGGCTTTTCTATATAATATTAAAATCTTTGCTGGAGATTGTTTGACAAATCATTCTACTTTTGGGGATAAGGAACTGAAAGTATGTAACGAGAAAGAAGAATTAACTGATATCTTAGCAAAGGTTTTGTACCTTTATTATTCACGAATTGAAGTCATTTTGCTTTATAAAAATAGTCTTTTTGCAGTAACCCTTTTCTGGAGTCAATAGTTATGGTATGTATGAATCCATGGCAATCTGGTCCCTTTTTTCTGTCTTTACTAGCATCATCATTTCTGCATTGTGTTATATCACTTTTTCAATCCGATAATTTTGTTTGATAGGTCAAAGTAGTTAAGAGAATAATACTCCATCATATAGTTTTGGACACTTGGTAGATTAATAGTTATATTGTCTGACTGCCCTTCTTAACCTGATAGTCTATTTTGCACAACCACATTAAATGATTACTAAATTCATGAAGAAAAACTGATGATGCTGGGACACTTGGTAGATTAAGTTGGATTGTCCAACGTATTGGAAAGTCTCAGCAGCTGTCTACTTAAAGATCTAAAACAAGGGTAATATTTGAGCTTCATTACTTTATGCTGGATTGTAACACTGATGTACTCTCTTTGTTTTTCTCTCCTATACGCTGTCAAAGTTTTTGATGAATCTAGCTAAGTTACCTGTATTATTGGAAAAAGCATAGACTTTCCTTTAAAACATGGTGGTAAACAGATGTATCCTTGTTGGTCAATTAGAGAGAATGGGCGATCTGTGTGTTTATCTTTTTGTTTCCACTACTTTCATGGTACTTCTGGGTTTGCTTTAAAAATGCAAATTTATTAGATGTCATGTTAATATTTTTATGAAATTGATGTGTGATGCACAATCTATGGTTTGATAAATGCTGACCCGCATTATGCAAAGAACTTTCTTGAAGTTAGATTCCCATGGCATTGGCTGGGCAATTGTTTTTTTTTGCCTGGTTATTATGATTTTTAATAGTCCCAAGTTATCTATATTTCCTTGTGGGTATGTTGTAAATGGCAATTCCAGTGTACTGTTGGTAACCAATTTTGTGGTATGAAATTAAATTGGCTGCAGGGTTCAACTCCACTTTGAGGCAGGGTAACATTACCCACCATGAATATATTCAGGTTTTGATACTATATTGCACATTTTTGTGAAGTTTATGCTGAATATGTCTCTGAAGACATAATTTTCTCTCCAATTTCCTGATAGAGCCTCTCAATGTAGGTTGGGAAGGGAAGAGATGTAGGGTTAAACCAGATTGCCCTATTTGAAGGGAAAGTTGCAGGAGGAAATGGGGAGCAAGTACTTAGCAGGGACGTGTACAGACTCGGACAACTTTTTGATTTTTTTAGAATGCTCTCCTTCTATTTCACAACTGTTGGTTATTATCTTTGCACTATGGTGTGTTTACTTCCATGATTTGTTCTGTGTTTTTGTTAGTCATTGAATTATGTGCAGGTAGCCAGTTTCTACAATTTTCTGATTAGAGCTTGTTTTTAATGCAGATGACCGTTCTTACGGTCTATATATTCCTATATGGAAGGGCTTACCTGGTAATTAATCAAATTAATCTCTCTCTTAATTGCACCTTATATAGACAGTTAATGTGAAAACATTATTCGGATTAGTTTAATCCGAAATCCAGCATGATTGCTTCAATTATGTTTGATGAATTGTCTAAGACATCTAACTTTTTGTTGAGATCTAGTAATGACAGTTAGTGACTCATTCAATTACAAAGGTAATTTTTCACTGGAACTATATAATTCCGGAAATCTGGAAGCTGCTTTTTTCTGACTTAATTGCTCTCTACATATAGCTAGAGAGTAAATGTGCTAACTGCCAAGGATACAACCTCTTTGAAATTCAGTTTTTCAACTATCAAATTAGATAGTCAGTTTCAAAACTGAAAATCAAAAAACAGGAAGATATGACCTCAGTTTTCTCCCTCTCCCAACCTCATTGACTTTTGTTCATAACGGGGTCAGCAATTTCAAAACTCACAACCTATTTTTCTTTTTCATGATTTATCTGCATTACTTGCATCAGGGTTCGAGTGCATGCAGCCGGTTTTCTTCATTTTGTGGATATGTGAAAGGTTATTGGTATTGCATATTGTGTTTAGCTAATTATGGCATCCGAGATGAACTATTTTGTGCATTACTACATGTTGTCAGGCTTTCTCCGGACTTGATCAGGCAATCTCACGTCAAGCAAAGTTGTCAGGAAACTCATCTTTGGATGCAGTTTTGAATACACAGTTCCTGTACCAGATTGGTGTTTTTACTGCAGTCCCAATGATAATGGGTTTTATACTTGAATTGGGGTTATTGAAGGTCCGTTGATCTGACTCAATTATGTTTGGATTTATTTCCCTTTGCTTGGCATATTGTGACAAAAAACAAACGTGAAAAGTATCTATGCCCAGCAAAGTTTGCAACAAATAATGTAGCAGGGTCTGCCTGATATTGCTTTTGATATTTGTTTGTTAACTACATTGTTGTGCAAAATAACTGTCCAATTGATTAGATTTTCGAGTTTTTTATTTTATTTTTTAATCTTCTTATATGCAGGCTGTTTTCAGCTTTATCACGATGCAACTTCAATTATGTTCTGTCTTCTTTACATTCTCATTAGGAACTAAAACTCATTATTTTGGGCGTACCATCCTCCATGGAGGTGCAAAAGTATGTATTCATTTTTTATTTTACTGGTTCAAAAGTAGCACTTCCCCCCTTTCATTTTGTTAACTTTGTCCTATTGAAACTTAAATAACAGTATAGAGCAACTGGTAGAGGCTTTGTCGTTCGCCACATAAAATTTGCTGAAAATTACCGGCTTTACTCAAGAAGTCATTTCATCAAAGCGTGAGTGATCTTCTCTGTTATTAATTTGGTATCTTAACTGAGAAAAAAGATGGTATATTAAAATCTTAAAACTTGGTTTTGACAGTCTTGAAGTGGCGTTGCTGCTTATTGTTTACATCGCATATGGGTACGCAGAAGGAGGCGCTGTTTCTTATGTTCTTTTAACTCTCAGTAGTTGGTTCCTTGTCATCTCTTGGCTCTTTGCTCCTTATATCTTCAATCCATCAGGTTTTGAATGGCAAAAGTAAGTTCAATATATCTTCGGACTATCACATGCTCATGTGCCATCTGGTACTTATGTAGACACGCACATACACTCATATATAGAATACTTATCTAATGAGGGGACCTTCATTTTAATAAAGTAAGGACCATGCTAAAAGATGAGAAAAACGCGGACTCCAACACTGTTTTTTGTCTATTAGCACACTATATGTGCGCGCGCACGTATATTTCATGCATCTCTGGCACCTTTCTCCTCTTGCTGCTGACCACTAAGTTTTATTATCTCATTGTCCAATGAACAGGACTGTAGAGGATTTTGATGATTGGACCAGTTGGCTACTATACAAAGGTGGAGTAGGTGTCAAGGGAGACAACAGCTGGGAAGCTTGGTGGGACGAAGAACAGGTTAATTTTTATGACACAGTTAAACTTGACAATTAATACTAATGGAGATGGGATTTGTTTCTGATCATTTGCCATTTGATTTGAGGAGGCAGAAGAGAATTACCAAAAGAAAAACCTAAAACCCGCATTAGTATTTGCTTACCTAGAAACTCCAAAGTTAAAAACCTTTGATCCGAATAAAATCTTTCAAATAAAATCACTGTTCTAAGATTAGAAATTTGCTATTCCTGATTTCATATACATCTCAGCTATAATGACAAACACTTCACACGTCATATACTTTTTGCCCATTTTGAAAATTCAAAACTGTAGCCTTGCCTCTACATTTCAAATAATTACTATTTATTCCCGTTCAATTTGATTAACATGTTATGTGCAATAACATGGAAACAGAGAGATTTTATTTTTAAAATTATGGGTTTGTTTATCAAATCGTTCACTGTTTTGAGTTGAATAAGCTTTTAAAAGTTCTTTTGGAATTTTTCTCATTGAAAAATTAGGATAGTATTCCAAGAGTATGCATCTATTTTATTAATTTTTATTGTAATTTTAGATGCAGAATAGTTAGAATTGTAACAATGTTTTGTTACTTCTATTTTATCTTATTAACTTATTTTGTTTTGCTAACAAGTAAAACACCCTTGTCAGATGTTTAACCATACAGGCGCTGGACATGTTTTGTATTATTTTGCTACATTTATTCCTCTTAATTCTTTTTTCATGCGGCAATGTATGCTTTTCTTTTGCAGATGCATATCCAAACTCTGAGAGGTCGTATATTGGAAACAATACTGAGTTTGAGGTTCTTCATATTTCAATACGGCATTGTATATAAACTCCATCTCACTGGAGATGATACATCACTTGCGGTACTTTTCTTTTCTAGCACTAGGGCTAACGTATACTCCTTAAGAGGGGGAAATGGGAGGGAAGGTCACTGTGCTTTTCATGAGGCATTGTCGGACTCTCCCGAATTATGCTACTGCTAGTCAACTGCTTAGAAATACTGATATAGTCTGCTTCCTATGTTCGAGGCATGTGATCTGGTTGAATAGTTAATATTATTATTATTATTATTGTCGGTGTTATTACTATTATTATCTACAAAAGTTTTGTTTATTACAGCTTGCGTACTACATGCAAATACAATTTTAGTTTCAAATTTGTGAATATGATGTATGTTTAAGAATATGATTTCCTTGTGAAGTTATTCTAATCATGTCAGTGGTGTTACATTTGCTTTTGTTGTGTAGATTTATGGATTCTCCTGGGCCGTGTTAGTCGGCATTGTATTGATATTTAAGGTCTGTACCAGTTCTCATTTTAGTTCCTACTATGAACACCTGACTGCTGCTTGATTTTTGCTCTGAAACTGTCTCATTAATTTTCGCGGATTGCAGATATTTACCTTTAGTCCTAAAAGGACCAGCAATTTCCAGTTATTGATGCGGTTTTTGCAAGGAGTATCATCCATAGGACTTGTTGCTGCACTCTGCCTTGTTATTATCTTCACTCGTTTGTCAATTGCAGATCTCTTCGCAAGCATCCTTGCATTTATTCCTACCGGTTGGGCTATTATATGTGTGAGTTTCTAATGCTTCTATGCCATTCTGCTGAGTTGCACCACAGACCATAACATTCATGACAAATAACCTCTGTGTCTGTGACATCATTTGCCTGATTAAAATTTACATCCTCTGGGCATCGCCTTTGTTAGAGGAAAGGTGAAAACTGTGTAAGAAATATGAGGTGAAGTTTACTGTTTACCTCATGATTCAGTTTACACCCTGTGCTCCGTCAGAGATTAATATAATTGGCTGGTGACACCAGACCATTAGAGTCTAGCTGTTGATTTCTTGCATCCTTGTACACTCGCACAACCTCACAGAAAGAGGTACTACATTATTGTGCAGGTGCAAATGGAGGTCGTTTCCTTTTTAACTGTTTCTAGATGGATGCTAATGCGTGGAATTTAATTTTTACCAAGGTCTATCTTGTATATTTTTGTAATTTACATCGAACATTTTTCTGTGTGCTGGTACAGCTAGCTGTCACATGGAAGAGCATAGTCAGGAGCCTGGGGTTGTGGGAATCAGTGCGGGAGTTTGCCAGAATGTATGATGCCGGGATGGGTATGATCATCTTTTCCCCGATAGCATTCTTATCCTGGTTTCCATTTATTTCTACATTCCAGTCTCGTCTTCTCTTTAATCAAGCATTTAGCCGTGGACTGGAGATATCCCTCATCCTCGCTGGAAACAAAGCTAATGTTGAGAATTGATCTCTCTTTTTTGAAACACATGCGGCTGCTGTAACTTCTTTAAGACTGTATATTTAAGTTAGAAATTTCCATGTATGATATCATAGCCTACTTCGCTATTTCCCAATTGCTAGCTTGGTTGTATAAGATGTAGCTTGTATAAGATATTTATTAACATTTTTTTTTCCTTTTTGGTATTTTGCTTGACTGACGTGCTTAATTTTTGGTGCTTCAGTGAATGGGTTATGTTTTATTGTAATTTAAGATTGAATACAGAACCGAGACAGAAGAAGGGACTAAATAGGGATAAAAACATAATATTGTGTTTCTAAAAATAAATAAATAAATAAAGAATTCAAAAGCGACGCTGGGTCCGTTTGTTTTGATTTTTTCGAAAAATATTTCTTATTTTTTGGTGTTTGGGACACGCACGGAAAATATAATCAATGAGAATTATTTTTCAATCAATTAAAAAAAATAATTTACGGAATATAAATTCATAAGTCATTTTACGGATTCTTATCTAAAATTTTCATGGCTCAATTTAAGAAATGATAAAAACTAAACTTAAGACTTGAATCTGCATGTAGGGGTGTATTAATCGGTTTTAACCGATTAACCGAACCGTTCTGACCCATTTTTTTTATAACGGTTCGGTTATTGTGATTAAATCGATTTTTGAGGTTAAATTTTTTAACTTTTTCGGTTATCCGGTTCAGTTACGGTTATGAGATTCGTATTACTGAACCGTCTGATTAATCGAAATATATATGCTTCAAAACCCTAAATAAGTAAATAATAAAATTTCATAGACCGATTGTTAGATAAATTGTTAAAATCGAAAATTATTAAATTATTGGCTATTAAGAAACCCAAAATTTCATAAATATTGGGTAAAATATTAAATTTTATGATATATAAATTTATATTTGTGTTAAATTGCTTTGTTGGATATTGAGTTGATAAATTATATTGTTGGACTGGTTAATAATCGAATTAACCAAAACGACCGAAATATAATGGTTAAATTGGTTAATGGTTGTGTCATAATATGGTTAAATCAGTTACACATTTACTCAACCGAAAAATTTCGGTTCGGTTAAAAAATCAAGGATTAACCGACCGATGCACTCCCCTATCTGCATGGATTTTGAGTCTGGACGTGTTTTCGTGGATTTGTGTTCGTAACCAGATATGAAAAAAAATATTCAGACCCGAATGGGTATACTTAGTTCAGATCTGAATATGCTCGAACTAGATGCATAAATCTAATTTTTACTTTTTTTTTCTATTTGTATAAAATTCATAAAATTCTGTACCAATCTTGGAATTTGACCTCTATGGATCCGAATCCTTGTATACCTAGATCAGATCTGAAAATTGGATTTTTTTTTTTTTTTTTTTTTTTTTTTTTTTTTTTTTTTTACTTTTTCAATTATATTTGTATGAAATTAATAAAATTTTAAATCCAAATCCCAAAAATTTGGACCGAATCCAAATTTGGGTATACCAAGATTAGATCTGGAAATCATTACTATTATTTTTTGTAATGAGAGCTGCTTTTCCCCTACCATCTAAACCCCCCCCCCCCCCCCCTCTCTCTTTCAATTCTCTCTCCTCATTTAAATGACAATAATACTCCTATCCTTTTAATTAAATGACATTTTGATTTAATTATTTTATTTTACTTTTTGATTTATTTTTTATTTTTATCTCATTTTTTTCATATTTATATTTTTTTTTCTCTTTTACTTATTTAATGGTCCTTATATATTTATTCTATTTTATATGTTTAATAAATCTTTTATATTTTTATATTTATTATCATTTATTTTGGGTTTCTTTATTTATTTAATTTTCTTTTGATTATTTATTAATTTATTTAACATTACTTATGTATAATAGAAAATATTCTCTTTTATATTAGTAAAAAAAATTCAGATAAAAGTACATGTAATAATACACGAATAAATACACGAAAATATATAAAAACACAAATTCTACTTTATGTTGCCTCCAAAGTCTCTTCCCGGTGCTTGATGATATAAATTTGTGTTTTTCTATATTTTCGTGTATTTCTTTTTTTTTTTTTTTGTGTATTATTACATGTAATTTTTTTCCAGAAAATTTATTACTAATATAAAAAGAAAATATTTTTTATTATACAAAAGTAGAGTTAAATAAATTAATAATTAATAAAAAGAAAATTAAATAAATAAAGAAACATAAAATAAATAACAATAAATAAAAAATATACGATTTATTAAATAAATAAAAGATAATAAATATATAAAGACTATTAAATAAGTAAATGAGGTAAAATATAAATATAAAAAATTAAATGAGATAAAATAAAATAATAAAATCAAAAAATAGAATAAAAGTATAAAATAAATAATTTAAAAAGTAAAATAAGGAAATAAAAATAATTAAATAAAAAGTAGAAGCAATTTTCTTTTTTAATTTTTTGAAGTATATTTATATAAAATTATGAACACGGGTTTGGAGGATCCGGATCTATGTATACCTTGACCGGATCTAGAAATTCTGATTTTTTAAAATCCTTTTAAGTTATATTGTATAAAATTATTAAAATTTTGTGCGAGTCTGAAATTTTTTTAACGACCCGAATCTTTTGGGTCTACGCCAAATATATGAAAACATTTTTAAAAAAAATGTTTTTAGGAGATCGCTAAATATTAGAAAATATTTTCCTTTCTGAAAAAAATTTTCATTCAAAATGTTTTACTTGAGAAAATTATTTTATGTCGAAATAAACAGACCGGTTGTTTTGATGTTATTTTTGTCTTCCTTATGTTCTTGTTTCGTCTCTTTATCTTTTTTTTTTATTCATACATATTGCCTCTACTCCTGTAGTGCAATACAACCTAAGCCCCACGGAACTTATATCCAAAAAATTTAGGTTGTTTACATTTTATTATTAAACTCATGATAAAATAATAATTGAGTACTGTCAATTTTAAAATATTATATTTTACTATTAAATTTATATTAAAATAATATTTTGCTATTAAAATTATACAGCATCAAATATTTTACTATTTTTTTTTATTAATTGAACATTAGTTGATTGAATTTTGATGTGCGTAAACGACGTGCGTGCATATATACACATTCCTCATTGCCTAAGCCTAACAAATCACTCCGAATTTTGTCCAACGTTTTCCCTTTCTCACTCTCCAAACACCTCTCTATGCATGGCAATGGACCGGACCGGGCCCGGGCTTTTAAAAACCCGGCTAAAAAAAATTGGCCCGGCCCGAATTGTAAAAAAAAAAAATTTAATACTTACAAGACAATTTATAAATACATAAAAAATATATATATATTTCATCAACGAACTAACAATCCAAACTTCCACAAAATCACAAATAAATACATGATACATCAAAAGTTTCAATGTTTCATCCATAAACTAACATACAAAATTCAAAAGTTTCAATGTTTTATAAGTATATTACATTAAATATAATCATGCAATTACGCAAGTATTGATTAGTATTAACTGAGTTATAATTAATTAAATTATCTAACAAATTCCACACTCATTTTCTCTTCAAAATATCCAAATTTTAACCCATAATGCATAAATTATCTAACAAATCTAACATTGAATATACTGTACAACCCAACAATTGTAATTTGGGAAAATTCTGAGTAATTTACAAAAATAGCTCATTCATCATTTCTTTAATTTCTTAGCAAAATATACATAAATAAATATTCTAAAATAATAATATTGACGAAGAGCGACAAATAATCGTTCACCTACAAATAATCGTTGATTCTCCAAATTCCTTGCACGACGACGACGACGAGTGAGTGTCTGAGACTCTGAGTGACGACTGACAAACTGACGGTGAGATTGACGAAGAGCGACTGAGGCTGAGGCCTGAGCGAAGCGCCGAAGCAGTAAGCAAGCACTGAAGCTGTGTCTGTGTGAAGGAAATAACTGAAATTAAAATTAGGGCAAGTGGGGGCAGGCGCTGCAAATCACAAATTTACAAATTACATTTAGTCATTTACAATGGTGAGTGTGTTAGTAACAGACTCAGTGTGTGTAAGTAACGGACTAAGACACTAAGTCAAGAGGCAAGAGCAGTCAGCCGTAGTGAGCCAGTGTGTGTGGTGTGTGAATTTTTAATATTTTTCATTTTTTTTATTAATTCAAGCCCGGACCGATCGCAAATTTTGTGTCCCGGGCCGGGTTTGGATTTTTCTGCCACCCTTACACCTCTCACCTCATCCTCATCTTCCCGAAGCTGGAGCTGCTTTGCTCTTCCTTTCATGAGATCCGTACGTATACATTCTTCATCTCTTTTTTCTTTTTTTTTTTGGTAAGTTGCTGTGCCATTTCATTTCTTTTTATTCTTTAATTTGTATGAACGTGCATTGCGTATAGCCATGCACGATTGTCAATGTAATCTAATTGATTTGTGTTGCCACAATATGAAAAAAAATTATCACTTTTTTGTTTTTGTTTTTGTTTTTGGTGGTAATTAAATTATATTATATTGAATTAAATCAATACAATGTTGGACCTGATTTTTTCTTTTTTATAGATTGGCAAGTTTATGGTATAATGTTATAGATTGATAATTTTGTCAAGAGACCTAAAACGATATTTTGATTATGGGATGTTCTCCAATTGACTTGGTGCTTCCCAATATACATGTAAAGGTTTATACACAATGGTTTTCATTTCAACTATTACGTGTTTCATGTTCTTATCGCTGTTTTCAGTTTCTGTTAGTATGGGAATGAACAGAATTGAATACCTAAATTCAGATTTGTCCTGAGGTCCTTGGTGTTGATGGGAGGTTTTGTACATGAATATGTTTGACAAGCAACAAGCTATAACAAGATTGCAATAGCTGCTGTAATGGTTTCTGCAATATATGCTGCTCAATTTTGAAGAAAGGGAATCATTTTCTCTCATTAAATTTTGTATTCCAATTGTGTAGAAATTGTAATTGGTTGTAAAGTCTAGTAGTTGCTGGATCCTGGGGCTGGGTGCAAGTGTAACAAACAAAATAAGAGTATGTCTCGTGCCAACCTGTGAAAAGCTTGTGGCAGTTTAACTAAAATTGTTAAATAGAATCTTCATGTCTTAAGGAGAGAGTTCAAAAAAACCTCAGAAACCTGATTCCTGAAGACTCGCGAGTGCTTCATGTAAAAAATTTACACAGGCTGCTGAATTTCGTCATCACTTCCATTTTCGTTCCCAGTTCCAGCCATTCCAGTCTCTAGCCCATACTCGGCTGAAGAACCAGTTGGATGTATTGGATGGTCAAATTTACAAGCCGGCCCAAACTTGCAAATGCCATAGCGGCTATAATGCGAGCAGATGTTCTGATCCTGTATGTCAAAAAAATGAAAGCTACAGGTCAGAAATTAGCAAAATTGTTTGCGGAATGTGATTGAACAAAGTTCTGACACTTATAACCAAAAACTGATAAGAAGCAGCAGTTGTATCTTAATGTCTAATGTGGCACATCAACTTGGGAAACAGTAGTATCTCAATAACACCCTTCGTGAAGATGATTATGGAAGCAACAAAAGATAAAAGAACCATTGACAAACATATTATCCCATCCATAACCTTGTAAGAGCATTTGATCTGTCTTTTAGTAGACTTCAATTTTTGTTTTCACTCTGTAAATGAGAGTTGGGTAGCATTTTCAAATTATCTTTTTCAAGTATATATATCATCCAAAAGCACAGCTGAAAATCATAACTTACAGGCCTCAGTGGCAGACCCTTGTCGCTGAGAGTGCATGGCGGTGACTTAGAGCTCCAATTTTTAGGATGATGATATTTGCAATTAGACTTATACTTGCAGTCCCCGGTTCTTAGGAAGTAATTGCACTCCGGTTGGCCAGGTCGTTCAGGGAATTCGTCAACTAGCATCTGTGGCTGATGATTTGTATAGATATTGGTATCTATTAATGGGTTGTTCATGACGTATGTGAGGGTTGAATGCACACTCCTTTCTGGTGGATTTAGAGGAGCCTTGACATGCCATAAGCAGATAAAACCAATCAGAAAATGAATTGATAAGTAAAAGAATGAACTTTAGAGAGAAGCAAAACTGCTTTTAGCCAGTTATATCTAGCCATTCAAAGCATAAGCTTTATTAATTTCTATTTGTGATGAAAGATGAAACGAGCATCAACTCGAACCATTTAAAATAATTCAGCAGTCTGTAAACAAAGTTAAAACTAAGCATCAAGAGAACCCAAAAAAAAATCATGAAGGAATAGTTTTGTCCTTGCCATTTCAAGATTTACTGTCATTTTTTATCCTCAATTACTCATACAGCAGGGAGGAGGAGGATAAAGAGACAGAAACTGTTATGGCGAGGCTAATGTTATAAAAATTACCACAATAAGAGTAATGCCACTACCTGATACCCATTCCAGTCTGAATTTTGAGAAGGAATCCCTCGAGTTGGCGAATAAAGCATTGGCACAAAGGGAGCAGGCTCATTTGAAGCCCTTGGTGATGACCAGGATCCTAAGCTTGCTTGTAATGCGGCTTGTGATGAGAGAGATCCACCGTTACCATATCCTGAACGAGAGTCAGACCCACCGACAGCTGTAGGATCAGGATGATTAAATCTGCAATCAGCTGCGTACTTGCAGGAGCCATTACGCATGTAATAAGGGCACTCCTTCTCACCCTGTGAATGTGATGAATCAAAATTTGAAAATTAGGATGACCGCTAAAACAGAATGTAAAATGATCAAAATAAATCTCATGTAGATTCATGATATTGAGAAACAACTACAGATAAATTATAGATAGCTGGATTGAGCCAATATTCATTTTAAAAGCTTTATACAAAAATAGAAATCATACCGGTCGAATAGGCAGACCCAGAAAATTGAGCTCTGAAATTGGTGCAACATTTGATTTAGCTTTCATGTGACTGTATCTGCAAGCGTTTCCAAACTTACACCCTCCTGTCCTAAGGTAATACTGCAAATAACTCAAGAGAAAAATTATACACTAAACACAATGCAGAGAGATAAATAGATAATAAAAGCTAAAACATATTTCTCAGGTATTTCACTCATCAAGAAGAAAAGAAGGTATTAGTATCCCTCATGAAAACAAACATACTCCAATCCTGAATAAAGATGACTAATCTAATAGGAATGAATAAACTATAACTTCAAAACTGAAAAATAAAATGAAATGATTGGTCATAAGAGATTCAAGTACATGACGTTGATCAGTTGAAGTCAAAACCCTTACACAAAGAAACAAAGTAAACATGGTTATACTTATTGGTTAAAAGATTTTTCCTTTCTAGCAAAAGCTAATATATTTATTTAAATCACATATAAAAAGGTTAAAAGATTTTTCCTTTCTAGCAAAAGCTAATATATTTATTTAAATCACATATAAAAATGGACATGGAAATTTAGAAAAATGATATATGCACATAATTGAGCACATAAAAGCTAAAAACAAAATATAATTTTGTCCTGTGGTGAGAATTTTTATTATTATTATTATTATTTATTTTTATTTTAGTATTTAATATTTATGTACTCATTTATATGCTTAATTATGTAAGCATATCATTACTCTGTAAATTTAACCTCACATTCCCATAAAATACAACACAAAAATTAAAAATTAACCTTGCATTCTATAGGGCTTTGATTTTGACTCTGAAGCTGGCTCTGGGTCTGGCCTTGGCCTGGCCTCTCAATCAGTTCTTCCCTTTCCTTAACCTTCTCTTTAGCAGCCTTGAAAACAACAAAAAAAAAAAAAAAGATAACTGAAAATTTATAATCGTATAAATCAAACATTTTTTTCAGTAGCTATTAAGCATTTTCCTCGGTTTCAAAATCACTTAATTTTTCTCATATACAACTTCATATGCACATCTCAGCTGAAATAATGACAAATGAACAAACTTTAAAGCAAAAAATTAAAAAATATATATATATATTTGAATGGTAAAGTTGATATTTTTACCTGGTTTTTTCTGCGAACAGGGTGATTAAACTTGCAATTGGATCCAAACTTGCAGGTACCTGTCTTCATATAATACGCACAATCTTCAGCTTCTGGTCTCACTGGATGCGGATACCTTTTTATCATCTGATTTCCATTATCACTCTCGGTCTCAGTCTCATTCTTAGCTTCAGTTTTACTTCTAGTGTTATCATCACTCTCGCTTTCTTCTTCTACTTCATTTTTAATTGAATCTCCCTCTTCCGCCTCTCTCAAATCCAGCTTCCGCAGCTCATCCTCAATCCCTGCAGTGTAATCAAGATCGGACGGTGGATGATCGAGATCCGATTTCGGAGATGAAGATTGTACCCCTACTTTGAGCTTTGGTTCTGCATGATTAAGATATGGTACATGAATTGTCTCAGAGAGTTCCATTTCATATCACATTTCAAAACCCTAATTTTGCAGAAGAAGAAAAATGAAGAAAATGCGGAATCCAAGTGAACCACCAAAAGTGGAGCGCTCAGAAGAGTAAACGTGTGTTATGTGATTTCTGTTAATATACTTTGGATAATAATATCGAGGTACCTAATATTTTAATATTTTCAAACTAACCCTCATATGTTTTGAGAATGACCGATATTATTTACAGATAATTATTTTAATATTTTAATTATAACACATGTCATTTATTGATTAGATACTCTTTATAGAGGCGTTCTCTTCCAAAACGCAACCACCGCCACCGCCACATGCTCCGGGAGAAAATGGACAAACTATGTCCTTAATGGCTTAATTTCAGGAAACAAAAAATTTAAGGAGCCAGATGTTAATTCTCATTTTCAAAGAGAGGTTGAAAAGAAGTGGAAGAGGTTATTTATAATCAGTTTCATGATCCGAGCAATTCATAAATAAATTGGCCCAAAGAAGCCCTAGGGCAACACAAATTTAACCGTTGCTATGAATGACAATTGACAGTTACAGGGAACATCCTAAACCTATCTTAGCCCTACCCTCTTAAGATTACAACAGGTTCATTAGCAAATGTTAAAATGAAATCTTCTTCCTTTACAATCACTACCCACGGTTCTTCTTTGCGGAATGTCCAGTCTTCCGCTTGTGACGACTGAAATCTGATACAAACCGGAATGTTTGCCCACAGCCTGGCTCAGCGCACACATATGGTCGAGCACCTGTGTGAACCCTTATGTGTTCAGTCCGCGCCCACGCCCACTTGAATGTCATCTTGCAGCCCTTCCAAGGGCATTTAAGGGGACGATCATCCAAATGAACACGACGGTGCTGCACAAGGTATTTGTGTGAGAAAAACTTCTTCCCACACCCTTTGACTGGACATATGTTCTTCTTATGCAAGACCAGGTCTTGTTTTGTGCCAAAACTCATTGTGCAACCCTCCACGTCACACTGGTATGCTTCCTCATTCTTGAATCTTGGATCGCTGAAACCAACCAGAGACTTCACAGCTGAAGCATTCTTCACTTTCTTTTTTATGGTTTGCCTTTTCTCCTTGGGTTTGGTTTCTGACTCTTTCTGAGGCTTTGGGATTCTTTTCCTAAGTCGAGAGCTAGGTCCACCTGCTAGCTCCTCTTCAACAACTGAATCAAACTGTTTGGCATTCTGATCACTTCTAACACTATGTTGCCGAGAAGTCATTTGTTTCACTTGCTGGGGGGTCTCTTGTTTTGTTAATCTACTTTTCCGGGGCTTGACACGTGAAGGGGTCTCCCGTTTCATTTTCTGAAGTGGTTCTGTTTTCAGCTGCTTACTTCTAAGAGTCCTACCATGTTTTTTATGAGAATTATCCTCTAATGAATCATACAAGACTGCATCTTCCCTTTCAGCAAACTTGGCCCTGCTTCTAGGAATTCTCCTAAGCTGCTGAATATTATCCTCAGCTGAATCACACAAAACAGTATCATCCATCTCAATGCTTTTAGATTGCTCGTCTTGGGGAATCCTCCTATGCTGCTGATGAGAATTATCCTCCAGTGAATTATCTGAAACAGCATCTTCTCTCTCAATCCACTTAGCATGCTTGCTTTTTGGAATCCTCTGATACAATTGACGAGAATTATCTTCCAGTGAATCATCTGAAATAGCATCTTCTCTCTCCATCCATTTGGCTTGCTTGCTTTTGGGAGTCCTAGGCAACATGTGAAAATTATCTTCCAGTAAATCATCCGAAACTGCATCTTCTCTACCAATACATTTGGCTTGCTTCCTCTTAGGAGTCCTCCTATACTGTTTACTAGAATTGCCTGGTGGTAAATCATTTGAAGCACTGACTTCCCTCTTAATACATTTGGCTGCTTGTCTTTTAGAAACGTTCCTTTTCTGCTGATGAGAAGTATCTTCTGGTGAATCAGGTGAGTTCGCATCTTTTTCCAATAATTTGGCGAGCTTGCTTCTAAGAATCTTCCTCTGCTGTAGTCGAGTATCACCCTCCTGTGAATATTCTGAACCTGCATATTCTGTATCAATACTTTTGGCTTTCTTGATTGACACACTCTCTGCTAGCATTTTCCTCTTCCTACTATACTTTCTAGTCACCAAGGTAGATTGAGTTTGGCGAGTACTTTCTGGTTTTCTCTCAAAATTTTCATCTGGTGTTGCCCAAGCAAGGAAGCTTCTTTCTCGTTCTTGTTCCTCAGAATCATTTTGCGCTAGAAAAGCATGAACCTGATTTGACATCCAAACTTTCCCACACCACTTCCCAGCCACCACTTTCCTCTGCCTGGCAGGCCATCTCCCATTATTGGATTTTGAGGGCGAGCTAGCAGGAGAATTACGCCCAAAAGCATTGTATATAACAGAATTGTATGGCATCTGCTTACTGTAAAGAGGAGAGCGGCTTAGATTGGCACTATAGAAGAGATTGATTCCCAACTTTACAGCCCAGTCCCCATTACCAGGTATTGCATCTTCACTATCCAGAGCCAACTGGATTCTCTTCTCATCTTCCTTGGTGGCATTCCTGAATGAGATGTCATCGCAGAGAGAACCAATTCCCAATTCTTCAGCCACCAACTTCGCTTCAACCACCATCTTGGGATAATCTGCAAGTTTTTACAGAGAATTATTAATTGTTAAAGGGAAAGAGCATCTGCAACGTTCTCAAGAACTATTGGTCACGTGTGAGACAGAAAACATTCACATGAGGCTTGTTAGGAGGAAGATAACTCTCATCAGATTAACAAAACATTATGGGTTTACTTATGTGGCAGTTTCAATACGGCTAAACCTTTTTTCCAACAAATAGAAACGTTTCACGGGAGAGCAAAGCTGGCACATGAAGCAAATTTTTTGTAGCAGAACATTTAATACTCAATACTACTTCATTAGCCAGCCAATCTAGTATCCACAGCATAAGGAACCTTTTCTTAAAGCACCGTCTCCACACCAGCATGATGCTCATTCTCCCTTAATATACTCAAAAATTTGGATCCACAAAAAGTTGGGAAAGCTAAACATGGTATTAGCAAATATCACCAATATTATTAACTTGGTCAGCAGTTTTTTATACACATCCACAGAATTTAGAAATGATGTCTTTACTAATGCATAGTATAGTTGACTCTCAATCAAGCAAAAAGGACTACTCTTCCACATATCACTGTAGCTCCATGTCTTTAGTCTGCCAAGTCATGAAACAAGAGCAAGTTTTTCTTTGTACAATGGGGATAAGCACATTAACTATAATCACCAGATTACCATATGAAAGAACTGATACAGGATATACAATTCCCAATAAAAAAAAAAAGTTTTTGTTTTTTTTTTTTGGAAATACCGGGGAAACCCCACGTCATCTATACCGGGGTCGTTGGACCCCGGTATGGATGCGTGGGTAAACCGGTGCTATCCCAGGCTCTTACAAGGACACTTCTGCATTTTGTTCACCAATAAATGGAAAATAACACTAATAAATATTTTTTTGAAAAAATAGAACAGTGGAAAAAAGGAGATATCCAGGATAGGCATGAATGATCTCAAGGATAACATACCTGGATGGCAAAGAAGCAATATATTCACCCCTCCAATAGGACGAAGTTGTTGCTCTACTTCTACAGCATGCTCAAGACAGAAGACATGCATTCGAGAAGAATCTTCATCGGATCTTGGAGCAAATGACATGTCTGCATTCTCTATCTGTACAATGGTCTTGCTAAACTCCTCATTTTCAGCAGCATGGACGACTGGAGTGCAGTTTGAAGCATAAGATGCTTCCATTGGAACCCCAAATCGACCATCCAAACCATTGGGTTTAGAGGAATCAAGTTTATCAGTTTCTTCGGAAATTTGAGGACTTCTGTCACTCATTTGGAAAGGAGCATCATCCTTGCAATCAAGGCTTGGTAAGGAGAGATCATGACTCCCTGCGGCAGCACCATGAAAGTCTCGCTGATATTTTCTTTCTAACAAACACTCTGTCAAGTTAGTTTCTTTATCATTATACACAGGAACGTTCGGCTCAACCTGGTCTTCCTCAGAGTCGGAAGAATCGCCATAAGTCACAGCTAATAAGTTAAGAGCAGAGGTATCTATCTTCGTTTCTCTATCTGAAACCAGTTCATTAGTTTGAGCCACTGCTTGAATTCGGCCAGTTGATTGAACAGGGACATCATATAAACTATTCGGACCGCTCTTTCCGATCCATCCTGTATTTTTATATAAAATTAACCAAATGTACTTGAAACTGGAACAATAGCTACAGTGTACTTGGGAAAAGCATAACAAGAGAAAAGGAACAGAATGATTATTCAGGTTAACTGTAAAATACAGCTTGGATACAGAGTCAATCGACCTTTTGATATGCATACAGAGACAACTTACTGTAATGCAACAAATCATTTGTTTCTAAAGAGGAAAAATGCATAGACGACAGCCATCCATATGGAGTATTATGTTTTAACAGTAATATCCAAGACCGGTACAAAAATCCCCATTAAGCTAGATATTGTCATGATATTTTTTTAAAAAATCACTATATATCCACTTATATGATAGATCTTTTCTTAGTATCCCCAAGACCAATCTTCATATGGGATTAAGTTATAGCCACTATCTTCTACAGACGACCGTTAAATATTCCCCACTTTGCTCACACTGAAAAGATTTCACGTTGACCAATCAAAATTTTTTTTTGGTTGAAACCACAATATTGTTAGCCGCTTAATCTCAGCCTGCTCTTCCTTATCTTAAGTTACTCATACTTCTCATGTGCTTTCCTTAAGGGTCTGTTTGGTTGGGGGGTTTTGGAGGGGAGGGGAGGGGAGAGGAGGGGAGGGATTATTTTAAATTATAGCTGTTTGGTTCAATTTTTTGGAGGGGAGGGGAGGGGAGCAAAATCCCTCATAAGCCAATTTTTGCTCCCCTCCAAAAGTGGGGGGTTTTGGAGGGGAGAGAAAGTGAGCAATTAAATATTAAATGCATTGACTAAATTATCCCTACTTATACATTAAAATCCAAAATTATCTTAATTACAAATCTCTCTTATATTTGCTTCACCATTCAATTCTTTTTATTCTCTTATCTTATATTTGTTTTAATTTTATTTTTAATAACACGTATTATGTAGAGCTTTTAATTTTAATTTTATTATTTGTTTAATTCAAAGATAATATAAGCCTATATTGTTTTAATTTTATTTATAAAATGCTATAAGGATAAAATAGTAAATTAGTTTTAAAATCTCTCTCCTCTCTTCTTAACCAAACATATATTTAATTATAACTATCTCCTCCCTTCCCCTCCCCTCCTTTGAACCAAACATATATTTAATTAAAATCCCTCCCCTCCCCTCCCCTTCCCCTCCCCTCCATTAAAATCCCTCCACTCCCCTCCCCTCCGTTGAACCAAACAGACCCTAAGAGTGTGTTTGGTTGGAGGGTTTTGGAGGGGAGGGGAGGGGAGGGATTATTTTAAATTATGTTTGTTTGATTCAATTTTTTGGAGGGGAGGGGAGGGGAGGGGAGGGGAGCAAAATCCCTCATAAGCCAATTTTAGCTCCCCTCCAAAAGTGAGGGGTTTTGGAGGGGAGAGAAATTGAGCAATTAAAATTTTAAATACATTTACTAAATTATCCTACTTATACATTAAAATCCAAAATTGTCCTAATTATAATCTCTCTTATATTTGCTTCACTATTCAATTATTCTCATTCTCTCTCTTATATTTGTTTTAATTTTATTTTTAATAACACGTATTATGTAGAGTTTTTAATTTTAATTTTATTTTTTGTTTATTTTAAAGATAATATAAGTCTATATTATTTTAATTTTATTTATAAAAGACTACAAGGATAAAATAGTAAATTAGTTTTAAAATCTCTCCCCTCCCTTCTTGAACCAAACATATATTTAATTAAAATCCTCCCCTCCCCTCCTTTGAACCAAACACATATTTAATTAAAATCTCTTCCCTCCCCTCCCCTCCCCTCACCTCCCCTCCCCTCCCCTCCATTAAAATCTCTCCCCTCCCCTCCTCCCCTCCCCTCCGTTGAACCAAACATACCCTAAGGGTCTTCCTCTCATAATTGCCATATTCCACCATGAAACAGAGGCAATTTCATTAGCCTAAGAAACCTATCGAATCAGCTAATTACTATATAAACAGGATTAAAACCTGAACTCCAAATAATAATACTAAGTTTTCAGAACAGAAAGTTAATAAAATGAAGGAAATCAGGGAATAGAAGGATCCATGCTATAGCCATATAAAATATAGCTAGGAATACTGGCTGCAAAAGAGATGAGAGAAAAACAGATGTTTTCATCTGTGGACAGAGGAAGAGAGATAAGCGACCACCAGTAAGAAAAATAAGCAACTAGAACAAGATCATGAACTCTGATCATGCCTTGACTACTTTATCACAGAGCACAAATGTGAAGAAACTCTCGACCAACCAAAACAATGAGGACATCAACATCGAAGGTCTAATTTAATTCCCTCACATCCATTGAATCACCTGTCACCAAAGCTTAGAGATCTAATGTTACAGTTATCACTTGACCTAAAAGCTTAAGCATGGACAGGTAAGGACCCATGCACCTGGAAGAGACAGAGTGGATAAGCTGATAAATATCATGATAATAAAGGACATCAAAAGATTAATGGAAAATTATATAACCTACTTGGACAAGAATTCTGTTCCGAACTTGTTGCATCCCGAGCAGCGGCACTGAATCCACCACTAGTTACTCCAGAACCAACAATCCAATCATTAAAGAAGCTACAATCAGCTGATGTGAGGTATCTAATTGTTGGTTCTCTAGGCTGAATGACTGCTACACAAGTAAAGCTCAGGATCCCACATGTTACACATGAAAACAGTCTCTGATCTGATGCCTGATCACCTTGAATAGGACATTGTCTTTCAGCATCTGAGGACAGCATCTGAGAACTCCAAGTGCCGATGTTATCAGTTCCACTTAATGAGGAATTCTTTTCATACAAAGAAGAAAATTTTCCTTTGACAGAATAGTAACCTTTCACAGGATTAACTCCATTATTCCTGCCTACCAAGATATCATTAGAAACTAAACTTCCCGAGGATTTTATCGCTTCTCTGTAACTGCATAGACCAAGGGGGATCCTGGGGTTTGCTCCTAGAGCGCCTGAAGAACTTTTTGGGAGAAGTACTATAGAAGATCCTTTTCCAAGAATATGAAGCAATTCATTATTCTGTGCTACATCCTGCACAAATAATTCTTTAACCAACGTTTCTCCCTCATCTTTATACTTATCCTTTAATCGAGAACTCCGTGGTTTAGCACTAACAGCCACAGGAATACTGCATTTGAAAAGGGGGAAAAAGAAATTTGAGAGGAACTGTAAATAATAAGTTATCTACACACACACACACACACATATAATGAAGTAAGAAACAGAGCAATTAAAATTAATTGCAAAATCTGCTCCACAGAGGAAGCAAAGTGTATCAAAATCTCTAGTGACTCTTAAGTCTAATTTAGATCTGTTTAAAAAGGCCGAAAAGGACATAACAAGTAACAACTAATAAGCAAAATGGTGAAGCTAACCAGTACAAGTATACAACTAGCACAATCCTAAGAAGAAAAGATACAAACCATGACAATAATTACCTTGAATGCATTGCTATTGCAAGATCATAGAGCAACTGGAAATGAGAAACCATGGGTGGATAATTGATTGAAGCTCTTCGAATAGCAGCATCTTTAGCAAAGCTTAACCATTCAGGGGTTGCAATATTGGCTGCCTCCCCACAATTAAATCCTAACCGATAAAACTCAAACAGAAGAAATAAGCATCTCCATTTCAGAACAGTAATACCAACTACTTTAGACTAAAACTAACTTCAAACTCAAAGCGCCTTACCGTGACTGAACCCCATATGATACGCTCTTGGAAAAGTGACAACAAACTCCCCAGCATTTTGCACTAACCTGTTTCAAAGAAACTGATGGGATAAGAAATAAATAGATGCATCACGCCTTAAATGAAGGCATTTAATAGTTTGTTAAAAGCCAACAAATAGCATTGAGAAATAGAAAAGATTAAAAGAACAGAGTGCAAGACTCGCCTGCAGCATGGAACCCCCAAACCAACAAACACTTCAGGTGACATCATTGTTGTTTTCTCACCCAGTGTAGCAAAAGTAACTGATTTGAAACCAACAAAAAATAAAGAGAAGTTAGTTGTCATGAATTGACAAACTGAAAAAAAATTAAAAACAAAATTCAGGTATCATCCCCTCAAATATTACTAGCCAAGTTGCTTTCAGTTGAACCAAACCCAACACTTGCATAAGCAATAGAAACAACTTGAACCTCATGGAGAAATCAAAAACCATTAGTCCGATCATGTATTCCTGAATCCCATCAACTGTTTGTATATTGATAAACCTGAATCACCTGCCCCACCATAAAACCTCGAATCACACCCATCATAAGTCTCTACCAAACCTTAAATTCATTTTTCGAACTCTCCATACACAGAACTAGCATTCCAAGCAATTCACAAGTTAAACTGCCCACAAAGTCACTACATTCCACAACGCACTAAGGAAAATAACTTACCATTAACTTTTAAGCAAAAACAGGGGACTTACCCAGAGGATTAATCTCTTCACCATATCCATGAACTCTAACCACCTCCTCAAATGCATTGGCGGCTTCCATTGGCACCCCATACCAAGTCTTACTAGCCCCCATATGCAAGTAATTCAAGCTATGCAAGTCGTGATCCTCAGCATGCCAAGCAAACCAACTAAACATCATGGCTACATAAACCATAGGTGAAGTCACTCCAGGAATCTCCTCCTTCATAAACCTCAACAATGACCCTTTTGCCCTCGACACTCCCCTCATATTCCATGCCGTCTCACCCACTGTTACCCCTTCACCAACCGCCACCTCCCTATTTTTCCTCACCGGCACAAACGCAGAGCCTGGCATGTCATTAGCATACTCAACCGAAAACGGCTTGTCCACCGTCGCCTTCCAGTACAAGCTCTCGATTTCCAAAGCAGAAAGCGTAGCCTTCTTGTTGCCACATTTCTTCAAATAATTCTTCTCGAAATTCTTGGCTTTGGTTTCAAATTGCTGGAAAGTGTAGTACTCGCCGCTCTGCCAGACCGATTTATGAACCGGACGCGGTTTCCGAGGACAGAACCCGATCTGCTGCTGCCGAGTGGTGAATGTAGGACCGGAGCTCGAACTAGCACCACCAGTTGCTGCCGCGCGCTCAGCTAAGGAGCGATTTAGGTACGTGATAGCGGTTTTTTTGAGAGGCGGTGGGACCGGGGGAACGATTTTGCAGATGCCGTATTGAGAGGCTTCCTTTTCGATCTTGAAAATGTAAGCAATTGGATCTTGGAACTCGGCCAAAGTCGGGTGAAATTCTGGAGCCACAGGTAGGGTTTTGAGCCACGGCAAAATATCTTGCTGCTGTATTGGCTCCGCCATTTTATAAATTTTTTTTTTTAAAAAAAAAAAACAATAAAAATTATTGGGGTTGCAATCATAAGAAAGTCTCCATTACGGAGACTAAAAGAAGAGAGAAGACTCTGTTCAGATTCTTCTTTGCTGCTGCTGCTTCTGCTTCATTTTCTATTTCTTTTGGATTATTATTTTAATTTATATGTAAGCGTTTATTCTATCTAGTATTTTTTCTTTTTTTTTTTTTTGTCCTCTGTTTTTTATTGTTACTACAGAGAGGTGTGGGGGAGTGGAAATGGTGAAAATGGGGCAGAACAGAGGATGTGTGTGGGGTTTTATTCGGGTTTGGTCTGGCTTCAGAAAATGACTCCGGTTTTCTAGCGTATTTGCGGTTTTGCCATTTGGGATTTTTGGAAACGGTAATTTAGAAAATAAATATTTTTGGTGCTAAATAGTAAATGCAGGCAGAGAATTTAAATTAAATTTTCTTTTGCATTTTCGTTTTTGTAGTTGTGGGTGTCTGCCTCTGCTCTCTGCATGCCTGCCTGCGTTTAACACTTTTATTTACTGTGGTTAATTTTGATATAAGTGGGCCGTGTGGTCAAACCAAGTCAATAACGAAAGGAAACCATTAACCCAACCTAACCACGGAATTGATTCTGACCCACCAGATGATGATGGCTGTGTTACTTTTATATATTATTACACGTGTCCAAGCACCATTGCATCATTCTCTTAGGCCATACAGTAATAATAAATAAATAGTACAACATACATACTAAATAGAAACATGAGATATCACGCATGCAAGGATGACAGGTTACCATCTAATGTGCGAGTAATTATTTGGTTCAACGGAGATATGAATGACGTGATATTACCAATCAATTAATAGATGATATGTAAGATTTAAAATCCATTTTTTTAGTTGTTTTTTAATATTTTAGCACGCGTGGTAATGGTTGATTGGATTGTTACACGGATGACATGATACCTCCGTTGTATTATAGATTTTCTCTGTACGAGTAATTAACAGAATCAGTATTGCTCTGTCATGGAGTTTTTTTTAAACGCATTTTTTTAATAATTATATTATCAACTATCAGTATTGGTCCAGGCTTATATAATTCTGTTATATATTACACAATCTAAGCGTCAAGGCTTAAATTTGTCGAATTTGCTCTAAATAATTGAAAAACAATTTTCCACATGTGTTAAAAAGGAAACTTGAATCCTACCATTCGTATGCCAAAAAAAAGTGATGCATTTTTATCTCTAAGACAATAGAAGTTGGGCACCATCGCAGAAAAAAGGCTGCCTCTTGCCTGAAACATGTTTCTACGTTCCTTCTGTTGGCAACTTTTTTTGGCTGCATAAAACTCAATTTTGGAAAGAAAAAAAAAATCCATTTTAATGATGGTAGGTTCATTTCTTATCGTCCCCAATGAACTTGTTTTAGTGGCGAAATTTCCAATGATTCTAAAAAAAAAAAACACTTGGTATTTTCCTTATTTGGAATCTTTATCAGTGTGATTTTGGGTGGGGAGCAAGCTTTAATCAAATCCATTTTGACCTTGGCTAAGACAATTAGACAAATCACAAATGTGCAGTTTTCAACTGAAAGGTGAGAAGAAATCATTTGAAGTCAAATTGGATGAGGCTGACGTGGCCACCACACAAAAA
Source organism: Zanthoxylum bungeanum (assembly GCA_019454045.1). Lineage (NCBI taxonomy): Eukaryota > Viridiplantae > Streptophyta > Magnoliopsida > Sapindales > Rutaceae > Zanthoxylum > Zanthoxylum bungeanum. Next base: position 972,575 of record SKCR01001385.1, on the reverse strand, counting down.
CATAAAAAAATAACACAAACACAAAAAAACATGTGTTCCCATTGATACACTGAGAAATTAGAGTTATAATAACATCATTACAAAAAAGAACACACACATCAACTTTCACTTGGAAATTGAAATTTTATCAGTCAGAATTGGCTTCTGAAAGCTCAAGGGAAACAGGGCAATGGTCACTCCCATAAAAGCCTGCAAACAATGAGAGTAATAACTTATAAGGTGCACAATAAATTGGCATGGAGTTCACTTTTGTTCTTTATGTATCACCATGAGAAGAGGAATCTCTCAGATTTATATTGTTGTTTTTAACTTGCTAATTGGGCAGTAATAATAATCTCATAACAATCATCATACGCTTAAACACTAGTTTCAAGTATCATAAAAGCAATGGATCAGAAATAAATTGTACCTTCTAACTCAATTCCATGTCCTTGCATTTCACACGCAATAATCCGATCTTTTAGTTCTTCTGAAACAATGAAATAGTCTATCCGCATCCTTTTCCCTCGATACCTGAAAGAAAATTTATATCACAACCCATACATTCAGATTATCCGAATCTTGCATAAATCTGACTTCGATTTCCCACTTACTTTCCAATGGGATTCCCAGACCATGAGAAGCCACAATCCATGTCCTTTTCTTTGTGTAGGAATCTATAAGCATCTAATAGCCTACCCCTGATGCATAATTCACAAAATTATCAAAGTTTTTTTTTAAAGGGCAAAATGAACATAATAGATACATAACTTGGAGAACTATATGAATCCATGACCACTAAAGATATTTTTTTTCATGAGATGAGGAGGGGAAGGACTAATGGAAGAAATCATAAGAGTTGTCCATCACTCTCTCTGGCTGATCTGTTTATCTCATGGAGAAAACATCAGTTCCGTCATGGTTTCACCATCCTAGTTGCTAACCATAGAAGCAAAGGTTTTGCTATAAAAGTAAATACTCTTTTAATATGGCACCAAATCGCTTCCTCTCAGCAATCGTAAATCCAGGCTGCCCCCAATCCTGCATCAGCAAGAAATCAGGTGGAAAAAAAATGTTAACATATGCAGAGTACATAACAAAACCACATTTTGAAGAATCGAGGAAATTCAGCATCTCAGTTATTAGCATTACATTTGGACCATCATTACATCTGAGTTGCTGTGTAACTTATAACAGAGTATGTTCTTTCCAACAAATAGCCCAAATCCATCAATGAAATGCACAAGTATAAAAACAGAAAGGACCCTACTCATTTCATTCTCTTCTGATTTTAATGTTTCTAGTTATTTGGTTTCAATTAGAAAGCTTTGGAAAATATTGTCTATGACCATTTTAAGAAATGATGAGAAGGTTGATTATAGAACCAAAACAAAGGTTATGTTAGGATAAGATTCAATAACAGGATCAGCACCTCTTTATTTGGAGGGACGTAACCATTGAGCTTTGCAGCCGCGAAAAATTCAGGATGACTTACATCAATCTCTTCATGGCTGCAAATGAATGAAAAAGGAAGCAATAAGTTCCCTAACAATAATACTGATGCGCTCAAGAAAAATAACTAAAAATAGTCAACATAGAGAATGTTTTGTTTCTTGTTAGGCAAAACTTTTTTGTTTATAGCAGAGTCTAATTTTCACTTTCCTACATACTATCCACTATAGAAGCTGGCATATAATGCAGTTTGATCACCCCCTAACTTTAACAAAATGATGAGCATTTAAAGAACATACTGTGTAAAATTAAATATTTTATGTTGACGGCGGATTTTGGTCTCAGGGTAATATTGGAATATCACTCCCGAAGAAATCCTCCCTCAATAGTGAATTTGTTTGTTTATGGGGGACCAAAGGCAAACTTAGCAAAAAACAGATAAACACACCAATCAATAAGGAGATTTAACGTGGTTCGGTGGATTTGGATCCGACCTACGTCCACGGACACAAACAAGATGGTACTTTTATTACTTAAACACTCTTCTTGGGTCTCTTTTTGTTTTCTACAAGTCAGAGCTTGAAGATTCAGATCCCCTATTTTTGATTCTCTTTTTTCTTCTCTGTTGCTGTTCTCTCTTTCTCCCCTCTACACTCACTATACCCTCTTATTTATAATGGTGAATAAATCATATTCCTATTTGTACAAGAATTTCCTAGTTGAAACAATTTCCTTTCCCATAAGGATTCCTAGTCAAAACTATTCCCTTTTCCCATAAGGATTCCTAATTAAAACTACCTTCACTTCTTTTATCCTATTTGGACACTGACTCATCAGTTTTTCCCCATGAAAGTAGGATAACTTATCTTCTGGAGCATATCCCGCCATATTCCCGGTCTTCATGAGGTCAGTCATGATGGTCCTTTGTGCTGAGAATGCTGCTACCGATCTGATAGTGCTCGGTCATCCGAACCAAAGTGGTCGGTTATCGGATCATAAAGTTCTCGGCCACTCACTCATGTGGTCGGGTCGGTATTAATGATCTTTGACCAAGGAGAAAATTACCCTTTTGCCCCTGTCGTGCTGTCTTAAATACCATAGTGCCTAAAAACACCATCAACATCTGTCCCCTAGTTCTCGGTAACAACGAGTTTGCGAGTTGATGCCGGGAACTATAAAAAAGATGGTGTGCCGATGAATCCGTCGGTGGTCACTCCAGGAATCGCAGAGAAAAATGCCTTGGCTGCAAATCTGGTCCTTCCTGCCACCCTCATGTGCTCAGTCAACGAGAATCCCGATATCTACCCTTGGAGACAATGCTTTGCCCTTATGCTGACGACGACCGACTCGATGGGACGTAACCCGACCCCGAGCTGAAATGAACACTTGGCTCCGGGGGAAATGTTACGTCCCCAGACCAAAAGGACGGACTCGGTGGGACGTACCCCGACCCCGAGCTGAGAAAGACATTTGGACCTGGGGGAATGTTACGTCCCCAGTCCGAAGAGGTAGACTCGGTGGGACGTAACCCGACCCCGAGTGAAGAGAGGCACTTGGACCTGGGGGAATGTTACGTCCCCAGTCCGAAGGGCTGACTCGGTGGGACGTACCCCGACCCCGAGCTGAGAAAGACACTTGGACGGGGGAATGTTACGTCCCCAGTACGAAGAGGTAGACTCGGTGGGACGTAACCCGACCCCGAGTGAAGAGAGGCACTTGGACCTGGGGGAATGTTACGTCCCCAGTCCGAAGGGCTGACTCGGTGGGACGTACCCCGACCCCGAGCTGAGAAAGACACTTGGACCTGGGAGAATGTTACGTCCCCAGTCCGAAGGGCTGACTCGGTGGGACGTACCCCGACCCCGAGCTGAGAAAGACATTTGGACCTGGGGGAATGTTACGTCCCCAGTCCGAAGAGGTAGACTCGGTGGGACGTAACCCGACCCCGAGTGAAGAGAGGCACTTGGACCTGGGGGAATGTTACGTCCCCAGTCCGAATGGCTGACTCGGTGGGACGAACCCCGACCCCGAGCTGAGAAAGACACTTGGACCTGGGGGAATGTTACGTCCCCAGTCCGAAGAGGTACTCGGTGGGACGTAACCCGACCCCGAGTGAAGAGAGGCACTTGTTCCTGGGGGAATGTTACGTCCCCAGTCCGAAGGGCTGACTCGGTGGGACGTACCCCGACCCCGAGCTGAGAAAGACTCTTGGACCTGGGGGAATGTTACGTCCCCAGTCCGAAGGGCTGACTCGGTGGGACGTACCCCGACCCCGAGCTGAGAAAGACACTTGGACCTGGGGGAATGTTACGTCCCCAGTCCGAAGGGCTGACTCGGTGGGACGTACCCTGACCCCGAGCTGAGAAAGGCACTTGGACCTGGGGAATGTTACGTCCCCAGTCCTAAGGGCTGACTCGTGGGGACGTAACCCGACCCCGAGTCGAATAACTAAGTGGCCTTGGCGGAACGAATCCAGCCCCGAGCCGATTAATCAGGTGGCCTCGGCGGAACGAATCCAGCCCCGAGCCGATTAATCAAGTGGCCTCGGCGAACGCATCCAGCCCCGAGCCGATTAATCAGGTGGGACTTACCCAGAAGGGAAGTGAATCAACCTTTTGAAGCCCTACTGAGTCCGGCACAGGCGTCCCCCTACCAGACCAGCGGAAAACGAAAACAAAACTCTGAAAAATAAAATTAAAGGGTGGGGGCGACTTAGCGCTTGTCCCAAAATAAAACGTTTCGCAAGTATAAACAACAACACGGATGCCTCAAAACAGCGTCCTGCCCGAGGTCTCCAAAACACAATTCTGAATCTTTCAATTCAGTGTCCCGGCGAACCAGGATTTGGATCAGGAGAGCGTTTGAATGGTAAGGGCACATCCTCTATACGTCGGGTCACTGTGGAGCCTGTGTATTGCACGAGGGCTCCTCCTTACCGCGCTGGAGCAGGCACACGCTACAGGGGCACAACGCATCCCCGTGCTGCGCCTCTCTTGGATCCAAATGATGAATGGATCAAAGAGCGTCCGGGATACTAAGGACACATTCCTCCTTAGGTCCGGCATCACTGGAGCTAGCAATCGTCACGGAGGCCTCATCACTCCCCATGCTATGCTTTCCCACGGATCCATTACATCGGGTAAGTGAAGATCAAAGAGTGTTCGACACATTAAGGGCATATTCCTCCTTATGTTCGGTAACACTGGAGTAAGCAATCGCCACGGGGGTATCATCCCTCCCCGTGCTATGCTTCTCACGGATCCTATGCATCGAGTATGTCCCTGAGGACCCCGAGCCAAGAGAGATATTTGTTCTGGGGGAATGTTCCGTCCCTAGGCCAATAAGCACGACTCGGTGGGACGTAACCCGACCCCGAGCTGAAAGAAAGACTTGGCTCTGGGGGAATGTTACGTCCCCAGTCCAAAGAAGCCGACTCGGTGGGACGTAACCCGACCCCGAGCTGAACAAACATCGATCTCGGCGGTACAAGAGCAGACCCGAGCTGGAAAGAGACATCGGTCTCAGCGGTACAAGAGCAGAACCGAGCCGGAAAGAAACATCGGTCTCGGCTGTACAAGAGCGGACCCGAGCTGGAAAGAGACATCGGTCTCGGCGGTACAAGAGCAGACCCGAGCCGGAAAGAAACATCGGTCTCGGCGGTACAAGAGCAGAACCGAGCCGGAAAGAAACATCGGTCTCGGCGGTACAAGAGCGGACCCGAGCTGGAAAGAAACATATGGCCTTTGTAGGGCGTCATGGTCGGCATGTTGAACCTTTTCGGGAATTTTGCTGATTTTATTTCTTCTGTGAGGGGGGATTCCTCTTTGTCATCCCGGGCGTCTCATGTACCTGTTTTGAGGCTTGCCCCCACTTGGCCATCTCTTTCTTTAACCAAGATTTTACCTCGCTGTTTGGGACGCCATGTCGCCTTCTGTGCTCTTCTTCATGTCTGTTGCCACGGGTGCGGTGTTCCTCACGCCTTGGGATCTCCCGAACAGTCTCGTCGTACTCTGTGCCTCCTCTTCTAGTGTAGCGGAGACTATCATAAGAGGAATCTGTCGAAAGTCTCTCTTCTTCTTCTTCCCATGTGTCCTCTGCTTGTGAATCTTTTTCCACAACTATGGATTTTATCCCGTAAGGCCCCCTCTCCTAGGTCCATCGTCCTCACTTGTATTCACAACCCTCTTTCCATCTGCTATCTCTCCTCTTCTTTGATTAGCTCTGGTTTCGGGCTTCTCGCGGTTCCCCCCTTCCATTCTCTCCAGTCGGTCGATCATGGTTTTTAGGAGGGTCTGACTATCCTCTCTGTCATTCCTTATGTTTTTTTCTATCTTCTTCATCCAATCTGTGGCTGGATTCCCCGACGATTGGTGATTTCCGCCTTCTGCCATCGTCTTACTACGCGAACCGCTTTTTGTTGAGTTCCCCACAGACGGCGCCAACTGTTGACGGCGGATTTTGGTCTCAGGGCAATATGGGAATATTACTCCCGAGACAATCCTCCCTCAATAGTGAATTTGTTTGGTTATGGGGGACCAAAAGCAAACTTAGCAAAAGACAGATAAATACGCCAATCGACAAGGAGATTTAACGTGGTTCGGCGGATCTTGGTCCGACCTACGTCCACGGGCACAAAAAGGATGATACTTTTATTACTCAAACACGCTTCTCAGCTCTGCTTCTTGTTTTTTACAAGTCTGATGGTAATGATTCTGATGATGATATTGGTTCTCTTTTTTTATTCCCCCCTTCTACACTCACTCTACCCTCCTATTTATAATGGTGAAGAAATAAGATTCCTATTTGTACAAGAATTCCCAGTTGGAGATGGTTTCCTTTTCCTATAAGGATTCCTAGTCAAAAACTACTTTTACTTCCTTTATCATACTAGGACATTGACTTACTAGTTTACCCCATGAAAGTAGGATAACTTACTATATTATCTTGTATGGATAGAATGCTTTATCTTCCCGAACATGTCTTGCCCTATGCTTGGTTTTCACGAGGTCGGTCTTCATGTGGTCGGTCATAATAGTCTTTTGTACTGAGAATGCTGTTGTCGACCTGATAATTGCCCGGTCATCTTGAACTCAAGTGTTCGGTCACTAACAGTAAAGTTCCCGGCCCCTTACTGTTTAACTCTTTAGTGGTCGGGTCGGCATTAATAATCTTGACTGAGAAGTGAATTACATTTTTTACCCCTGTCGTGCTGCTTTAAATAACATAGTGCCTGAAAACACCATTAACATCTGTCCCCTAGTTCTCGGTTCCAACGAGTATGCAAGTTGGTGCCGGGAACTATATAAAGATGGTGTGGCTGATCGCTTTGCTGGTGGTCGCTCCAGAAATCACAGAGAAATTGCCTTCGCCATCAACTAAGTCTTCTGTTTCTATCTTCATATCCTCGGTTATTGGAGATGCTGACCCTATTCAGAACGATTCTCCACCTCGAAGTATGCAAGTTGGTGCCGGGAACTATATAAAGATGGTGTGCTGATCGCTTTGCTGGTGGTCGCTCCAGAAATCACAGAGAAATTGCCTTCGCCATCAACTAAGTCTTCTGTTTCTCTCTTCATCTTCATACCTCGGTTATTGGAGATGCTGACCCTATTCAGAACGATTCTCCACCTCGAAGCAAATTGCTTACTTGGGTCGTTCCATCAGGAGATGAAGTTCCTCTTGTTGTCCAAGCTAAAAATGACTCCTCCTCTGTAATATCTGTACCAGAGATTTGGAGGTCCTGACCCTTGACTGATCCAATCTCGATTGTGAGGAGAAAATTTTGCCTCTGAACTAACGATGATGTGCTCGGTGGCATGTGATCCTGTCTCGAGCTGTGAGAGATGCTCGGTTCTGGGGGAATGTTACGTCCCCAGTCCGAAGGACTGACTCGGTGGGACGCAACCCGACCCCGAATGAAGAGAGACACTTGGACCTGGGGGAATGTTACGTCCCCAGTCCGAAGGGCTGACTCGGTGGGATGTACCCCGACCCCGAGCTGAGAAAGACTTTGGACCTGGGGGAATGTTACGTCCCCAGTCCGAAGAGGTAGACTCGGTGGGACGTAACCCGACCCCGAGTGAAGAGAGACACTTGGACCTGGGGGAATTTATGTCCCCAGTCCGAAGGGCTGACTCGGTGGGACGTACCCCGACCCCGAGCTGAGAAAGACACTTGGACCTGGGGGAATGTTACGTCACCAGTCCGAAGAGGTAGACTCGTGGGGACGTAACCCGACCCCGAGTGAAGAGAGGCACTTGGACCTGGGGGAATGTTATGTCCCCAGTCCGAAGGGCTGACTCGGTGGGACGTACCCCGACCCCGAGCTGAGAAAGACACTTGGACCTGGGGGAATGTTACGTCCCCAGTCCGAAGGGCTGACTCGGTAGGACGTACCCCGACCCCGAGCTGAGAAAGACACTTGGACCTGGGGGAATGTTACGTCCCCAGTCCGAAGGGCTGACTCGGTGGGACGTACCCTGACCCCGAGCTGAGAAAGGCACTTGGACCTGGGGGAATGTTACGTCCCCAGTCCGAAGGGCTGACTCGGTGGGACGTAACCCGACCCCGAGTCGAATAACTAAGTGGCCTTGGCGGAACGAATCCAGCTTCGAGCCGATTAATCAAGTGGCCTCGGCGGAACGAATCCAGCCCCGAGCCGATTAATCAGGTGGCCTCGGCGGAACGAATCCAGCCCCGAGCCGATTAATCAAGTGGCCTCGGCGGAACGCATCCAGCCCCGAGCCGATTAATCAGGTGGGACTTACCCAGAAGAGAAGTGAATCAACCTTTTGAAGCCCTACTGAGTCCGGCACAGGCGTCCCCCTACCAGACCAGCGGAAAACGAAAACAAAACTCTGAAAAATAAAATTAAAGGGTGGGGGCGACTTAGCGCTTGTCCCAAAATAAAACGTTTCGCAAGTATAACAACAACACGGATGCCTCAAAACAGCGTCCTGCCCGAGGTCTCCAAAACACAATTCTGAATCTTTCAATTCAGTGTCCCGGCGAACCAGGATTTGGATCAGGAGAGCGTTTGAATGGTAAGGGCACATCCTCTATACGTCGGGTCACTGTGGAGCCTGTGTATTGCACGAGGGCTCCTCCTTAACCGCGCTGGAGCAGGCACATGCTACAGGGGCACAACACATCCCCGTGCTGCGCCTCTCTTGGATCCAAATGATGAATGGATCAAAGAGCGTCCGGGATACTAAGGGCACATTCCTCCTTAGGTCCGGCATCACTGGAGCTAGCAATCGTCACGGGGGCCTCATCACTCCCCATGCTATGCTTTCCCACGGATCTATTACATCGGGTAAGTGAGGATCAAAGAGTGTTCGACACATTAAGGGCATATCCTCCTTATGTTCGGTAACACTGGAGTAAGCAATCGCCACGGGGGTATCATCCCTCCCCGTGCTATGCTTCTCACGGATCCTATGCATCGAGTATGTCCCTGAGGACCCCGAGCCAAGAGAGATATTTGGTTCTGGGGGAATGTTCCGTCCCCAGGCCAATAAGCACGACTCGGTGGGACGTAACCCAACCCCGAGCTGAAAGAAAGACTTGGCTCTGGGGGAATGTTACGTCCCCAGTCCAAAGAAGCCGACTCGGTGGGACGTAACCCGACCCCGAGCTGAAACAAACATCGATCTCGGCGGTACAAGAGCAGACCCGAGCTGAAACAAACATCGATCTCGGTTATGTTAGGATAAGATTCAATAACAGGATCAGCACCTCTTTATTTGGAGGGACGTAAAGGGATGGCAGTGGTAGGGTATGGTGCGGGTTTGCCATTACCAAACCCGCACCCGCATATGTAAATAAATTACCAAACCCGCACCATACCCGTTGCGGGTTTTATTTTCATTACCAAACCCGCACCGCATATAAAATAAATTACCAACCCGCATTGGTACCCAACGGATTTTTTGCGGGTTTTTAAAATAGTGAATTACTTTGTGTTCTTAATAATATAATTTTTTTAATTAAATAATTTATTTTTAAGTGCTAGCTGTAATTTTTCACATTTTTTTTTCATTTGACAAATACAACATGCAATGTATGTATATACAGTACGTAGATAACATAATGTATGAAAGATTCGATACCCTATGTTTATTTTTTTCATATAAACATAATTAAAACGAGTTCTAAGTTAGCCAACTCAATCGACAGAAGCTAAAAAGTAATCACCAACATTTGGTCATATTTTTTTATGCTAAGTGTAATGAAAGTGATGCTTACAAGGCTCAAGTGGTGTAAGTGTAATGAAGAAGCAGTAAAGCTACTGAAGTTGCAGCAAACACTAGCTTATTTTGCTCATCTACAGTTTATGATCATGTGAACTTAATCCAAATTTTTGTATTATAATTTTTATTAACAAGTGATTAAAAAAAACAATAATAGTCATGTAAAAAATCTTCAGTTGGGCAGGTTACGGGCTGCGGCTGAGTGAGAGTGTGGAACTGTGGATTAGTGTTTTAGGTTTAGGTTTAGGTTTTGTTAGTTATTTTTATATGAATGTTTTTTTATATTATCCTAAATATATTAATAAATAAAAAATAATATTGCGGGTATGTGGATACCCGCAGCAGATACCCGCATTTTTTTCTTAAATACCAAACCCGCACCGCACCCGCAGCGGGTTTTGCTTTAAATTACCAAACCCGCACCGCACCCACTAATATATTTACCAAATCCTACCCATTGCGGGCGGGTTTTTGCGGGTTTGCGGGTTTGTGGGTAAAATTGCCATCCCTAACCATTGAGCTTTGCAGCCGCGAAAAATTCAGGATGACTTACATCAATCTCTTCGTGGCTGCAAATGAATGAAAAAGGAAGCAATAAGTTCCCTAACAATAATACTGATGCGCTCAAGAAAAATAACTAAAAATAGTCGACATAGAGAATGTTTTGTTTCTTGTTAGGCAAAACTTTTTTGTTTATAGCAGAGTCTAATTTTCACTTTCCTACATACTATCCACTATAGAAGCTGGCATATAATGCAGTTTGATCACCCCCTAACTTTAACAAAATGATGAGCATTTAAAGAACATACTGTGTGTAAAATTAAATATTTTATGTTGACGGCGGATTTTGGTCTCAGGGTAATATTGGAATATCACTCCCGAAGAAATCCTCCCTCAATAGTGAATTTGTTTGGTTATGGGGGACCAAAGGCAAACTTAGCAAAAAACAGATAAACACACCAATCAACAAGGAGATTTAACGTGGTTCGGTGGATTTGGATCCGACCTACGTCACGGACACAACAAGATGATACTTTTATTACTTAAACACTCTTCTTGGGTCTCTTTTTGTTTTCTACAAGTCAGAGCTTGAAGATTCAGATCCCCTATTTTGATTCTCTTTTTTCTTCTCTGTTGCTGTTCTCTCTTTCTCCCCTCTACACTCACTATACCCTCTTATTTATAATGGTGAAGAAATCATATTCCTATTTGTACAAGAATTTCCTAGTTGAAACAATTTCCTTTCCCATAAGGATTCCTAGTCAAAACTATTCCCTTTTCCCATAAGGATTCCTAATTAAAACTACCTTCACTTCTTTTATCCTATTTGGACACTGACTCATCAGTTTTTCCCCATGAAAGTAGGATAACTTATCTTCTGGAGCATATCCCGCCATATTCCCGGTCTTCATGAGGTCGGTCATGATGGTCCTTTGTGCTGAGAATGCTGCTACCGATCTGATAGTGCTCGGTCATCCGAACCAAAGTGGTCGGTTATCGGATCATAAAGTTCTCGGCCACTCACTCATGTGGTCGGGTCGGTATTAATGATCTTTGACCAAGGAGAAAATTACCCTTTTGCCCCTGTCGTGCTGTCTTAAATACCATAGTGCCTAAAAACACCATCAACATTTTACTTAAGACATTTTTAGGAATTGGTAGTAGGGCTGGTAGTCAATCCAGCAGTATGTGAATGGCTTGATGACTTCTAATAGCTAGAGGAAAACCCAAAAGATAAAAAAAAAATGAAAATATTCACCCAGCACCTACCAGTTTTGAGGGGAATAACTACTCACCTTACATTAAGATCACCACACCATATAAGAGGCTTCTCTGAACATTGCACAACAAACTCTTGGATCCTCTTATCCCATTTTCTTCTTCGTTGAAATGAGTTTTCCTCCTCTTTCCAACCATTGTTTGGTGCATAGGTATTCAATAAACGGAAAGTCTCAAATTCAGCTAAAATGACCCTGCCATCTGGTTCATGCTTCGAAGCTGACAACAACAAAAGTGAATAACTTAACTATTATTGCAGAAGCAAACAAAGAAAAAAAACAAATAGACAAGTTCATCCATATGTCCTTTTTAAGTTTTAGCCCTCAGTTGTCACCACTCCACCTAAATTATCATCATGACCCCAAAATCAGAAGATTTTAAGAACTTCAACCAAAATACTGCAGTTCAAAAATAAATTCATGCCTACAGCTCCAATTTTCAACAATTGCAACCATGAGTTCTTGTTAATCATGACAAAACCACATATAACCACTAATATATACAAGGAAAAGCAAGGTACTGCACCATATCCCAACTCCCCGCAACCCACCTACACTCCAGTGATTGATTAAAGTTTGTGGAACAAGAAAAAGCAGTAAGCTTCAAATTGCCACTGCAAAATCTGTTAAAAGTTTTATGATATGAACAGAAGAAAATGACGGATTGTAAATCAAATACCTGTTCTATCAAGGGAGAAAGAGACCTTTTTTGGTTGAAAACACTTCTTTACTAACAATGCTGTCCCCGCATACTTTGAATCTGCAAGAGACCACCAGATCTGATAATTTCTAAATGGTGGACTTGAAAGAGCACGCATCAGTATCTGCATGAAGAAAAGAAATGGTGATTACAAGTTATAAAATTATCATAAATGTGGGCCTCAAAAGCATCATAAGAATTGCAAGAGATGAGTTATAAATAGAATAAATCTAATTTCCATCCCAATAATAGATCACTGTTAGGACCCAAGGGGCGAAATAGGAAATAAGAAAGGGTAGATGGGTCATTTTAGTTATTTAGGGTTTAGATATAAATTAGGATGTTTTGTTTCATTTGAGGGGATGCTATTATTGTTGTTGAAATTTGGGAAATGGAGGGGAAAACCCTAGGGAGGTTGTCAACACCTTAATGTTGAGCAAGGGCTGGTGAATCCATTCACCTTCAACTATCTTGTTATTTTCGTTTCTTTTATTAATTAAAATACAATTTAGTTATGTTCTTGGTGTGATTTCTTGTGTGATTGTTTTGTGGATTTGGGGGTTCCATCAATTGGTATCAGAGCATTACGCTCCTTGGCCTGTGTGGGAATCGCATATCAGAGGAAGAAGAAGAAAATCAAAGCAGAAATCAGCAAAAAAAAAAAAAAAAAAAAAAAGCTAACCCTAACCCTAACTGCCGCCACCCACCACCAAGCACACCAAAACATCCCCCTCACGCCGGCGACCAAAACCCCTCCACTCCCGTCACAGCATCACCAACAATGTTTAAAAATACGGTGCGGCGCCTCGAGGCGGCAGGCCATTGAGGCGTGAGGCGGGCCTCCTCGAGGCGGTGAGGCGGGCGCCTCGATTGTAAATCGGAAAATAATCCAAAATACATTCATTTCTTCATAATTCATAATATGTTCAAAAAACTATTGATAACTAATCCAAAATACATTAACTTCTTCATAATTCATAGTATGTTCAAAAAATTATTGATAACTAATCCCTAAATAAGCTATCATTAGTGTCTAACGGCATGAAGCTTGGGTCAAAATCTCTATCATCATCAGATGGCTCATCATCCAAAAAACCTAGACGCAAAGAACAAATTCATTAACAACAGTCACAATCTTTTTTTTTTTGTTTATAAAGAAGTCAAAACGAAGACGTTTAGGCACCCCCAAAACGTCGTTGTTTCGGTGGGAAAACAAAAAAAAAAAAAAGTATGAACGTGAGGCGGCCGCCTCAGACCGCCTCACGCCGAGTCGGCGCGAGGCGGCCGCCTCACGCGGTGAAAGGCGGGAAAATTGGCTATAGCGCATTAGGCGGCCGCCTCGAAACGTATTTTTAAACACCGGTCACCAAAAGCCGCCGCGACAAGCAGCGTGTTTCGCGTTTCACCGCCGCCTCTCAGCCTGCTTTCGCCGTCAACAACCACCAGCAAGAGACTCAGCACAAGCCGACGACTTCACCCAGCATGCTGTCACCGCCGATCGACGTCTGTATCGCCGGAAAACTCCTGAAACAGCCTCAACTGTCGCGGCATTCTTCGCGTCAATCCGCCGCCTCGGCGAGCTTCTGACGCCTTCGCTGCCACCAACGTACTCAGCATGTTCTACTCTCTCAGATCCGACCACCCCTTTGCATTTCCGACCACCGGCAGGTTATTTACATTCTCACCCCTAAGGTTTCTGATTTTTGCGATTTGGCCCAGAAAGTTTCAATTTCTTGCATTTTAGTCCTGCATCTGTTATTCTTGGATTGGTTAAGAAAATGAGGTATATTGGGGTTTCATCTGAATTGGGTTTCATTTGGCCCAGAAAGCACTTAAGGGTGATTGATCTTGATGGGGTCAAAAAATTAGCCCTAGAGACGGAAGAGAAATTAGCAGAATTGGGCAGATTGACGGAATTCAGAAAACGGAGAATGATAAGTTCACGCAAGACCGGAAGATCCCGAGCCGGTAATGGATTTGTGTACCAGTCAAATGTTAGAGGATAGGATAGAGTTGAGGAAGATCCTTGGAAAAAGTTTGACTCAATGTTGGAGAAGATGCAGAAGATGATAAAAAGGATCAAATATCAATTCTAAGATTCACACTGATGCCACCACCTCACTTCAAGAGGCAAGTACTGGTCTGACACCGCATGTGGAAAGCAATGGAAAAAAATCTGAGAACCTTCCAAACGGCTGACCGGGAAACTTCAAGCAACTTTCTATGGTTGATTTTCAGTTTTGAAGCGATAAAGGCCTTTGTTTTCGATGTGATGAGAGATTTCATCCGAAGCATGTATGTCAAACTAAGACGGTTGAATATGTTGAGGTCGGGGATCCTGTCATCATGGATGAGAGTGAAGCAAGTAATAAAGCCGAATGTAATGAGATGAAGAGTGAAGAACTCAATGTAGTTGAGGATGAGGATCGTGCTCCTAAGACGATTGAGTTTTTAAAGAAACAAGAGCACGCTAAGGAGGAGAGAAAGATAATGAACCGGAATCGTTTGTTATTCCTCGAGCGAAGAAATTGGAGGTGCCATTTGCACATTTTTTAGGTTTTGTTGGTGGATCCGTTGTCTTCGGATCGGTTCTGCAATGGATTATTCTGCACTCTTATCAATCAGCTGAATTTGTTGGTTATCTGGAGGAAGCGTGGGACTTCATCAGGACAATGTCGTTCAAATCTGGGATATCCTTTGATGCGATCGTCATATCCGCACTCCCACATTGAGGACAACGTGTTTTTCAAAGGGGGGAGTAATGTTAGGACCCAAGGGGCAAAATAGGAAATAAGAAATGGTAGATGGGTCATTTTAGTTATTTAGGGTTTAGATATAAATTATGATGTTTTGTTTCATTTGAGGGGATGCTATTATTGTTGTTGAAATTTGGGAATTGGAGGGGAAAACCCTAGGGAGGTTGCCAACACCTTAATGTTGAGCAAGGGCTGGTGAATCCATTCACCTTCAACTATCTTGTTATTTCCGTTTCTTTT
Source organism: Zanthoxylum bungeanum (assembly GCA_019454045.1). NCBI lineage: Eukaryota > Viridiplantae > Streptophyta > Magnoliopsida > Sapindales > Rutaceae > Zanthoxylum > Zanthoxylum bungeanum. The sequence continues at coordinate 957,418 of SKCR01001385.1, read as the reverse complement.
ATTAATTAAAATACAATTTAATTATGTTCTTGGTGTGATTTCTTGTGTGATTGTTTTGTGGATTTGGGGGTTCCATCAATCACTCACTGATATCATTCAGGACATAAACACAATCAAATTCACATAAAGGAACAAAAAATAAATTATGTTACCTGCTTTTCCTCACGGGAAGCTTTTGTATCATCTTTCAACTCTCCAGGGTTTTTCAGTGCATCCTTTGAACCAGCAGAGGGCATCCTCACTTCCTACCATTAACACACAGTTAGAGAGGTTCTTGGCCACATATTTACCAAACTTATTTCTCCATAATCAGCATGTGAACACATTAAAGTAAATTTATTCATAAATACTAAAAGAAAACAACACACATGTTATAGTATCAAGATGATTCTATAAAAAATTTCTCCACCTTAACTCAACACAATCATAAAATGGAAAATTATTAGGTACATACAATGATGCAACCGAAACAGTCAAATTCCAAATCAAAAATACAACCACACACATTGATCAAACTTCAAATACCCCACATACACAATCACATACATTCATCGAATTCAAATTTATCATAACAAAAACAACAAGCATCATACAGTATTAAGATGATATAAATAGCCTTACCCTTATTTTATTTTTTTGCAAAGAGGCTGCTTCCGTGACTTGTGACCTTCAGGTCTCAATGAATAACTTTACCATTACACGAAGATGATATAAATATACAGTAAATAAAAATGAAAACTATAATCTACATGGAACAGAAACAACGAAATTCCAAAACAATATCAAAACCCCACACATTTAATCAAACGTCAAATGACCTAAACATCAAACACTCGAGTTCAATAACACAATCACAACCGTAGAGAGAGAGCGCGAAAACCACCTGTATGGCAATGACGTCAGGGTCGAAGGTGGTGACGAACTTGGAGAACTCGGGCCAGTTGTTTTTGACACGAAGAAGCAAACTATTTGCGTTCCATGTTACGAACTTGAGCGGGTCTTTCTTGCTGCTTTCCTCGGTTTCAGCTTCAGTCTTTTCGCCGTCATTCTTTGAAGGCGAAAACGAGGCTTTCTTAGCTGAGCCTTCCTTCTCTATCGGCTTAAAAAATCGCTTCATGGCTTTTGATATCGCTTTCGCTTTCGTGTGAATCACAGTCACAGTTGCTTCTCTTCCTTTTCTTCCCAATTAAACCACACTCTTTCACAGTGCACTACACCACTCCGGCTCTCCGTATGCGCACATTTTTTTTTCATTTCCTCTTTTTTAATCAAGGGTGATTTTGTCTTTTCATAATGAATTTCTTAAATAGTTTGATCCATTTTATTGGTTAACGGGTCCTAACAAATCAGGCCCAATCCAATTTAAATTACACCAAATCCAATCAATAATCATACCCGTCTACTTTCTATGACGCGCCTGAATGCGCAGTACGCACCCCGAAAAATATTTGTGGCCTCGAGGCTGGATAAGTTCTGGAAAATAAAGACCGTTAGAAAGACGCGACACCACTTCCTTGGCGCTCTAATGGCATCATCGTCAACAATCTATCTTTCATTGCCTACATTTTCTTCTTCAACAGTTTATAACTCTCGCAATCACGTTCCCATTTTTAGCTGCAAAACGAATGAGAAGAGTTGCTTATCATCATCTTCTTTGCGGGGTTCAAAATTATGGGTCAACAAAACAGCGAGTGTAAAACGAACGGGCACGAGAAATAATAGAGTTAGTTGCTTGGCTGCTGCTGATTCTTCAGTTCTTCCGTCGGCCCTTTTATTTGACTGCGATGGCGTGCTTGTTGATACTGAGAAGGATGGCCACAGGATTTCTTTCAATGACACTTTCAAAGAAGTACCCACACTCTCTTGCTTTTTATATTTTCTGGTTCTGCAAAATGAGTTTAAAATTCATTTATTCAAGCTAGAATATTAATTGTTGAATGATCCAAAAATATTTGGGGAAACTAAGCACATGAATTTGTTTTCGTGTTTGTTAGGACGGTAAATTAGCTTTAGTTTTATTTGTCTTTGTAACATGTTACCATTAGCTAATAAACATATGACTACATATGTAGTTGTATTAAATACATATCAAAATTTAATGCGAGTTTGTGCTAAACACTAAATCAATTGGCATAACTCTCCTAAACATAATTATAATTTATTTAGTAGTTTTTAATATTTTAACACTCGTGGCAAGATATTATTAGGTGATGTATGCGTGACGCGGTACAACCGTTGCGTTCTATAATTTTTTGGTTAGGTAAATGATAAAATTGCGAATGACTTTGAGTGCATGACGACATGGAAATGGAATTAATTGTGCAGAAAGAATTAGGGGTTACATGGGATGTGGATTTGTATGGCGAGCTGCTTAAAATTGGAGGTGGAAAAGAAAGGTGTACATATAGCTTCTGCTGAAAGTTAATTTGATAGTTCCACAAGAACAATAGAGATAATTAGGACTGTGTTGATTCTGGTCTTTGTAGGATGACAGCCTACTTCAACAAGACTGGTTGGCCAGAAAAGGCGCCATCGAGTGAAGCAGAAAGAAAGGAATTCATTGCTTCTCTTCACAAAAGGAAGACAGAATTATTCATGGCTCTTATTGAGAAAAAGTTGCTACCTCTTCGGCCTGGTGTTGCAAAGTTGGTTATTATCTTAAATTCTATTTCTATAATCAGTATTGATTTTTGTGTTTAATTGCATATAATTTCAAATTTGTAACTATTCAAGAAAGGCTATATCCTTCACGCTTTAGTCTAGGCCATAGCAAGCCAAATCGCCGGTAACACCCGTATGTTATTTGATTAGGTTAAGACTTCAGACTTGTGTCCTGTAGTCGTGATGTACTTCTTATATTACTTGCCTTATCAACATTCTGATGTCAGTGACTTATTGCCTTCTTTTATATTTCTGTGTTATTCTCCATCCAAGGTATGCATTAAATCTATCAATATGAGTTTGTTGTCTGATATCAGTCACATATTCTTCCATTTCCTCACATGTTTGCTCAACAGTTATCATTAATTAGGAAAAAAATTTTAGAATTCTGATGCATGCTTTGATGAGTTTTCTTATTGCTTGTTCAGGCTAATCGATCAGGCTCTAGAGAAGGGAGTCAAAGTTGCTGTATGCAGCACCTCCAATGAGAAGGCGGTATGAATAATCAGGTTCTACGATTGTATTTGCTTGTGTGATTAGTTTACCATAACTGGAGATGATACTTCAAGCAATGAGAACACACTTTTTTCTATCCTAATTATTTAAAGGCCATTTTGATAGGTCAGAGTTTCATGCTTCTCTAAAGATAACACTTTGAGGGAGAATTTTGGAATAATCAATGAAGAGTCTGAAAAGTAATTAAAGTTTTGACATTATTCTCAACCACCTTTCACAATTTAGATATGTCTGTCTTTAAATTTTAAGGTCAGGGTCAAGAGTTCATAATTAGTTTGCCATTGTTTTGATAACAATGGATTTGGATCTTCCTCTCTCAGAATCTCAGATGACTGAACTATATGCACTATTTTCAGGTGTGTGCAATAGTTTCTTGCTTGCTGGGACCAGAGCGAGCTGAAAAAATACAGATATTCGCCGGAGATGTGGTTCCCCGCAAAAAGCCTGATCCAGTAAATCGTTCCCCTCTCTTACTGTTGATATAATATGCAATTTAGCCTTCAATATGAGTTACCACAGCTTTAATAGGAAATTGGATTGCCTCAGACTTGAAATCCTTCGTGTCTAGGCATCTGACTCTGATAGGAAAAAATTAGAAGGAAAATACTCTTTTCACTTAACCTAAGACAGCCTACAAAGGAATTGCCTCAGACTTGAAATCCCAAATTTGTAGGCCGAAGACGAAATTCGGCATCTACAATATACGATATGTGTTTGTTTGTTTGGTTTTTAATGTGAATTCGGAGAACTTACTTTCAAGTTTTTCTTTACTTACCTTTGTTGTTTAAATATGAGGATTTGTTCTCTGCCACTGAACTGCGTTTATTCTTCCTGACAGGCCATTTATACTCTAGCTGCCAACACTCTGGGTGTTGATCCTTCAAGGTACTGGATGATAACTGGATCTAGCTGATCATATATATTATGGTAATCGATTATTTAAGTTTTTTCTTGCTTAATATCTCCTGTATCATGTCAATAGACCTTTGTATTCGCCACAGCCACAGGTTTGGATTCATTCGCTAACATCAATTTAATAGCACATGCAGCTGTCATCACTTCGTTACTATTAATCAGTGTTTCCACATTCTGACTCATATATGCTTAAATTTACATCATCGATATTCTTTTCTTGTATGAAATGTTTTTTACTTGATGGTAACTCCCTTTTTTCTTTTTCTACAGTTGTGTTGTGGTTGAGGACAGTACCATTGGACTTGCAGCTGCTAAAGCAGCTGGAATGAAATGTATAGTAACAAAAAGCGGGTAACTTTATTAATCACTAACTGAATTTTTAGCAATTAGTTGCTCTCCTTCTGTGGTGTTTTCTTGGTGCATATGCATATAAGGCAAACCTTTCAAAGTTGTGAATAGTTTTTATGTTTGCTCATGCTCATATGCTAATTTCTGAATGCAGTTACACAGCAGAGGAGGATTTCTTGAATGCCGACGCAGTTTTTGACTTCATTGGAGATCCTCCGGAAGAGCAGTTTGACTTGGCCTTCTGTGGAAGCCTTCTTCAGAAGCAGTATGTTGGTTAAGCCATACAATCCTCTGTAATAGTATCAATCTCTCTTCAATCTATTTCTCAACAAATTCTTGTACTACATTATTAATGTATCTATCCCAAGGGTCCAAGGCAGTAAATATTTTTTGAGATAATTGTACTGACAAGTTACTAAAGCAAATTTGTGTAGTTCATAATCCAAAGAATCATGAATGATTTTGGTTTATGCAAGATTTGATTAGATATGTTAAGTAAAAGCAGAAGAGAAAGCAATCAAAAATTGAGTTAAGTTTCCAGTTTTTGCAAAGAAAGTATTTGAACTTGAGCCTAGGATTGCCAATTCAATTGAAGCTTCTCCAACCAACAGCTGCATTTCTACACAAATCCATCCATTTTTTTTTCCAGACCCATAAGTCCACAAATGCACAAGGGCAAGAAAATGACAATGCAATGCATACAGAGAGGATGATGATGATTGATGGCGAGAATTGTCTCATAGGGCATGGCTACCGATAACCAATACCCATTTAACATTGTGGGGTCCTTGAAGAAATAATATAGTTGAAGCAATGTCTTTTTATATCAATACATAAAATATCGTACCCCAGTGTATTAAACTTTTATTATAAATAAGGTTTGGTGTATTTTTATTTTCGCGGAGACATCTAAATCTCAACAAATATTTGCAAAAAATAAAAAATAATAATAATTCCCTAGCGTTGTCAAGATTCACGAGTAATTAATTACAGGCAAAAAAAAAAAAAAAAAGTAGCTTCATTAACCAGAAAACATACAAACAAACTTAGCAATGAAATATGTGTGAACTAATGCCAGACTGGAACAGATAAAGCGTTGGAAATTTCTTGAGCACCCATTGATTATCAAGAACCTTCTTTCTTTTTTCCTCTTTTTTGTTTATAATATTTTAATGAAATTATTTATTTATTTATTTTATAGCTCATTGTTGCGAGCTTTTAACAATAACTTGTTAAAAAATAAATAAAATAAAATAGAATGTGGATTTAAGGTGTGGTTTGGCGGCGGATTCAATGTGTGGTTTGGTGACAAATGACTTGAGACATAGTTGTTAAGTATTGGGTTCAAGTCCAAATGATGCATTTCTTGTATGGGTATCGGACATTCGAAATTTTACATGATCCGCTTAACATTGAGTCGGGTGGTTTAATGACAATGATTTCCAACATTAAATGTCTCCTTTAAGAACAAAGAATTGTCCCTAATGGGCGTGGTTTGGTGGTGTAGGGCTCAGGATCTCACCTTGATGTCCTGAATTCGAATTCAGAAAGTGCATTTCTTGTAAGTGTTTGGGACAGCGGGGATTTTACTGCTCCGCTTAAATCCAGAAAAAATGATTAGACGGTGAGATTTTCAAAGATTTAAAAAAAAAAAACAAAAACAAAAAGCTAACCAAATACGTGCATTCAAACCAAAATTTGCCGTCAGCCAGCATATTTCAGCTCATTGTAAAGAAACCAATCTGGCCCACAGCGAGAATAAATGACTAATTGCGTCCCAAATGCCGATTATATAAATACCCCACCACCACCAGCAATTCATTCCATCAGTCATCTAATACAACAACAAAACATCAATTATATTAATTTTTTATACCATTATGAAAAGATTTTGTTATTTTTGGTCCATTGAACATATCTTCAGCTTTGCTTCTAAGCAATAATAATAGCATTGTCATTATTTCTTCAATGACCAACCAACCAACCAAATTATAAATTAGTTGGGTGTAAAAAAAAAAAAAATTATATTGCAAAATTGTGTAAAATTTTTAATTGTATTCGATAAGCTTTGAAGGTCAATGTGTTGTGTCACAGATTCGAAAGTTGAAAATTTATACTTTCTGAAAGTGAAAAAAAAAAAATAGAATCTTTACTGTTGCTTTGATGCAATCTCAGGAGAATGGAAATATGGAATCCAAATTCAACTAAAATGCTGAAATCAGATATCACATCAGTGCTTGGGATTCCAATTCTGGTTCGTCTCTGTTATCCGTGACCGTGACCCGTGACCCGTGGAGTAACGGGCACATTGGTTCAACATTTAGTCTCTTTTGAGATAGAAAAGCACAAGCCAATTCAAAAACATCCAAATTGAGATAATTAATAAATAATCTTATTATTTATAAAATAAAATGACAAATCTCATACAAAAAACAAATTAAATTTGTTTACGAATAAAGAACAAAGAATTAATTTTTTCTCTTTCTAAAAACTACCTCGGTATCAAGCCCAAATCCGTCAACTTTCCTAACCTCAACCAACTCCGACTCCTTAAACAATTTTACTAACGGCTTAACACTAAACAAATCATTAGCCGAATACTTATCCGCCCGTCGCGATAACGCCACGTGTAAAACGCAAACCCCGCCGGGCTTCAACGTCCGTTCGATCTCCCCGACAAACTTCCACGGATACAGTGCGTGATCAAACACGTTAGAGAATTCGAAATCAAACGTCCCGTTATCAAACGGCTGTGCATGAAAGTCGCCTTTGATAACAAGCGGCGGACGGGGAACCAAGTCGATGCCAACGGAGTCGGAAACGCCAACGAGCTTTAACGCAGCCACTTCTTGGCCGACACGCGCCCCTATTGACAATACCTTTGATTCGTTAAACAAGAGCTGTCTTTGCTTTAGGTCTTGAAAGAAATATGAGAACACATGGACCTTGCGCTCCCAGTCACGTGTGGTCCATATCTTTCGGAGTTTAGGGTTTAGGGTTTTGTTCAGCTGACGTTGGATGTACGTTTCGTAAGAAGCGTACCCAGGTCGTATACGGAGATCCTCTCCGGAATTTTTGTTCGGAGGTAGGGTTTTCCGGTGGTGGAGCGACTGGGAGAGGGATAAGAATGTGAAGAAGAAGAAGAGAGAGAAAAAGAGAGAGACGAAGAAGGGTTTGAGGAGGAGTGGTAGTTTGGGGATTGTGGGTTTCATTTCTGCATGCATGTGAGCTCAGAGAGAGAAGGAGATGGGGTGTCTCTAAAATGAATGTTTTTGAGAGTTTTGTGTCAAGGGGACTCCATTAAAGGTGTGTGTGAGTATTTTTGAAGATTTTGTCTGAGCTTCAAATAAGAGAGAAGACGATGAAATCAAGGAAATAAAGATATGAAAGGATACATAAAGAATGAGCAAAGGGTGTGTTTGTTTTGAGAACTTATACAAGCTTACAAAAGAATCTGACAAATTGCTTTTATTTTTTTTTTTTTATTTTTTATTTTTTATTTTTTATTTTTGTTGTTGATAAATGACAAAATTGAATTAATAGAGATTTTGAATACATGCCCACAAAGTAATTTACACGTTGGGTCATTTATTTATTTTTGGTGTGAAGTGAAGTTGTAATTGCCAACAACTCAAGGCCTTGCCCACCGAAATGAACATACTTTTGAATTAAAAAAATGTTACCGAAAAGATGAAGCATATGAAGAACAGGATATAAAGATTGTCCTACGCGTTCTCTACCGTTGTAGCTTGAAACTATATTATTTTCCCAATTTGAACGCAAAATATAAATAAATTTTAAGTGTGAGTTGGAACCCATGTGAATTAACTGGAATCTTTAATAATGATTGAAGGAATTTGCATTATGACTGTAATCATGCTACATAATTAGCAATTATTTGTGTACAACTAATATGAAATTGGTGGTGTAAGATTTATGATCTCACTTTGAGATATTGTGTTCGAATTCAGGAAGTGTGTTTCTAGTAAGAGTCTGGGACAGCCGATGATTTTACATGTTCCACTTAAGCCAAGAATGAATAATTTATCGGTAGGATTTCCAACAATTTCCAAAAAAAAAAAAAAAAACTAATATGAAATTTACCATATAATAAATTCTATAAAATTCCAAGGGTTAGTGATTGGCACGCGGCAGGAATTTTGTATTCGCGTAAAAAGAGTCCAACTGTAATTTTGTTTCATGTAGGATATCATTTGAACACCACCAATTTTTTTTTTAAAAATTTTTGAAATTTAAGACTCAGAAGTCAAAAGCTTAAAGTTGTGTATATAGAAGGCAAAAAATGCCCACTATATTTCTATTGCAAAGAAATGTATACGTGTATTGACTTCAGATACCAAGATGCCCCCCTGTACGAATTTATTCATAACAATCATTATATTATATGAATTGATCATCAATGAATATCAAGAGTTTGAGGCAACTTGCCATGTTCCTGATGTTAATTGATAATACGTGTTTCTTGAATTTATCAATAACAAACCTAAGTGGGAAGCGAAAAGAATTTTCTCGAAGGGAAAATCGATACGCAAGAGGCAGTAAAATAAAAATAATTTGAGAGCTTGCATTAATTGGGGGGCAGTGAACAAGCATCGAAAATATAAACGTTGACTAATCTAGCTAACAATGAACTTAGTAACATGAACAACATCATTACTAATCACACTTTAATGTAGCTAACTTTGAACGTGAGATTTTAATTAAGCATGGTCATTGTAGCTAGCTAAGCTTCCCCGCCATGGTCAATTTCTTGGAGTGTAATAATGTAAGATTTGTTAGGGGGTTCAACAAGAGAGGATTTGAATAAAGGAATTAAACTTGGAAGCTTGTTTTGTGATGGATTTTTTTTTTTTTTTTTGGAAATGATGGAAACTCCGCAACCAACCACCCATTCTGGGCCGCGGCGCAGGTAAAACCACCGGCTGTCCCAGACTCTTACAAGAAGTGCACCCCCTGGATTCGAACTCAGAACCTCAATGTGAGATCTTGGACCCTACACCACCAAGCCACACCCAGGACGTTTTGTGATGGAATATTAGTGATATACTACTAATGTGAACTAGGGGATGAAAAAGTTCAATAGAATTATGCTTTCCAGATTCCTCCATTATGGCCTTTGGTTTCATCTGCCATCTGCCTCACAACTTTCTTCTCAACCAAGTCCGGAAAACTAAAACTCGCATCATGGAGGAGAGGAACATATTTATATGTCAATTCATAGTGTTGATTACAAAACTCCATGTCTGATAGCAATCAACTGAACATCTAGACTGTTCGGAACACGGATGCAAGAAGTTGTAACCAGAAAGAACCACGAGCATGATAATATAGATGATCTCATCGTAAGCCCTGAATAGTGTGTGAAAATCTAGGTGTCAAATGTAAGAGTGACTTTATTTCATCTACTAAACCAGACCTCAAAATGGAACAAGCTATGATGCACTAACTCTTTGGAAGGGTATAAGAAACCTATAGACCAAAGTATTGACATTGAAAGATAGAATGGTAAGTGCGTTCTATTCCAAATGAAGCATGAAGATTCCAAGAGAGGCATTTGTTAATATCTCCTAAAAGAATATGATACATAGCTTTATAGGCCTAACTTTAGGATTGGGGAAAGCTACTTACCTTCACTTGACTAATATTACTTTTGAAGAGAACATGTGGATAATTCTGCACACAATCTAGACACGGCCACTGCCTTGACCATATTGGACTTGGCTGCATCCAGCAACGGGTCCGCCAGGAGGGCTTTGTTAAAACAGAATTGAGCTTCATCCCATCGACCCTCAGCAACAAATACTAGTCCTAGATTGTTAAAAGCAGGAGCATAATCAGGCTGCAGTTCAAGTGACTTTGTGAACATTGCCTTGGCACATTCATATCGTTTCTGCTGCCGGTATAGATTTCCAAGGTTGGAAAATATAGCATGTGCTTGGTCGGATGTTGCCAATGCCAATGCCCTTTTGTATACATCTTCAGCTTGTGATGGCTCATCGGACAATTGAACTGAGATGCCTAGTGACAAAAATTATAACCAAAAGTCAATATTAGAATGAAAAAATTAAATGGCTCAACATAATATCGTAAATAACAAGATATCATGCTTCATAATTTGTGAGATACCAAGATTAGACCATGCATAGCTACACTCTTTAAAACGGGCGACTGCAGCCTTGAGATACTTTTGAGCTGTTTTAAATTGTCGGTAGCAGAGACTATGAAGGCCAAGTTGGTGCCACTGCATGGCATCATCTGGATCCTCTGCCACTGCCTGATCCATATACAGAAAATTAACAAGGTGAAGATGTCAATTATAAAGAAACGAGAAATTGATGGTATTTTCTTACAAGCATGGTTTATTTAATGTAGTATAATTTAAACAGCAAAGTCTTGATACTACACATTATTCCAAGATCAAACGTAAAATCTAATCAAATCCGTAGCTACAGAAAAACACATTTAGCATACTTATCCACATGAGAATATAAATGTACAAAAATTGAAAAATTAACACAGTAAATCATCAACCCAAGTTCATTCATATTTGCAACAAATACTATCAACAGTGGAGGAATATAAGCCAACATCCAAGGGAAAGTACTAAATAGTCTAAAATTTTGTACTCTCACACAATTGTCAGATTTTTTATGAAAGAATACCTGCTTTAAAGTGTAAACAGCACGCTCTTCCATTTCTGACAACTCATTTTGCTCTGTTTCAAAAGCAGCGGCAATCTCATGATGGGCTTTCTGAACAGTGGCAAATCCAGCCCATGCAATAGGAGGTTCAATTTGAACAGAATCTCCTTCTCTGAGTATTGAAGCCATTTCATTTCCAGCCCAGGAAAGCTGTTCGCTAAGTTCTTGAGACCTTTCTGCATCCTTGATCCGGTGGACTGCAACTGCATATCGAGTAGACATACAATTTGGCTCTAGTTTTGCTGCCTGGGAGCAATATCATTGCAAGTAAACAAGCTAAGCTGAGTACAACTTCAGAGTAAACAGAGCAGGTATAGTTTGATCACATACCGCACATGCATCAGTTACTAAAACAATGATGAGCTTTGCCACTTAAAAAATAGACAAAATTCAAAAGAGTGGCATTTGAACATTCTTTTTGAAAAGGCAAAGGTGAAAACCATTTCATTAAAGATCAAGGAAACCCATAAACAACCTCATAAGAGGTAATAAATGACTGGAGCAATAAGCCATGAGCACCTTCTCCAAGCACTTGCCAGAGCTTCTGTGGTCACCAGCCACATAATATGCATTAGCAAGATTTGCCCAGATATGTGCTGCTTTGGGATCTGCTTTTAATGCTGCTAGCAAGCACTCCTTTGCAACATTGACAGCAGCAGCCTGATCTACAGAGGCACTCTCACCAGCGTTTGCACCGGCACCTGACAATAATCGAAGAGGGGTGTGGTAAAATTGGTTACTTTAACCAGCTCACATCACCAAGAATAAGCAACATTCCAGAAGAAACGGAATTATATCCTCTATCACCATCCTTAACAATTTCTTCTGTGAATAGAAATCATTGAGTCCAGTTCATATAAACTATACCTGCGACAACTGAACCATATTTACACAAAAGAAGGGCAGCATAGTTGATTAATGCAGCAGGATGGTTTTGATCTTTTAGTATCAAATCTTGAAAACATTTTGCAGATTGCTCCAAATCTCCGCTGTAAGATAGAAACAACTAAGATATATGATTACATCAGTGAAGAAAACACACTCTAACCAGAAACCTTTGATCTACATTAACAACTGATAACTGTCTTCTTTTACTAAGTTCAGAAAAAAAAATTGACCATAAATCTCATGCAACTACAATTATCTAACACTTGTCATAATGTTGACAGATTATACATCCTATCACCCTTCCCTACAGATTCCAGATATTTCCCGAGTCAGTTATTCATTTGTTGCTTCTGCATAACATAATTGCTACCCTTTTTCCTTACTATTTGTTAACCATACGATATTAAAGATACACACAAAATAAAAATGTAGTGGATAAATTAACAGCATATGTATTATACCTTTGAAGGTAAGCAATCCCAAGGTTTCCTAGGCAGTCACAGTTGTTAGGATCAACAGCCAATAAAGACGACAATACTGAAATAGAACTCTAGAAAATATAACGAATTCAATATCAGAAAATGAGATGCGAAAAGAAACTGTGGACAACAGCTACAACAATGTAATGTACCTGTAGGCAACCACTTTTAAGGAGTATCAATCCTAAAGTATTCCAAACAACTGCCTGTCTTATATCTGATTGCATTGACTCCTTAAGTTTGGAAAGAATTTCCTCAAGCTCTTCAGGTTCAAGTTCTTTATCCAAACTATTATCCCCTGAACTTTCAAGTAGTACGCACTATACATTTAATGTTACATGTCATACAAATTAGCAACCCATTGTTTCAAACTTTCAAATTCAAAATACAAAAGAAACAAACCCCAAAAAATAAATAAATAAGCAGCCGCACCTGTGCATGGTGAATTTGGATCATAGAAAGCAACTCTGGCCTAGCAACATCTGCCTCACATCGGACTAAAATCTCTTCCGCCTTCTCATAAGACAAAACAGCCTTTAAAAAATTCCCAAAAAAAAAAAAAAAAAGTTAACAGGTATCAAGCACATCAACCAAAACATAAAGATAGATGATTTCCCAAAGCTACCTTTTGAGGCTGACCTAATCTCTGATACATAAGACCAAGCAGGAAATGCGCATGGGCATTTTTCGGCATCTTCCTTGCAACATGTACTAAGCCCTACAAGCATATACAGAATTGAATAAATTTAAATTCAAATGGGAATTAATTCGTAACACACAAAGAGTGAATAAACAGAAGAAACTAACAGTTTTAAGGCTGCTGACTTTTTCCTCGCGAGAGGATGAGGAAGTGCCTTGACCAATTTGATCACCATCAGCATCAACTCCAAACTCAACACCCGAATCCATCTTACTACTAATTCTTGAACGACATTTCCCCAATTTGTTTATCTTTTTACATTCTACTTCAGCTAGACCAATCTCTTTAGAGGTCAAAACACCACCTTTATCATTGCTATCCTCATTCGTCAACCTAAAACAAAACGGTGCGTCTCAGCTCTCTCCTATTTAAAATCTTTTCAATTTATAATTTTTCTACTCGATGAAACTCAAAATTAAACAAGTATGGGAAGGAACTTACTTACCTGGTGAGTTCCGGAGCTGACACGTGGGGGGATGTGTCGGCGTCGGTTTCAGGAGGATTAGCGTTGAGGTCGGCCAATATGAAGAGCTTATTAGTAGGCTGAAGCTTCTTAGGGGCGTCCTCCGTCGAGCTCTCTGCGGTTCCCACTTCTGATTTTACGGGCACTCTGTACAGTTCGGGCACTTCCGGTTCCATAACTCTACGAATGATGCAAGGAGGGGGAAGAAAGACGAGATTTTAACTTTTAAGTCGCTGGTTTTTCAGTCTATATATAGATTACAGATACAGATTCCATTTGTAGACCTGTCCAGATTTGGGCTGGGCTCACTTTCATTTTAGTTTGTACAAGAAGCCCAAAATTATTTATCTAAATTTCTTTTCTCTGTTAACATATTAGGAGTTTTTTTTTAAAAAAAAAAACAAAACCAACTAAGTAAAATCTCCGGCTCCCGCTGCGACATACTCTTAAAAAAAGTGCATCCCATGAATTCAAACCTATGATTTGAACGACCAAATCCACACCCCTTGGAACAAAATATTAGGAGTTGTGTTGCTTCTATTACTATTTTTATTTATTTATTATTTTTCTTTCATTTAAATTACTAGAAAAACTCAATTTTCCAGTAATGAAAATTGTGATGAACTAAAGGATTACGTCACACTTGTGCTTGAAAGAGATTTTTATGAGCCCGGCAATGGGTTGTGTTCAAGTAATTTTTTATATTGTGTTCTTATGGTGGTGTATTAAATTATGCTAAACCCAAATTTATCCATTAATTTATTTTGTCAAAAATTAAAAACTCAAACTCAAATTCGTTATGATTTTTACCCGAGCCAACCCTTTCAATCCGCTCATTGTTGTAATTTGAAATAATTATACAATATAAAACAAATAACAATTTGCAAAACAAATATTTTTAAAAATATAATACCAAAAATATTAGTATTCCTAATGTTTAACATCATCAAACGATTTCAAAATAATAATAATCATCACCAACTGACGTAGTCCACAAAATTTTATATAGTTATTTACTTATTTTAATAAGTCCACTTGTCAAATAAAAAATAGTTTTTAGTACTTTAATAGTCTTTCATGAAAACAAAAGAAAAAGAAAAAATAAAATTTACTTTCGTAAGCTTACGGTGTAATGACGAATGAGCGAAACAGTTTCTAATGCCTTGAACTATATTGACCCATTTTTGTAACAGATTTTAACTGGTAAACCCAAGTGACAATCCGCCAATCATTTTTATCGTATGAATTCGGATATGCTGACAAATCACGTGAACCATTCGTCTAGTGTTAATAAGTCGCGTGACCCTGAAGCAGCGCCGGAATTTATTAAAAAAATTAAGGTCTACTTCCCTGAAACCAATCCGGAAGATGATGATATAGAAACGACAACAGTGATAAAAAGAAAAAAAAAACATTCTAAACATTATATTGCAAGTACCAGCAACATTGTATCACATCTAAATTCTTAGATGCTGTCACGAAACCTAAAGCAATGTCTCGATGAAGCAACGAACCAACTTTATACATTGGACGGGATCATAAGAATCTCCATCAGAGATGATCACCAAAGAGAGAGAGAGAGAGAGCACATCAGAAGGAATCCAGACATCCCATATCATCATCTATCTATCCACCTTTGAAGCGCAGAACAGTACAGGAGGTAATAGGAAACAACATACAAGAGAAAATAGAAAGTAGGCATATATTCTCAAGTAGCCGCAGCTGGAACAAGGACAGCATCTGCCGCAAGTAATACAAAGGCTGGTAGGAGCCAACCTTTCTTCTGGGCATACTCGACATAAAATGTGAATTTCTCCTGCGCATTTGGAATGTCGAGAGCCAGATCATCGAGCCCATCCTTGATCCTGGCGAAGCCTTTGGTCATCTGATTGATAGTGATTAGCCCTTCACTGAAGCACTCCTGCAACAGGTCCAGTATCCTGTCATTCTTCTTCTCCATAGCCATGACCAATGCCTTCTTCACGACTTCATGATTAAAGAAAGGCATTCCAAGATCTCGGATACACTGGCAAGCTTCATTTACAACACCTCCACTTTCATATTCTTCCAGTAGTTTCACTATCTTGTCCTTTGCATCCTCCACGGCCCAGCCTGTCCCACCTCCCCAGCAC
The DNA here is from genome assembly GCA_019454045.1 of Zanthoxylum bungeanum. Lineage (NCBI taxonomy): Eukaryota > Viridiplantae > Streptophyta > Magnoliopsida > Sapindales > Rutaceae > Zanthoxylum > Zanthoxylum bungeanum. The sequence continues at coordinate 941,594 of SKCR01001385.1, read as the reverse complement.
CTAAGAAGTCTCTCACCTGCATGACGAGCAGCAACAAGTGATTGAGCTACACGCACAGTCTCACTCCCACTACAATCCGGTGGCAATTTGCTGCTAATCTCTTCTAAGTTCAGTGGAGCCAGGACATCGTCAATCACAGCCCTAGCCAGAAAAAGAGCAAGCTCATTTGAGGCGTCCAGGATATCCAAAGCTGTATCTTCCGCAGATTCCAGGAGCATGACAAAACCATTCACAATATCTTCAATTGAGAATATCTCAATGTGAAGAGCAGAAAGCAAAACAGATGCCATTTCTTTCTCTCTATTCTTCCTGTCCATAGCAAGAGTGATCAGCTTCTTCAGGAAAATAGGGTTAAATTCAGGTGCCCCCAGATCTTCAAGACTTCGGATGAGTTCAGGAATGTCATCCGAAAGAAAATACTCATGAATTATGGTCACTATCTCCTCCTTGTAGCACTTCACTTTTTCACCTTGCTGTGGCGTTCCATCTTCACCCAAAGACTTCATGAATGAAGCATCCAGCCATCCTTCAGAGATAGCCACAGGGATAATTGATTGGAACAAGTTCTTCGCTGATGGAATGTCAAGAGCAAGGTCATCAAGACTCTCTTCTAACCTAGCGAATCCTTTTGCCATTTGACTGGAACTAATCAAGCCTTCCTCAGCTGCTTCCTTTAACAACTTTAATATAAGTGGTTCAGCTGTTCGAATCTCCATCGCCAGAACCAAAGCCCTTTTAACCACTTCATGATGGAAGAATGAAACACCCAGCTCCCTTATGCACCTACATGCCTCAAAAGCATCTCCACTCTCGACATATTCCCTCAACAGATCACCAATCTTTTTCTTCACTTCCTCAACAGTGATATGAGTGCTACCACCCCACCTCCTCTCTACAAGTTCTGCATGGTGTGGAGCTGAGAGATAACTCTTCTCAGCAGTTTGAATAACCTGAAATCCTTTGGAGGATGCTGGAAGTGTTTTCTTTGCCCTTGTGAGGAAAGCCGGGGGAAGTATGTCATCAACCACAGCACGAGCGACGAACAAAGCAAGGATATCAACTGCATCTAGTATGTCGACTGCAAGGTCATCAGCAGACTCAAGAAGAATGACAAACCCATCCCTAATCTGAGCTGGGCTGATGACATCAGCATATAGTGCTGAAAGCAGAACTGAAGCCATCTCCTTCTCCTTATCATGCCTGTCCATGGCCATGGAAACAAGCCGCTTGATAAAGTATGGATGATATTTGCTGGAGCCAAGTTCCCTGAGGTCTGATGCAGCCACTTCCACATCACCAGTAATAAAGTATTCCTCTATGATGGAAGCAACAGCTTTCTTGTAATCATCCAAGGGGTCTGATATAGCAGCCCCCACAAGTTGATAAGGTTCCTAATAAAAGGATACCATAAGAGCAGTTTATGATTACTTGTACAGTGCCCAATGAAAGCAATTTAAAAAAAAATCCATTCCAGCATAGAGCGTTTTTACCAACCAAAACAATGAGATAAAATCATATACCTGATTAAAACATAACAAGTAAGACAAAACCAAAAAAAACTGTAGTTACCTCTCCACTGTCATAGTTAGGATCATTCCTATCAATATGAGATTCAACATCAGTGTCGAGCAGTTTTCCCCATGTGCCCTTGCCACCAGCTCCATCTATAACCATTAGTCAAAGAGTACGGTAGCCAATTAACATGAGATGAATGGGGAATGCTGCTTTACAATCAACAACACAACTAAAACAAGTTAAAATAAACAGTCATAATAGCAATCCAGCATCATTCAGTGCCAACTATTTAGAACTCGGTTAGGCAAATAAATGTCTATCCACCATATATACATATATAATTTGAGCAACTCTTATTCAATGATGCGAATAACACCAACTTCCTAGTTATTGTAAACAATAAATGCTTCATGCTTGTTTTCTTTTGTATATGCAATGATACAAATAACACCAACTTCCCAGTTATTGTAAGAAATGCATGCTTGTATTTTATTTCGCGAATAAGCTTGTAAGAAAATGGTATATGCCCAAGTTCAGTGCATTCACTTATCAACTCCTCTACATCAAACAAATCTCAAGGTATGAAGTAATAACCCCGTTTAAGCCCTACCACCCTGCCAACTTGCAAGAGAAAATTCTCTTTATCGCATCCTGCTGTGCTTCAAGAATTCTCTAAAACCATCACATTAGGTTTTATAAGCATCACATGTTTTTATGCAATTCAGATCGCAGAGCAATTCCCCATTTTAAAACACAAAAATAAAAAAATACCAGTTGCGACTCAGCAAAATGCAAATCATCCATGGAACCATCCAAAAATAAGCACTGACATATAGATTTCATGGCTTTTTTACCAGAAACAAAAAATTGAGGTTTTATAAATTACAATGAGCCATCAAATTATAATCGCGGATTGAACACAAATTACATTCTACGATATTCAGATTTAGTTATTGAATAAATATCTATACAGGTATAAAGATAGACATAACAACAGCACTAAAGTTTCAATTCACGATTTCGCTTCGGTGAGGCCAGAAACCAGCAAGCTTAAACCAGTGTCGCAGGATAGTAGGACATCAGATGAACCAACTATAACGCATAGTAATTCCACATTTATGAAAGCTCAAGTTATCGGGGATTTTAGCTTATAAGTTGTCAACCTTATTTGTTTGAAAGCTAGTGGGTGTATTTTGGCAATGTCAAGTCTAGTACAGGTGGGAGAGAAAGATCTGACAGCTGGTACCACGATGCAATAAATCCAAGTTATCCAACTCATCCCAGAAGTAGAACAAAAAGATGCAAATAAAATAGGTCTGATCAAAATAAAGGCAAGTTCAATATAAAGCAACATGAGAACCAAAACTGCGGAAGAGCTATAACTTCAGGTCAAAAAAGCAAGAATTTTTAAATAGAAATAAATTTTATCAATCTCCTAAAACTTAAATAAATTACCATCATTAGGACAAACAACATATAAGTGCTTGACTCACCCTTCTTCACACGCACTAACTTGCCAGAGTGTGACCTACGCACGTGTCTTACAGCAATTCCAGCATTCGGTGCCTTGCCACCGCCAGCAGGAACTTTCAAATGATGCTCAGAACCAGAAAGTAAAGACGTGGGGGACTTCGGGGACGATGACAAAACATCAGCATTTTGGCACGCTATTTTCAATGTTTCCCTCTGCTCCTCCGTTAGAAATCCCTCACTCGATGCCATTTACACTCACCAAATATATGTAATGCTTAAAATCTAAAAAAAAAAAAACAATGAACAAAAGTATTAATAATTCAATCATCTAAAAATGCTAGATGACATAGCATTTCATGTCCGATGTTTAATTTCAAGTTCAGAAGCAATAAAGCATCAGCGATTAAAATAGTCCTGACTCCTGAGCCTGCTATTTTAATATGGATTAAATAAGAAATAAACAAAAAAAAACGAACAAAAAATAGTGAAAGCAATGCAAAGATTCACAGAAATGCTAGAGAACTTTACAAAGTTTGGTAGAAGAAAAAATGAAAGAAAATAAACAGATACGTTAATAACAAACGTTACTTATTTTCTTAGTCACAGTAACGTTTCTACTCATTTTTCAGGAATAACGAAGAAGAGTGTGCTTGCATACCTGTGTGCGTAAACTTGAAGAAGATTGAATCCAGGACCCGAACCCGAACCTTCTGTGCTTGGCCCGGATCTCGAGCCAAGACAGGAGAAGCAAATCGGATCTCCAAATCCAATTCTAACCGCAAACAAATACAAAAAACAAAATACAAAATAAAAATAAAACGAATAAGAATCTCCGTATCGGAAACCCTAGATCACAAACGAAGCTCCGGCTCGCATAAAAAGCGGATCCGAATCCAAGTGTCTTTGTTGTGTGTCTCAATCCGTTGAGAGGGAGACGAGAAATGGATGAGAATGAAAATGAGAGAGAAAGTGAGAGGGAGAAGGAATTTATATATGGAGGCTACAGTTATGAGTACACGTCATCACTGGGGGGGTTTTTTGGGTATTGTATCACTTTTGAGTGTCCACGTGGCGTTTCCGCTACAGGCACTTTATTTGTTGTTACCTGTCCTTTGCTTCCACCCGGCTCATTTAATACAGTGCCAATTTGCTCGTTTTAGGGTTTTTGTTATGTTGAATTACGAAATTCTCCTTATTAAATTAGATTACGTTCAACAAGGAAATGATAATTAGTTTTGCTTAAATGCTTGCGTGGCAAGAAAATGCGTGGCATAATAATTAATTAGTAATGGATTTCAATTTTCAAGTGATGGTCTCCTCTACGGAAGGGCTACGATTGGACAATTCTTTGTCCAATTGAATACATGAAAGTATTTAATGGATGAATCAAATTTTTTCATAAGAATTATTCCTCCAAATAAAATTTTAGTGATAGCATTTGTTAGGGTTTTGGCGCGAGCGCAGCAGAAGCTCGCGATTCGGGTGAAATCGTAATTTTAAAATTTTTTAAATTATCGAATAAATTATTTAATATATAATATGAATAATTTATTCATATTGACCGAACCGACTACCCAAGTCAGCCCCAACAGCACTAGGGTAGTTCATGGGTTGCCCGAACAATGATCAATTCACTATTTGGGCAGTCGTCACCCGGTTGGCTCAAAAGTCACCCGGTAACACCGTTTTTCGCTGTTTTCACATATTTCAACTCCGAAACAGTTTCCGGCAATTGTTCCAACACCCAAAACACATCCAATACATTTATATGACATAATTTTCATCACCATAAAAATGGTTTTTCCAGATCTAATCCAGAAGGCAAAAATATCAATTTTTCATGCTTTAATCCAACTTTCTCAACATTAATCACAACACCAATCCAAGTCACCGCTAATAAAGCACCCAAGAACAATTATAGGCATTACAATAGTGGTCATAACACTCTAGAATTGCAACATATCATCAAATGATCAAATTGAGCAAATATTACAATAATATCATTCAATACTACTTCACACATGCACCAAGCCTTATAAACCATCTTCCAAATAAAAAAGCCTCAATTTTTAAGAAGTAAATAAACCCTAAAACCATTCTAGTAATTCAAGAATAAGAAACTAATTTTCTACACTTAAGAATATTAAAGATTACCTATTAATTTTCAACATTCTTTAAGTTTTTCCTTGAATTCTTTACTTTCTTCTTTTGTTTCTTCAAACAAATTTGGAGAGCTATATTTGGAAGAAGAATTCGGCCATAGTAAGCAAGCAAGAAGAAAATAAAAATTTTCCTCTTTTTAAATATATCATGACCGACTTTTAAGGGTATTTTGGTCAATTTGTAAATTTATTTCAATTAAATAAAATTAAGGTTTATGTTAGCAAATCAAATTTGCACACCTTAAGCTTAATTGAAACATGTCACATGTTACCAATAATAATAAAACATTCTTCACAACAAATATGGAAAAAAAATCATTTAATTATTCAAATATTTAACATTTAAATATATAAATAATTAATTAATTTAATTATTATTATATATGTATTTTTATTTACATTAAATAACAAATACATATATTAATGACATGTGTCAAAGTATGATTTGACAATTAATTAATATGTATCAAATCAAATTTTGTATCAAATACAAATATACATTAATTATTAATTGACCAAAATTCCCTAAAGCATGTGTTTTCTTTTAACCGTTTAAACGATTATAATTAACTCATTTAATCCGGTGAAGTATTATGAATAATCTGTAGTATTCATAATGTGTTGCCTAAGTGTTCAACGAGTACACTTCATATTGTGGGACTCTCTAAGTTTAGGTTTATCCGTCACGAATTCCAATTTCGTGTACATAATTCACTCACTCATGAATTATGACGACCACAGATAATCTCGCTAAATTATGCAAGTCGAGATCATTGCATAGGTATAATCCTTTCGTCACATGTTATCCATATTATACATGAGATATAGATAAGAACGTCAAATCCTTATGGTATAATATAGTCGACTTTCAAATTTACAATCTCTAAATAACACTCGGAACTCACTTCCGAAGTTATACCATTGACATGGATTTACTAGATCACAAACACGTGTATGAAACATATGACATGTACACAAGACTGACAGATTCTATCTTGATATGCACTGAATATCATTGCAGTAGTCCACACCCAACGAATAGGCGGAGGTCTGATCTAAATAGATCGATGACGTGACTGTCATCAAAATATGGAGGATAACTCATATATCCACTGTGGTATCTCAAGTCGAATGACCATTATGCTCGCTCAACTCGAGAAGATTCCTATTGACGTTGGTGTACCATCTATTAGGAAATCTTAAGTGATTCGTTCAGTGTTTATCAAATAAACATCTACATGTCTATACGAGTCTCCCGAGACTCATGGTTCATTGGGATAAATCATCGGATCAAGTCACGATGTACGACATGTACTGGTCTCAGCGGATTTTACTAACCGACTCGTGTTAATAAATCTTGACCAGGAACTTTATTTAAGGATATACAACTTATAGTGACGCTTCTCAATGTCAATTACAAACTACGTTGTAACTGCGCACTACATTGTAGATCCTAGGGTCTTTGTCTAATATACACATATCACTAAATCATATTTAGTTTCAATCTAATTATAATTAGATATCTAATCGTAATTAGATCGAATATGTATATAAAATACAAGATGTGCTACCATTAAATAAGTAATATTATAAAGAAAAAAACATTAATCGTATTCATGTATCGAACATAAATACGATCCGAATTGGCATTCTAACACCAATCGTAAGAGCATTAGATGCCAACAATTAAATTAACAACTATCCAGGACAATTTATAACGTCTTATGGATACTACCAAAGCAAGGAGAAACATGTGAAACAATTATTAATAGCAGCTGAAACGACCACGAGGTCTCAGCTTGTTTGTTGTGAGGTGAGTCAATTGCAAATTTTCATTTTAGGAAACTTGACGAGATAGGCCAAACATTAGAATGAGAGTACAGAACAAGTTCTAATTTTTAATGGGAAATTAATTTTTTTTTTTCTGGGGGTTTGCAAAGTACGAAGGTTTGGCTAAGTCATGTGAATCCAAGTTATTGTGTAGGGTAAGGTTTCATGGATGAGGATGAAGATGATGTTTTAATAAAACATTTGATGGGGTGGCAGAGCCACCGAAATGGATATGGACATCTGTTAATGGCAATTCTTGATGATTCATCAAACATAAAATAAAATTAAGAAAAATACAATGAGGACGGTGCATAAATAATGGATGATAGATAAACTGGGGTCCCATAGAGACTGAAATTGCAAAATATAATGTAAGAAAGAACATAACAGAACATGCATCTATATAGCAACTAGACTTTAAGAGGTGTAGTTTGATGGGAAATGGCCTATGATTTGGTTGGCATGTCCTGAATTTGAGTTAAGGGGTGTATTTCGTGTAAGAATTTAGGAAAATCGGGGATTTTACCTTATTCGTTTAAATCCGGATAGAATGTTTGATAATTGGATTTCCAACATTTCAAAAAAAAAAAAATCTATATAACAACTAATATAATTACTTCATACTCCTACGCAACACCACTTCATATTTCAACATCCACTTTTTGCTCACATTTCAACATTCGTTCGGAATGGGTGGTTTGACAGCAGAATTTCAAACGATTCTAAAAAAAAAAAAAAGTGGTTTCTTGACTTCTATTTTATCTGTACAAGTTGATTATAAACTGCACTTATAACAATCTACTAATTCAAAGTACTATATGAGTTTTGGTGGATTGTTTCCATAAAGGACAGACATAAGGGCAAGTTTAAAAATACCCAGACTAATCAATTTACTCGAGTTTGAAATACAGGGAAGCTAAGTTGGATTTGTAGTGTACAGGGGTTCTGAAAACCAAAAGAATGTCATATATACATACTTCAAAGTATGAAAAAGACAATTACCGAAGAAACATTTCAACAATTTTACAAATTCACTGCAGCCTATGCTCTGGTCTGGTAAAGGATAATGAAAATTTTATGAAATGCTTCATTGTTATTATGGTTTCCCTTTAAACAGCTGAGGTATATCTTGGTAAACAAGAACCATTTCAAAGGCAAAGTCAAACCACCTGAAGGATTACTTGTCATAAGACAAAATAAAAAATAGACCTTTCATGTAGACAGAAACAATTAGAACAAATGAGTTCATATATTATAAAACTACATTAGTAGCATCATCACTGTCTCTCACTGGCAAAATTGAGTTCTTAGATGTCTTTTCTTATACTTCCAGAATTCTTCATTCTTTCCCTTCTTCTCAGCCTTCACCATTGTTGAAGTGAAGTTGCTGGATACCAGCTAGCTCATGCATAAGGATGCCAGCCATGAAACAACAAGCTGGACGTGTGAGAGACTCAACAGCAAAGAGCAGAAGAAATCAAAGAACCGAAAGGTGATAGTGACCCTGCCAAACTTGTTGACAGCTCCTCAAATCTCGTGTTACTGTAGCACGCGGTTTGGCATTATAAAAGAGAGCTTCTGAGTTCATTTTCATCATCCCAGAAATTCGAAATTGAGTGAGAATAGAGAGTAAAGTGGTGTGAGAGTTTTTTGTAAAGCTTTGATTTGTAAGCTTTGTAATTCTTTTGTGAGTAATATAAAAGAAGAGTTTTCTATCCAATCACCTCTATTATTGTGTGTTTAATCACAACAAGTGGTATCAGAGCTAAGGTTACTCGGAGGGATCCCGAAACTCGGTAATAGAGGTTCGGTTCGGAAAGTCGGTTCCGACGAAAGTTGTCGAAAATCGATTTTGAGCATACCATCAGACTTTTCACACGGCGAGACCAGCACAGTGGTATTTTTCGGCGATCGAACGGAGCTCCGGTGAAGCGTCACGCGCCGCACGCGCAAGTCAGAGATCTCTCCACGCGCTCCACTCGCAGACACGCGCTCCACGCGCTGCTCAAGGAAGAAGACGACCATGTCATCCGCCACGTGTCGTCCGGTCAGCGTCCAGTCAGCGCCACGTCAGCAAACACTGCACAATCAACAGCTCAGTCAGCAGGACACGTCAGCAACACAGTCAGCCGACACATGGCATCCAGTCAGCAGCCACGTCAGCTCAGTTGCCACGTCAGCATTGCCACCTCAGCGGTGCCTGGTAAATTTCAGATAGGTCCCTGAACTTTCTGGAAATTACAATTTAACTCCTGTACTTTCAGAAATTTTCAATATAGTCCCTGAACTTTTTGGAAATTGCATATTAATCCCTTAAACTTTCCGTAATTGCACTTTGGCCCATGTACTTTCGGAAATTGCACTCTGACCCCTGTAATTTCTGAAATTTCCAATTTGGTACCTGTGTCAGATTTTGACAAACGAAGTGTCATTTCCACCATTTTCGACCATTCCGGACGCAACGGTGTGGTCCGTTTTTTGAAATTCTGCTTAGAATTTTTATAATGGAAGGGGGCAACGGAAAAATGATTTTGTTAACCAGTACAAACTATTTCAAATGGAAAGGAAGAATGAAAGACCTTCTGTATGTGAAGGACTATGATGGATCGGTATTTCTGGAGCAGAAACCAGAGGAATGACCGATGAGAAGTGGGCTAATCTTCACCAGAAAACATGCAAAACTATTCGTCAGTGGATCGACGATAGTATCGTCAACCATGTCAGTGAAGAAACAAATGCACGTGTCTTATGGGGAAAGCTGGAGGAGCTTTTCCGAGCAAAGACTGGAAACAACAAGTTGTACTACATCAAGAAGATGATGGGGTTGAAATACCAGGAAGGTACAGCTGCGGCGGACCATATCAATGATTTCCTCGGTACCATGAAAGAATTGTCTGGATTGGGCATAGACTTCGGTGATGAGTTAAATGGCTTAATACTCCTTAATACGTTACCAAAATCTTGGGAAACATTCAGATCTACGGTGATAAATTCAGCCGCAGATGGGAAAGTCACTATGGAGATGGCGAAGACCATGATCTTCGAGGAAGAAAAGAGGACGAGAATGCAGGAGTCAGCATCAGCCTCAACCTCAGAAGCTCTAGTGACAGAAAAGAACACCAGAAGGGGGATGAGTAAAAGCCGAGGCCCAGGTAGACCAGACAAGAACCGGGGGAAATCAAGAACAAAAGATATTGAGTGCTATCACTGCAAGAAAAAAGGCCATATGAAGCGGGATTGCTACAAACTGAAGAACGAGCAGTCCAGGAGAGATGACGACTCTAATCAAGAAAGAGTTGCCACTACCACCGAAAAGACCTCCAAAGAATTCCATATTATATATGAAGAAGATGTTGTGAATCTTGCCAGCCACGAGACCAGTTGGGTGATAGATAGTGGCGCATCCATACACGCCACATCTCGCAGATACTTTTTTTCATCTTACACACCAGGGGACCACGGTGCTGTAAGGATGAGGAATGACGGACAGTCCAAAGCCGTCGGTATTGGAGACGTCTGCTTTGAAACAGACAACGGAACAAGGCTAGTGTTGAAGGGAGTCAAACACATCCCAGACATTCGGTTAAACCTGATCTCAACAGGCAAGCTGGATGATTAAGGTTTCTGCAGCACCTTTAGTGACGAATGCTGGAAGCTCACTAAATGATCAATGGTTGTGGCACGAGGTAAGAAAGATTCAACTCTGTATTTAATGCATGCTAAGCTTTCAAATAGTAGCATAAATACAGTCAACAGTAATGAGGCAGCCGAGCTATGGCATAAAAAGGTCGGTCACATGAGTCAAACATGGATGGAGATACTACGCAGGCGGAATGTTCTTCCGGAATTGAAGAACTCACACTTACGGAAGTGTGAACACTGCATGGCTGGGAAGCAGAACAGAGTGTCATTCCAGAGCTCCCCGCCTCAGAGGAAACCGGAGGTACTTGATCTCATACATTCAGATGTATGTGGTCCGATGCAGACACGAACACTTGGTGGGTCACTGTATTTTGTGAAATTCATTGATGATCATTCAAGGAAGATCTGGGCATACACCTAGAAGAGAAAAGATCAAGTGTTGGGAGTGTTCAATGAGTTTCACGCCCTGGTGGAGAGAGAAACCGGTAAGAAACTCAAATGCATCAAACAGACAACGGTGGAGAATACAGAGGTCCGTTTGATCAGTATTGCAAGACGCAAGGAATCTGACATCAAACGACACCTCCGAAGACACCTCAACTGAATGGCCTAGCTGAGAGGATGAACAGAACCTTGTGCGAAAGGGTCAGAAGCTTGCTATCACAAGCCAAGCTGCCGAAGACATTTTGGGGGGAGGCACTTAACACAACAGTACATGTTTTGAACATGTCCCCAGCGGTCGCACTGAAAGGTAATGTTCCTAACCAAGCCTGGACAGGTAAAGAAGTGTCATACGAACACTTGCATGTCTTTGGGTGCAAAGCATTTGTACACATCCCAAAGGACGAGAGATCAAAGCTTGATGCAAAGACGCGACAATGTGTCTTTATTGGCTATGGTCAGGATGATTTCGGCTACAAACTGTATGATCCTGTGGAAAAGACGATCGTCAGGAGCCGAGATGTTGTCTTTGTTGAAGACCAGACCATAGAAGATATCTGAAATGATATGAAGACAATGCCCCAGCAATACAGAAATGTGAATCCAGAACCTCATACACCGGTGCCAGTACGAGTTGAAGATGAGGTTCCCAGACATGAGGGTACATGTGATGAAGCTCCCAGAGATGATGATCATGATCAACCACCAGTACCAGAAGCTACACCAACAGTTCCACAGAGAAGGTCTGATAGAGAAAGGCGACCTTCAACCAAATACTATGCATATGAGTATGTGCTGCTTACTGACGGGGGAGAACCCGAGAGCTATCAGGAGGCTGTGGAAACAGAAGACAAAGAAAAGTGGGAGGAAGCCATGCAAGATGAGATGAAATCCTTGCATGACAATCACACTTTTGAGATGGTGAAATTGCCAAGAGGCAAACGGGCTTTGAAGAACAAATGGGTGTACAGAGTGAAGCAACAGGAGCATACTTCACAACCCCGATACAAAGCCAGACTAGTCTTCAAGAGATTCAATCAGAGGAAAGGCATTGACTTCGATGAAATCTTCTCTCCAGTTGTGAAGATGTCATCCATCAGGGTAGTACTCAGCTTAGCAGCAAGCCTCGACCTGGAAGTTGAGCAGATGGATGTCAAAACTGCATTTCTTCACGGAGATTTGGAAGAAGAAATTTACATGGAGTAACCAGAAGGCTTCAGAGTCAGAGGGAAAGATGACTTTGTGTGCAGACTCAAGAAAAGCCTATACAGTTTGAAACATGCACTAAGACAGTGGTACGTGAAGTTTGAGTCAGTTATGGGGGAGCAGGGATACAAGAAGACCACTTCAGACCATTGTGTTTTCGTTCAGAAATTTTCTTACTGCTGTATGTAGATGATATGTTGATAGTTGGTCGGAATCAATCGAGGATTGATAATTTGAAGCAGCAACTGAGCAAGTCTTTTGAGATGAAAGACTTGGGACCAGCTAAACAGATTCTTGGCATCAGGATCAGCCGTGATCGGAAAGCCAGGAGGTTATACTTGTCACAGGAGGAGTACATCGAGAAGGTACTTCAGAGATTCCAGATGGACAAGGCTAAAGCGGTTAGCACTCCTATTGCTACCCTTTTTAAATTGAGTACACAGCTGAGTCTCTCTACTGAGACAGGGAAGGAGGAAATGAAACAGGTTCCATACACCTCAGCAGTGGGAAGTCTTATGTATGCCATGGTGTGCACGAGGCCAGACTTAGCACACGCAGTTGGATTGGTCAGCCGGTTTATGTCAAACCCAGGACGGGAACACTGGAATGCGATCAAATGGATCATGCGGTATCTTCGAGGCACATCCAAAATGAGGTTATGTTTTGGAAGCAGTGACAAACCAGTGTTGATGGGCTACATCGATTCAGATATGGCAGGAGATGTGGATACCCGTAAGTCTACTTCGGGGTATCTGATTACTCTCTCAGGAGGAGCTGTGGCATGGCAGTCGAGGTTGCAGAGGTGTGTTGCATTTTCTACAACAGAGGCAGAATTCATTGCAGTTACAGAAGCTTGCAAGGAATTGATGTGGATGAAGACATTCGTCCAGGAATTGGGATTCAAGCAGGAGAAGTACATTTTGTACTGCGATAGCCAGAGTGATATCTATCTCGGTAAAAATTTCACCTTTCATTCGAGGTCAAAACATATCGATGTGAGGTATCACTGGATAAAGGACGTCCTGAGCTCAAGCTGTTAGAACTCAGGAAAATTCACACCAACGACAACGGTGTCGATATGTTCACCAAGGTTTTACCGAATGAGAAGCTTGAAATCTGTCGTGCCATAGCCGGGATGACAAAACTCTCCACATAGTCAGAGTAGGGAGATACAGAGAACTACGATTGGCTTGATCCCAACTCAGGGTACGTAGGCAGTCATACAGATGCAGCCAGGGGAGGATCCTTTTGAGGATTCGGTTTGGATGATTGATGATCGGCTCAGATTTTCACGGCAAATCTTCACCGAGGGGGAGATTTGTTGAATTGGAGTTGCTGGATACCAGCTAGCTCATGCATAAGGATGCCAGCCATGAAACAACAAGCTGGACGTGTGAGAGACTCACAGCAAAGGGCAGAAGAAATCAAGGAACCGAAAGGTGATGGTGACCCTGCCAAACTTGTTGACAGCTCCCCAAACCGCGTGTTACTGTAGCACGCGGTTTGGCATTATAAAAGAGAGCTTCTGAGTTCATTTTCATCATCCCAGAAATCCGAAATTGAGTGAGAATAGAGAGTAAAGTGGTGTGAGAGTTTTTTGTAAAGTTTTGATTTGTAAGCTTTGTAATTCTTTTGTAGTAATATAAAAGAAGAGTTTTCTCTTCAATCACCTCTATTATTGTGTGTTTAATCACAACAACCATTCCCATTTTGCTGTTAATTATACCAAGTATGGCACTCTTATCCCTTTTGTTCTTTGTTGCAGCTTTAACATCCAAAATCAGACATTAGCCTCTCATATGACCTCACATCTTGGACTTGCACGCTTTTCACCATCAGCTTGTGATAAAAAGAAAATGCCCTTTTAAAATCACGAGCACGAATAAATGTGTAGATCATAGTGGAATGAGTAACTGAGTCAGGTTTTATATTTAGAGATGCCATTTCTTTCAGTAGTTGGGGCAACTTTGAGGTTTGCCCTCCCCGTCCATATGCATTCATCAGCATATTATATGTCATTAATGTTGGCAGTAAACCAATCTTTCCAAACTCTGATACTACATCCCTTGTTTCAAGATAATGACCTTTTTTTAGCAAATCCCTCAAGAAGAGTTAAATGTCACCTGAGATTGGGAGCCTTCAACTTTTTCACTCATCCTCAAATTTCCAAATTTTCGTCAACATTCTGTGTCACCAGAATGCCTAAATGCGTCCAGTGGAGCTGTGTAGGTCTCTATGGAAGGTTTGATTCCTTATCCTTGCATGTTTTCAAATGCAGTATAAGCTTCTCGTGCCAGCCACGTACTGAATAAGCATGGATAAGTGCTGTTTAAGAATTTGAAGTTGGTTTTATACCAACTTTTTTCATCCTCAAGTATGCATTGGCAGCCATGTCGCTCATCTTCCTCTGCCTCCCTATGCTCTGATTAGATATTTACAAGATTTGACATTAGGCTCCAATCCCATATCCTGCTTTTCTAGTTTGTTTTCATCTCTAGAAAAAAGACCTTCCGCTGCTTCAAATTGGTTGGATTTACAATAAGCATTCAATTAAAGTGTTATACACAATGGCGTTTGGAGAGATCCCTTTCTTCTCCATTTCCAAATGTGATAACAAGATCTTCATTCTTGAGCCCCTCGTCACAGAATGATTTTATTAGAGCACCCACAACTTCTTCAATCAATTTGTTCTGTTCATTTTACTAGAGCACCCACATTATCTGGGATGATATTATTTGTTTCCATTGCTTCATACACCTTCCACGCATCATCATGCCTGATAAAGTTCATAGAAATCAACAATGAGCTCTACCCATGTGTTGGGAAAACAGTACTTCATGTTTAAGATGGTTTTTTCCTTTCTTGAAACTGCTACCTGGTAATTGTTTTCAAATCATTTCCTTGTTAATTTTTCTAATTATGAAAAGGTTGCAAGCTAAAATAAAAGAAGTTCTAGACTCATCCCCTCTCATGTATCCACAAATAATCCTTCTTTAAAGCAGCAAAAAACATTTATCAAAGAACAACCCCCACCTCATTTTCCCTAGGCAGGTTCTCCAAAAGAATTTTGCACATTTACTTTTCCTATCAACATAGTGGAAATCATGCATGAGCAACTCATTCGACAACTATAAACTTATGAAATTGTTATAATGATTGTGCCACTGAAAAAAGTATATTCTTATTTCTTCTCAAAATATCACGAATAATTAGCATTAAATCAAAACAGTCAATAACCATTAAAGAGCAAACAATCTATTACATCCATATGTGTTAGCAATCCTTATGTGTTAGCAACTTCCATAATAAAATCTTCAAGGGGCGTAATAAAATCTTCAAGGGGCGTGATTTGATGGTGTAGAATTCAGAATCTCACATTGAGGTTCTGGGTTCGAATCCAGAGATTGTTTTTCTTGTAAGAGCTTGGGACAACATGGGGTTTTACCTGCTCCGCTTAAGTCCGTAAGGGGTGTTTTGGCGACGGGGTTTCCAACGATTCCAAAAAAAAAACTTGTAACAAAACAAGTTCAATTAAATTGTCACGAGTCTTGGAGATATCATAACAATTGGACAAGTATGTGGACAATATTAGATGAAGATATCAGAGATTTCGTTCGTGTTGCGTTCTTATTTGGGTTCGAACGCTCAGCGTTAGTGTATCGTTTGATATTCTGTTCGAACAAAAACTTATAGAGAGCACTCGTTCCAGTTATATTCTTCATCACGTTCAAACGAAAAACTGTCCAAAATCTTCACAGTCGACTTGAGTTCGTTATTGCGTTCAAACAATTTTGCAAAACGACTCGTGTTCATCACGAGTTCTTATAGCGTTTGAACGCTCGTGCATAATTGGATTATTTTGGATGCGTTTTGAAGCCAGGTTGAGACAAGAAAAACCCTACATATAAAAAGAAATACATAATCACGGGTTGGAAACACATTGTTCTGAGCCCTAATATTTTTTTGTTTCCTCCCTCTTGTGAAATCACCTAAAATATGTTGCAGGACTACCAACGGACTTCGGCGCCGAAGGAAGTTAGGGTTTCGATTAAGACGGCGGTTTGGATGGTCATATGGAGGGAGCCTGTAATGCGGGAGTCTTTATACAGCCGGGCCGGGCCGAACTCGGAGACATGAGACCGGGCATTTCGACTTCAGCGAGTTGGATTTCGAGACGACATAGTATTACATAGTGGGGACTGCAGAAAATTTAGGGAAAGAATCCGAGTACTTATCTATTAAGTTGTGCCTTAACCAGGTTACAAAATCTACTTATGCGTCTACTTTTGTCTAAAAAGATTAATATCATGTAATTTTAGATTTTTATTTTTATTTTTTTCATTAGACACAATCATAATATAATTAGCAGAAGAAATTAAGATTACTAGTAGAATTCTTGGTTCCATCACTGAATCAGATCACTGTATTTCCATATTTCTAAGTGCTTGGGCAAAATAATAACACAGTAGTTTATGCTCTCCATCTCTGTAGCCACATAGGGAATCATTATCAAATGAAGCGCTGTACATTTTAGTTTTACATTAAGCCCAGCATCTTCAATGAAACAAATAATATACTGCAACCTTCACTTGCAAAATGTGAAAATATTTCAAGTATATATGAAGCTTCAGATCAGCCATCAAAAAGTTTTGCCATCATCCATGTTTGGTGCAACTACTTGGCAGTAGTACAGGGAAGAATGTATCCCATTACGTTCGACCTTTTTCGTTGATGCCCCACCCGCGATTCCTGCAGCATTAACAGCTCGTGTGATCACAACTGAATGTTGTTCTTGTATTAATAACCTAAGGAATTTGCATGTTTCTTTCCCTAGCTTCTTGTTAAATGCAGGTGGTAAATGAATACATCAGTCTATAGAAGAAAATAGATGAAATTCACAAATTTAACAATGTGTAATTTCAAAAGGCTCCTGACAGATAGAGGTGACAAACAAATGGGATACTAAGATCTGCCAGCACATGATAATATTCCCATTACATTTGTTCTCTTTTTTTTTCCCCTCCATTTAAAACCATTTTACGCTATTATAAGCTTTTCCAAAGCATTCCCATAATGTTACCTTCTTTAGGGCAAATGTTGGGGTTTTCCAACAAAGCACGTCTGAATTCTCCCTCGGTCTGCCAAAAAAGAAAATGAGTTGTAAATAAGTTGCCAAGGCAAAATTTTTTAAAAAAAAATAGAGTTTGAAGATCAGATTTCATTTCTTCCAGGCACATTTCATCAAAAATGAATGTAAACCAAAGAGAGATTAAGATTAAAAAGTGTTTGATGTTCTCTTTCTCTATGTTCCATGTCAAAAGTGTACATGAAGTCGCCTTGTCATAACATACTGTGCGATCATACATAACATATAAGCATCTCATAAAGACCGAAGCAAATGAAAAAGAAAAACACTCTGAAACCTCTTACCCATCCTCTTCTCTGAAGCTGTTAGGGTAATTGTTTGAGCTGCCGAAGAAAACGCAAGGATCATTTACGCATATATATGTATCAAAAGATGCCTTATTAGGGATAGACAACGCAAGCTTGTTACTTTTACAAGCCATTTCGGAAGTGTGTGATGCACTTAACTTCTTTTGACACCTTAAAGTTCTAGGAAAGCAGCTTGGCTGATTTTCTGGCTCTTGAGTTGATAAAACCTGGCACTCACATTCATTTCCGTTAACAGAACTGATCCCACAACCAATAGCCTTTGATGTATCATCTTGTATTGATCTGTGAGATGAGGCCGTCCCAGTGCTTAGTACATTTCCTTCACTATTTCTTAAAGCTCTTATAACTTCTGTTCTGTGACAACAGTTATGCGACAACTGAGATCCCCAGTCTGAGGAACCAGTTAAAGTTTGTCTGTCCCTGATTCTGATCATAGGTTTTTCAGAGATATAATCAGAATAGTCAGAATCACTTCCTCGTTCAGTGCTTGATCGAGACTTCTGCTGCACCATGCGTGAACAACTAAACAAGCTGAAAGATGGCTTCTTTACTTCGGTACAGTTCGAGACAGGAGCACAAAGTAACCGTATTTCAACGTTACAACCCAATATTGACTGAAGTGAACTTGCAATCAATTTCCAGGACTTTTCAGCCCTAGATACATAATGTCGATCATGGAATTCCAACTCGGCAACTGCCAGACCTGGATACAAACAATAATTCAGTGCTTACTTTAAAGGGCAGGCACAAATCCAGACAGATATTTCAAAGCACAAAATATATTAATTTACCATATGCATACCTTGATTAACATGGAGAGAAGACAGCTTCCCTTGTTTCCTTAGGAATGTCTTGAGTGAACTTGATTGGCATAATTCTGTAGCTCTCAGCCATACCAATTCCAATGTTCCTTTATAATCCTCCCATGCTCCTAATTTATTTGCTTTATTGTCATCGCCTGGAACAGGGACAAGATGCTTAAAGCTCTCTCTCGGCGATATTGTGCAATGAGAATCGCCATCAATTTTGAAGAACAAACAAGAAGAAACTTGAATATAGATATTTACTTTATTCAACTATTTGGTGAAGAAAAAGGTGGAAAAGAGAGGGAGAGAATACACATCAAATAAAGAAATTAATCAACTAGAATTTACTGTAATTTTATATGACCTTTGTTGTGTGCACTTCTCAAACACAGCTTGGAATCATTTGGATCTAAAGAAGGCTCCGCGGAGCTTAACTGCAGAAGAGCTACAGTGAGCCATGTGTTTGATACTTTGACATTCTCAATTGCTTTTCCGTTTCTGAAAGTATTTTCAATGCATGACTCAATTTTTGCATATCCGCTTCAGCTATGAGAAAGAAAATTGCAATTCCAATACTTGATCAATAAATCTGTATAGAAAGTGTCTTATAAATACATATTAAAAGATTAACTATTAGGCATTAATTACTTTTGGTGAAAAGACATCAGAAAACTGTATGAGATGGTTCACACATCAGCAAGGGAGACCTCAATTTATCACCATTTCACAAGAATAATTAGACACAATCTTTTCTTTTTATAACTCAGAAATCCCTCAGCGTGTTTACCAGTAATTCAATTCAAGGAAGACACCTGATAAGCTGGAGACAAGCTCAAAGAATAGGGTCCTAACCTTGAGGGAGACATGATTACTATTGATCTAAAAAAACTTATGGTCTCCAACAAAAAATGTTGATGCTTCCACCAGGAATACTTTAAAAGGAAAAAAAAAACACATTTTCCCCATACCAAATTTCCAGCGGAATAGTTGTCAAACCTCAGACTCAATCTCATACCATTGTGCCTCATGAAGATGAAGGGTCAGGCCAGGCGACCTTCATCGGGCGCGTGCCTTTGTGAGATGCGCCCAGGCGCGCCTCATAATGTGTGAGAAAACCTTACCCGAATTGACCCATCCAACCCAAATTAAATTAAATAACATTTCTTTAATAAATTAAGATAAATTTTAGGTTTATTTCGATAAACACATTAATTTGTATTATCAATGATTGTTTTTTAAATATTTTCAATGATTTTTCTTTGTTTTAGTCGACTGAATACATATATATATATATATATATTTTTGCAATTTGCGCCTAACCTTTATCAGACGCGCGCCTATGCCCTAAGACTCTTTGCGCCTTATGCCTTTAACAACACTGCCTGCAGACAAGTCTATAGTAATAATACAACCACAACCAAATGCAGACACAAAGGGTTTCCTAAAATTATGAGCACTGCACGAAGAAAGTAAGCTAATTTGTGTTGTTTATGTGCATGTACAACTATAAAATTATAATTCTCATAGGAACCATCTACTGTTTAGTCAAAAGTACTTGCATAATACTAATCTCAAGAATGTTAAATAAAATACATAAGCACTTACAAGTGTGCTTTCCAAAGAACATTTTTCTAGCTTCAGAACTATCTTCCTGACATTTACCAGCCAGAACATCCATAATCAGATTTTCCAGCTGAGATATAAGTTGCATAGGATCAATTTTTGACCTCATCAATTCCCTAGCCCTTATTACTGTTTTAGAAGTGTCAGAAGACAAAGCTAAATCAAGCAAATCAAGCAACTCGTCATCAGAAACAACTCCAGTCTGCACAAAACAAGCAACTGCAAGTTTCAATATCTATGACGAAGAGATGGGCTAAAAAAAGCAACAAGCAGTTTCCAAGCACTCACAAGCTCATAGGCCAAGGATATAGTGATTTTTTTACCAAGCAAACTGAGCTGATCAAGCAACATCTCTGCATCCCTAACTGAACCATTGGATTTAGCAGCAATGAAGTCTAAAGCAACTTGATCAAAGTTGAGAGCCTCTTCAACACAGATTCTCCTCAATTTGCTAGAAATATCAACATCTTTTATCTTGGGAAAGTGATATTTTTGGGATCGTGATACTGCACTTCGCGGCAGCTTATCCAAGTCTGGGGTGATCATTACAAAGACAACATGTTGAGAAATGTTCTCTAGACTATTCAAAAACATTACCCAAGTCTCCCCGTGCAACAACTGGCACTCATCAACAATAAAAATCTTGAACTGTGAAGATAAAGGAGGGATGAATGCACTCTTCATAAGTGATCTGGCCTTGTCATTCCGATTAATTCTCACCGAATCAACTTCCTCGACATCCCTGCTCCTTCCAGAAAAGAACAAAGTACATTCTCTGCAGAGACCACATGGCTTCTGCTCCTCAAGCGAGAGGCAATTTAAAGCAGCAGCAAAGATTCTCGAGGCAGAGGTCTTGCCAGTACCACGAGGACCGTGGAAAAGATAAAAGGAGGTTATCATTCCTCTAGAGATGGCACTCAACAGAGACCTAACTACTACATTTTGTCCCACCAATTCATCAAAAAAAATTGGCCTGAATTTCTGACTCAAGCTCCTGGGAGAATCTGGATAAGTAGTAATTTCACTATCGATGTGTTTGAGTCGACTCTGTCCATAATGAGCTGTCTCACCAATCTCCCCAGATAACAATAGGTTATCTTCTACACCATAAGAAGGATTGGATTCTCTGGACCTTGGTGTTCTGGACCAGCAGTAGCTTAACCCACATCCACGGTGATTCTGATCAACCTCGAACTCTTCGTTTCCAAATAATGATCTCCTATGATTTGAAATGATATCACTGATAGATGGGCATGGAGTGCTTGCGCGACTAGCACCACC
The DNA here is from genome assembly GCA_019454045.1 of Zanthoxylum bungeanum. Taxonomy (NCBI): domain Eukaryota; kingdom Viridiplantae; phylum Streptophyta; class Magnoliopsida; order Sapindales; family Rutaceae; genus Zanthoxylum; species Zanthoxylum bungeanum. The sequence continues at coordinate 920,161 of SKCR01001385.1, read as the reverse complement.
ATTGTCTGCTCCATAAAACCTCCTTTGATTTTTGTAATGGAGTTTCCAACTTGAAGCAGATTGATCTATGTCTTCCACTGACGGTGATCCAACAATTGGTCCCTTGCAAGAACCTACATCCTCCATACGTTGACAAGAAGGCATAATTCCAATCACATCCAATTCTCTATTCATATATTCATGTCTATGAAGCTCTTCCCCATTTGACTGATAATTATCTAATCTAGCAACCTGCTTGATTCTATCAGGAGTATCAGTGTCAAGGGAAGCCAAATTCTGACAAGTCATGAACTTGGAAACATCCAAACCGCAATGCTGTTTAAAATCATCATATTTTTCCTCATTCAGTCCATTGAAGTCTAAACTTCTTGATCCAAACAGACCCTTACGATCAGAATCGCCTTCTTTACAACTGTTATCAAACCTTAAAGAAATCCCATTACTTGAATCTGTTTCCCAATTCACATTGTCAAGCAAAGCAGAGAATTTGCTCATAGAATTAGTTGACGGATCCCTAAGTGACCTCACTCTCCTGAGTGCTATAAGAGTCCTAGAGATTGGGATATCAACAGAATGCCGCCGTCCTTCCATCATTTTAAAAAAACAAAATGTAATATATAAACAAGTCACACTTTTTTTTTACTCCTCTAGTTCGATTTCAAACTGCAGCGCACCGTAGGGCAAAAAACCCATTATCCTTAACCTGAAAGAACAAATAAATGGATAGAATCATCAGCCCAGGGAAAAAAATGTAAATTTGACAAAATAATCAAATGAAATGGAGGAAAACAAAAAACCAAATTCCATTTTTAAGAGCTAGTCACCAAAATCTAAAATTGTTTTTCTACATTTCCAATTTAGTCCTTAAAGATATGCTGCTACTTCGGTCACTGAATATGGTAATTGGTAAATGAACATATACATTTACAGGAAATTGAAGACCAAGCTTACAATGTAGCATTTTTCATCACAAAATAATACCTTCAAAAAAATAAACAAAAACAAAAAGAGCGTGTGCTACAGAAACCCAAAGAGCAATTACAGTAACAAACACTAATGAAGAAGACAAACAGTGATAAACAATACCGATATTTTTTCACACAGCTCAAAGCAGAGAGACTAACAACTGTTACATTCTAGAGAGAATCTAAAAAATTCAAAATTTTAACTTAGAATACAAGTAAAAAACAAACGAACGTAAAAACGACAAAGTCTTTTTTTAAAAAAATCCAAACCTTCATTTAATAAAAATAATGCCGTATGCAACTTCGTAGTTAACGAAGTTTGAATGAGGCAGCGTAAAAGGCGGGTTACTACAAAACCCTAGTCCTAAAATGCCGCTTTGTTTCAGGAATCACATTGACATTGCATACAGGAAGAAGAAGAAGAAGATAGAGATGAATTATGAATATAATGAATATGATGGTGCAGATTAAGAGGTGGTGGTTGTCAGTGGCAAAGTAGTAAATGTTATGAATGAGTGAGGGTGATATTAAACATGGTGATGCCATTGTGTTTGTTAAACAATTGGGAGAGAGAACGTGTACAGAATATTCAGATTTTTTTTCCTTTTTTTTAATTGTTTAATTTTGCAGGGAAATTTTTGATTTCTTTCTTCTGTTCTGTGTTCGGATAGCAAAGTGTTGGCCAGTGACAGACTGACAGTGAGCATCTGCAGCAGGGGTGTTTTGGTCTTTCACTTTTAGGCGGTTTCAGGCCTTTTTTTTATTTTTTTGAAAAGGTGTGGGCGGTTTGAGTTAGTTTGTGATTTGGGGCGTAAGGCTGTAAATATACGGAAGCTGTTAGATTAATACATCACCACCTTCATTTAGGGCGCGTATCACACGTTTGCTTTTATTAGCGCCATTTCCTTTTTGTGAATTTTATTTTGAATTTAAAGTTTAAACGGTTTATTTATTTATTTTTTCTATAAGTAGGCCTTTTCTTCTTTTGAAATATTATTAGCATTTATTTTCTGTTATATTAGAAAGCAAATTTGTTTAATTATATTGAGATAAAAAAAAAAATCATCATCTAATGGTATATTTGTAAATGTTGTTAGCTTTGGTCGACATGGGACTAATATATAACATAATGAAAGCTATTTTATGATCTAATTTACTTCAAAAATAAGAGAGATCAAATTTTTCCTTATTTATTTAAGAGATTAATATTATGTTAGAGAAATCAAAATTTTCCTTAGTTAACTTACATGAGAAATTAATCAAATTATATTACATGATCTAATTTGTTGTTTGAGTTGAAGATAATTTATTTTCATGTTTTTTTCTATGTTAGACTTTAGTTGTCAAATTTTTATTGTACTTATACACCAAATTATATATGATATTAGAAAATACATATATAAGAAAAATGACACGTCAATCACTCATATTCTCATAACATTATTTTCGTCCCTACAGAAATTTTAATAATTCATTTTGTCTCTTGTGCTAAAATAATATAAACAAAAATATAATGGTAATTAAGGTGAATAAGATCTTTTCACGTACAAATTGATAATCCAAAGTTAATTTGTTTGTTAAAATTCACATTTATCCTTTAACGATACATATTTTTTATGTGATAATTTCAACACAACATATGAAATGAAGTATTAGAAAGATAGTAATGACGTAGCTGATAAAATAATAAATAAGAGGGATGAAAACATCAATCTTCCTATCAATAATGACAATGTTAGATTCGAAAAACTTTGAAGTCTTTTTTTTTTTTTTTAAGCAAACATCATAATGAATTTAATTTTCACATAGCAAGTATTTATCAATTTACAAGCGATCAATTACGATAGATGATTGGACAAACCAATAAGACCATACTAACGAGTAGATATAAAAGATGGTGCTCCAAGATAACTCCATCAATCCACAATAATTTATAATTTTTATTTGTAAATTTTAATATTCCTACACTATTTTACATTACAATCCACAACATAAATAGATCATACGAACTAATTCAGTGTTAAATCTGTTGTGAATGACATGCTTGTATTTTACCATATATGAAAATCATAAGATTTATAAACAACGCACGAAACACTAAACGAACAAATAATAGAAAAATCACAACAGATAAATGACAAAATCACTGAAATGGAGATGGAATAAAATTTGAAGAACAAAACACTTAAAGAATATAAAATTTGTATGTGACACTGTCTAATCAAATTCTATCAAATGATCCACAATTTTAATGGTCCATAACTTTAGTTTTAAATTTTAAAAAAAAATATCATAAGTCCTACCTAGGGATGGCAATTTTACCCACAAACTCGCAAACCCGCAAAAACCCACCCGCAATTGGTAGGATTTGGTAAATATATTAGTGGGTGCGGTGCGGGTTTGGTAATTTAAAGCAGAACCCACTGCGGGTGCGGTGCGGGTTTGGTATTTAAGAAAAAAATGCGGGTATCCACTGCGGGTATCCGCATACCCGCAATATTATTTTTTATTAATTAATATTTTTAGGACAATATAAAAAAACTTTCATATAAAAACAACTAACAAAACCTAAACATAAAACACTAATCCACAGTTCCACACTCCCACTCAGCCGCAGCCCGCAACCTGCCCAACTGAAGATTTTTTGCATGACTATTATTGTTTTTTTTTAATCACACTTGTTAATAAAATTATAATACAAAAATTTGGATTAATTTCAAATGATCAGAAACGGGAGAGGAGCAAAATAAGCTAGTATTTGTTGCAACTTCAGTAGCTTTCATGCTTCTTCATTACACTTACACCACTTGAGCCTTGTAAGCACCACTTTCATTACACTTAGCATAAAAAATATGACCAAATGTTGGTGATTACTTTTTAGCTTATTGTCGATTGAGTTGGCTAACTTAGATCATCATAATTATGAAGGGAATAACTCGTTTTAATTATGTTTATATGAAAAAATAGACATATAATACCGAGTATTTCATACATTATGTTATATATGTACTGTATATACATACATTGTATGTTGTATATGTCAAATGAAAAACAAATGTGAAAACTACAGCTAGCAATTAAAAATAAATTATTTAATTAAAAAAATTATATTATTAAAACACAAAGTAATTCAATATTTTAAAAACCCGCAAAAAATCTGTTGGGTACCAATGCGGGTTTGGTAATTTATTTTTACATGAGGTGCGGGTTTGGTAATGAAAATTAAAACCCGCAACGGGTATGGTGCGCGTTTGGTAATTTATTTACATATGCGGGTGCGGGTTTGGTAATGGCAAACCCGCACCATACCCTACCCACTGCCATCCCTAGTCCTACTTATCTTTACCAAGTGACAGCGTTGATAGGGCCGTCCTACAGATATTATAAAATTTTCTCGTTGGAGAGACATTGTAGGGGTGTTGATAGGGTCGGGTCAACCCGCGACCCGAGGTGACTCGACCCGACCCGCACAGGTTTATAAAAAAATTTGCAAACTTTGACCAGACCCGAAATTTTCGGGTTGCGCAACGTGTTTGATCGACTTGACCCGACCCGACCCTATACAAATATATTATTTTTCTAAAATTTTTATTATTTTTTTTCTAAAATCTTTATTATTATTTTTAAAGTTTTTACTATTATTTCATTTGTTTATCACTTTTTTTGTATTAAAATTTTATATATGATATTTTTAGGATATAAAATAACTAATATTAATATTTCAAAATAATTATTTCATTTAAAAAAAAATTTTAAAATGACCTGACGACCCGACCCGAACCCAACCGGGTTTAACTTATTCGTGACCCGACCCGATTGGGTCTAACAAAATTTCAAAAAACCCGACCCGTAAACACCCCTAAGTGACTGTGTAGTTCAATTAAAGTTTACTTCAGCACTATTTATAAGGGAGTGATATATTGAAAAAAAAATTAATTGATTTTTGTTTAAAAAATAATTTATAGGTGGCGCGTGGGGAGTGGCAATAAAACAAAAGCGTAGGACGTCAGGAAGGGATCCGGAAAGCATATGTGGCAGGTTTTGGGTCCACTAAGGGTAAAACTAAAATATATATAAATGAACGACACCTAACTCTTTTATAACAGCTTTACCCATGCCGATGCTAAAATTACTAGCTGTACTGTACAATGCTTTGTACGTTTAGAGGCAGCGTACACTTACGTCAGAAGCGACGTTGATGTACACTTTTGACTAAATTCATCAATATTTTTTAATTTATGATTTTATAGATGAATATCATCAATAATAAATACTGACACTTGTTTTTAGTTCAAATAATAATATTAAAATTTGAGTGGTGATACACTCACTAACAATCTCACAAACAATTTTACAAACCCCTCACTGTAACTACAGTGATCTATAGTGAATCACTGTAGCTACAGTGAGAGGGTTTGTAAAATTGTTTGTGAGATTGTTAGTGAGTGTATCATTTATCTCTCAAATAAATCTACACCAGTTGTAAATTTATCTGGTTAATAAAAATCATAAAAACTTAATAGAAGACAAATAATTATAAAGACATAAATTTACATAGTGCGAAGAAAAATGACTTCAATTTACGTATACATGATAATGAGGAATATGATTTTATTATCTTCGAGATAACCACTGGTTCAAACTAGTAATAAGGTGAATTATACAAGTTACAATGAAATATCGCATCAGGTTATAATTGCTCGGTCCACTTATTATAACGTGGTCGGATATAAGACTTAATTTCTCTCTCTATCACTTATTTCTCTTAGTGTTTTTGCTCTCAAACTCTAGTCATCAAAATTCAATTTCAGGATTTCAAACCCTTTTTCAAATGACTTCAACTCATTTATATAGGTTCTTAAATTATATTTCCTATTGAACCTGACGTCATCATACATCAGTTACTCATCATTATCCATTTATCCGCTGCACCCACCACTAATTCTGACCACACTCAAGCCAACTGATATGTATTGCACTGGCCTATGGCTGCTAATAGGACTCACGACTTCAGGTGAATTGTTGTTTTATCATTTTCATCATTAGCCTTCTAGATGTACTCATATTCAAGCAAGGCATACGTCATGCTACCATAACCTGGTCTCGCATTACTTCGTCAAATCTGTTGAAACCAGAAAGTCAGCATGTAGACAACAAAGTGCAAGCTGCAGGAGAAATCAAAAGCCACCGAAAGCATGCATGATTGAAGGCAACATGCAAGTTGGCAGTGAAGATGGCATGAAGCAGGATTCAAGTTGCCAAACCGCGTGTTACTGTAGCACGCGGTTTTGGCATTATAAAAGGAGCCAAGGATCATTAGTTTCTATATCCCAAAGTGTGTGTAAGCTCCAAGTAGAGAGCTTGAGAGTGTGTGAGGTTTTTTTTGTTAAGTTTCTAGTTGTAAACTTGTAGTATTTATTCTTGAGAGTAATAAATACAATTCGGTTTTTCCTCAAATACACTCTAAAGTGATCGGTGAATCACAACAAAATCTTCTCAGGTCGAGCAACCAGATCCGCAAGAAATTCCCCAAATCCACATTTCAAAGTGATCGGATCGGGTGGAGCCACCACCATTAATTCATCCTCCAAAACTTTATTCGGGCAGAGTACATCAATGTACATCGGGTCATACTTTCAATCTTTCTCTTGCTTTGGATCTTTGGGTCTATCTAACTATCTGAGTCGGGTAATGCAAATTTTTATTATTTTATTATATATGTTAATTATTTATTAGATTATTATATAAGTAAGATGGTGTAATTCAAATTTTTCCTTCCCTCGGAAAGACTATACAGACAGTAATTTACTGTGGATGTTGACTGGAGATAGATTTTGTCAAAAGCCAAAGGGGAACCAACACAACAGTGACGTGTTTTGAAATTTTTTTCTTGGAATCGTAAAAAATTGTATTAATGATGAAAGAACTTTTCTCTGGATATAGAAGCCTCCTAATCGTAGGACTGTGCTAGTAGTAGTCTGTGAACCCGCCGTTTACCTAAATGGCTAAACACTGACTCTACTATAACTCAATTTCGTGAACAGGGGCTGGATTCTTGCATTTCAATTTCATCCGCACCATCACGTGATTCTCCTTTCTGCGTAAACTTGTAAATTTTTGTTATTTCTTTTTATAGATTCATATATATTTTAGGATATGAATTTCGTGCGCATGAAATGGGCAAAAGTTATCTTACTTAATAGGACGTGGAAACCCCTCCCGATGGATAGATAAAGATAAATATGAATGCGGCTGTGGAGACTTGCACTTGTAAGCGGGTCTTGGAGTGACATTCATAAATTCGAAAAGGGATGTATTATGTGCGGCCGTTAAAGATATAGATTTCAATTGGGATGTTCATATGACGGAAACTGAAGCTATAAGGTTTGGTCTTCAGGTTGCGGAACAAGTTATGGAAATCGATTGCCTCCAAATAGTGGATCTGATTTCTATAGGAAATGCATGATGATGAAAATTTTATGGATTATTGACGATATTAAAGAAAATATAGCAAAGTTATATAGAAGTTTTGTTTCATATGCTTATCGATCATGTAATCTTATTGCTCTTGTTCTTGCAAAATACACAATTTGCATTATATTCCCTATTATTTAGAAATATAGTTTTCATTCCAATATTAAGTGTATTTTCACCTCTTTAAAGTAATGATATTATTTTTCCTTTTCGAAAAAAAAAAGAAAGATAAATAAACATATATAATATAAGAATGTATGAGCTAAGAGTTAACAATCCAATAATTATTTTTCCTCAAGGGGTGTGGCTTGATAATGTATGGTTAAGGATCTCACTTTGAGGTTATGGATTCGAATTCAAGGAGTGCGTTTTTTGTAAGAGCCTGAGACGGTCGATGGTTTTACCTGCTCCGCTTATGCCCGGAATGTGTGCTTTTGTGGCAAGGTATCCAACGATTTCGGAAAAAAAAATCCAGTAATGATTTGGAAATATGAATATATTGGTTGGCATCTCTTAAATATTAGAGGCAGTATAATTTTAGTTGTATAAACCATTAAAAATAGTATGCTAAAAAAATATGAAGGTAAGCCACTAAGCTTAGATAGCTAATTTTAAACCATTATTCATCAGCCCAAATCTTATTGAGCTAAATGGTATTCATTAGCTTCTTAAAGTGCATAGAAGCAAAGATAATAGTAACTCGCTTATAAACATTAAGCTCAGTAGCTCCATAAGATTTGGGCAGCAGCAGGCAATTATTAATTGGGCTGAAATTTGCTTTCTTCTTACTGGGCTTACAAAGTAATTCCATCAAGCTAGGCCTAGTGCTTTGGCAAAATCATGTGGCTTCACATTAATTAAAGAACAAAACAATGATAGCAAGCAAATACAACCTGATGATGCTACAATTTTATTACATTATCCTTACAGAAAACTGTATTGATTTAGTTTCTTCCAAGTCAAGATAGCTATAATTGTCAATCTTTACAACAACCCAAAGATAATTAAAGAGAGATTTGCATTTAATGATTGTGTTATTTTGACCTTAACTTATAGACATGTTCCTGCTTAATTGATTAAAGTTAAAAACCATCATGGCTGCAGTTAAAAATAGCTAGAGGCACATGACTATAAATGATTGAGATTTAACTGATGTGTAATTTTTATTCTCCCACTCTGTCTCTGTTATCTCCAGTGGTTTTAGGCGCCAGTTTTCACAGTCCAAAAAATTAACATCATCATTAACCTTACTAATCATTTTAATAAAACCCCATCAATCATATACTTTGTTCTCACGCAACATTCATAAGCTAAAACAAAGGGCATTGACTCTCTAAAATCGAGTCCCAAATAACTAAAAATAAAAATTTACTTATATTTATTACGAGTATAATTAATAGTAGACGCCCTCAATGAGTATTGGTTGATGGTAAATGCCTTAAAATTTTATTATTAGTTCATGCATTCGAGTTCAAATAGTGAATTTCTTTGTAAAAACCTGAGGCTGTCGAGAGTTTTACATACTCTGCTTAAGTCCGGGTCGGATGATTTAATTACGAAATTTTCAATATATATATATATATATGAGTTATAAAGAACCAAGGACATCACCTGCCTCCACATTGGTATGAATGATATTGTCTACTTTGTGCTAAGCCCTAATGGATTTGCTCTTGGGTTATACCCAAAAGGCCTCATACCAATGAAGATATATGTCCATCCTTATATGCCCATGATCTTCCACATTTATAACCAATGTGAGACTTTGAGACTTTGTTTGCACACCCAACAATTCTCTCATCGAACAAAGGACCACCGAGCCTCCCCTCAAACGATCACACATCCGTCCACTCTAGCCCATACCAACTCCTCTTCACCGTGTTGGGATTAGGACACGTCCATGAAGACCGGAGCACACCGCATATCTAACCGAGCACATTCACGGATCACGATCGGGGATCACCACCTTATTTTGTTCGGTATTCCGATGATTCATCCACATGGCTAACTCTGGGGCATGGCTTTGATACCACTTATAATGAACCTAGGACATCACCTATCTCCACATTAGTATGATATTGTTCACTTTGAGTCTAAGCCCTCATGGATTTGCTCTTGGGCTATACCCAAAATGCATCATACCAATGAAGATACATGTTTATCCTTATATGCCCATAATCTTCCTCATTTCTAACCAATGTGGGACTTTGAGACTTTGTTTTCACACGAAAGATGGGTAAATCAGTTTATGATTATGGCCAGCTCTCAAATAAAATATTGAGGTGTAACCTTTACTTATGAAAAGGAATTGAAGTAGGCCCACGTATGCATAAAATTGATGGATCAAGGCTAGCTCTAGTGGAAACAAGGTGGAGTGTCCACCTTATGTATGATGTTTGGTAAAGCATCATGCATGTAGTTTTGTTATTAATGATAATATGATTAATGAGTAACTCTACATATCCATACATAAACATAGACAAATTTCATCCTATTGTTTATTTTTGGTTTTGGTATTGGTTAGAAAGGAAAAAACACATGAGAGACATACATAATTAAAAAGATTTTGACATATTAACATAAAAATCATGAATTAATTGAGGATTTAATGGACATGATATGTATACATTTTGATTTAATGGATAAAAAATAATAATGTGAAGTTGCTTTCATGAAAATAAAATGTCGGTGGCATTTTCCTACTCGAAATGTGCCTTAAATAAAATTTGACCAATATCATCACACCTCAAAATTTGACTGAATTGGGTGGTAGAATATATAAAATCTGACTTATAATAAACCCCCATGAATTAAGCATTAAATCAGCAAAAATCTAAAGAAAAATTCAAATATTTACGAATAATAAGGATTTTGATTGAAATGATTTGATGTGATTTAACGAGAAATTGCATGTGCAAAGGAGAAAAAACCATTGGCTAAGAATTAGCGTGCCACATGGCAGGACCATTGGGGTAACACGTGTTAAGTGGACGAGGGAGGTTGCCAAGTAGTTTTCACTCCGCTAAACTAACATGCTTGTGATTTTATTTATTTATTTATTTGTTTGTTTTGATTCGTACACCAACTGCGTTAACAAAGACCTTCAATTTGGTCTTGTTCTGTATTAAGTATTTTTATTTTTATTTTTTGCCTTTTCTTATAAAAATTGATCTCCCCCACCATCCAATATCAACGGCCGTGCTTGCAACTTTAAATCCATAATCTACGGCGACAAGGAAATCGTATGAAGGAATAAAAATCCCATGTGATGCCGTAGCCTTCACTTGATAAAAAAGATACCAAGTCAGCAAATCAATTTCCACGGATACCACGCCCTTTATCCCGTGCCATGTGTCAGTTACAAGGAGAAAATTTACAATAGGACGGAAATACCACGTCAGCAACAATCCAATAAATCATTATCACGCGCTAAAATGTTAAAAAACAATTAAAAAAATTGATTTTAAATATTACATACCATTTATTAATTGGTTGGTGATACCACATCACTCATACCTCCGGTATATCAAAGAATTACTCCAGTTACATGGTAAGACATGGTTTTAACCGTTATAGTGTAAACATCCACACATTTTTAACCCATCGGGTGTGATTTATTTACAAAAAATTTAGTCACAAGTTTAAGTTAATAGGTGCATTTTTATATAAAAGTCTCTGATAGACGTAAATTTTATTTATTCCGCTTAAATCTGGATCGATGATTTGGCAACAGGGTTCTTATGTTTCCAAAATAAATAAATAAATATATCCATACTTTTCTTTTATAAAAAATTGAAATTGGACAAAATTAAAGAATACTGTTTGTATCGCGATGATATTTAATTCCATATTGACATTTTATGGACACCCTCAGTGGCTATTAGGGTCGCATTCGGTTTGGAATTTTGCTATATCTACGAGAAGCAGGTTAAGAGGTAGGAGATATGCCATGTCAGTAAATGAAGAAATTTGATATGATATAGAATGTGAAATTTCGGCGAGTTTTGCGGCTGGAAAATTTTTCTGATAAGAAGAGCAGGAAGATAAAAAAAAAAGAAAATATATAAAGGAGATATTTGGGCCTACATGGTGAGTGAGGTTTGATTTAGAGTGCAAAAGCATGTGCCTTTGTCACGAAGATTTTACGTATAATATTAATGGCGCCAATTAATTTTCAGAATGAAAAACAAAACTTAATTAATAATCAAGTAGCAGTCAGAGCGGCTCTGAAATTTGCTTTGCTGCGGATCTTCATTTGCTACGGGCGGCCGCCTCGAAGCATGTGGCACGTAACAAATGTTACAATGTCGTGTTAATTTCAATTTTCAGAGCCAATTTATTTGTTCATGTTTTTCACGAGAATTTACAATTCAAGCAAACTAAAAATATATATATGTTCTAGAGACAACAAAACTAATTTATCTCCATGTTGTAAGAAGCAAGAAAGCAAAAACAAAAACATGCGTTTTCAATTGACCAACACAGTAACTTGTTTTCTTGGTTCATGAAAATAATTTTTCATTCTTGATGCGCAACATTACTCTTCCCTTTTAGTCTTTATTGATGGGTAAAGATCCTGATTGAATCTGTAAGCCATTAAAATTTTCACAAGCGCTAATCACTCGTTCAGTTTGGTGTGTTTTTTTTCATATGGTAGTAAAATTTTGACTTTACTCGTAGCAAAAGGGACTGCCTTAGTGACTAAAACTACCCAATTGGAATCCCGTAAAACCTGAAATCACGAAGCACAATGGACCCTACATGTTTAGTTTAATCACGCCCATTTAGCGGGCTTTAATGTCTTTATATACAGCTCTTCTTTTCCCTTTCTCTCACACACACCCACTTCTCAGAGGAAATTAAATCAAAAACATTATGGCTAGCCTTTCTCTTTCTCTTAGCATCTTCCTCTTCTTTCTCATGACCCCAGCTCTCATTTCATTAGCTTCCCCAGTTCAGGACCCAGAATTAGTTGTACATGAAGTACACAAGTAAGTACATTTCGCTCATATTCTATAAATGGCTAAACTTATAAAGTACAATGCTGTTATTAAGTTAGTTATATTCTGTTTGTAAAATGTGTAACATGTTTTTTTTTTGGTCTACACTACAGGAGCATCAATGCGTCTAGGAGGAACTTGGGTTACTTGTCTTGCGGCACCGGAAACCCGATTGACGATTGCTGGCGGTGTGACCCCAACTGGGAGAAGAACCGGCAAAGGCTCGCTGACTGTGCAATTGGGTTCGGCAAGAATGCGGTTGGTGGACGAGATGGTAGAATTTATGTGGTGACTGACCCCGGTGACTACGATGTCATTAATCCTAAACCAGGAACCCTGAGACATGCTGTCATCCAAGATGAGCCGTTATGGATCATTTTCGCCCGTGATATGACGATCAAATTGAAGGAAGAATTGATCATGAACTCGTTCAAAACCATCGACGGTCGGGGTGCTAGCGTGCACTTAGCCGGTGGTCCATGCATAACAATACAGTACGTGACCAACATTATTATTCATGGGTTACACATACACGATTGTAAAAAGGGAGGCAATGCTATGGTGAGGGATTCACCAAAACACTTTGGATGGAGGACAATATCGGACGGTGATGGTGTCTCCATCTTCGGTGGGACCCACATTTGGGTTGATCATTGTTCGTTATCAAACTGTGATGACGGACTTATTGATGCCATTCATGGGTCCACGGCTATCACTCTTTCAAACAATTTTATGACCCACCATGATAAGGTAATGTTATTGGGTCACAGCGATTCTTACACTCAAGACAAGAACATGCAAGTCACTATTGCCTTTAATCACTTTGGAGAAGGGCTTGTCCAAAGAATGCCAAGGTAATTAATTTAATTAACTAAGCTTCTTTTTTCAATTAGCCATCATTTTCAAATTCTTGATATTTTGTTTTCCTTCTTTTTTTTGAAATTTGTAGATGCAGACATGGATATTTCCACGTGGTCAACAATGACTATAGTCATTGGGAAATGTATGCTATTGGAGGAAGTGCTAACCCTACGATCAATAGCCAAGGAAATAGATTTGCTGCACCTGATATTGCCTTCAGCAAAGAAGTAAGTTACGCTATTTGATACAACTTCCTCCATTTTTCCCGCGTACCTTATCATGCTAATAATGGTTTTATGATTTAATTTTGTGAATTAATTAAGGTGACGAAACATGAGGATGCGCCGGAGAGTGAATGGAAGAATTGGAACTGGAGATCGGAGGGAGACTTGATGGTTAATGGTGCATTTTTCACAGCATCAGGGGCAGGGGCCTCATCGAGCTATGCAAGAGCTTCGAGCTTAGGGGCTAGACCATCTTCACTTGTCGGTACAATAACAACTGCTTCTGGTGCACTCAATTGCAGGAAGGGGGCTCGTTGCTGATCATGACATATTTGAAAGTGATTAAATTAAATTATGTGTTTGTTTGGACTTGAGAATATAATTAGTTAGATAGTAATGGGTAGAAGGCAAAAGTGAGGAAACAGAAGAAAAAGCCTATAACTATAGGAATATTTACTTGGCTTTTTCTTCCCTCCAGTTTTTTTCTTTTTCATTTTTTTACTGTTTGTTTTCTACTCTTTGTCTCTTTTCTTTATTTCTTTTTTTTATCATTCAAACTCTGATGATTACAACCTCGACTTGTTGCTCTTATAACCATCTGATGATTCTTTGAGAATCTTAATGAGAGCCAAGAGAAAGCAAGTGCAGAAGTGTTGGTTAATGATTATAAATTTGTAATATCTATTTATAATCAAGTTTTTAATTATATTTTAAATCTCTTTAATTCTTGTGCTATGCTATGTCTTGATTCTCTTTCAAAATCACTCTCATGACAAAGTCCCATTCACCAAAATAACCCAAAAGACAAATAAAGAGAAAAGGAAATTCAAAATTGTCAAGTAAATACATAAGAACAAAAAAAATCATTTAAAATTCTGCAGACTATCTTTGACTATGCATAAAAACTTTTGCTTCAACCAATGCACTAATTTAGGTAACAGAAACATATTATAATATTAATTATTTTCATAACACTAGCTATCCTATCAAAACAACAAGAAAGTAAAATCATGTAGGAGAGATTAAGGCCTTGTGCCGTGGGGCCTAGTGAAGATTTTAAAGATAATGAAATGAGATTGTGTTGTGAAGAGAAAAAGGAAGAATCACATGCAAGCCATGGAACTGCTTTTGATGTGGGCGGCGACCCAAGACTTGTGGACTCGAAACTGAAATTGGTTTACAACTCTTTATTTGTTTGACAAGTGTTTCTGATCATTTTTCAAACATTTTCACTTTCTTTATTAATTATCATCCTGGATGTTAATTAATTAATTATTATTCAAGTGACCTGATAGTGTAATTGTAGCTTGCACATGCAAAGGTACACGTGGCTGGCTTTGGTTTAGCGTTGGTCCAAGTTTTGGGGGGGGGCTCGGGTTTTGCCTAGTTTGGTTGGCCAGATGTGAAATGGCAAATGTGAGGGACAAATTAGTCAATGACGTCGCGTTACCATGTCCATATGATCTTAGTTAGCTGTAATAAGGAGATTATCTTAATATCGTGATACAAGCAAAGCAGATTGATAGTGTATGTTGAATTTTTGATGTCTTAATGGTATGATGAGAAATCAGAAATGACTATTTTTTTACATTTTTGTTCCTCCAAAATCCTCAAGATTGATCGTATAATATATATAGATTTTTTTATTTGAAAGTGACCATATAGTAAAGTTGGGCAATATAATCCATCTGAAAGCTAGGCCTAGACTGTCGTCTTGAAAAAGGTAGCCCACCAATCACGCGCTATGAAAGTTCATATATTTGTCAAATTTGGTCATAATCATATAGTACGCATGTTTTTATTAAAATCTAGTTATATTTAAATTAAAATTAAATAACTAACCATCATATTTTATTAAGAAATTAAAATATCAATTATGGAATTCAAATCCATATTTATGTACATATAGTAAGCTGAACAAAATTATTGGTGTTGGCAGAGATTGAAAATTGACCTAACAGGAAGGCGAGCATGACCTACTTGCTAGCGAGGTCATTCATTATAGAGCTAATCTATAAACAAACAAAAGTTCCATCCGTTGCAAATAGTTAGAGAATTAAAACTCAACCAACAATGGCATTGGCCAGGACCCATGTACTATCAAATTGGGGAATGGTAAATCATGGGAGGTTCGAGTCTCCTGCTAACATGATTTATTGTGCAGGTTGATTTTCTTTTAAATAGTTATGTAGCCATGATCAGATCACTGTTCGATTTATGAAGTTCAAAATAATTACATATGTACCTTTATATATATATATATTTATATGGAATCGTTGGAAATCCTGCCGTCAAATCATCCATTTCGAGTTTAAGCGGAACAAGTAAAACCTCTGACCGTCCCAGACTCTTATAAGAAACGCATTCTCTGAATTCGAATCAAAACCTAAATATCATATCATAAACCATACACCACCAAACCACGTATCCATATATATCCCAAGCCCAAAATACAATGTGTTATTAGCCTTGATGGGGATGCAAGAGGACCAATGGCAGTTAGCCTTGTTGACTGGGAATTGTTTGTATATTATTTAATAACTCAATGAGAATTCAAATACAATACCAACCATAAAATCCCCGATCATAATTACGATGAGTTCACATGTAACTTTCAGATCATTGTGGTTGCTTGGATGATCATAAAAAAAGGGTAAAGGCTCAAGCTGTTGTTGGCGAGATTGCCGCAAAGGGCAAGGGCCTTTCTGTCCAAATTAATGTGTTCAAGAACTTTGCAGTCAATGAGACCTAAATGTGTTGAAAAATATAATTTAATAGTGTGTTCCAGGCAGTAGCCTTAATAGAATAAATAAAATTCCACAATGGGGTACTTGGTCCTTTAGCCATAGGACGAAACTTCAATTAACAATTGCTTTTTCTATAATGGCCAAACTAACTAACTGGACTATCTCTTTACAAATGACTTGTGTTCATTGCTTTTTATAACATACATACATGTAATAAAAATGAGGTGTAATTTGGAAACATTACAAACATGAAGCACAATAGAATATTCTTTAGTAGGGGTTAGCTAGGAAGTCGTATGTATGAAGCACAGTTACTACTTAATTTACTTTTTTCTAATCTTGAATTTTAATTATATATAGCCCGAAATGCAACTTGGGTTCAGCCTGATATTTCTGGGCTATTTGAGGTATTGTTGGAGTTTCTTTATAAGCCTGTCAAATATTAAGACAATTGGGTTTTGTGGTCCACACTCTAAGGAACGAATTTCACACGATCCAAAGTCGTCCAACTAAATTATTATTTGAATTTCATCTCCACTTCAAATTCAAACCTATATTTAATATATGACTACTTTTCTCAATATAAGGGAAATGCACATTACTTCCCTTGCTTCAACGGAGGAGAAACCAAATATCAATAAAAGACTATTTCATACATATCCTAAAGTATTTAATTACAATTGCCTAGTGCATACATATATGTGATAAACACAAAAAATGTAAATTATTCAGCTCCCTTTGTGATTCTCGTAAATGTCAATTAATAGCTCGTTTGGCACTTTTTTTCGGGTACCATAAAAGTATTTTTTTTAAAGAGTAAAAAGTAATTTGAAATAGTATTTTACAATATTTATGAAAAGTATTTGTGATTTTTAAAAAGCACTTGAATTTTTTTTTTTTTTTGGTTTGAGATAGCATTTAGTTATGTAAGAGGTTTGTATAGCAATAGAGGGAGAGTAGTCTCACACTGGAAAAAGAAATGAAAATTGAAAGATTTATAAGTGTTTTCAAAACATCTATATTAAATTGGGAAAACAAGGCTTGAGCTCAAGCTTGGGCTTGGATGTGTATGATTGGTTTGCATGACATTATAATTAATTAAATATATTTAATTAATCAAATATGAGTCTTATATGCTAGCCTCAATCTATTCAAGTTAGTGTGTTGTTATTGATTTTAGTTACTTACATTAAAAATGTACTTTTACGTTTTAATTGTGTTGTTGATATTATTTAATTATAGACAATAAAAACTTATTGCATTCACTCATTGTTTTTTTTTGTTTGTTTTTTTTTGGAAACGATGGAAACCTCGCTACCAAACCACCCATTCTGGGCCGCGACGCAGGTAAAACCACCGGCTGTCCTAGGCTCTTACAAGAAGTACACCCCCTGGATTCGAACCCAGAACTTCAAGATGAGATCCTGAACCCTACACCAACAAGCCACACCCCTTGTGGACCATTCACTCATGGTTGTTATCAAGTTATATGCTTTTTTTCCCCTAGTACTTGAAGTGAAATATAACATTTTAAACATTCAAAAAATACATTCTAATAAATACATATATATTTACAAAGTAATTAAATATATGAGCCAATAAAATAGTAACACGTGTTATTTGATGAAAACAACAACCAATGACTTTACGGTGACTGCAAATGAATTTATGGTGGCTGCTAGTGACTTTTTGATATTGATTTGACGACTTCCATAAATAATTTCAACCTAAACATCAATAATATATCAAAATTATATGAAAGTATATTTAACGATTCATAATCAAATATTTTCTAATTTTATTAATGATCACTGTACAATAAAACACTACATAATGAAAACATATGTGTTGACGGGTGATTTTCGTCTCAGGGGCAATATCGGGATAGTGCTCCCGGGATAATTCTCCTTCAACTGTGAATTTGTTTGGTTATAGGGGACCAAAAGCAAACTTAACAGAATGCAAAATAAACACACAGATCGACAAAAGGGTTTTAATGTGGTTCGGCGGAGCAAGTCCAGCCTACGTCCACGGGCACAAAGTGGGGGGGGTGACTTTTATTACTAAAATTAGCACGGCTGACCTGTTTAGGGGTTGGTCTAAAGGAAACCGAGATCTTTGCTTCGAGGCGTTTACAAGTAATGCTTTCATGAGATTTCTGTCGAGGAATAACTCAAACCCTCTGAACACTTGACCCTCTAAAAGGAAAAAAAAATCACGTCTATGCCCTTGATGAACTGTTCAAAGTACTTGTCACAAAAAGCACCATCAACATCCGTCCTCTAGTTCTCGGTATCAACGAGTTAGCGAGTTGATGCGGGAACTATAAAAAAGATGGCGTGCTGATCAATCGGTCGGTGGCCGCTCTAGGAACCACATAGAAAACTGCATCTGCTACCAATCAAGTATTCCCTTGCTATCTTTATGTGCTCGGTCATTGAGGATTTTGATGCCCATCCAAATGATTCTCTGACTTGAAGCAAATTCCTTATTTACACTTCTGGTAGTCGTCCCAACAAAAGACGAAGCTCCTCATGTCGTATAGGCCGAAACTGACATCCCTTATGCCGGGCCAATACCAGAGATCCTGTCTCCCGGACCAGATCAAGAGAAACCTGCTGCCCAAATTCCTATTCTGATGCTTATATCTGAATGCTTCATTTCCTGTCTTCTATACTCAGCATGATTCCAAAATTTAACTTATTAATTGGTTCTTTCGAATCTGGATGTGAGAAGAGGTCCTGACCCTGACCGATTCGAACCCGGCCATGAGGGGAATGCTATGTCCCTGAGCCGATGATGATGCACTCGGTGGGACGTAGCCCGACCCCGAGCCAACATAATACTAGGCTCTGAGGGAATGTTACCTCCCGGACCAATAGAGAGTCGGCCATGTGGGAGATGCTCCGACCTCATGCCGATGAAAAACCTCTCGGTGGGACGTAACCCGACCCTGTGGTAGTGGAACATGAAGTGTCGGCGGAATGAATCCAGCCCCGAGAAGGTGGAACAATGCATCGTCGGAACAAATCCAGCCCCGAGCAGGTGGAACAATGTATCGGCGGAACAAATCCATCCCCGAGCAGGTGGAACAATGCATCGGCGGAACGAATCCATCCCCGAGCTGGTGGAACAATACAGACTCGACGGAATAAATCCAGCCCCGTGATGGTGGAAAAATACAGACTCAGCGGAACGAATCCAGCCCCGAGCTGGTGGAATAATATGTTGGGGCTTTATGAGAGAATATCGGTAATGCAACGGAATAGTGGAAAATCAAAATTTTTCGATTTCAAAATTTTTCTCGGATCAATTAAATAAACTTATTTATTTAATTATCCAATTATCAAATTCTGAAAAATTACACAAAAGATCAAATTTCTTGGTAATTACCGAATTGCCCTAAAACTTTGTAAATTGATTATTTTAGCCCAAAAATTATCAAATATAATTTTGGATGATTCTAAATCATTTGTAAAATATTTTCAACAGATCTAATGCATCAAAATCAGATTTTACACAAATCCCTAATTTTTGAGTAATTGTCGTGAGCCCTCAAATTTTCAAGTAATTGTATTTTGGTTCTTTTTGTTCAAAACATGCCAAGTTCAAATCCAATCAACCCAAAAATTTACATACATCATATTCATACCATAATACATCACATATATGAAAAGCCCCAAATTTGGAATGGGTTATGAACCCTAATTTTTTAATTTCATCAAATTGTCAATTACACCAAATTTACAAAATCCAACACTTTAAATCATTCAATACTTCACCAATCTAGCCTCACCACTTTGAAACAACTCTAGAACAATTCTATGTCAAGGAGTGGCTTACCAACTCTAGAATGACAACTTGATTTTCCAAAAATCAAAAGTAAAGCTTTGAAACTATTTCAAGCTTACTTACATGCATCAATCTTTCATCAAAGTTCACAACCAACATAAACACAAACTATAAGAAGAGAGACAACACCAAAGCACCACAAATGATGCTAATCATGTTAGAAATATTTTTAATGTTGAAAGCTTTAAAGAAAAACTTACAAAACTCAAAGATTTCCAAGTTTTTTCCTTTAGCCTTCAAGCTTTTCTCTCAACTAATTTTGTGTTTCATTTGATAACTTATGAACTCGTCTAACCGTAAAAAATGAAACAAAACAATATATACTTGTTCCAAATAGCCCTTGGCCGAAATTGGTGTGTATATACAAAATATCATGATATTTTTATTTCATTTAATTTTGCTTTATCAACTTGCAAAAGTCATCATCAAACCATTTAAGGATTTTCTTAAAGGCAAATAAAGCAACTAAAAAAAATATAACAATTATATTTATTTTAGGGTGTCGGCCGAAAATAACAAAAAAAATAATAAAAAGAAATTGATATTTTTAATTTTTATCAATTAAAACAAATATCTTAAGTCAAACTCATTTTGACAACAATTTCCTTTTAATGTAAAGTCAAACATTTACACAAATAATCATTTCATAACTTTATCATTTGGTAAGATATTTATATTTTAATTATATTAATCACTTAACAATTAAATAATTAAATAATTAATTAAATATAAATATCTCAAATATATGTATTATATTTACTTTAAATATCTCAGATACATATATTAATGATATATGTCAAATACATTTATTTGATAATTTATTAATGTGTATTTAATAATATCATATATTAAATACAAATATACATTAATTAGGAAATGACGGTTCGACCCATTCGCATGTATTTTTCGTTTAACGTTTAAACGATTTATAAATAATCACCATTACTTTTAAAAGTCGTCATAGTGCTATACGAGTATATTATATTAGTGAGACTCTCTATATTCAGGTATATCCGTCACAAAATCCAATTTCGTGTCCATAATTTACCCACCCGTAAATTATGACGACCACAGATAAACTAGTTGAATCATACAGGTCGAGGTCATTGCATACGTATAATCTCTCCGTCACAGGTATCCGAATAATACCAGAGATATAGATATAAACGTCAAATATATATATATGTATTATCCCGTCTACGTATCTATTAGCAATCTCTAAATAACATTCGGAACTCACTTCCGAATTATACTGTGGCCACATATTTAACATACTGCTAATCATATATTGACTACATATGCTCTGTACACATAACTGACGGATCCTATCTTGATACACACATGATATCATGAGGATCGGTCCACACCCAACGAACATGTGGTTGTATGATCTGAATAGATCGGTGACGTGACTGCCATCTAAGTGTGGAGAATGTCTCATACATCCACAGTGGTATCTCAAGTCGAAAGACCACTATGCTACTCAACCCGAGAAGATTCTTATTGACGTTGGTGTACCATCCATTAAGAATTTTTGGTGAGTCGTTCAATGTTTATCCACTATAAAAATCTACACGTCTATACGAGTCTCCCCAAACTCATGGTTCATTGGGATAAATAATCGGACCAAGTCTGGATATACGACATGTACTGGTCTCAACGGATTTGACTAACCGACCCATGTTAGTAAATATTGACCAGGAACTATATTTGATAATATACATTTAGTAGTGACACTTCCCAATATCAGTTACAAACTACCTTTGTAACTGTGTAATGCAATATATATTATCGGGCCTTTGTCTAATATATACATATCACTAAACCACATTTAGTTTCAATCTAATTGTAATCAGATCGAATACGTATATAAAAACAAGAGGTGCAATCATAAATAAGTAATATTATGAAAAATGGGATGTCCGTATTCATGAATGAGACATAAATACGGTCTGGAACACAATACAGACTCGATAGAACGAATCTAGCCCCGAGCTGGTGGAACAATACAGACTCGGCGGAAAGAATCGAGCCCCGAGCTGGTGGAACAATACAGACTCGGCGGAACGAATCCAGCCTCGAGCTGGTGGAACAATACAGACTCGGTGGAAAGAATCGAGCCCCGAGCTGGTGGAACAATACAGACTCGGCGGAACGAATCTATGCTCGAGCAGATGGTACATCTGAGACTTACACGAAAGAAGATTTTCAACCTCTGAGGCTTTACGGATCTCGGTGTGGGCGTCCCCTTACCGAGCATCGGCTAAAAATGAAAACGAAACGAGATAAAGTTAACAAAAATGGAGGTGACTTAGCACATACTCCTTATAAATTCGAGAAAAAATAACAACTCGGGTGCCCCAAGCCAGCGTCCTGCCCGAGGCCTCCCAAAACACAATTATGAACCGTACAATTCAGTGTCCCGGCTAACCATGTTACTTATACGCCGATCTGGGGCGGTCAGGCAAATCCCCACAGGGGAGGAAGACACCTCGTGTGTGCCCTACCTAGGTGGTTCTCAATGGGACTCACCAGCCGACTCGCGTAGGAAGAAACCTCACTGGGTTCGGTTTACCCGAGACTCCTGTAATCAAGAGGACCATTCGGCTATATACCCAAGCCAGGTGGTCTGATGGTTCTCAACGGGACTCACCAGTCGACTCGCAAGGGAAGAAACCTCTATGGGTCCGGTTTACCCATTAGCATGATGGTCATTGAGGCAATTAAGTCATCCCCACGCCATACTCTCTAATAGTCTTCAACAGGACTCACCAGCCGACCTATAGAGGGAGAATCGTCCATATGCTCGATTTACCCGAGCTATTCCTCCAAGTTGCGAGCTATGTGGTAGTAACGCTCCGGCCTCGGGGGGTTGATAATGACACCCGGGATTGGTGTGCCACGAGGGGTTCGCACGTTTCCCGGTTGTGCCCCATCCCTTGACGTGTTCTGGATCCTCAAATGTGAAAGGAGTCAGGTCGGAACACTTCCACCCGAGGGATTGATAATGATACCCGGGATTGGCGTGCCACTGGCTTGGTGCCCTTCCCGACCACCGATCACCCCTTCGCTTCGAGCACATCCCATGAATATTGAACATGTCTTTCGCATCCAATTAATAAACAAGTAAAATGGACAAATTTTGTAATTCGAAAGAGAAAACCTTATTCATATTCAATGGACCTACCACCATTATTACAACTCTATGTGGGTCATTTCGAGATAGACTCTTACAATAATTTTATGCTTCTTGCTTCGTAGCCCGATCACAGCTTCTAGTATGAACTCCATTCTACAGCTCATTGAGGAGAGCTATTGCCGACCTTCTCTCTCATTGCGATCCTTTTCTTTTTTCCATTCTGACCAGCTTCAGCTCGCTCCCTTTTTCTTTCATCCAATCTTTCTTTCGTTTTCCTAAACCACTTTGATACTGAACTCTCCAACGACCCATGGTTTCCACCTTCTACTATCGTCTTACTACGTAAGTTGCTTTTTGCTCGATTCCCCACAGACGGCGCCAGCTGTTGACGAATGATTTTCGTCTCAGGGGCAATATCGGGATAGTGCTCCCGGGACAATCCTCATTTAACTGTGAATTTGTTTGGTTATGGGGGACCAAAAGCAAACTTAGCAGAAGGCAAAATAAACACACAGATTGACAAGAGGGTTTTAACGTGGTTCGGCGGAGCAAGTCCAGCCTACGTCCACGGGCACAAAGTGGGGGTGACTTTTATTACTAAAACTAGCTCGGCCGACCTGTTTAGGGGCGGGTCTAAAGGAAACCGAGCTTTTTGCTTCGAGGCGTTTACAAGTAATGCTTTCATGAGATTTCTGCCAACCAACATATACAAATGAGACTACCCTCCCTTTATATAATAAGAAAAATATACACTGTTCTCATATCTCTATGACGTTTCCCGCGTGATCTCCGACTGATTGACGGGCTCTCTGCCTCAAGACTGTCGTCGCCGAAAGCAAGCCTGCTATCTGACATCCTGTCACACCACTATCATTTCCTTTGAAAAATGATACGTTTTGGAGGGAAATACCCAACAACTTTGATCTTATGTCGGTCTTCAAGAGGCCGGCCAAGAGACCTGTCGGGCTTCCTATACTACTTCTGCCTCGACCCGAAATATTCGAACTCGTCTTCCGTGGCACTGAAGGTGAAACATAACTGAACTAAGCTACCGGGCTCCTGCTGTGGTCGGTGAACTGTCTGACCCATCTTTCGTGATTGGTCTATGTTTTGATATGGCCGGTCTCTGAATCTGTACCATACTGTGTGCTCTGGTCGGCTAAATCTGAAACTGTGTCCGAACTCTCTTTCTTGCCGAGGAATAACTCAAACCATCTGAACATTTGACCCTCTAAAAGGAAAAAAAAAATATCGTCTCTGCCCTTACTGAAATGTTCAAAGTACTTGTCACACAAAGCACCATCAACAATATGAAACCAAAAAAAAAAAAAATGCTTCTTTAACACTCCAAAACTAAACCTAAAAATACATTTAGGTGTAAATCATACTCACCAACTACTATCAATAAATTTGAAAAACCTAACTCCAAAAAAAAAAAAAAAAAAAAAAAAAAAAAGAAAAAAGGAGGAAGACTGCATGCATGAATCTTATCAATAATTAGGTTTGGGTTAGAATGAGTCACAAGTCACAAACTAAGTGCGACGTTTCTACAACTATTGGACATGAATCCCCAAAAGTGTAAATGATGCTCAAAGCATTGGCCACCATAAGTTCCCCCGAAAATATAAAAACAGCGTTTTATCAACATAACAATTAATATATAACACATTAATATACACAACTTCCAATGTACTACGAATGATCGTTTCTAAAATATTTGACTTCACTTAACTGCCTCCTAACTGGAACCTAAAACACTTAATTATTTATCAGAGGCCCAAATTAATCACGTGCGCAGTACGTCTCTATTAAATTAATTAATATTAGGATGAATGGTAAGCCTTTTAGGCTTATTTCCATGAAAATTAGAACCACAAAATAAAATTAGATAAGAGTACTGTTCCCATAAAGTGGGTCGGCTAATTATATCATTTTGATATTATTGTATTTTCTCTAAAATTATCATATCATTAATTTAATAAAATATATGTTTTTTTTTTCTCTATATTAATTAACTTATGTCTTATGTCCCAAATGGACGTGATTTGATGGTGTATGGTGCATGATCTCACCTTGATGGTCTGGGTTCGAATCCAGAGAGTTCGTTTATTGTAAGAGATTGAGATAACCGGTGATTTTACATGCTCTGCTTAAACCGTAAACGGTGGTTTGCCAGTGTGGTTTCCAATGATTAAAAGAAAAAAACTTATGTCTTATCCGACTTCACTTGACATATATTAATACAATTTTTATTCTTTTTCTCATTGTAATATTTAGATATCTACATTAAATATGTATGAACCATTTTAATCGTGTATCTCACATATTATTCTCAATAAATGCAACATCAATTTTTTTTTTTCCATTTCTCACTTTGTCTATAACATTCCTCTCGTCTCAGCTATATATCTTCATTTTTGAATTTCTTAATGTTTTATTACCTAATATTATATTTCATAAATATTACAAGTTTCACGATCATCCTATAAAATTTCCCTATAAAGGAATGTTAAAATCGCACATGATCACATATGCACATCATTATTTCCTCAAACCCGATTAAATTATATGAGTAAAATTTCGACCTGCTTCTTCATTATTCAAAAGTTGGACCCTCAACACTTACAAAATTCATTTCTCCAGAAATTGATTGGTCGTCAAGTTTTACCAGACGCCAAGAGTCGTCAAAAAGTTGTAGTTGGATTAATTTAATAACCAGTTTGCCCCCCTTGTGTGAGTGCATGTACAAATCTATTTAGATAAATTCCAACCAGACTATTTTTTTATTACTTTGAAGAAAACTCCAAGAAACAACTCTTCATTAGTTTACAACAGAAAACGCTTGCACCTGAATTAAAACATGATTATTAAATTATAATAAAGAATAATATCTCTTTTTAAGGATTTATCTGATACCCGGCGCACCACCGTCGCCTATGATTACGTGCAAATTTTGAAAATGAGTGTACACGTGTAGAAAACTAACTGGTGCAAATTTGTTAGAAAAGATGATTGACAACTCGGTTTTTGCCACGTAGCGAAACGAGCATACGTGTCATTATTATAACTTTTTAGTTACAAGTGGAGGAGATTGTATAGCTGGACGGATTAGAACAAGGTACACGTCAGACTGAGTGAGGGCTCTTCAGCTTACCAAAAGCCGTTTATTGTTTAATCGGCCTTAACCCTCGATCACTCACAAGGCTCTTTATCCTTTCCACGTCAGATTTAAAATATCATCTATCTTATTATTACCTGACCACAACAGCTACCAAAACGCAGATTCATTGTGGCATGAGTTAAATATGGAATTTTAATTAAATTTACGAACGTTTCTCCCCACGCGCATAAGAGGAACCAATTAAATTTAATTGTCTAATTATCAATTTTTCTTACTTATCTTTTTTTTTTTCCTACTAACAATCTCCATTCTCACTGCCCATACCTCCTAGTCACATTGGTCCTCCAAAACTTTCGAATGTTGTGGGATTTGAATGGCAATTTTTGGAGTTTAGGTATGAATATAGTATAAAAAAGTGTGACATATCATATGGGACATATGTTCCATTAACTTAATATTTCTACAATCTCAAAATGTCTAATTTTCTTGGCAATATAAACCTATAATATATTATGTCAAATGAAATTTTGTGCAAAATATCATTCTTTCTACCCACTCAACGTCACATGAAACAGTCCTTACGCTTATAACCTAATGGTACTCATGTTTTGTTGATGACATTAGTTTAAGTTTTCACATGATTAAAGTTTTATTATGTTTTCAATGAGTGATTTGGTGGTAAATAACTTAAAAATTGTAAAGTCATGAGTTTGAGTCAGAGAGTGCATTTATAGTAGGAGTTTGTGACAGTTGAGGTTTTACCTATTACGTTTTTTTTTTTTGAAGATCTATTACGTTTAAACTCGAGTAGAGTGGTTTGATTACAAAATTTCTAAAAAATAATAAAATTAATATCCCTAAAAATATGGACATACGAGTAGAAATCTCCAAAATATCAGATAAATGGACTTTTGATTTCGTACTATCAGAGGTATTGACATAATGACATAATTACAATTACAAGTAAATGGGAGATTTGACTATGATTAGTACTTCTCGTGAAAGAAACATATTCTAGCGAAATTACAATAAACAATACAAAAAAATTAACGTGAATATAAAGTTTTGTTTATCAATTAATTTACTTAAATGCCAAATATATTAGATAATAGTATAAACTTGTTGAATACTACACTCTTGACAAAATGGCCCATTCTAAAGTCATCAATATTGACTGAAAAAACATACACAAACTTTTCATGCATTAATTTCGGGAAAGAGATCCATTTCCACAGGAGTAAAAAAAAAAAAGGTATAATTTAGGGAAAATAAATACGAAGGTACCGTTTACGCACTCACGTAAAAGCGTGCGTGGCGTGAAACTTTACGAACATAAAAAATATCAAACAATTTTCACTGTTGATGCCTGTCGTTGTATGTGTCTTGAAAGAATTTGCTTTTCTTTCTCAATACGTACTAAAGCTGTCTATAAAAGTTAGAGACAACCAACCTCACAATCACAATATTTCATCATATTCGGGGGAAAAATAAACTAAAATCGTTCATCTTTCATTTTGTTCCTTTTCAATGGAAGCCTGTTGTAACGGTAACGGATTCTCCGCCGACCTCGACGTTCGTTCTCCGTTCACTTCTACATTGTCGAAAGAAAATGTTTCGGCCTTTGACGAACATGACGTTCAAATCCTCACCTCCGGTGGCCTAAGCATCCCCGTCCACGCCAGCATTCTGGTACTCATCGCTTTCTTATAAATAATTTTTGATTTAATGCGATTTTTGTGTTTGAACTTCGGAGATCTAATTTTGCTTCTTTTTTATGGTTAAATTTTAGGTTTCTGCCTCGCCGGTGCTGGAAAATATAATAGAGCAGCCACGTAAGCACCGCAGCTCTGAGAAAGTGATTCCGATTCTCGGCGTTCCGTGCGGTGCCGTTTCGTCGTTTGTTGGATTCATCTACACGTCCAGGTAATTATTTATTTATTAAATAGTGTCTCCCCGCCGTTCATTTTCTTTTCTTTTCTTTTTGTTATTTCCACGTGTTCGATCCGACGGATCTAAGCTCTTCTGTCAAATTAGTCGGCGTTTGAGTTGAGATCCCTTCCTTTAAGTTGGAGTAAAAAAAAACCTTTGAATTACACGTGGCGCGTATAAAAAAGACCAATCAAGTCGGCTAAGAAAACTAGAGCCGATTTCTCCGAAATTACGGAATCAGTTCGATTATTAGTTTAGATATTTAAACTATTTGAAATGACGTATATATCCCTAATCAGGTGCACGGAGGAGCAAATGGAGAAGTTTGGGATCCACCTACTGGCGTTGTCACACGTGTACGCAGTCCATCAACTGAAGCAGAGATGTACCAAAGGCATAGGTGAACGGCTGACGATTGAGAATGTGGTGGACGTACTTCAACTTGCCAGGCTGTGCGATGCACCAGATCTTTATCTCAAGTGCATGAAGCTGGTTGCCAGCCGTTTCAAGGCTGTTGAGAAAACTGAAGGATGGAAATTCTTGCAAGATCATGATCCTTGGCTCGAGCTGCAGATTCTTCAATTCATGGACGAAGCTGAAACGGTAATTTTGTCATTAATGTTTAATTTAATTTTATCATTACTGTTTGATTTAATAAGTAATTATATTTATGGTTAATGGTAATTACTAAGTGCGAAAGTGTAATTTCAGAGAAGAAAGAGGACAAGAAGGCATAGACAAGAACAGAGCTTGTATTTGCAGCTAAGCGAAGCGATGGAGTGCTTGGAGCACATATGCACCGAAGGGTGCATTAGCGTTGGCCCACATGACGTGGAGCCCAAAAAGATAAAGGGGCCGTGCAGTAAGTTCGCCACGTGTCAAGGTCTGCAGCTCTTGATTAAGCATTTTGCTGCTTGTAAGAAGAGGGTCAATGGCGGGTGCTTGCGCTGCAAGCGGATGTGGCAGCTTCTTAGACTTCACTCATCAATCTGTGAACATTCTGATTCTTGTCAAGTCCCGCTGTGCAGGTACTTAATCCCTTTCACTTACTGCAAATACCAAACATACCCTTAGCTATGGATAACTAAATTAGATGGATCATAATTACAATAACCACATGTTTTATTGATTTGCATTTTTGAGACAAAAAAGTACTGCAATAAATCGTGTCTTTTTGTGTGGGCATAGACCCTCTGCCAGCTCACACTCGGCCAGCTATGTTCGATTTTGGCTATTACTCGGTGACATGTCACGTTTATATTTTGTGTCGTCTTTAGGAATGGGCCTTGAATTTTCTTGATTTTTTTTGAAATTTTAAATGAATTTTTGAAATGAAATCCCAACCGATAAAGATAAGAAAAAAATACCAATCATATTAATTTTTTGAAATTTGAAATTCTTAATTTTAGATTAAATTTTGAGATCCACGTCCAACCGTATGTGTCAATTCTCTCAAATACCATTCGTCCTAGAGAGGATGTAATTGCCCAACAAGATAAAATATATCTTTCAGCTTTAAGAGATATTGATCTTTTATCGGAATTAATCAAGCTAATTAATACCCTATTACATGTCATTACAGGCAATTCAAATTGAAAGCACAACTAGAGAGAAAAGGCGACGATGCTCGGTGGAGGCTTCTAGTAAAGAAAGTGGTGTCTGCCAAGACCATATCTTCATTGTCTCAGCAAAAGAGGAAGATAATGGAAGAACCCAGAGGCACCATGGGCGATTATAATAGCTTCACAAACTTTCAACTATGAATATCATTACATTACTGTTTTATTCTTTCATTGCTAAGTATTAGGGTTGAGTATTTTGTAAATGAGAGTGATTTTTTTTCCCCTTTTAATCGGTTTGCCCTTTGGTCTATATAATTTTGATCATGTACCCATTTGAATATAAAAAAAAATAATGGAGTAGTGGATAAGTTTTGTATGCCAAGGATGTAATAGGTGGAGTGTGATTGCTTGTGATAATTTTTTTTTTAAAAAAATATCCTCAATTTAGATGTGCAAGTAATTGTTATTTATGTAAGTTTATATTATATTTCAATATCTTTCAACTTGTGTTTCTCACCAACTGCTTTGAAATTAATATTAGAAACTTCGAAACACAGAAATGGGTGTGTTTTTGGTTTGGCCAATGGAACCCCAATATGCAAAAAAGAACTAGCACAATTATGAAAAAGTTCTATCTAACTAACAAGTTGTGTGCTTTTTGTATATTTAAAAATTTTGAAGGTGGGCGTGGGGAACAAAGCATAAACTAATTACATAATTAATGTTGTTAAACAACAACAATAGAATAAAATCTTCTTAATTTTTAAAGTATAATTATAAGTGTTTAACAAATACTTTAAAATTAGGTCACAACTACCAAACAGATTAAGCAAACCAATTGTTATGAGCTTTTGTGCACTGGCATGGGAATAAACTGAAAACTAATCATTTAATTAAGCAAACGGCAATTCATCATCAATAATAATTCATCAAAGATCATTAATAAAGAAAAAATGTCAAGCCCAGATACAAAAAGAAGAAGAAGAAAAAAAAGGCAGTGTCGTTTTTCCCCTTATTTATTCTATTAAATATT
This sequence comes from Zanthoxylum bungeanum, assembly GCA_019454045.1. Lineage (NCBI taxonomy): Eukaryota > Viridiplantae > Streptophyta > Magnoliopsida > Sapindales > Rutaceae > Zanthoxylum > Zanthoxylum bungeanum. The sequence continues at coordinate 889,254 of SKCR01001385.1, read as the reverse complement.
CAAATTATATAAATAAATAAAATAGCTGAAACATCAAATAATTATTAATATCTCAAATTAGTCGGTAGCAAGTGTCGAAAGCCTACTGGAGGATGGAAAATTTATCGACATGTCGGTTTTCAAATGAACAAAGAAAATATGTAGAGGCCCCTTTATATTGTTTTTTTTTTTTTTTTTTTGCCTTCTCTTGATGGTAGGGCTTGAAAAGAAAGGTGATGCGGATGCTTGGCATCCTTTTTAAAACTTTTTTTTTTTTTTTTTTTGTTGAAATCGTTGGAAACCCCGCCACCAAATCACCCATTCTGGGCCGCGGCGCAGGTAAAACCCCCGGCTGTCCCAGGCTCTTACAAGAAGTTGCACCCCATGGATTCGAACCCAGAACCTCAATGTGAGATTCTGGACCCTTCACCACCAAGCCACACCCCTTGGGACATCCTTTTTAGAACATGCTAAAACATTTAGCCCAAAAATGTTGGTGGAATAAGAAATTTAAACAAACATAATTGAGTGTTTATTGCACAGTTTACTTAAATTAAAGTTTTGATTAGATCATTAATCTTTTGCTAGTTGACTGTTTATTGCAATTGATTTTAGTTGAACAATACAATTACCCATTATTATCAGTCAAGCACATGTAAACAAAAAAAAAAAAAAAAGATGCTTATAGTGTGTATTTTCTCAAAATGAAGAAGTGGATTCGGTCTCCTAAAGCTGGGTTTAGGATACAAAGTGGAGAATAATCTATAGGAGACATGAAGATTGAGGAATTAATGCCCAATAGACAATACTTATTGTTTTGTTTCCATGGAAAATGCTTTTTTTTTTTTTTTTTTTACTTGCAATTATTATCATAAAGTCATGTCTTTCAATTAAGCTTTTGCTTTTGCTTTTGCAGAAAGTGTGAATTCTTCACGCCCATTGAATACTAAGTATCAAAATATCACATGACACGACACAACTTTAGGATAGCATATTGGATGGTCATGTTGGCCCTTACCTTAATGGTCATGTGGTAATAAATCATAAAGAGGTCTTATGTCATGGTATTGGAAGTCATTCATAATTAATTGTGAATTCGATTCGATTCGATTCGATTACTCTAAATATTAGTGTTTTTTTTAAAAACCTTACTGGTTTAATTTTAAATGGTCAAATTCAGAATTAATTGTGAATTCGATTCGATTGACTCTAAATATTAGTGTATACAAAATTGGAAAAAATCGATCCGACTGATTTTTAATAAAAAAATTAAATCAAAAATTAAAATTAAATATATTTTATAATTTTTAATTAATTAATACTATTTATGACGTCAGTCGATTTAGTCGTTTCAATCAAAATGGTCAACGGGTTGAACTTGTTAAAGACGAGTACAGTCCGGTCCAGTTCAATATAATTATAAAATTTTTGTATTTACAATTATTATAATTTTTTTTTTTTTTAAGTAACCATTCGTTTTTTATTTTAAAGTTTATAATTATTTTTAATTGTCGATTCGGTTAGATGGATTTCAATTTTTTCAGTTTTTTAACAACATCAAAAAAATAATAATAAGTAACATTTATTAAATCTAATTTTTTTTTGAATTTTTTACACTATATCTCTTATAATAATCACAATTACACCAGATTTTTTTCATAACATACAATCATCATTTAAATAAATTAACATATAGAAAAATAAAAAGAAACATGACCAAAACAATAAATTATAAATATTTCATGAAATTAATCATCACTAAATACCAAATAAATTAAATAATATAAAAAAAACAACATAACATGAAGATTAGACTTAAAAAAATTTAAATAAATTAAATTATTTAGTTAATTCGATTCAGTTTGATTTTTTAGTTAAAAAATTATTATAATTTGATTCAATTTCATTTTTTAGTTGAAAAAATCAAATAATTATTTTTGAAATATAAAAGAAAATGTAATTTCGATTCAATTAAGTTTGTTTAGTTTCATTTTTTTATCCACCCCTATAACTAATGACTTATTAATTTTTTTAGATTACCAATTCAATGGGTCCAATTTTTCAAAACATGACATTAAGTCATTGTTTTTGCCACAGAGTCTAATAGTCTATGACTCTTTTATAATATAAGCATGGGTATTTTATTTAATTCAATTATTTAATATGAATGGAAAAAAACAAGATTTTTTTTTTTTAAATCATTAGAAACCCACCGCCAAACCACCTCTTTCGGACTTAGGCGGAGTATGTAAAATCTCCAACTGTCTCTGGCTCTTACAATAAACGCACTTTCTGGATTCGAACCCAATACCTAAAGATGAGATCATGAACCATGCACCACCAAATCACGTCCCCACAAAAAAAAAACAAGACACTTAGCATAATTAATGGATAACAATGAAAATACCGAACTCATTCATATGAACCCTACATCTCAGCTAACAAATCCCTTAGATCCTTGGGGGCCAACAAATCGTGGGAAATAAAATATCGTAAACCATTCTTATTATTATTTACATAAAAATAAGTGATCTTTTGAAAAAAAAAAAAACAAAATTTATGATGACAATCATATGCGAGTTGCCCACAAGTCACAAGATCATATAATGTATTTTTCCATTCAATTATAAACGGACCCTTCACATTTTTTTTTTTTTTATAACCATGATTATTTCTTTGAAAGGATTTTATTTATTTATTTATTTTTACCATGATTATTATTATAGAGGCAAAGCTAAATTCAGCACAAAAGGGCCTAAAATAATGGACTCGTGAACCAAAATTGGACTTTCGAATGAGCTATTTGTTCTGTCCATACCCATCAATTTTGAATCCATAAATCTCAGGCCCAGTCTGTCAATTAGTTAGTCTATTAAAAAGCTTAATCTTTTTTCTTAATCAGAAGATTTAGCCCAAAATCTATATTAATATATAAAAGTCCAAGAATATACCTCAGTTTTCTTACCTCTAAAAATATCAATCTATGTAAATGGGCCTTTTAATATTCATAGCCATTAGTCATTACACGTCAAATATTTCTTTAATTTTTTTCTTCCAACCTTTCACATTTTCCGCTATTGCTGTTTTACTAATAAATGAGCCAATAAAACAAATAATGAATGATGTAATTGAAAAATAATTTTAAATCTATTTTACTAACGACATTATTTAAAGGGATTGGTTCAAGGGCACCTCTTTTTTAAGACAAATTTATACACAAAATCTTAATTATTAGATTATATGTCATCTAATGGTTAATATTAAAACTTAGTTAATTATCTTTTATTACAAACTTAATTAATAAAAGTGTGAACTGTGAACCCACTATTGATAATTAAATATTCTCTCTCCTCCCTATTTTTTTCCCTTATGTTTTGGAAGGTTTTTACTTTTTTTTTTTTTTTTAGTTTTGTCTTCATGAAATTAGATTAAATATATTTAGAGTTTTTTTTTTTTTTTTGGAAACGATGGAAACCCCGCCACCAACCACCCATTATGGGCCGCGGCGCAGGTAAAACCACCGGCTATCCCAGGCTCTTACAAACCCCTGAATTCGAACCCAGAACCTCAAGGTGAGATCCTGGACCCTACACCACCAAGCCACACCCATTGGGACAAATATATTTAGAGTTATTTTAATATAATAATAATATATTATTAAGTGTTGATTTATGCTCGAATTTATTTCATGTCTCCTCGGGAGACTCCTCCTACGAGGCTATACCTCTAAGATCTATTCCTGCAATTGAGGAGCCGTGTGACTTTCCTTGCACCAGTGAGCCTACCAACTTATTATCCAGGAATCATGCTAGTCGTATGACTGGGAAAATGCTGAGGGAACTCAGTTGTATGTATAGATTTCCTGACTCTCTAGAACTTCGTGTACCTTCGTCGACTGAGAGAATTGATTACAAGGTCCCGGGGTGGATGGGTTTTTTACGTTCGTTCGTTTAAAGTGGGATTGAGGTTTCCTATTCCCAGACTGGTCTGGGAAGTGTTGAACCACTTTGAAATTGCTCCGTCTCAATTGATGCCAAACGCATGGAGGATCCTTTTGTCGATTGAGTGCTTAGCCTTTGAGTTGGGTGTACTCTTCGAGGTAAATGATGTTCTAGAGACATATTACCTAAAGGAGCATTTGAAAGAAAAAATGGAGATATACTATGATCCTTCGACAAAGAAAGAAGCATCTAGTCATTGGATTGCCGACTAATGATAGGGGAAACTGGCAGTCCTACTACTTCTTCGCAAAGGGTGAGGGTATATTTGGTTTGACTGGGGCTGGTCGAATCCCAGAGTTTTGGTGTTTGTCGAGTGAGTGACGTTCTTTTCTAAGTTATGAGTTATAACTGTCTTTGTTTTTTGAATAACCGAGGGTTTGTCGTTGCAGATCCTCTTCGAAACAAATCGTTCATCTCAACTGTTCGCTCCACTTCAAACGTCGAAGCAATTCTATCTCTGCCAGACGACGTAAGGAACTGTAAGGCCATCTTAGAGGAGAAGAGATTAAGGGCCACTCCATTGTGGAAGGAAATTTATCAGCGTGAAGGTAAAGTTCTGGCCCTCTCTAACGACGTTTTGGCCGTGATAAACTGTAGGTGGTCGATTCAAAATTTGTATGGGGTGAATAAAAATATCGAGAGCCCCTAAAAATTGAGGAATTTTCATGCGCAGAGGAGATGATGTCTGGTCCATTCACAGTGGCTTCACTCGACGAAATGAAGAGCCGAAAAAAGTCGAGGAAACTGAAGAAGAGAGAGACAGAGGTCGAAAGAGAGACTGGCACCCAACATCGGGAGGTGATTTCAAGTGGGGGTGTCGTAGAAAAAGGGAAGTCGACAGACATTATCTCATCCGAGAAGAAAAGGAAGTCTTTCGCAGAGGTGGAAACTGAAGAGGACTCTGATACACTTATTTTGAAAGTTCCAAAAGAGTCGACCGCAATTTCAGACCCTTCGAGCATCGACTCATTCGTTGAGGGACTTCTACTCCAAGGGGATGAAGTGAGATTGGCCCAAATTGGGCCGGCGGAGGCCATGAAAAAAGCCATCGCTCTAAACTACCAAGTGAGTACCATCATTCCCTTTTTTTTTTTAAAACAAATTTGTCGAATGGTGTTCTGATTTGAATGTCGTAGGCCCTGGAATGTAGCTTGTTCTTGCGGAAGAATGCTGAATCCAACCAAAAGAGGATCAAGGAGCTAGAGAAGGGTTTATCAGCTGTAAAGAAGGAGTCGTCTGTATTGAAGTCTGGATGGTTGCTTCGCAGAGAAAGGAAAAAGTTCTCGAGAAGGAGTTGAAGGAAGTGAAGGCTACCTTGAAGCTGGAAAAGGAAACTGCCGAATTAACAATTGAAGGTTATAAGGCGGGTTTCGACAATTTGAAGAAGAAGAAGAACGAGTCGCTGTTGGACCAAATGGAGGATATCGCCATTGACTCTATGATGAAGAATAGATACGACTTGATGAAAGAATTTATTGCTGGAAAACACGTGGAATGGAAGCCTGAGAAGTGGATCAGCGAATATGAAAGGCACGCCGCTGGTATCTCCTCGTCGACAGAAGAGGAAGATGTAGAAATAGGAACAGAGGTAGAGATGAGAAAGGAGGAGGCTGAGCTAAATCCAACCAATGTAGAAGCGATGGTGGAAGTCGAGAAGGACACAGAAGAAGAAGAAAATGTGGCACAAACCGCTGTCCATTCCGAATCGGTGAATGTGGAGGGTGAAGGAGATGTTCCTACAAGCCTACCAACAACGACCGATGCAGACGGAGCTGACGTTTGATGTCGAATTGTTCAGCAATTATCTTAAACTTTTTGGTAAACTTGTATTTAGAATTGCTAGGATGGAACAAGATTGTATTTTGAATTACTATGTATACTGAAATGACGAATGGTTTGTTTACTTCGAATGTGAAGAATGGAACGAGAATCTATTGGATAGTTTTATTGCAATTTGTCGAACAACTTCTACAAACTTCTTTCTCTCTACTAATAGAATGATAACACTGAAAAGTAGACTGGTAAATAACTAATCGTCAAAACATCAAAATTACCGGATAAATTTTTTGAGGTGCACCGCGTTCCAGCTGTTGCGGATAGGTTTCCCCTCTTCGGTTTCCAACTTGTAGGCTCATTTCCCAACAACTCCAGCAATTTGATAAGGGCCTTCCCAATTAGGGCCCAACTTCCCATCTCCACCTTCTTTCGTGTTCTGGAATACTCTCCGTAGGACCCAGTCACCGGTGCGGAATGTCCTGGTCCTGACGTTTTTGTCGAAATACCTGGCCGTCCTTTGTTGATAGGTGGCCAGTCGGATGAGAGCCGTGTCCCTCTTCTCATCAATCGTGTCGAGATTGAAATTCATCAGTTGTCGGTTGCTTTCGTCGTCGAGCCACTGGCATCGTGGAGAAGGGATGACTTCTTCGGATGGAATTACTGCTTCCGTCCCAAATGCCAATGAGAATGGAGTTTCGCCGGTTGAAGATCTCACGGTTGTCCGGTACGACCACAGGACTCCAGGTAATTCTTCCGCCCAGGCGCCCTTCGCTTTCTCCAACCTCTTCTTCATAGTGTTCAAGATCGTCTTATTGGACGACTCTGCTTGTCCGTTTGCTTGTGGAAAACGCGGCGTCGAGTAGTTTAGTCTGATACCCCAGTTCCTGCAGAAATTTTGAAAGTGATGGCTGATGAATTGAGATCCATTGTCGGTCACAATTTCTCTTGGAATGCCGTACCGGCAAATGATATTCTTCCATACGAACGTTTGAGCCTCCTTGTCGCGTATCCTAGCAAATGCTTCGGCTTCTATCCACTTCGTATAATAATCTGTCATTACGAGCATGTAGACTCGTTGGCCTGGTGCGACTGGAAGTTTTCCAACAATGTCCATGCCCCATTTCATGAACGGCCATGGAGACAAGATTGGGTTCAGCTTTTCTGGTGGTAGATGAGGGACCGGTGCGAATCTCTGGCACCTGTCGCATTTCTTTGTGAATTCTGCGGAGTCGAGTCTCATCGTCGGCCAGTAATACCCTGTCGAGTGGGCTCGGAGAGCCAAACTTCTACCACCTGAGTGGTTCCCACATTCCCCTTCATGCAATTCAGACAACACATGCTGGGCTTCGTCGTGTGACAAGCATTTCAAGTATGGTCCCGATAAGGATCTCCTTAACAGCTGGCCTTCGAATACCACGAACCTTGCAGACTGTCTCTGTATCTTTCTTGCCAGCATTTTGTTTTCTGGGAGCAAGCCTTTCTGCAAATATTCAATGATCGGTGTCATCCAACTGTCGATTGAACCGATGGCGGCAACAGCTGTCTCTTCCTTCCAAATTGCCGGCCAGTTCAGATATACTATAGGTATTGCTTGTGGTTTGTCACCTTCCAGAGTCGAACCGAGGGTCGCCAGTGCATCTGCCCGAGAATTTTCGTTTCTTGGGATCTGTTTTATGGAGAATTTGTCGAACGCGGTCCTTATATCGTTTACCTTCTGTAAGTAAGAAGCCATTGCCTCCCCCTAGCATGATATGATCCCTCGACCTGGTTGACAATCAGCTGAGAATCCGACGTTACTTCTATCTCCTTCGCTCCCAGTTCCTTGGCCAACAATAATCCTGCTATCAACGCTTCGTACTCGGCCTCATTGTTGGTTACTCGAAAACCGCATTTGACTGCCTGCTGCAGAACGTCGCCTGATGGGTAGTAATCACCATACCGAGTCCACATCCCTTTCTGTTACTTGAACCGTCAACCATCAATTTCCAAGTAGTTGTCGGCTGGATGGAATTGATTTCAACGTGAGGTGTTGCCACCATTCCGGGAGCAAAGTCGGCCACAAAATCTGCCAAGGCTTGCGATTTGATAGCCGTCCTGGGTTGAAAGTCAATGTCGTGTTCCCCTAACTCAATTGCCCACTTCATCAATCTCCCAGATAACTCAGGCTTATGAAGAATGCTCCTCAGTGGATACGTCGTGTACACTGTGATGGCATGACCTTGGAAATAGGGTCTAAGCTTCCTTGCGGCCGTGACAAGTGCGAAGACCAGTTTTTGCATCAGCGGGTAGCGTGTCTCTGACTCCAACAGTGCTTTGCTTACATAGTAGACTGGCTGTTGACTCCCTGATTCTTCTCTTACTAAAACTCCACTGACCGCGTGTTCCGAGACTCCCAAATAAAGGTAGAGCCTCTCACAGTCGAGTGGTTTCGATAACAGGGGCGGCGAAGATAAATATTGTTTGAGCTGCTTCAGAGCTTCCTCACAAGCAGGAGTCCATTCGAATTTACTTGCTTTTTTTAAAACTGAGAAGAATAAAAAACTCCTATCGGTGGATTTAGAGATGAACCTGTTTAATGCCGCTATCCTCCCAGTCAGTCGCATGACATCCTTCGGGGTGGAAGGGGAAGGGATGTCGAGGACTGATCTAATCTGGTCTGGATTTGCTTCAATGCCTCGTCGAGTGACTATGTATCCCAAGAATTTTCCTGAAGCGACACCAAACGCACACTTAGTAGGATTTAATTTCATTCCGTACCTGTCCATGATGTCGAAGGCTTCTTCCAGATGGTTGAGATGTTGTTCTGATTCAACGGATTTCACCAACAACATGTCGTCAATATAAACTTCCATTGTTTTCCCAATTTGTTGGTCGAACATCCTATTCACCATTCGCTGGTATGTTGCTCCAGCGTTCTTTAAGCCGAATGGCATGACTTTGTAACAGAATATTCCTCGATTTGTAACGAAAGCTGTTTTCTCTTGATCTTGAGGATGCATGAGGATCTGATTGTAGCCTGAATACGCGTCCATGAAGCTTAATAACTCGTGTCCAGCGGTCGCATCCACCATCGAATCAATATGTGGTAAAGGAAACGAGTCCTTTGGACAGGCTTTGTTCAAATCCGTGAAGTCGATGCACACCCTCCACTTCCCATTCTTCTTTTTCACTACTACAACATTGGCAAGCCACTCGGGAAACTGTACTTCTCTAACTGCTCCGTTCTGTAGTAACTTTTGCACCTCTTCATCAATGATCCGGTTTCTTTCTGGGGCGAACTTCCTTCTTTTTTGTCTGACAGGGGTGTGGTCTGGATCCACATGTAGTGCGTGAGTGATGAGCTCCGGATCAATTCCTATCATATCCTCATGTGACCATGCGAATGTGTCGTGTCGTCTTTTCAAGAATTCTATCAGGTCGGCTCGCAGTTTTGAACCCAGACCCGCTCCAACAAAAGCCTTGTGTTCCGTGAATTGAGGATGAATCTGGACCTCGTCGAGCTTCTCAATATTTGGTAGAGTAGGCTCTGACGCACTAGGCCCAGACTGTAATTGCTATGCCGGATCTGCTTTAGCCTTCAAGGTCGTTTGGTAGCAACTCCTCGACGCTAATTGATCTCCCTTTATCTCCTGAATCCCCCATTTAGTTGGGAATTTGATTACCTGATGATAGGTAGACGAAACCGCCCTCATGTCGTGAATCCAGGGTCTGCCCATAATCAAGTTGTAGGCCGATGGGCTGTCTAATACCAGGAAAGTAGTCATTTTATTAACACCTGCAACATAAACTGGGAGTCGTATTTCCCCCATAGTTAACTTTTGTTCTCCGCTAAAACCGATTAATACTGTCGTTCGCCTATTGATGTTATCCAATGCCGTTCCCATGTCGGTTAGAGCACTGGCAAAGATTATGTTAGCTGAGGAACCCGTGTCGACCAACACACGTTTGATCATGAAGTTCGCCACTTGAAGAGAAATGACCAAAGCGTCATGGTGAGGATTTAGGTCGTGTGAGTCCCCATCATCCGGAAACCCAATTACCAAACCTGTGGTAATTCCCTGAACAGACATTAGGGTGTGTGAAGCTTTGGTGGCCAATACCCTTGAGTGCCTTTTTGCTGCAGAATAAGTAACTCCACTAATTTCTGATCCCCCTGAAATAACATTGACTGTGTTATCAATCGGGGGTGGTGGTGTTGGAATTTCTCCCTGTCTGTCTCTTTCATCCCTTCGGGACATTTTGTTGCCTTCCCCGTCCGTAAGCAAATCTTTCAAAAATCCCTTGTTCAGCAGTTCCAAAACCTCTAATCTCAAGGCAACACATTCCGCCGTCGTATGACCGTAGTCCCTGTGGAACTCACACCATTTCTTAGTGTCTTTTTTGGATGAACTATCCCTAGTCCTTGGAGGCCACTTCACTTCATTCCCTAATTTCTTCAACACCGAAACCAATTCTCCTGGTGAAATCGTGAAGTTGTAGTCTGGAAGCCGAGGCTTGCTTGTCGGTAGTTCCTCCCTGTGTTTATATGGCCGTTGTCGTCTGTCCACATTTTTGTAGAAGGGTCGACGTTCGCCCCTACTTTGGTTCCTCCCTTCGGTTCGAGGGGGGAAGTCCGTTTCGTGCCGCCTGGGAGCAACTGGCCTTCGGTTCACTTGTGCATTTGTTTCATCATCCACTCTTCTCTTATTTCTTTTATCCTCTTCCCACCTTATCTCTACTTGTGCTCGTGCCATGACCTGGTCCATTGTGTAGCACCTGAATTTCGTCAATTTCTTGTAGAGCCCGCTGTCATATAGAAGTCCATTCCTGAAGGCTTCAACTGCTGTAGGCTGATGGAGGTCCGGGATGGTTATTCTCTCACGGTTGAACCGGGCCACGTAGCTCCGTAATGTTTCCCCTCTTCTCTGTTGAACGGAGTTAAGGTCGTCTGTTGTTTTTTCCATCTTGCACGAACTTGCGAAGTGTTGCACGAATTTGTCCGCCAGTTCTTGGTAAGATTTGATTGACCTGTATGGAAGATTAATGAACCATGTCAAGGCAGGTCCCGCCAGAGTTTCCCCGAAGCACCTGCACATTCCGGCCTCCCACTGGCTCGGAGACAAACCGTTCGACATCATTTTGAATTTATAATGCATGACGTGGTCGTCTGGATCTGTGGTCCCATCATATAACTTCATTTCAGGTGGGTTGAATTTCCGGGGCAACTCTACTGCTACAATTGACTCCTGGAAAGGGGTATCTGAAATTGCTCCGGCCCTGCTTTTCCTGATCGGGAGTTTCACCCCTGGTAGTCGTGACATAATTGCTTCTTTGAATTCTACCATTTCTCTCCTGATGGAATTGGCCAGTTGATGGGTTTGATCAACAAGAGGGTCTGAATGTAGTGTGGCGGGGGGTGATTGCCGTTTGGTTCGTCTGACATGGGTGGAGCAGTTGGATTACTTCGGTTATCTCTATCGTTAGTTTGGCCTTGAGGATTATGCAGAGGGTCGGATGATAGGTGATCTAACTTCTGTTGTAAACTTTCGTTGGTATTTCGCATCGTGAGATTTTCTTCTTCCAGGTTTGTGAGTCGTTCCTGGAGCATGGCAATTTGCGCCGCTAGTTGATCTGGGATCTGTTCGCTGCTTGAGGCCATTGTTGATTACTTTGTTGAGATGTTCTACTTCCTGTTTGATTCACTCGTCTGCCCCACGGTGGGCGCCAAATTGTAGACTCTGATTTCGGCCAAGGTCCACAATCGAGATTATCAATTTGTAGGGCGCGAGCAAATCCTGCAAGACAAATAGAACGAATAAGGAGCTTACTGCCCACCGGTGTGGTAGAGACCGTAGACACTCCGACGCTCAAGTTAGCCTAAGCACCGATGAATGTAAAGTAAACAGAACAAGGCTTTTTATGTACTTCAACCTTCGATTGTAAGCCGTGAGGGCGGTGTGAATCAGTCTTGTCTTGATAATAGGGGTAGTATCTCTTTTCGATCCCCTCTATGTTGTCTTTCCTTCTTCTTTTATAGGTCTTGGTCCCCAGTCCCTTATCTGCCCGTTGGAGACATTTATTAATGAGGCTTTGATTCGGATGTTTCATATTTGGTAACTGACGATCTTGTCTTCTCCTTGAAACCGTCGACTTCATGGTAGTATTCATGAATGCGGATTCTTTCTTCAAGTTGTAACGGTGCCCGTTGATCTTCTTTATGTTCAACAGGACTGGACCTTTGTGTAATATCTTCGTATGGAGGCCCAGTCTGCAGATGGGCTTCTAGTCTCGTGGTGTAATGTCGTTTTTGCCCCTTGGGTCAATTTTGGCCCAAACAACGGAGAGTAACAAAAATTAATTACAAAACTGAAATTTAAGGAAAACTAGCTACAAACTCCTAATTTACATCAGAGAATTCAGAGAGGAAGGTACCTTTAAAATTGAAATCTCGAGCTGAATTTATAGGCCTCGGTGGGTTGTGCGCGTCGCGACGCGACATGTGTCATGCTCTGGTTGGTCCGCCGAGATTCTTATCCGATGATGTGGCGATATGGATGATTAACTCAATAATTTAGCTGACGTGGCAGTGACGTGGCTATGATGTGGCAATGATGTGGCGACACGTGGCGATAATGATTGTCGGCACCATAGGATTGTGACACGTGGCACGATGTGATTGGTTGATGATGACGTGTCCCTAACTTGGCAATGTTGACTCGGACTTCTGCTGATATGGTGATAACATGGAGTAACATGTGGCAACACGTGGCGATGGCGATTTTCGACACCGTATGATTATGACACGTGGCATGGTGCACGTTAGCATGATCGGATGTGATGTTGACACGTGACACGGCGCACGTTAGCAAAGTCAGTGTATGTTAGCAAAGTCAAACTTCTCAGATTCTGACATGTGTCCCCCGCGCATGTTTGCTTGAAGCGGTGCATGTTAGACGTCGCGACGCGCCAAATGATCATTTTGCCATTTTTGTCTGTTTTTCATTGTTTTGTCCCCAAATCACCTACAGAATGTCCTGAAACTTTATTTATCTACAAAATAACACAAAACACATCAAAATATTCACAAAACTCGAGAAATTATACAAAATATTAGGTCAAATGAGTGTGAAATAGTGATACATTTACCACTCATCGGTCCACACTACCTGTCCACGTGACATGAACCAGACAAAAGATCGGTTTACATGTGAGGGGAGTGTTGAGGAAAATATCTCACATCGGTTGAGATAAACAATTAAACTCAAAATATAAACATTGGACAACATTCAACTCTCAAACTAACTTTTAGGTTTAATTAGACCCATGAATTTCAATATATAACTTTACACAATAATTTTCCTACCATAAAAGCAATGGAGACGGGAGAATTTTGCAAGAGTATCAATCATAAATCTCTCCACTTTATTACTTAGTGAATTAACGATAATTAATTGACGACATTGTATTTACTGGATCCTATGCATAACAAGAAAGTGGATTTAAAAAAAAAAACAAACAAACTTTAAAGAAAAAAATAATTCCATCACATAAGGTAAATAATTTCTGTTTTGTTACAAATAATTAAAACTCAATAATTCAAGCAAACGTCTCTTCATTAAATAGGGTCGGTGAATGAGGTGGATTTTGAAAAGTCCAACTGAACCACCTCAAGGTTCAGTCGACAGGGGACATCCCCCAGATGACTCATGTCGAGTCAGATGTAAGTTATGGTATTCACTCGTCCCACACGACAGTGTCGAGTGAAATCACTCCTGAACCACCTCAAGGTTCAGTCGACAGGGGACATCCCCCAGATGATTCATGTCAAGTCAGATGAGAGTCATGGTATTCACTCGTCCCACACGACTGTGTCGAGTGAAACCACTCCTGAACCACCTCAAGGTTCAGTCGACAGGGGACATCCCCAGATGACTCATGTCGAGTTAGATCTGAGTTATGGTATTCACTCGTCCCACACGACAGTGTCGAGTGAAATCACTCCTGAACCACCTCAAGGTTCAGTCGACAGGGGACATCCCCCAGATGACTCATGTCGAGTTAGATCTGAGTTATGGTATTCACTCGTCCCACACGACAGTGTCGAGTGAAATCACTCCTGAACCACCTCAAGGTTCAGTCGACAGAGGACATCCCCCAGATGACTCCTGTCGAGTCAGATGAGAGTCATGGTATTCACTCGTCCCACACGACAGTGTCGAGTGAAACCACTCCTGAACCACCTCAAGGTTCAGTCGACATGGGACATCCCCAGATGACTCATGTCGAGTTAGATCTGAGTTATGGTATTCACTCGTCCCACACGACAGTGTCGAGTGAAATCATTCCTGAACCACCTCAAGGTTCAGTCGACAGGAGACATCCCCCAGATGACTCATGTCGAGTTAGATTAGAGTTATGATATTCACTCGTCCCATACGACAGTGTCGAGTGAAACCACTCCTGAACCATCTCAAGGTTCAGTCGACATGGGACATCCCCAGATGACTTATGTTATTCACTATTCCCATACAACAGTGTCGAGTAAGTTTGTCCAGGGACTTCCTACGGGCCATGTCAGGAGAAAGAATATCCCCAATTTACATGACTTGTCAATGGCTATATATGGACTCTCACTATCTGTGTATAACGCTCATTCGCACTATGAGATATTCAAAGCTAAAACACTCCCACCTGGTTCAGACGTCCGGAGCCACCCACTGGATCCATACGACATGCCGAGGGAGATTTTTTCTAAAAGCAATCTGGTTCGGTCAGCACAGGACACTCCCTTACAAGCTATAAACAAAAGCAATGAAGACTTGTTTGATTCACTCGGTACATATAAAGGTACTCTCAAAGCCTAAGGACTTCCAGACTTAGAGAGTAGGGGACAAACTGTTTGGGCCAAAATTGACCCTAGGGGCAAAAACGACATTACACCACGAGACTAGAAGCCCATCTGCAGACTGGGCCCACATACGAAGATATTACACAAAGGTCCAGTCCTGTTGAACATAAAGAAGATCAACGGGCACCAGTTACAACTTGAAGAAAGAATCTGCATTCATGAATACTACCATGAAGTCGACGGTTTCAAGGAGAAGACAAGATCGTCAGTTACCAAATATGAAACATCCGAATCAAAGCCTCATTAATAAATGTCTCCAACGGGCAGATAAGGGACTGGGGACCAAGACCTATAAAAGAAGAAGGAAAGACAACATAGAGGGGATCGAAAAGAGATACTACCCCTATTATCAAGACATCTCACACCGCCCTCACGGCTTACAATCGAAGGTTGAAGTACATAAAAAGCCTTGTTCTGTTTACTTTACATTCATCGGTGCTTAGGCTAACTTGAGCGTCGGAGTGTCTACGGTCTCTACCACACCGGTGGGCAGTAAGCTCCTTATTCGTTCTATTTGTCTTGCAGGATTTGCTCGCTCCCTACAAATTGATAATCTCGATTGTGGACCTTGGCCGAAATCAGAGTCTACATCCGTAATAATAATTTACCTTTTTTTTTTTTTACTTTTTCAGTTTTTACTATTCAGCTATGATGAGGTAATTTTCCAATGCTAAGGTGAAAGGTAAAACTTTTATTACTGCTATTTAGATTAATCTCTCTTAATTATAATATATTTACTACTTAAAATTTGACTTAACAATGATACCACTATATTGGTCGGTTGGTAATCAATTATAAACTGGTTTTAATGTGACTAAGCATGGATACCGCTTGGTTGGTCGGTTGGTAATTTACCGCCTATATGGCTGGTTTATGGACAAATATTGATACCGCCTTTATGGCGGATCAGACTTAATTTGACTTAATTAGGTTACCGCCTATATGGCTGGTTGGTAATGTTATCACAAGTTAATATATTATATTAATGGAGATATCTAAATTAGTAGTGGTAAAAGTATATCCTTTAACCCTAACATTTATTTTATTGTAATTTTACTTTTCATTATTTACTTTACCACATTTACTTTTCAGCATTTTACTTTATGTCTTTTATTTTTAAGTTTTTACTAGCCCTAGTTATGTGTCGGAACTAAGTTAGTTATCTGGGGTTGTGATGAATTTTAATATCACCGGTATATAAGAGGTTATTTTATAGTTTGGGTAATTTAAAAGTTTACTTATTAAGTCTTAAGTATGGGTGAACACGGTTTCGGGTCAAACCGCGAACCGCACCGAACCGAACCGCGCGGTTTGAAAAAATATTAAAAATAATTTCAAACCGCACCGAATCGAACCGCAAATTTCAGATCGGTGTGCGGTTTTGACCCACTCCGAACCGCACCGAACCGTCCAAACCGTAAGTTAGAATATGAAAGATTTTGTTATAATGGCTAGGACTGTTTCCCTTAAAATTAATGGTACCTAACCTTAACAGGTTAAGAAACGTGACTTAAAACGTTTTCAAAACCAATGACCACAAAACAAAAACCACTATTGTTTTTTTTTTTAATGTGTTTCTTATTTTATCTATATATACACACATACACAACATGTGTGTTTTGTGTTGAAAGATTTTGTTATATTATTTGAGAAATAAAGTGGGAATTAAAAAACAAAATTATGCTATGTTACTTATTATTTGAGAATGAAATATGGTTCCTTCTACCTCTATCACAAATTTATTGTATAGTTGGTTCCGATAATATGAACCAACACTTGTTAGATCACTCTTAGTCTCTTACACATATTTTATTTATTTTATATTTATATTTGATTATTATCGGAATAGATATTCTAAGATATTTAATGATCATATGACAATATACCATGAATAAATGAAAATTATGTATTTTTTATACTTCAATTATAATGTGAAAACACATAAAATTTTCTTAAAAGTTTTATAATCCAAACCGCCGACCCGAACCGCCCAAACCGCCAACCCGAACCGCGCGGTTGAAGGAAAAAACCGACCTGAACCGCACCGCGAACACCCATAGTCTTAAGCTTAATGCGTTTTGTTAACTGACCACTAATAAGATTGATCTAGTAAATCTAAAATAAACTTGACAAAAGAATTTTAGGTTTCAGCCTTAGACTTAGTAGCTCACGATCTTCCTTCAGGATATATAACCCTTTAATAGATTTCCTTACAGGATAGACATATACCTGTCGGGCGGGGTAACCATAATTGGAACTTAAACTTAATGAATCCAGGTAATTTGGTTGACATAGACATATGGTTCAATTGGGTTAAACTGAGTATTTGTATCTGACCATCGACAGAGGCTTTTGCATAATTTCGTGTTCCAGGTTAGTAAACCGATATATTACACAAACATGAAATAACCACTTCATCTTTAAAAAGATATTGGAAGAAATCACAACCCTGAATAGTTTATTAATATTGAATTTTCCTCAACCTACTTTTGCGCAATTTTATTCACTTATTTTTAAATTTAAAATCATCACTATTTCAAATCAATCAATCAATCAATCTTTTAGATACTAGTAATCATTTGGCCTCATAAAAATTAATAGCTTAGGTTTTAAGTCTTTGTGGGATCGATACTTTTTATATTACTTGAACGACACGTGCGCTTGCGTTATACGCGTGTGAAAGCATCGGTCATGGACCCACCCGTGCATGAGTGTGACTCTGATACCATATTGAAATTAATAGGCATAACTCAACTCACCCCAAAAGCCAGCTTGAGAGTTGAGGGTTGCCCAATATTTATATTTTGATTTTAATTATTTATCTCAGCCGATGTGAGATATTTTTCTCAACATTACATACGTAGAAACATATGCTTCTTGTCCATTCATAGATTTAACCCACCCGTGCATGAGTGTGACTCTGATACCATATTGAAATTAATAGGCATAACTCACCCCAAAAGTCAGATTGAGAGTCGAGGGTTGTCCAATATTTATATTTTGATTTTAATTATTTATCTCAACCGATGTGAGATATTTTCCTCAACATTACATACGTAGAAACATTTTGTCATAATTGAAAATATATTTTATTGATGAATGGACAAGAAGCATATGTTTATACGTGGAGGAGTGAAGGCAAAATATAATAGCATTAAATATTAGAGAGAAAATAAGGAGAATTAAGTCATTAATAATGTCTTTTATTTTAACATGTCAGCATTAATATGAACCATTTGATTATTTGTGAATTGATGTCTAAGATTTTGTGTATAAATTTGTGTTAAAAAAGAGGGGCTCTGGAATCTATCCTTTATTTAAAATTTGAGTCAAGTAACACTTACAAATAATATGAAAATACAACTCAATATATTATTTTAAGAAAATTATTCAAAAAATTAATATAAAATGAATTAAAATATATTCACAAATAATAAGGATAATCTATTATATAGATATCGCTTATAATATGAGCCAGTGTATCGTGTGGGTCGTCATCTTGTAAATTACTTATAATCTTCAATAATTAATTAGAAATTTTTATTTTTCGTAATCAGAAACAATATAATTGTGGTCCGTAGAATATATTGTCAATTATTAAGTTTTTTTTTTTCTTAAATCGTTGGAAACTCTGCCGCCAAACCACCCCTTTCGGGCTTAAGTGGAGCAGGTAAAACCTCTGGTTGTCCCAGACTCTTACAAGAAACATACTTCATGGATTCGAACTCAGACCCTGAACCCTACACCACCAAACCACGTCCCTTGAGTATTAAGTTTTTTTTTTCCATAACTTAAATGCTAATAGCAACATGACTCATATTATTGGATAATAATTTAAATATATTTGAATCATAACTATACATTATTATTAAAATATGTGTGACCCAATGTTAAGAAAAACTTAACACATCTTAACTCTGAAACTGAATCTAAATTGGATGGTGTTTTGATTTGGTAGGGTGGTGGTGTTGGGACACAGTATAGATCAGGAATCTACTACTACAAAGGAGACTCAGGCTTGAAAAAGATAGGCAGATGCTTGTAACATAAATTCTTCCTGAAAATGGATGTGTCAGATGCTTGAAACAAACAGTCTGCTCTGCTGTCATCCCATCAGATGCAATGGTTAACCAATGTATATATAATGTTAGGGTATTTTTTCTTTGTAAGCCGCTTTTTAAGAATGATTTATATCCATGAGTTTGTAACAATTCATATCAGGATCAACATCATAATCGTGTAGTGTAAAGATTAATGCCGATATTATAGTGTTCGGCCTGGACTAGATAGACTAGTGCAAAAGTCAATATACATGTGTTAAAACTAGGTGAAATGTTATGATCTATTTATCCCACATTGACTAATTATGATATATGATTTTATTATCTAGATTCCAACACTGAGGAATGTTTGACATTCATAGTCTCCTCAGATTCCTACACTGCGGAAAGTTTGACATACATCAAATGGGTTTGAGAATTTGTATTTCATCTTATATGATGATAATTGTGACATTATTAAGCACATTGTTATTTTATTTAATTTTTGTAAAAGTTGGTTTTATTTCCATTAATCAAAAACATTATTCAACCATGAATCACAAAAGCATATTACATGCAACTTTTCTAAAACAGAAGAAATAAAATCTGAGCCTGAGATGCAGAGCAAAGATAACAACAAAAGTGAAACAGTGTTTAGAGTTCATCCTTAGAATAATGAGCTGGTCCTGTTGGGTTTGTTGCAGAATTTTTGATGGGATATGAAGCTTCCATGGCAATACCACAGAGTCCTCCTTCATCAGAAATGCCTCGCTGCATTCTTATGTAACCCTTCTCTCCCCATTCAGGTCCCCATGAGTTCCTCACTATCCAGTACTTGGTTCCATCAAGCGTCGTCCCGTATCCCACTGCTGCAACTCCATGATTCAGCTCTGTGCCGCATTCTCCAGTAAATACACCCTGTGCTTACATTCAATCAATTTACTATTGAATCTTTTTTTCTTTTTTTATCAAACAGTTTTGTTTTCTGGTTATGTAAGTACTAATTAAGTTGCTTTCAATCTTGTTTTTACCTCTGAATAGAACTGGAAATCTGAACTGCCGGCGTCTATGGCCACTGCTACAGGCTGGTTTGCTACTGCTTTAAGCAGTGCGTCCTCATCATTAGCAGGTACATTTTCATGTCCATCAATTGATACTACTGGTGAATTTTCCTGCAAAATTGTTCGCTCGTACGCTTTCTAATCATGATTTCACTATCACAAGTTTAATTCCAATCCGAAGGAAATTCAATACAGAAATTGTACCTTTGATTTAACACAATTTCCATCAATAGCTTGGTAAGGGTAATTAGACTCTGTTGTTACCCCACCCTTTTGCTTGATGAACTCAAAGGCTAATTCCATTAGTCCTCCATTACAACCTTGATTTTGATCAGTGTCACAGTCTACCAATTCTTGCTCAGATAAAGATACTAGCTTGTTCGTCTTAATGTGATTAATACCCTCCACTGCTGCAATTGTTGAAAATGCCCAGCAGCTACCTATACCAGCATTAAATTTTGAGCCATAGGAGCAAATTGTCACATTAGTAAATATGCACCATAGTGAAAAATGGGTCCTTACCACATTTGCCTTGGTCCTTGACAGCGGTGACTGATCCTTTTTTCCTCCAATCAACGGATAGTGGGACGTTGGTTACCTTCTCATACATGAAGCTCTCGTTTCCACGTGTCCCTCGGAACATCCTGTGATGTTTGATCTTTGAACCAGCATAAGTGTTTGCAAATTCATGATTTGTCAAGTCCGCAAACTTGTTCAACTTCAATTTGTAAGGCTTGTCCATCTTGTTAGTATTGTGAACGAGCATAACATTTTGTTTGAACACATTGAACCGCTTATGCTTCTCATCAAGACTCCTAGAAACCGTATGATGACTCCTCCATCTCTCATATAAATCCCACAAACTTTCTTCAGATTCCAACTCCTTCTCATGGAAATGGAAACCCTCAACGACTCCAAGAACTAAAGCCAAGAACAGGGCAGCTGATAAATAAACCCTCTTCATATTCTTACTTATGAGTTATGATTCAAGACAAGATAATGAGAATTTGGAGACCTAGAGGATTACTTTATATAGAGCAAAAAGAATGAGGAGGAAGATAAGATTGTTGATGAAAGTGGAGATAATAAAACAATGGATGACGAATGAAGAAGTTACAGATAACTGGTTCCTTATGGGCATGAACAATATCTAATAATGGAGATAAAATTTAATGGAGAATTAGCTGATTGGAATGGATTCACATTTACAAGCAATTCCTTGCTATACAAGTCAGTTATTGGGGTTACTTCTACTGAAAAGCTGTAAAGTTGAGAAGCAGCTTTTGCGAATCAGTTAGGTTTTAACAGAGAAAACTTGTAGAATTAGAGAGTGATCTTTGCATGTGAAAGACTTTTTTTTTTTTTTTTTTTTTTTTGCGAAAACTTTGGAAACCCTCTGTTAAACCATCCGACCCGGGATTAATCAGCTTAAGCGGAGTAAGTAAAACCTCAACTGCCCAAGACTCTTACAAAAATGAAGAAATTCACATTTGGACTCGAACTTAGAACCTGACAATTAAATCATAAGTGATTGCGAAACACGTTATTACGTAAACATATATGTGAATGTGAGAGAGAGGAAAGAGACGGGTGACAAGTGACGAGCATAGTTACGTCCATGGAAGCTATGGGCCACGATGATTATGTTATGCAAGTGGGATAAAAACTAAAAAGTGCTTGTAACTGCCGTTGTAGCTAGCTTTAACTGGAACCGAAAGTGCTTTTTAACTTGTAAACGGTTTTGGAAGATTAAAAAGACCCCCCTATCGAGGGATTTAAGCGAAAGAAGCAATGAAATGGAGCAATATTGGTCCAAAATATTTGACTTGTTAGGCGATAGTCAATGAAATGTTGTTGCTTGGAGGAATAATTTAACGTGTAATAGGCAGGGAACTGATCACTTCTACACATCTCATAATAAGAGGTGGTCCAATTCCAACCATATATATATATTTTTCTTAGGAAAAAAAAACTTCAACATCTAATAATTAATATCTTAATATGTAACCATTACTTGCAATTGAAGCAGAGTACGCGAGGCCATTTGCCACGTGTTGCTAGCACTTTTATATGCTGCCATGAAAATTAAGGATGGCGTGCCATAATTTGTTAACCTTCAACTGATGTATTGCCTCTTTTGGTAATAAATAAGACTATGTCAAAGTTTAATACAATTGATTATGCTTCCTAATTCTTTCCTACAAGATTTATTTCTCTAATGTATTTCTTTTAACAGTGGCATGATACAAGAGAAGCTGATCATCGCTACTAAGATACCAAATTCTATTTTACATAGCAATTTCCTTCTTTGTTGCGATTACAATTCGGTAAGCGTACTATCAATTAGATAGAACTTACTAGTTTGGGTATATACCAAGCCGTTGCTTGACAAGCTAGCTAAAATGCGGAACACGCAACTTGCTTATCAGGGTTTAGTTTGTACAATTGTTAATGTTCATATGGACAAAGTTATAAATAATGTAAGAAGGTTAGTGGAATCTTGACTTTGGTTATAGATTCTTGATTTGGGCTTTTGGTTTTGGTCTAACAGATCTGCAATCAAGTCCAATCCAATCTGCCCGACCCGGCTCGGTCTTTTCTGGCACCAAATGATACAGTCCTTTTACAAGGAGAATATTATAGGAGCAAAAAAGCAATGTGATAAAAAAAAAAAATTAAATGAGCTTAATTACAGAACAATTAAACGAGTAATGAAATGGTTTTACAAAATAATGTATCTGTGGAATGGTATCAGGGTCAAGAAACTTGATGATGGCTGAAGATGAATTAGGAATCGGATTTGTAGCTTCCATTTTAACATATTTACATGTGTGTATAATAGACCTATCATGTCCAAACACAAACAACTCCGTTCTTGTCAGCAGAGGCCAGCGGCTTTCCGAGCCCGCTCCATGAACAACTTAGCACGGGAGCAGAGTGTTCCTTCAAGGCGCTCACTATATCAGCTTTAGATATTGACCAGATATATACAGATCCATCAGCTGACCCAGCAGCAACATAGCTCTCATCTGGACTTATACAGGACCTGCTCCAGTTAGATGCCACTCTGTTTCCGGTTGCTCTTAGTGTGCCGCAAACTTCTAGAGATCTGATATCAAATAAATTGTGCATGTTGTCTCGCCCGCTAGTTAGTATTACATTTCCACTTCGAGACAGAGAGATAGATGTAACTGCTGCAAGTGAATGTGCGGCAACTTCGCTAAGTAGCTTTCCTGTTTGGATATCCCACAAACGTAGATTCCCATCAACGTGACCAGAAAATATGGTCTGTCCATCCATGCTGAAGGCAAGAGCATTACAGTTGCTGTGGAAAATGATTGTGTTAACACAATAACCTTTCTGCAAATCCCACACTTTTATAGTACGGTCATAAGCTGCACTTACAACATGACGGCTTGAAATTTTGCTCACATCTACAGCACACACTTTATCTGTATGACCTGTTAGAGTATGACGGACGCGACCTGAGTTGACATCCCAAACATATAAGTTGTTCGAGCTACTTGCAGCAATGACAGATCTATTATCATGGGTAATAGCAAGATCAAGAACGGAGCCAAGGCAACCATAGAGGGTATTACATAATGCTCCTGTGTTTGTATCCCACAATTTAATTGACCTGTCCTGTCCCCCACTAATCAATCTGCCAGAATTGTATTCAAATACTATGGATGCACAGCCACCTTCATGGGCATTGATTTTGTATTTGCATGTAGAGGGAATAGTCGACTCTGCAAAGAACTCAGCACCTTCTTCACTTCGGCGAACCACACCGTCTACCTGCTGCCGAGCAAGTTTCTCTAACCCACTGGCCTTGAGACGATCAATCATATCTTCATAAAGTGCATTTGCCTAGAACAATGCCAGAATTTCATGTTAACCCGAAGAGAAACATATTGAGTGAAAAGGAAAGAGTGAATTTGAATCTACACTCTTTCTGAACAAAGGGGCAAAAATCACTCATCGTAACATAAACTTCTTTTATTACACACTGAACTTCAAACCTGAAACAGTAATGTTTTCATGATTCTTCGATAGGCATCAAAATATAACATGATGAATGATAGAAACTAATACAAAATTCTATCACTTTCAAAGCAAGGTAAGGATTATTCAGCCCGTGAAGAATGCATCTTCATTTTAAGTGACACCATTGTTCATTCAAATTTCTTTACTATCCATTTTTTGTGTTTCTCAAAGAGTCATAAACTTCTTTGCCATTCTATTTGTTACTGTTACTAGTATTTTGTATTTATAAAAGAGAAGTTAACTACAGCTAAGAGAAGTTAACAGCTAAGCCTCAGAAGTCCGAACCCTCAAGCAATATACAAGAAGACCAAAATGCAGTCACGAGTTAAAGACAATCATCTCCTCTCCAACATCAAACTCGAGACTTTTCGACATATTCTTAACAAAATGTAGTAAATAAAAAACTTATATCTTGATTGCAAGTTTGGTAGTGAAAATAACGTGCTGTATACTGTTCTAGGTCTTGTATACGCAGATATGACCATTCGCTAAACTGAAACAACTCTTAATAGATATCTGTTAAGAGACTAATACACTGCATTTGTCCCAACCACATTTCAGGCATCTATCTCCTTAGATCAGCCACTGTGAAATTCCATGTCCACACTTTAACAAAGACAAGAATAACAAATACCTCATTTAGCCGTTCAGCATCCTGCATCTTTTGCAACATCCATCGATCAACTAACATTTTATTTTCAGCCTCTGCATTTTTAATTTTAATAGTCATCTCTTCTACCTGAGCTCTGATTTGCTGGTTCTCACACGCAACCAATTCCAAAGCATTGACCTTTTCATCCAGTTCTGCCTTCAACAGAGAGCATTCATCCCTGCAAGACTTAAAATTAATTCAATCTCAGAAGCATCAACCTACCAAGCATACAAAAACATAACAGGAAATAAAAACACACTACCTTAGTTTTGTCAATTCTTCCTGCAGCGAACTAATTAGAGATTCTTTCTCTTGCAATGAGGCTTTTGAAGCTCTGCACTCAGCTACTTCAACCACAAGCTGCTCAGACAATCTAGATTGAGCTTTGTAACATTGCTGAAGCTCCGTTTCCAGATTCTCTGCTTTCTCTTTCCATTCGGATCCCTTCAGAGACACAGACTTAACCAACTAAGTTAACAAAATTCAAGAAAATCGAGAATAAAATCAAGATCCACGGTTAAGTAATAATTAAGTGAAATTAAATTGAAATTAGAGAAAATCAAATTATTATCTTTAAAATAGCGGACCTGAGAAATGATCGGCCTTGAAAGAGCGATAATGGCGGGAGCATGAGCTCCTTCTTCGACCAAATGTCGTTTCCGCAACGCCTTTAAAGCGTGCTTTATAGCCTCCATCGCAATTTCTTCTTGTGACCTGAAATCAAAATTATCATCGTTTCTGATTAAATGACTCTAATTCAATCCCTGCAGTAATACTATAAGCTGCGTTTAACTAATATAGCAGAAAATGCCTGCTTTATTTTATTTTCTCGGGAACCAAACGGAAAAAGTAGATTAAACAGAAATAAAATGAATCAATTATTACACATACATATCGATCGAATCGGATTGTGGTTTCAAGATTCAGGATTCGCTTTGAATGAGGTTTTGCCGAGAGAGAAACATTGAGAGAAGTCGCGTACGTAGTCGAACGAAGGAGATGGACGATCCAAGGGTATTCCTGTAAATAAACTTTTGCAGGGCCAAAGAAATAAACTAAAAGAAGAGCATATATAATTTTTATTATATTTTTCAATATATCGTTTTCCTAAAAAGTATTGGATAATTAATTAATTTTAAATAAAAGTTTCTCTATAGATTTATATTAAAAATCAGCTTTATTTATTTATTTATTTTTTAATGAGAAAGGCTGTCGGTGTTTAAACTATTTTTTTTTTTTAAAAAATAAAAAATTCAAATGAAATTAAGGTGACGTAGGGCCTGCTGGAGGTGATATATCATGTGACGGGTGGGGCCTGCCTGCTGTGAGAGAGATGACATATACACCCGACATATAATATAATTTTCGCTGCTTCTGGCCTCTCGGCGAGAATAATGGGCCCATCATTTTCGTAATTTAAAGAGGGCAGATTTTCTTTAGTGATGCATCCCCATTTCAAAGTTGAGCCAATAAAACAGTAACGAGCTTCAATTTGTTTCAATTATGAAAACAAAGGAGGTTAGTGTACACCTTCATTAGCAATCAAGTTCAAGGACATGAAATCCCAATACATCAAACTCTACAAATTACAAACCATGATGACACAGTCATTATACAACTTCAAAGAACAAGATACAACATTGTGAAACCATTTTAAGTTAAAATTTAATCCCCAAATAATCTTCTTTCCTCCTCTCATTGACTAATTTGATACGTTTAACCAGCTCGAATTCGATCCAACCAATCGACACTCTTCCGAGCTCTTTCTAACTGTTGATCAATGCTTCTCATTGATTTTTCATGGTACTCTACGCTTCTCCGTGACCGTTCCATCTGATCAAATGAGATTCTGAACTTTTCTAGCTTGTCCATGTTGTTAAACTTGTATTCATGAAGTCTCAGTTTTTCAGGCCTATCTGTGCTTTTCCTTGGCTTTTCTCTCCTGTCAGTACTCTTTCTTGGAGCCTCGAAACAATCTGTACTCCGTCTGGAACGTTCAATTCCGTCTGTGCTTCTTCTTGAACTGCTCCTGCGTGAAGGTGATTTTTCAACTGATGTTATAAATTTCTTGAGATGCCTAGTATATTCTGGAAAGAGTTCCAAATCACAATGATTTCCTCCTTTGAGCCATAAAGGTTCATATTTCTCTTGGCATAGTTCCCAAAGCTGCTTTCCATGAGAGCAATCAACAACCTCATCGGCAGTTCCCTAAAGAATAAGCTACACAGAGTTATTCGCAGAACCTCAAGGTAGAAACAAAAACGGCTCAAGAGACAAAAAAATTTGGGTTTTCTTTGAAGCCGAAGTAATCAATAAATTTTAAATGATGCAGCAATTATCAAGGAATCATCAACTAGGTAAATAAAATAGCTCATGTTCAAAAAATTTCATCATCTTAGTTCATTACTGCCTTGATTCATTCTCCAGTATCACTCAACTCACTTCAACAGTTTACATAGCGAGGTCAACCAACTGATATAATAATTTGCTCTATCTGAATCACAGTCAAATGTCCTACTACAGTTTTGTGATTGGTCTCAGTTAAATATGGCTGAAACATTTTTGGCAACTCTTTTACCACACATCTTTCTCGATAATCGGTTCGGAGAGTTAACCTGATATTCAAGGGTCACCACCACTATTGAATATGCCATGATTGTCCGAAGAATTCCATGTAACTTAAACTACACACTCTCACAGAAATTTAAAAAAGTGTGGAACAAATGGGATCCAACTGTCTCCAAAAGGTCTATTCATGAATGATGTAATTGCTTGACAATGCATTCATTCACTCATCTATTGAGAGCTAGAAACAGAAAGAGAGTTCCTGAGAAATAAAGAACTAGAAACAGTTGTTTAGGTTCATGGAATTGGCAGATGCACCATATTGAGTTGTGAATACTTACATGAATTACCAGTACAGGGCACCTTACTAATGGGATTTTATCAATGTTCTGCACAAAATTCATGTAAAATCAAGCTCAGAGATATGGTAAATGAAATTATATTCTTTAAATATACTAATTTATGGCATTCAAACAGATCAGGTAACAAAATAATCAACCTTATAGATGTCAAACCAGTAAGTGCGCTTCACAGGATACATGACTCTTAACCCAGAAAGTATAGGACTATGCAGAACAACAGCTCTTAGTCGGGGCAAACGGGCTGCAAGATCCAAAGTAGGTCCACTTCCAACGGATTGGCCATAAAGGATGATGTCTTCCTGCTTAGCACCATAGTTCTCTTTGAGACACTTATATGCAGCTTCGATATCTGCATAAGTATTATGCTCACTGGGCTGAACAAAAGAATACATGCACGTCAACAGTGCTTTACATTGCAATTATTGATTTATATAACATGATAAGAGGAAGAAAATCCACAAGGCATCTACCTTTCCTGATGACTGTCCATAGCCAGAGTAGTCATACCTGCATTGATAGAAATAGGTGCTTGAATATAACAAGAGCAATAAAATTTCTGCTACCTTTTGTCACTGGATAAAGATTTATAATACAAAATTTTAAAAAGTGAACGAAAAAGGTGTTAATCCAACTACGTGGAGTCAGCTACAGGAATCTAACAAAAGTATTCGCGCTTTCTTCATAAAGAAAGACTCCAATCAGCTAGCAATTAGAAGGCCGTTTTAGCACAATCTTTGTGTTCTGCCCACCGATAAGTGTAATATTACATGATTACCTTCAAATCATATCACCACCAAGGCTCTAGGTTTGCTACATTTAGTATCTCAGCTAATTTCAAATTTGTACACCTAGAGCAAAGTCATATTCTAGCCACCCAAAATTTTTTCCCTCTCTGTCGGATACTTAATTTTCTCCAACATAGTCATCTTGGTTATGCACTGGGCTTGTAACTTTTTGAGACCTGTTTTCTTCTCGATGAATCAGCAATAGAAATCTACAGATTTTGGTCTACGACAATCATTACTATATCAAACATATCGGACCCTAACAAATCTGCTCAACCTTATCAGCCCTTTTGATTTCTGAAACAGTTGCTACTATCGAAGAATACTGCTAACCTTTCTTACCACGAATCACCACAAAAGGAACTGAAATGCATTGGAAACCTATATGCCTTAAGACCATCACTTCCATTTATTCCTCTCACACATTAATTCCACCTTCTCAAACACGTTATCTCCTCCTCTCCGATGAATAATCATCTACAGTTACATTCATCAAGTTCTTGACATTCACAAACATTTCACCAAAATCCCAGATCTGAAATATGTTCAAAACTCCGGAAGCTGAAACCATAACAAGTTATATGAGGACATAGTAAACCTAAACTATGTTGATACAGTGCTACCTAAGCTCCCACTGTTCAATTAGATGGTTGAGCTAGACAATTAATAAATCACATTTCACAAGCCATATATTCGCTGAACCTTGTTCCAGTTGAATTCTTTAATTCATCAAAATAAACAAATTTCTTTATCAAATTTAGCACCAACTTTACAACACCAACCCCATATGCTATATTATCTTATGCGTGTTGATAAGAATAAGAATAAGAAAAGAAAAAAAAAGAAGATATTTGTTCAAAGCGAATTAAGAAATTGAAGTGACGTACCCCATGAGATTGACACGCAAGTGAATGCTCAATTCGACGAATAGCTCATACATCTGCCCAATATCAGTTGCATTTCCATGAGAGTACAAAACAGTAGTTGTGGCCATGGGGTGTCTAATATAGACGGCAGCGATCTCGTGGCCGCGGCGCGTGGGAAACCGCAAAACGTCGACGTTCTCGCGGTGAGGAAAAGGGTCCATGAGCAAAAGTCCAGTGGCATCGTCCGTAATTAGCTTGTAAGATGGTGGGTTCGGTGGGAAAAACGCAAATTTCGCAGCCATAGAGGAGGTAACCCCACCCATGTTTCTCTCTCTATCTCTAAAACTGTTAAAAGTGAACTTCAGAAAACGGAGATGATGAACATTCCTTTTCTTCTT
This sequence comes from Zanthoxylum bungeanum, assembly GCA_019454045.1. NCBI lineage: Eukaryota > Viridiplantae > Streptophyta > Magnoliopsida > Sapindales > Rutaceae > Zanthoxylum > Zanthoxylum bungeanum. The sequence continues at coordinate 859,832 of SKCR01001385.1, read as the reverse complement.
CTTCTTCTTTCTTTTTTCAGAGGATGTTTTTATTTGATTTATTTTTTCATCGGTGTTTAGAGATTTGTAATTTCCTTTAAACTTGATTAATTTATTGGATCAATGATAGTGTTACCAGTTGTCTCATGAAGATTATAAGCATGAAACCGTGGTCACACGCTCACGTGTTCAAATAGTTTTTTTTTTTTTTTTTTTTTGATAACCGGAGTATTCCGGCCAACTTACGCGCACCTCGATTAATCCCCGGGATCTGTGCCCCGTGCCCTTAGAAATTTTCCAACACATATCAGGGTAAGTCGCTGGCTTTTCACACCAGGAGATATGACCCCAAGGAAATGCATCTAGTAGCATTTGAATATTGAATCTGAAATGAAACAAATCACCCAAACCCAAAGCCTTTAGCGTGAGGGAATCAATTAGTGTCCTGTTATTTATTTATTTATTTATTTTATTTTTATCAATTGGTGTTCATTTTATGCACTTCCGTGTTTAGTATAATTATATACGTGTCTCTCTATTTATAAAAATGGAAAAACCCACCTTAAGGTCCCTGTACTCTCAATGTTTTTTACATTATACCCCTGTACTAAATTTTCTACACATTGCACCCCTATACTCTCAATATTTTTTACATTGCACCCCTGTACTAAATTTTCTACACATTGCACCTCTGCACTCTCAAAAAATTGACATTCCACCCTTATTTTAACGGCAAGTTAACAGAGTTGAGAAATATTCTGACATCACCCACCCTTATTTCGGATTGGACCGAGCAAATTTTTTAACTTTGAAGTTATGCTAGGGCGCATAACTATATTATGCCCCTTCTGATACATTCAAAAATCCAACTAATTTATTGTAAAAACTAGATCAAAACTACGATCTTGGAGTGTTATTAATGAACAACAAAAAACAAACAAAGATGCTTCACGTTTATCAGACATCATTCCTAAAGAACGACAACGAGTATTACATGTCATGCGTGCACATTTATAGCAAACACCCATTTTTTTAGCTCTTCTATTTTTAGCATAGGTGATTCTTCCTAAACCAGGCAGATATGACACAAATAAGGGTGGGTGATGTCAGAATATTTCTCAACTCTGTTAACTTGCCGTTAAAACAAGGTGAAATGTCAATTTTTTGAGAGTGCAGGGGTGCAATGTGTAGAAAATTTAGTATAGGGGTGCAATGTAAAAAATATTGAGAGTACAATGGTGCAATGTGTAGAAAATTTAGTACAATGGTGCAATGTAAAAAACATTGAGAGTACAAGGGCCTCAAGGTGGGTTTTTCCTATAAAAATTGATATGTTTCAACGAATACTACTATGATTTTGCATTCATACCCATATCAAAATCTGTCTAGTGAAATATCAAGAATGTATCTACAAGACGAGAGTAATTTTTTGAGGTAACAAATGTCAAATGTATGAGTAATATGGTACTATAAATTAATAAGAATATAATATATGTAATTGTATTAAATATAAATACAATTATTTATTTATTTTTTTTATTTAAACACACGTAGTAAAATATTATTGGGTTATTACACATGTGATATTATTTTCTTGTTGTATATTATAATTGTATATGGTTGTATTAAATATAGTTATCATTTATTTATTTATCTTTATTATTTAAACACATGTGGTAATTAAATATTATTAGATTGTTATATGGATGACATAATATTATCGTTGTATAAATTTTTTTTTCTCCAAGACACAATGAAGCAGATAGCATGATGGAACTACTCCTCTAGGTACCCTTGCTTTACATAAGACGATTCAATTAGAAGTCTTCATCCAAAATATTCCTCTATGTTTTAATGGACATACGAATAATACATTATATCTATTCCAAATAATATTTATTTGGGTATATTATATGATACAAAAACTTAATATTTATGTTCAATTAAAATCCATATTTCACATTTTAAGTTGAATTCGTGAAAATGTTCGACAACTTATAAGCTAAATCATTCTCATTGTTAAAAAAAATTTAATATTTTTACCACTCTTTGATTGAATGATAGACACCACATCACCTCATTTTTAAGGTCGAAATTTGAGCATATTCTCTTTCAAATAAATATTTTGAAGTAGGTTTATACTATTTTGAACTATGCCATATATTCATATTGTGATATCACAAAGTTAATTTAAGTTCCAAGCACGGGATAATTTCATTTAAAGATTTTAAATTTCTTAAATTCGAGGATGTATATAATATGAAAATTATAATTTTTCGTAAATATTTTTAAAATTGAAAAGTGGAATATATTTCAGAATAAAGATGGCAGAAAAATCCAGGTCCGATCCGGTTAGACCAAGCTCGGCTCGGTAAGAGCCCTTTTTAGAAGCCTAGCTTGGGTCAGGCTTAGACAAAAAAACCGAGCCCGATTTTTATTAATAAAAAATTTAATTTTCAAATTATATAAATCAATTTATAATTATAAATACATACATTTATAACTAAATTTTTAAGATTTAATTAAACAAACACGAAAAAAATTTGAAATCCATAATTTTCCCATTTTTAAATAATTAAAAATTCAAAAAATAACAATAAAAATTCATTTTCTAAAAAGAATACAAATAACAACAGAGAAGAGGGGAACCGGGGAAGGAAGCAAGTTTAGGCGTTTAGGAATTAACGGGGTATAATTTTAATAAAATAAAACATTAGGGGCCCTTGTTGCAAAAAAGATAAAATTTGGATAGCTTAAAAACCGTATTTCCAGGTTGGCCCACATGATTACACGTGGCTCAATAATTTCAAGTGTAAACAATTCGGGCGTGTTCAGGGCGGGGACCGTATCCTGATTCCCCGACCCCAAAAGCAAATGTCCGATTGTAGATCTCATCAAACTTAATCATTCATCGGTGTGATTAATACTGCAATCAATGCGTATTAATCAACGGACCTGATTAAGAATTGTTAAACACCTGGGGTCCTATAATCAGGAGCTTTTAAATTTCGTAACAGTGCCATTCAAATTAGATATAGGACCATTATCATCTTATAGTTTTTTTTTTTTTTTTTTAAACGATGGAAACCCCGCCACAAAACCACCCATTCTGGGCCGCGGCGCAGGTAAAAACACCGGCTGTCTCATGCTTTTACAAGAAGTGCACCCCTGGATTCGAACCCAAAACCTCAAGGTGAGATCCTGTACCCTACACCACCAAGTCACACCCCTTGGGGACTCATCTTCTAGTTTATCATAGTTCAATCCCTCAGTGACTTGTGATAAATGCGAAAAAAAAATGAATGATTGAAGAGTTGTGTTGAAATTAATAGACATAATTCAAAATAAAAATTAACTTGAGGTTTGTTTTAGATTGATGGAAAGGAATGATCTAATAGAATGTAATAAAATAAAATGGAGAGTGATGTTACTAATGTATCACAACTTTGTTTAAAAAATAGAAGAATTTATATTGTAATGTTTCAAAATATTAGTTGATAAGTAAAAACTAATAGAATGAAATGTAATTAAGTATGTTTTAAAGTCAATTGTGTCATTTTATATTCTAAAAATAAATATATTTTAATAATATTTATAAGAGGCAAATATTTTAAAGTTACGTTATGTCCATAGCTCATGAATTAGGTCATTAGATTTCAATGACTCAATTTTTTTTTTGTTACACTTTATTCTCTTTCATCATCTTCCATCCATTCAAACATTAATTTTTATATATTTTAAGTTAAATTCTGCTTCATTCTATTCATTTCCATCAATCAAAATATATCATAAGAGTTGATGATTACTCACGGTTTATATTTTGAATTCATTCATTCTCATTAGACATGAGATATTTTCTTCAATATTTCCCTCACAGGTAAACCGATCTTTTGCTTGATTAATATCATATAAGTAGGTAGTGTGAATCCACTCGTGCATTAAACTAGCTCTTATATCATATTGAAAATTAATTGATTTAATTCAATCCAAAAACTATTTTAAAAATTAAGAGTTGTCAATACGCATATTTTGAATTTATTTATTTATCTAAATGTATATGAAATATTTTCCACAACAATAATCATCATGCCACATTAAATATAATTCAATATTGTTACATGTCATTTTGTAATTGTATAATAAATTAGGAGAATACAAAATTTTAATTTGGTTTCTTGTTTAGTGGCCATGGAGAGCGTCTTAGCACACAAACACAGACTGGCAATTGAATTAATCAATCGGCATTTTGTAATTGCTAAATGCTAATTCAAAGATCAAACAAAATCCCAAATGTGATATTAAGGAGTATGTTGGTGAAGTTCAAGACAATTCCCTCGATAAAGCCAGACTCATCACATGCTTCGCCTTAAATTTTCTCATCTTTCAACACATTAATGTAATCTTTTACGTGGTTTGTCTCACATGGATATGTAGTATGGTTTTCTCTCATGTATGAATGTGATTCTGATATCATGTTGAGATTTATGGGCCTAATTCAACCCAAAAATTAGTTTGAAAATTGAGAATTGCATAATACTTATATTTCGAGTTTAATTGTTCATCTTAATTGATATGAAATATTTTCTATTGAATGGAAATGGGAGAATCTATTGCCACCTAATGCAATCATCTTAATTAAGGTGTCAAATAGGCCAGGTTTGAAAAAAAGAAGTTAGGTTTTTTTAAAATTTAGAAAACAATAATAAATAACTTTTGGATTGGGGCATAGCATTTATAAGCTCGACTTATTTACCAACTCTACCAGTTAGGATCACAAATATGAACTCCATCTCAGCCGACGTGATATATATAATCTGAATAAACATGACTTGTACTACTTTAAAGAAGTTGATATTTTTCGAAATAGACTCTGACAGAAACCAGTCAACCACTGTACGATTGAATTCATAGACAACCCCACGAAATTGAGAGAACCCCAAGGATTGCGAATCACGATTTTGTAAGAAAAAAATCCTTTCGAGATCAAGTCAGACCTTCAAGAAACTTGTTCTTAAAAATCATTCTTTATTTATTGTCAAAACCTTGAACCTATTTTATTAGGAAACAAAACTTCTTCAAGATCAAGTAGAACCTCTAGAGAACCTGCCTCTATAAATCCTTCTAAAATCTTACTAGCGAAATTTAAAGACGTCACAAAGAATCGTTAGTTCTTTGATTAGTCTTTATAAAGGTTCAATAAAGAACCAAGAGAGATTTCACACACACACATGAGTGTTAAAAGCCAATGACTATTCTTTATTCAGAATTCTCTATTAAAATTACAAGCTAAATGCACTTTTAAATAGGCCATTGTAAAATCCTAAGTTAACTGAAATAAGGAAAACTAATTAAACTAAAATACTTAAAAGAAATCATAATTGAACTAATAAAATTAAATTCTAAACTAAATTAAACTTAAAATTTCGTGCATGAATTTTTAGAATAACATTAGAGTCCATCCAATCACTTAAACATGACATTAAATTATAAAAAAATATAACCTAATATTATAGGGAATACGACTTCATTTTTGACTAGGAATACGTCTGCATTTATCTTTGACATAAACTACAAAGTTGTATATCTTAGGGTCTTCTTTGTAATGCAACTTGAATCACCAAAATCGGACATCAGATGAGAAATTTATGGCCAAAATATGAAGACTGCGCAAATTCCACCGATTGCCTGCGTGGTATTCTCTTAAAACTCTTTGATAGAATTGAGCCAAGAACCTATTTTTTTTTTTTATGTATTCTAAGTATTTTGAGTTTTTTTTTTTTTTAAGTTTGAAACTCTATATTTTAGATTTGGATAATGTCTAATTCTCGTATCTTGGATCACATCATTCCCTATCTCATAGAAAAAGATTCGTCCTCGAATCCAAACCTTGACTCAAGAACAACTCAATTTTTTTTGTGATTTTGATATTTTATTGATTAAAGAATAGCTCAAAGACTCTTAAATAACAAGAACACAAAAAAACCGAATTGATCTTAAGACAACCTAAACTAATATTTTTTTATTTTTTTTTTCAACTCAAACTTGTAAAAGACTCACAAACAAACAAGACTAACTTACAACCCTAAATAGGAAACAAAGACACTAAAAAACTTGACAAAACTGAAACTTAATGAACATAATTTTTTTTTGGATTTTTGTAAACTTTTGACTCCAACAAACACAAAGTACTCTAACAAAGATGCAATATTTAAAATTAAATCAAGCAAAGAAACGACTAAAACTTAAAAAAATATATAAAAATCTGAAACTTAACCTAAGACATAACTAAAATATCCTAAAGAAACTAATTAATGTTAGAAAAATCCGACCTTGAAACTCTGAGCTCTCGATATCAATTGATAGAAATCATTGTAGGATTGAATTCCTAGGAAACTCTACGTAATTGAGCGAACCCCAAAAACCGTGAATCACAATTTTATAAGAACAAAACACTTCCAAGATAAAGTAATTAAACACTCAAGAAATCTGTTATTGAAAACCCTTATTTGTTTCTTGTCAGAACCTTGAACCTGTTTTGTTAGGAAACAAAACCTCTCTAAGATCAAGTCGAACCTCTAGGAAACCTACCTCTAACAATCCTTCTAAAATCTTGCTAGCGAAATTTAAAAACGCCATAAATAATCGCTAGTTCTTTGCATACACATGGGTGTTAAACACCAATGATTATTCTTTATTTAAAATTCTCTATTAAAATTACAAGTTAAAGACACCTTTAAATAGAACGTTATAAAATCCTAAGTTAACTGAAATAAAGAAAATTAATTAAATTAAAATACTTAAACGAAATCATAATTAAACTAATAAAACTAAATTTTAAGCTAATAAGACTCAAATTTTTTTGTATGAGCATTTAAATAATATTAGAGTCCAGTCAATCACTTAAATATACCATAAAATTAAAAACATATAACCTAAAACTGTATAGATAATTACAACTTCATTTCTTACTAGGAATAAATCTGAATTTATATTTTACATAAACTATAAAGTTGTATATTTTTGAGTCTTTTTTTCAATGCAACTTAATTCAACAAAATCAGATATCGGATGAGAAAGTTAAGACCAAAATATGAAGACTGTGCAAATCCCACGGTTATTTTCTGAGTGGTATTCTCTTGAAACTCTTTGATGAATTTTGATCAAGAATCCTTTTCTTGATGTATTGTGAGTTTTTTGAGTTTTTTTTTTTTTAAAAAAAACTTTGAAATTCTATATATTAGATTGAAATAATATACAATTCTCGTACATTGGATCACATCCGACTCCTAATGTGGATATTTCAATATGTGAAGGGTGGACTTGGGGGTGTGATGAATGATAATGGTGTCATATTTACTAAAATTTGCACTACTTCAGCTGTTGTGTAGAGAATGATAATGGGCAGTTTTGCTTTGTTATATAGAGAAGTAAAAATGATGCCATACTTGTAACTCAATGGGTGCGTGCTATTTTTCTCCAGACTGATCGAACTATGGAAAAATTCCAGCTTATTATTTATCTGGAATCCATATATATGTAATGTGTTAAAAGATGATGAAGCAAAAAGTGAAGGCCATATATTTAAAATTTGATTTTTTTTTTTGATTTTTTTTTTTTTTGGAGCTTAATTTTATGTCATTTTTACGCCCCATATATAACCGTCTATATTACATCTCTCGCTGGTCGCTTTTGGGTTTATTTCATATGTGATTTTAACTCTCCGGAATCTGTATATATGATTTGGTGCTAAAAGATGATGACACTGTGACGGTTGAAAAGACTTAAGAAAATAAAACAAAATATATATTGCTTGGTGATACTCAATACTCATTATGTCATTGTGATTGGTCGCGTGTGTCATAATCATTATATAAAACTAATTAATCTCAATTCAAAACTCAAAAGAGATGAAACGCGTTTGCAAAATTTGAGCGAATCACTAATTAATTTATTTGGAGCATCATAAATTCAGCAACACGTTTCATTGTTTGTGTGACTAATCAATCCGTACATATGTCCCATAAGCAAGTAAAATTGTTTATTGTTGTGGAATTAATTGTTCAATGAATTTAGCTTTTTTTTTTTTAAAAAAAAAATATTTTTTCTTCACGTAATTAATTTATTTGGTCAAGACATTGGTTCCCTTTCAACTTATTCTACCATTTCGGTGCCCTTTATGAATCCACTTCTTAGTGGAAATTTAAAAATATAATCATATAACTGTTAAAATAATGAATGTTACCAAATTTATTCTTCTTAATCCTTGGATCTTGAAAAATGTGGAAGACATATCATTCGAGTTTACTGAAAGACCTTACGAGCTACCGCGTATCTGCGATGCTTCTTCGTCAACTGAATTATTTGTAGGCCCTTTAACTCCGACAAGCAAATTCATCAACTGTCCACTGATGCGATGCCACGTTTCAACTACATAAAAAGCCTAAAGTTATCTCTCCATTAACATGAAACAGGAGTCCAACAACTAAGTCTATCAATAATGATATTCATATAATATTTTCTACAATCAAATTATATTTATTGATTTTTAACACATAAAATATCAAAGATTTGTTCGTCTAAATAAGCACATAATACGTTACACCCTTTTTTTTTTTTACTAATCTTCGCGGCTCAGAACACATCAAAGGTTTAAAACTAGTCAATGGAATGATAAAATATATCATGGAATCAATAATTAAATAATTAAATAGATATTGTCCATTTTGAACCTACAAAAATACCTCACGTTGAATAAACTCAGAACTTATGAATAGCCATCGGCATGGGAGATATAACATAAACTGTCATTTTTACTACAACATTAGTCTCGACTCTCAAATAAAGCAACACCTATTAATGGATAGTACTGAGATAGCGTGACATATGCCGATCAACTAGAAATAATTCAAGAATTTGGTACTTTTGGATTTGGTGTTGAGCTTTTTCTCAAATTATGATAGGTAGTTATTGATATATAAAAAGTTACATGTATGGAGAAGATATTATAAAAAATTGAGCGCAACTTAACTCGATACTGAATTTAAACTCTGCCGATGGTCTTCGAGCAGAAAAAACAAAACGAGTGTTGCTCGGGTGTCTCAACGGAGGGAGCCCGACTCTTCTTATGGGTTTGCCCCTTATTGAAAACTCAATAAAAACTTGATCGATATGAGAAGATGCGCTCAAGCACTCAACCCATACTATATAAGGGGCTTGGACTCTAAAGCCTGTCTTAGTCAACAAGCACCTTTATTAGTATGGTTGTTTGTTTCCACTCGTCGAACATTCTATCTACAAAAGAAGGTCAACGTCAACGTCAACGGGGAATACTAAAGGCAGTTTTCAAGGCCTCGTCGTTTCGGTGAATCACTTGAGCGTTGATACATTCTCGGTGCCATATGGAACAAGACCAGTGATCAGTTATTACACTTTCTTCAAAGGATTAGTTTAATTATCTGTAGTCTTACAAACTAAGAAACACGTTTAACTGCATTAGGGTGGCTAATCAAACCTAGTACATCATCATATCACAAGAGCCCAAAGAGGGAAACAGTTCATTTCAATCGAAATGATGTTCAATGTTCTTTTAATTAAGATTACATACGTTCTAGCTTGAATTTATTACTTATGTTTTTTTAATATAAATTATTACTTGCAAATCTAATTTATAAATAAAGACTTAATTCAGAAAGAATCACCTAATGCTTCGTGCGACCATGAAAAATTTGTTGGTTAGTCGAATCAAAGCTTTCAGATTTGGCCAGGAAAAACGTGGCTACGAAGAACCCTAGCGACTGAGGCATATATAATTCTTCAATGGACGACAATCATTCGATTTGTGGGCCCTCTATATGATCATCCAAACCAACTATCCGCTGATACTATTGCCACGTATCAACTCCATAAAACAAAAAAAATTAATCACTCCACTAAACTTGCCACCTGTACCAACCCTACCCTCAAATCTCACTTATATATAATCCTCCCTCTCTCTTCTCATAACAAACCAACCAACAAACAAAACGAATCATGTCTTCTGAAAAAACATTTAAACACCACTGTATTGCTTCACTCAAAATCCCAAACCCTCCTCAAATCATCAGCTGCCTCGCCGTCCATAATAACCTCCTCTACGCCGCTTCCCTCAACGAAATCAACGTATACGATTTATCTAACTACACCCACGTCGACACAATCAGCAATGATTTGACTTCTTCAGGATCAGTCAAGTCCATTGCTTTCGACACCACAGATAAAATCTTCACCGCTCATCAAGATTGCAAGATCAGAGTCTGGCGAATCACATCCTCAAAACAGCACCAGCTTGTCTCCACACTACCAACTATTAAAGACCGTTTAATAAACTCCGTGTTGCCAAAAAATTACGTCACTGTTCGGCGCCACGAGAAGCGGCTTTGGCTTGAGCACTGGGACGCTGTTTCGGATTTGGTAGTGAAAGAAGGGTTAATGTATTCCGTTTCTTGGGATCGAAGTTTTAAGATATGGAATGCTAGTAGTTATAAATGCTTAGAGTCTGTTAATAAAGCTCATGAAGACGCCGTTAACGCGGTCGTTGTATCTGATAACGGCGTCGTTTATACTGGGTCAGCTGATGGACGTATTCGGGTTTGGGAGAGATCAGTGGATAATAAAGGAAAAAAGCACACGTTGATTACTACGTTAGAGAAGCATAAGTCAACGGTCAATGCGCTTGCATTGAACGGTGATGGTTCGTTGTTGTTCTCTGGCGGTTGTGACCGTTGGATCGTGGTGTGGGAGAGGGAGAGTGATGGTGGTGATCGTATGGTGTTTGTGGAAGCGTTGTGGGGTCACACTGGGGCTGTGTTGTGCTTGATAAATGTTGATGATTTGTTAGTCAGCGGGTCAGCTGATCGGACGGTGAGGATTTGGCAGCGTGTGGAGGAGAACTGTTACCGCTGTATGGCAATTTTAGAAGGCCATGAAAAACCGGTGAAGTCTTTGGTAGCATTTTCAACTTCAAGGAGTAATGGTTATGTGTCTAACGGCGTCGTTTCGATTTGTAGCGGCAGCCTTGATGGAGAGATTAAAATATGGAATCTGTGGAATAATTATAGTGAGAACTTGAACAAAAGTTCATTTCAAATGGAGTTTACAATTATAAAAGTTGATTGAAACTGACCAATGAAAAGAAAAAGGTCACCTTATTATATATGTTATTGTTGTTGTATTAGCTATGATGTTGTTACTAATCGCATACATACATTGAATTTAATTTAGTTAGTTCTTCTAATCACATGATTTGGGTGTTATTAATTTATTTTAAACAATTTGTTACCGACCAAATCATATACAAAAGTTGATCCACTACTTGTAATAAAATTTTGAAAGCGTCGGTATCATTATTATGCTTCGTTCGTTTGCAATATCGAGATTCGAGGATGTCTTTATTATTAAGGTGAGATGTAATGTATTAAATTAATTTATAGGGATGTCACAAGCTTTGATCGATATACTTTAGACCCCTCTCTCTCTCTTTTTTTTTTTTTTTTTAAGATATAATTATAATATTCTTGATATCTATACCGACTAATTGAAAATGAAAAAACGACTTATATCTCACATTAATTGAGATGGAGTTTTGACATACGCTTATAAGAAATGAATTTTCTTGACTAATTTGATGCTTTTTAGGTGGAGTTGGACTCATGTCAATAATAAAATCATAAAGAGTTAAGGGATCAAGTTCGACCCGATTTTACAAATGGTATCAAAGTTAGCTCATCAATCAATGTGAGTTTGGGCATCTGTTTATAAGTAAAAAATTCACTCAATTAGTTAGACTTCTTTTAGGTGAGTTTGGACCCATACCAAGAATAAAACCATTAGGGATTAGGGGATAAGTTTATGAGTAAATCTATGAGTTATCAAAGCAGACAATATCTGATTAGTTGAACTGAACCTTACACCATTGAATTTGAAATGAAGAATTGAACTTGAATTTTTATTATTAAATTTAAATTAATTGATACATTTTTCATATTCAATATTAATAATTTTAAGTTTAATGTCCGGTTTCAAATTTAATATTCTAAATTTCAACATCAATACTCCTATATATAAAGGTTATAGGATGCATTAACAAAACCCGCTCTTAAAAGGATGTTTCGGCTCATTCACAAAACAGTTCTCACATGGTGACGATGAATTCTTTTCACTAATAATTGTATGTAAATTGGAAAGTGTTTTTCAATTTGTCTAGTTCGAGGAAACGCGTACAAAAGTTGCCATCACATGCGTACTCAAATCATTGAGCCTAAGTTGCACCTGCACCCACCTATTGTGGGTAGAGTTTGATGCGGGTTTGTCATTATAAAATATACACTCGCATATATAAATAAATTACCAAACTCGTACCATAACCGTTGCGGGTTTTAATTTTCATTATTAAATATGCACCCGTATATTAAAATAAATTACCAAACCCGCACTGGTACCCAGCAGATTTTTTGGGGGTTTTTAAAATATTGAATTACCTTACTCTCTTAATAATACAATCTTTTTAATTAAATATTGATATTTTTTCTTAACATATAAAAAAAAAAAATATTTGACAGTTTACAAATTATGATACATAAATAAAAGTTTAAAATATTTATAACATAATGTCAAATTCATATTTTCACAATTACATTCATGAATCACTAACTGAATATCCTTCATTATGCTAAATTCATATCATCAAAGTTATTGAACCATGACCAAAAGCAATTCAAAAATATTAAGCGAGAACAATTCAAAAATTATAAGTTAGTGAGTCCTTTTATATGAGAGATTTTTTTGCCATAAAGATATAAAACAAAAAAAAATTAAACTTGTGAGTAACGGATACCATCAGTGGGTATTCGCTGATTTTGCTTAATTACCAAACCCGCATAAGATTTTATTTTAAATTACCAAATCCGCTTAAATATTTATAAAATCCTATCCATTACGGATGAATTTTTGTGAATTTGCGGGTTTATGGGCGGAATTGCCATCCCTACACCCACCCACGTTATGATAATTAAAGTCTAAAAATTAATGCTTTATTTAGCTCAAGAATACTCCAAATTCGACAATTGCACAATCACAAAATTACAAAACCACCTTCTTTTTACGTTCAGAAATTTAATGGCAACAAACTCAGATTGCTGAAAGCTGAGTTGTGACTTATTGTCAGCTTTTGTAGCATTGGACATTCCGGATTAGTGGGAGCATGTGAGACGCCACTCAATTAATTTAATTAAAACTAAACCAATAAATCCGAGTTCCTGTTATTGTCTGAACCTCGCTCTCTTGCGTAAGTGCTGACCCAATTTTAAATTAATCAGATTCACTTTGATAATTTCTTAGCCAGTGCCCTGTGACATGCATATTTGTGGCAAGAACACAGCAGCATGAATCAGTAAAATGATCGGCTTATTTAAAAAGCGGTCGCACAAGTGCTTTCATGGTTAAAGCGAGAATTGACGACATTCCATCAATCATCAATTGTATAGTTAACAAATACCAATTACATTATCAACGATCTCATAAACATATATTAAATTTCTAAGAGCTAACTCCAATGGTAAATCAAAATTTAGTACAAAATTTGCACCATTTAAAACACATAATCAATCCGTTATTCCAAATTATGTTTTAAAAAATATTTCCTAATATTCTATTTTTTAAAACACTAAAATGAATTCATTATCCAGTGTAACACCGCAGTACACACTATTGTAAAATATTAAAATAAATTTTTAAAAAATGAGATGTACTATTCTGATGTGGCATTATTCATTTGCGCCATTTTCACACAGATAACTGTGACAATGAGCCGGACCGAGCTCAAACTTTGATAAGCCCATATCGAGCTCGAAAATGAGTGTTCATGCCTGAATCCGGGAAAAGCCTGGCTTGAGTTCGGGCTTTATCCGACCCGATTTTTTTCTTCTTATAAAAAATTTGTAATAATTCATACATTCATCATACATTAAATAAGTTTATATTATATATTTAAGAAGTAACAAAAAAATTCCGAGTCAAGAAGAGATTATTTATTAACTATATTTTTAAAATTTTTTCTTAAGCCCGGGCAAAGCTTTCTGGTGTGAGCCCCGCTCGGGCCTATCATTATAAAACCCGACCAGAGTTTTATTAACTCGCGGGCAAAGCTTTAGCTCGGTCGGGTTGGACCGGGCCATGAGCTTTTTTACCATGCTAAGACATAGATGATAGTGCAGGGTTGGTCAAGCCCTAACTATTAAGTAATTTTGGCGTGACACTATTAATCTGCGACATTTTAACGCAAATGATAGTGAAGGGTGGGTCATACCCTAACTACAAGTGTTAGTTCCAGTTTTATTGGCTTATATCCGTGACAAAACAAGTTCAATTGAGTTGTAATCTTTCATGAAGATCTTTGTGCAATTGGACTGGTTTCTGGCTGCTGTGCATCAGATATGCGTTCGTGGTGCGTTCATTGCAGTGTTCGAACTATTGACGTTAGTGCTGCATTCGTTTGTGGGTTCGAACGTGTGGTGTTAGTGACACGTTCTTTATTGGGTTCGAACGGGAGCATTCCAGAGAACAATCGTTCGAGTCACGTTCTTGGTGGGTTCGAACGAGGTCATTCCAGAGAGCTCACGTTCGGAGTGCGTTCGATTGGCGTTTGAACGAGACTTCATAGAAAAGGCGCGTTCGTGTTGCGTTCGAGTAACCGTTCGAACGCGACTGCGATCTGAACGCGTTTTTGGCCTGCAAAACCCTAGCTTTTCACCCCACCTATAAATATAACTCTTAGCCGCCATTCTCAATAGTTGAAAGAGTTAAAACACTTTTCCCTTGAGCCAAATACTCTCAAAGCTTTCAACTCACTTTGATTCCACCATTGAAGACTTCTTCATCTTATTGTCTTCTCCATTAATGGTGTGAATCCTTCTTTGATAAACCTTCAACACAACATAACCCAAATTCCCTAATCCTTAAAAGTTCTTTAGGAGGAATTTTGGTAGTCGGAGTTCTGGCGTTCGAAGTGATACAATCTACTCAGAGACTTCAGAGGTTCTGAAGAAAACCGTGGATCGCGGACTTAAGGAGTTGCCTTGAGTTCTTGCAGTATTGAGGTACTTGAGTCGGTGAAGTTGTCACCATAGGTCTTGACCATCACTGTAAGTTTATCTCTATATAGTGGATTGGGCTGGTAGCCAATATGATAGAAACCTGCCTGGAACAAAGCCAAACAAACCTCTCCATGTGTTCTAAGCCCCAAGAACTGTGAATCTTGATTTTGTAAGAACAAAATCCTTACAAGATCAAGTCCAACCCTTAAGGAACATTGCCCTTAAAAACCTTTCTTTATTTTTTTGGAGAATCTTGAACAGCGATACAGCGCCACAACGCTTGCCACACGTTGATAAGCTTTTGTTCCGTAAAACCAAGGAAGAATCCACTCCCTCAAGATGACACAAGTCAATTTGTTTTGTAAAAAGATATATTATTGGTTAATTATCCATTACAATGAATAATGCCCCTTTAAATAGGTGGCTAACCCTAATTCTACCAAAATATAATAAAACCCTAATAAAATACTTGAAAATTTCATCCATGGGATTTTTAATTTAATTAATGTTCAGCCCAACACTTAAACAACACATAACTTAAAAAAATATAAAATATAAAAACTATAGGGATACATTGCATCCTCATTTAGTCCATGAAGGAATCCGAATTGAACTTTTATGAAAACTTCAAAGTTGTAGATCTACGAGTTATATTTTCAATGCAACTTGAATCACCAAAATCGGACATCGGACGAGAAAGTTACGTCTAAAATACGAAGACTGCGTAAATCCCGCCACTACTAATGCACCATTCGGAAATAAAGCCCAAAATCAATCAAGGCAGCCCATGCACGTCCTAGACCCATTCCAATATTGCTTTAGACATAATAAAGCCATCACATAATGTCTAATGCATGGACCAAACTCCAGAACCCAAGGAATCTTCCAAATCCACCAAAATGGCCCAAATACACCAATTTGACCAAACCATGCAATCAGCCACAACTTCAAGTTAACTTGGCCCAACAAACAGAGCTCATTATGGATCACATCACAATATACCCGGAGTGGTTTTTTACTTGGAAGAGTTTTCCACTTCGTCACCAAAATTATTGTGTAATTGATTTACCTTTCCGCAGTTTATATTTCGTATTAAATTAATATTGTGGAATTTATTGTTGTTGGATATTGTGGTTGGTATTTAATTTCCCATAGACACATTAATTAGGACTTGTCTCAATTAATTGTGATTATTTCCGCATAGGGTCAGAACTTTGGATAACCCCGAATTTTCAATTGGTATCAGAGCCTGAACTCGATCTTTTACCCATTAGCTATGGAGCGTAGTCAACTCCTGAATTGTCCGCCATTTTTTGATGGCACAAAATATTTACATTGGAAGGTTCGCATGAAGGCGTTCCTTAAGTCATTAGATGAGAGGGTCTGGATGACTGTTGAACACGGGTGGAAACCCCCCGTTGCTGTTGTTGATGGGGTCTCTTCCCCTAAAGATAAATTGACCTGGACCAATGATGAATTTGATGCTAGCAATAGGAACAACAAGGCTGTTAATGCCATACATGGTGCTGTGTGTTCTGCTGAGTTTAGGAGAATCTTATTGTGTGAGATAGCCAAGGATGCTTGGGACATCCTGCAGACTGTACATGAGGGCACATTGTCTGTTAAAATAATAGACTCCAGGATTTAGCTACTAGGTTTGAGGTCGCCAGGAAGAAGATGAGACATTTGATCAATTTTATGCTGAGATTAAAATGACAAGATCAATGGGACGAGAATCCTGGAATAAAAGAAAATCAATGGGACGAGATAAAAATGACAAGATCAATGGGACGAGAATCCTGGAATAAAAGAAAATCACATGGAAAAAAATGGTTAAGGTGAGCAAAAGTCAATAAGGCGAATGAATAACTTTTTTGCAATACTTTTCCACTCTCAATCTCTCAATTGCTACTCTCATTCTTAACGCCACTTGCAACAGCAAATAGATTCCTACATGGATTCACATTTGAAATCTCATTTAAAACAAACTCAACATGCTCATGTCGCTTTCTCAAACAATCAACACTCTCATCCACGATCTGACCACACTCTACATATTCAGCCACATGTACTTTTTGCACACCATAACTCATGTCCTCACAACCAACATCAGATTGCTCCATATGATATTCACCCTTAACAGTAACATCAAACACCTCATTGGCATCATGAACAGCCAAATCATGAACACCAATGTTATCGCTCACATCAATATCATCACTATCATCAACACCATCAATCACCTTACTCTTATTTATTGAAACATCAACATATTTCATTTCATTACTCAAGGCTACGCTCGTATCCTGCTTTACTTCATATTTTGCTAATGTATTTTTCTCTGTTAACTCTGGAAGCTCTCCTAGTAACATTCCAAGTGCAATTGCACTTTTCTTTTTAGCCCACTCTTCTTCACTCCTCTGCATGTACAACTCATCCTCATCGACCTCTTGTAGGGTTAAAGGAGCAAGCTTGATAATCTTTTCACCACACCTAAATTTGTAGATATTCCTATCCATATCATAAACTACTTTATTGAATTTATACCAAGGCTTACCCAATAAAACATGCGTATGATACATAGGAACCACATCATAAACTATTTGGTCAACATACTTCCCAATTGCAAAATTTACCACAACCTGCTTAGCAACCTCGAACTCTCCGAAATCACTCATTCACTTATAAGGTCTATCAAGAGGTATCAATGGTAATCCCAATTTTTCCACAAGGGTAGTGCTAGCTAAATTTGTGTGATTCCCTCTATTAATAATCATGCTACACACTTTACTATTGATAGAGCATCTCGTGCGAAAGATAAATACCATTTTATCCATCAAATTATTTATATAAATCAACCCTTACTCGAAAGACGCCAATAATGAGGAAAGACTCAAAGAATCACCAAGAAAATATGAAAACAAACACAAAGAAACTGACTAAAAAAAATAAAAAAATAAACCAAAGTAAAATAAGAAGACAAACTGAACTGAAACTGGACAGAATTCGTAACTTTGAAAGGTATTTTGAGACTCGACACTTAAGCGGATTGAGTACGGCCAATGACTAATGAATTCGTCTCCTTGAGTACTTATAAATCGATATATTATGGGTCCCGTAACTCTTTCTAGATCAAAAGTTACAACAGTTTGAAAATCAGTGCGCGGCTGAAAAATTCTGACCGAACTGATCCGAAAATTACAGATAAATTCGACTTTAATTGACTCAAAAACTCTAAGAAATGAATCTTATATGCTATTACCATGAAAGAACATTATAATAACATCCAAGAATCGGTCATAAACATGAAAAACACAAAGGAAATAAGAAAAAAAATTGAGATGAGAAGAGACAAAAAAAACAGGAGAAAAAAAAAGGAATATTAAAACTTCATAAAACGATAAAGATAGAGAAAATCTTGACCTTGGAACCCTGAGCTCCTGATACCAAATGATAGAAACCTGCCTGGAACAAAGCCAAGCAAACCTCTCCATGTGTTCTAAGCCCCAAGAACTGCGAATCTTGATTTTGTAAGAACAAAATCCTTCCAAGATCAAGTCCAACCCTTAAGGAACATTGCCCTTAAAAACCTTTCTTTATTTCTTTGGAGAATCCTGAACAGCGATACAGCGCCACAACGCTTGCCACACGTTGATAAGCTTTTGTTCCGTAAAACCAAGGAAGAATCCACTCCCTCAAGATGACACAAGTCAATTTGTTTTGTAAAAAGATATATTATTGGTTAATTATCCATTACAATGAATAATGCCCCTTTAAATAGGTGGCTAACCCTAATTCTACCAAAATATAATAAAACCCTAAAAAAATACTTGAAAATTTCATCCATGAGATTTTTAA
Source organism: Zanthoxylum bungeanum (assembly GCA_019454045.1). Taxonomy (NCBI): domain Eukaryota; kingdom Viridiplantae; phylum Streptophyta; class Magnoliopsida; order Sapindales; family Rutaceae; genus Zanthoxylum; species Zanthoxylum bungeanum. Next base: position 840,867 of record SKCR01001385.1, on the reverse strand, counting down.
TTTAATTAATGTTCAGCCCAACACTTAAACAACACATAACTTAAAAAAATATAAAATATAAAAACTATAGGGATACATTGCATCCTCATTTAGTCCATGAAGGAATCCGAATTGAACTTTTATGAAAACTTCAAAGTTGTAGATATACGAGTTATATTTTCAATGCAACTTGAATCACCAAAATCGGACATCGGACGAGAAAGTTACGTCTAAAATACGAAGACTACGTAAATCCCGCCACTACTAATGCACCATTCGGAAATAAAGCCCAAAATCAATCAAGGCAGCCCATGCACGTCCTAGACCCATTCCAATATTGCTTTAGACATAATAAAGCCATCACATAATGTCTCATGCATGGACCAAACTCCAGAACCCAAGGAATCTTCCAAATCCACCAAAATGGCCCAAATACACCAATTTGACCAAACCATGCAATCAGCCACAACTTCAAGTTAACTTGGCCCAACCAACAGAGCTCATTCTGGATCACATCACAATATACCCGGAGTGGTTTTTTACTTGGAAGAGTTTTCCACTTCGTCACCAAAATTATTGTGTAATTGATTTACCTTTCCGCAATTTATATTTCGTATTAAATTAATATTGTGGAATTTATTGTTGTTGGATATTGTGGTTGGTATTTAATTTCCCATAGACACATTAATTAGGACTTGTCTCAATTAATTGTGATTATTTCCGCATAGGGTCAGAACTTTGGATAACCTCGAATTTTCAATTGGTATCAGAGCCTGAACTCGATCTTTTACCCATTAGCTATGGAGCGTAGTCAACCCCTGAATTGTCCGCCATTTTTTGATGGCACAGAATATTTACATTGGAAGGTTCGCATGAAGGCGTTCCTTAAGTCATTAGATGAGAGGGTCTGGATGACTGTTGAACACGGGTAGAAACCTCTCGTTGCTGTTGTTGATGAGGTCTCTTCCCCTAAAGATAAATTGACCTGGACCAATGATGAATTTGATGCTAGCAATAGGAACAACAAGGCTGTTAATGCCATACATGGTGCTGTGTGTTCTGCTGAGTTTAGGAGAATCTCAATGTGTGAGATAGCCAAGGATGCTTGGGACATCTTGCAGACTGTGTATGAGGGCACATTGTCTGTTAAAAATAATAGACTCCAGGATTTAGCTACTAGGTTTGAGGTCGCCAGAATGAAAGAAGATGAGACATTTGATCAATTTTATGCTGAGATTAACGACATCGTTAACTCAAGCTTCAACCTAGGTGAGACTATACCTACCAATAGGATTGTTAGGAAAATCCTTAGATCCTTGCCTGATAAGTTCCTACCCAAAACCACTGCCATTGAGGAAAGCAATGACCTTGATCGGCTTAATTTAGAAGACCTTGTAGGAAAACTGCAGGTTTATGAGCAGAAACTTCATGGGCATCTAAAACCCAAAAATATAGCGATGAAGATCGCAAAAGAAGTTGTTCATGGTTCGTCTAATGATGAGGATACCCTCACGGATCATGATTTGGCCTTGTTTGCAAAGAAATTTAGGAAATTCCTTAAGCTGAAGAAGAATGGCCATAGCAGTAGTATGGATAGGGAGGATGAGCCTAGAGAGAGTAGACATAGCAGGAGTGAGTCTGGAGATGATAGGGATAGTAGATCCCGTGGTGCCCAGTGTTATGAATGTGAATGATATGGGCACGTTAGATCTGAGTGTCCCGCATACCTTAGGGCTAAAGGCAAGAAAGCCATGGCAGCATCACTTAGTGATTCTGAAGGTGATGACTCTCCTAAAGGTAATTTTATTGCCTTTACTGCTAGTGTGACCGATGTGAGAGAGAATGTTGTTAATGATGTTGATTCGGAAATCTCTCTTGATGAGTCTGTAGATGAAGAAAGTCTTCAGGTAGCCTATATTGAACTGTTTAATGAGAGTTTAGCTATTAAGAAGACTAATATAGAGGTCAATAAAAGGATGAAAGCTGCTGAGCTAGAAAAGTTTGAGGCTCAAGCCAATCTTGAGCAAAGCCTTTTGATGGTTGATGACCTAGATGAGAGGAACAAAGGCCTAGTTAATAGAGTCCAAATATTAGAGACCGAACTTGAAGATGCTAGAACCCAATTGTCCGCATTTTCTAGTGGAAATAAAAAGGTGGACCGTATGTTAGGTATTATTTCTGAGCCTAACTTCAATAAGGCTTCTTCTTCCAGAGCTGTGTCTGTAGTAGCTAAACGTGACTTAGGTAAGAAACTTGTTGTGTGTAGTCATGTTTCTCCTCCTGTTGTTCATCGTCATGTGCCCCAACCTCAATCTAGAGGTGTTATGGGTAAACCTCGCTCTCATCCGAGGTTTGTGCCTGTGTGCCACCACTGTGGCAAGGCTGGACATATTAGGCCTAAGTGCTTCATGTTGCACAAGCAACATAAAAGGCCTAAAAGTGTGTCGCCTAGATTTGATTCTTCAAATCTTGCTTCTCAAGTTTCTGCACTAACTAAACAGACACAATTTCTTAGTGAGAAACTTTCTTTGTTGACTAGGAATTCTCAAATGGATGAGGTTCCTAAAAAGGTTTGGGTGAGGAAGCAAGATGATTTCCCATCTACTTCTGCATGTCCTGATGGACATGATGAGAGTGCACTTCGATGTAACTCTGCTTAAAATGCATTTTTTATTTTCCCATTGCGTGTGTTTTATGTTTTTACACGTTGTTTTTATTTTCACAGCATATGGGTGTGTGTGTGTGTGTGTTGTTTTTGTTATATGTCCCTTGGTATATAGGATGAAAACCCGGACATAAATTTCATAGTCGATTCCGAATGGACGGTAGTATGATATGCACTCGGGATACAACTCCACGTACCATTGGATGTTTTACAAGCTGTTTTGTGTCTTTATTTCTTTTTGTGCTTTAAAACCGAAAAAAAAAATTATATATTTTGAAAAAGACCAAAAATATTGTTGTGGCTTGTTAGAGCATGAATAACATGTGCATGTATTCCTGGTATGTAGGATATATGATTATGCATGTATGATATGCTGTTATTTTTCTTGATGCTCTATATGCATGAGTGTGTGTGATAAAAACCTTTGGTATATCTTGTGCTTGCACCTCACATACACGTTTTTACTTTATCAAGGCTTGGTCGCATGCATGAGTTTTTGGACTGGCAATCTAATTTCTATCATATTTTGTTCATTTAAATAGTGTGACATTTGACTAGTTGACCTTGTTATCCCCCTTTCCAAAAGTAAAAAGATATATTTTCAAAAAAAAAAATTTGAGACTCAAGTGCAAAATAGCCAAAATGGCCAAATTCAAAAGATAAGGGCAAAAACCCTTCACTCGAAAGAGTTATTATATATGAGCTCATGATATTTATGGGGTAAACAATATAGCATGCAACCAATGTTGCTTATTTTCAGGTCCTAGTGGTGCTGGGTTTGAACACCTATTTTGTGGACTTGGTTTATTTAGAGATGGATTTCTTTGGCTGTGTCCAGCTCATAAAATAAGGTCTTAAGCCTTGATTCGTTATGCACTTTATTTTTCCACGCAAGTGCTTTATATGCTTTGGTGTTTATGTCATATGCATAAGTGTTATATTTAACCACTTTTAAAATGATGCATATTGTTTCTTGTCATAATCATTTGAATACTGACTGTGTATCTTTGTATTTACTTGATGTGTCTTCCAGTCCGTGTTTGCCGTGTCTTTTCCTGGTATGCACTGTCTGTTTTCGTTGGTGTTCCGTTCTTATTTTCGTTCGAACATAATCGTTCGAATCGCGTTCGACTTTCGTTCGAACTCCGTGTCGGTATTTTAATACCTTCGTGCGGTTTTTTGTTCGCACAATTCTTTTCTCTTCTATTCCTTCTCTGATTCTTGGTCTTCCTCGCTATTTTGTTCCCTTTTCAGTCAGATCCGAAGTCTTGTGCCTCTAATCTACTGATTCTCAGCATCCTCGTCATCATCAAGGTAAGGTTTTCTTCAATTTTCTTCTGTTTGCGTTTTATCTCTCAAATCTGTTTTTAGGGTTTGTTGTCCATTTCTGTTTTTTAGCCTTTTTTTCTTCGATTAAAGGCGTGGAGTCTTGTGGATGAGTCTTTTATTGTTTGTGGTGTTTATTTGTGGCGATTTGTTTCTGTTGAGGGAGTTTTTTCGCATCTGGTCATCGCCATCGCGTTCGAACGCCATAAGAACTTCGTCGAACGCCCTTTGGTTTCCACAGCTTCTGTTTTATCCCAATGCTTTTCACGGTATATTGCTGTTTGTGGATGTTTCAGATAGCAGGTATGTTGCTGAGGCGGTATTGTTTTCAAGACTACTTTGTTAGGTGTTAGATCGAGTCCATTTGTAATAAGTCACTGTTTTGATGGTTGACAATTGCTTTTTGGGTCTATTACCGTAGTCTTTGTATTAGGTAGTGTTTTGTCACGGAATGCCAAAGAGGGAGATTGTTAGTTCCAGTTTTATTGGCTTATATCCGTGACAAAACAAGTTCAATTGAGTTGTAATCTTTCATGAAGAGCTTTGTGCAATTGGACTGGTTTCTGGCTGCTGTGCATCAAACATGCGTTCGTGGTGCGTTTGTTGCAGTGTTCGAACTATTGGCGTTAGTGCTGCGTTCGTTTGTGGGTTCAAACGTGTGGTGTTAGTGGCACGTTCTTTATTGGGTTCGAACGAGAGCATTCCAGAGAGCAATCGTTCGAGTCACGTTCTTGGTGGGTTCGAACGAGGTCATTCCAGAGAGCTCACGTTCGTAGTGCGTTCGATTGGCGTTCGAACGAGATTTCATAGAAAAGGCGCGTTCGTGTCGCGTTCGTGTTGCGTTCGAGTAACCGTTCGAACGCGACTGCGATCTGAACGCGTTTTTGGCCTGCAAAACCCTAGCTTTTCACCCCACCTATAAATATAACTCTTAGCCGCCATTCTCAATAGTTGAAAGAACTGAAACACTTTTCCCTTGAGCCAAATACTCTCAAAGCTTTCAACTCACTTTGATTCCACCATTTAAGACTTCTTCATCTTATTGTCTTCTCCATTAATGGTGTGAATCTTTCTTTGATAAACCTTCAACACAACATAACCCAAATTCCATAATCCTTAAGAGTTCTTTAGGAGGAAGTTTGGTAGTCGGAGTTCCGGCGTTCGAAGTGATACAATCTACTCAGAGACTTCAGAGGTTCTGAAGAAAATCGTGGGTCGCGGACTTAAGGAGTTGCCTTGAGTTCTTGCAGTATTGAGGTACTTGAGTCGGTGAAGTTGTCACCATAGGTCTTGACCATCACTGTAAGTTTATCTTTATATAGTGGATTGGGCTGGTAGCCAATATACCTGTAGTGGTTTTTTACTCGGAAGAGTTTTCCACTTCGTCACCAAAATTATTTTGTTGATTTTGTGTGATTGATTTACCTTTCCGCAATTTATATTTCGTATTAAATTAATATTGTGGAATTTATTGTTGTTGGATATTGTGGTTGGTAGTTAATTTCCCATAAACACATTAATTATGACTTGTCTCAATTAATTGTGATTATTTCCGCATAGGGTCAGAATTTTGGATAACCCCGAATTTTCAACAAGAAAACAGCATGTGCAAGTTACATCCCACGGTCGGTGGAACTAGACTAGATTATAGAACCCTAGAGTAAATCTCATCCCTTATTGAATAAGAATCATACAAATTCTTGCTCACACCAACACATCATTCACACAATTCTCACTGATTACATTAGTATCATCTAATCACAGATTAGATGCTTAACTAAATTATTGACCATTATGTGTTTACCCTAAATATTCTTCTTGGATTGGCTAAAGATACCACATGCAATCATTATTATAAGCATAATCACGACAGATTTGTGATTTCCAATAATCTATGTTCTGCTGCTATATAAATTTTGTTTTAGAAACATTGAAAACCCTACTGTCAATACACTCGACCCAAGCTTAAACGGAGCAGATAAAACTTCCGGTTGTCCTAGGCTCTTACAAGAAATACACCACGTGACTCAAACCTAAGTCCTGGTTGCCTTTTGCCACCAAGCCACAACCATTGAGGCTGCTATACAAGCTTTGTCAAAATATTAGACATAAATACTTCAATCTCCCTTTTAACTGTATCATCAAATAAAGTTAATACATGTATGAAGGTTGATGTATGCTGAATAAGGCTGTCTTATCCGGTGCATCCATCAAGGACCCAAACTCCTACATATATGTATTTATATGTGAAAAAATTAATCATTAGTGAGGACAACCTTGTTTTAACTAAATGAGAATCCCGCTAAAAAACATGAAAACACATATTTTAATGTATTAGAAACTGTGTTTTCTTGCTTTTATCGGCATACTCGCCTTGTTAAAAGAAGGGGTGTCCTCACTAGAGATTTATTATATATATTTTGCTTCAAGGTATATCTTGGATTATTGGTAATAGTTGAACTCAGCAGTATTTTCCAGATAAAGTTCTAAGTCTACCAATGTGTTTTTGATCCAAATACCAATAGTCATGCAATGAAATGTATGTATGTACGCATTTATGTGTGTATACAAGTAATTTATGTATTTTCTTTTATTTTTTGTCCCGTCATTAGACTTGAAATAGAGCACCATAATACAGACACAATTTTTCTCCTATCGACACATCTGTTGAACACATTTTAAAGCTCATGCCTAGCTATTTTGTAGAGCATCACCAGTGAGCCCACTGGCTAAGTTGGAACTAAGGACGACAGTGAGAAACATTGATTCCTATTTTGACATAAAACATAAAAGATGTGTCTTTTATTTCAGCCAACATTTCATCACAGAGGGATAAGTACCCACTTTAACAAAGAAACTCTAACTTCCAAGTAACTTGTTAAATTAGTATAGCTCAATATAACAAGAATTCTATGAAGAGGCTAAAATGATATCACAACAGACCAAGTTTTACCCAAAGAAATGCAGAATCAGTCTTCCCTTTATAAAGAAAAGGAAACTGGGTAGGAGAATTAATTATTTCTTACCCTCCATTCACAAAGAAAACTCTAACGAAACCTGAATTCCTAAATAAAATAATTAACAAGTTCAAATGATTTGCAATCAGCTTAACACTCCAGCAAAATGAAGGTCAACAAATATTTTCTCCCTACCTCAAGCAAAATTCTGGTCTCCGTCTCATGTGTCATCATTAGAATTGTACCTCCTCCTAGACACAAGCATTTGACATTGTTTAAATGCAAACCTACATCTCTATGTCATGAGTCTCAACTTTTACACCCTTCCATATTCTGGCAGTTATACTCTCAACATACTTACTTTATCCATGCATAAGAAATTACAAAGTTGCTCATTGACTAGCCAAGACTTTTACAATATAGCATAACTTACTAACACCTGACAATTAGAAGTTGTGGAATCAAATTCCAAACAGAGAGGATATCAACTCCATATCTATGTTCTTAACTAAGAAAAACTTTAAGAAATTACAAAATGGAAAAAAGTTCACAGGACAATTGTAATTCATCAAGAAATAAGATATCAACATTTCACGAATTTCTTTGTCATAATCACTCCGTTATTCTTTTACTTGATTGATACATTAATCATATATTTCTTCCACGCATGTACACAATTGCCTATTTATGTACCTCCACCAGAAATCCTCTCTAAATATGCAACATTCTTAGCAGCAAATTCCTCCAAAACTCAATTTAAGCAATGCATATCCATAATAAACAAAATTGCCCTCAAAGAATCAACCATGTTATACAAAGAAGCAAGAATTTGCAATTAAGCACATAAGATCAATTATCAATAGTGTAAGCTCAGAGACATGGATCTCATTCTTACGAAATTCAATTTCTATATCAAGAATTATCAGATAGTATCCAATTTCTAAATAAAATGAAGCATAACATATCCTCAATCTCTCCGAAAGAGAATAATTTAATCCAAAAACTGATTGAAAGCCCTAAAGTCTCACCGAACCAGCCTAGGTTTTTCGTCTGAGACGCTTCCTAAGCTTCTTATACTTATGCTTGTTCATCTTCTTTTTCCTCTTCTTCTTCACACTATCCGCCCATACTGTTCTTGCATCACCAGTCTCCACTTTATCGTCATCAAAAGTGTTCAATTGATCAAACCCAGTTGAAGAAACCGGATTCAAGCAATACCCAAATGGGAAACTTGGGTAAAATCGACAATTTGGAGTGTATTTTTCGTTTTCAGTTGCTGTGGCTGTTGGGTTTAATAACAATATTGGATTGCTGGTGTTAGTGGATGTGGATGTGGGTTTTGCGAGATTTGGTGGGGTTTTGAGATTTGTGAAGAGTCTAATAGTCGATTTGTTTCTGGTGAGTTTGTGAATAATGTTGGCCATTTTTTTTTTTTTTTTTAATTTACGGAGGAAATTTTATTACATAAATTTGAGGTTACACTACAAATAGTCAGATGTTTGGTTTTGCTTCAACTCGACTCCTGTTGGGAACCTGCGAGAGTTTCGGGTTTTCAAGACGAAAGTGAACGAGAAGACTAGACAGAAACAACGTCGTTTCGTTCAACAGAAAAAGCACATGAAACGACGACGTGTTAAAAATAAATAAGCAAATAAGAAAAACAATTTAAGAAACCAAAAATGCCCCCACGCAGGATCGAACTACGGACCTTCAGTTTACAAGACTGACGCTCTACCACTGAGCTATAGGGGCTTGTGAGACGTACCGTCATGATTTATCTTAAAATCACAAAAAATAAAACATGTAAACAGTTAGTTCTCTTATTTGAATTTCTTCACTGAATTCTTTGCCATTGTAGAGCGAGAGCGAAATGGAGGCACTGATGAGAATCCGAGATAATATTTTTCTACATCAATTTTTATTTTTTATTTTTAACATATAAAGTTTCAGTTTCACGGTCTGAACTTCATGTGACTTCTCCCAAAAGACATGTGTGTTGAGTGAGGAACGGTAATGCCGGACGTAGTGGAACCCGCCCGAGATCAAATCCCGAGCGAATAATTTTTTTATTTTTTTTATTTTCGGCAGTGCACTAAAAACAGTGGGCAAATTTATTTTTTTTTCAACTTATAATTTACCAATGCATTAAAAATATTTTCCATGCATTAAAAATTATCATAAGCTAATTAAAAATTTTCAACACACTTAAATCAATTTATCAACTCTTGACAAATTAAACTATGCATCTAAAAATTATTTCCAACACTTGAAAATAATTGAAGCATACAAACATTAATTTTCAACACTTGAAAAATTAATCCAAGCATGCATGATAATTTTCCAACACTTACAAAGTTATTCCAAGCATACAAAAATTAATATATCAACTATATACTAATATTTCTAACACTTGAATGCTTCATATCCTCACATACATGCTTCCAATTTATCTAACAATTTTTCTAAACAAAATAATCATCAACAAATTGAACAATAAATTTACAAATTAAATTTACCACAAGATGCTTTCAAGCCTTCCCAATTTGTGAATAGTTGCTTCCAAGTTTCATTGAATCTTCCAAACTTTTGAACTCCTTCAAACTCCACCAAATCGAGCTCTCAAGAATAAGTCTTGGTTATCAAAAGGTGGTTTGATCACTCAAGAGTGGCAACCAAACTTTTCTCCAAATTCAACTTTTGAACCCTAGGAAAAATCAAGGACTTCAATAACACAATAAATCCTTAACACTTAAAGATTAATTTCCATGATCTTGATAATATATTTGGGTATTTATGGTGAGTAATTTTTGACTTGAATTTGTGAAGAGCAAAATCAAATTTTCTTTCTCTCTACTCGGCAGTGAGCAAAATGGGCTGGATCTCTTGCTTTTTTGAAATTCGGCAGAGGCAACAACCAAAAACAATCAAGCTTTTTGTTTTTTCTTTTTAAATACTTTCGGCAGCAGCAAGTGGAGAAAAGAAAAAAGCAATGGTTGTTGTTTTTTTTTTTTTGGGGTTTTATTAAATTAATAATAAAGAAAATCAAAACCAAAATAACAAATGATTTAAAGAATCTTTTCCCTACACCACAAATTTCAAAAAGTAACTTAACTTAATTAATCTCACCAATTTAGTAACTTAGTTACAATTGAATGAATTAGTTACTTTAACAAAAAATGTTCAATAGCTTTAACTTAGTTACTTTAATTAATTAAAATATTTATTTGTATAAACTAAGTAATTAATTTTGTATATTAATTTAACAATTAAATTAATTCACAAAATAATTACTAATTTAATGTAAATCAATTTTACATTAATTATACAATAAATTTATATCAACTCTTGATATAAAATTAATTAATTCAATTCATCTCATGAATTATCGGATTAAATAATTTAATCTTAAATACCCAAATAATACTTTGTCAACATTTGACGAGAGGTCGCCATAGTGCTCAACGAGTAAACTCAATATAATAGAACTCTCTAGGCTCATGTTCGGTTGTTACGTATATATATACATATATATCTCATATATTTGTATACATATTTCATGAAGGTCTGTCCACCTACAAATCATGACTAAACAACATGGCACGTCGAACCATACAAGTCGAGGTTAAAACGTTAATGTATAATCCCTTCGTCTTTACCGTCTCCAATTGAGTAAGGTTATAGATTTACTGTCAAAACCTTATCTACTCAATATAATATATATTTTCATAATATATTCCATTAATAAATAATATATGCAAAACTCTTTTCAATATTATTTATAATGTCAAAAAAATAATTTCTTCGACGTACTTTTGGCCAAAAGATTTCCGTAATATACTCTGAAAAATTTCTAGAAACATAATCCAACCATATGGACTGACGAATCATCATCTTAACACACACCGATCTTCGTGAGCATCGGTTTATACCTAACAGTCATCCAGATGTCAGACCATAAAAGATCTCTAACATGCATGACATCAGACATAGATGATCACTCACAAGATCACCGTGGTGTCTCAAGTCAAAGGACCACAATAACTACTCAACTCGAAAAGATAACTATTGACAGTTTTATGGAATATCTATTAGTCATCTTTAAGAGTTTGTTCGATATTCATTCCACTAATGAATATCTGCATTTCTATACGAACTTCCGCTAAGCTCACAGTCCGTTGAGACAAACCATATGTACATTACATATATAGACAATGCACTAGTCTTACCAATATAATGACTAACCCATGTCAATATATCTAGACCATGAATAATTTATATTCGAGATAATGCGTGATATTTCTCAACACCATTTGCAACTCTTGCAACTATATCACCATATGTTGTAACTCTCGGGTCTTTACTAAATTCATATAAGGTTCCGAGTGTAACTCGAAATCTATAACTCTTAGATTTACAATATATAAATAAAAGTAAGAGTTTTACCATATAATATAAATCTCGGGTCTTTACTAAATTCATATAAGGTTCCGAGTGTAACTCGAAATCTATAACTCTTAAAGTAATCTAACTCTTAGATTTACAATATATAAATAAAAGTAAGAGTTTTACCATATAAATAAATAAATAACCATGATAAAATAAATATTATATTGCATAAATATCAAATATTCATACAAAAAATGAATGGTGCTCGATCATCATTTCCAACAATGTGTGGTTCAGAGCATCTCATTTGAACCTCGTTCTCTTGGGACTGAGTGGTGCAGAGAACCTGTTGGCGTGTAATGCAATACGCAAGTGGAATTTGCGTTAGAACAAGAAATCAAAGTTTTATTTTTTATTTGTTTTGTGGCTATTTGGCAAGCATATGTTGAAGAAATATATAATTGAGTATCCAAGCAGTTGCCTGTGGAGCTCAAAGCTTTGTGAAACAATAGTTTTAAGTGTGTTTCTGTTAAGGTTGTTACCAGTCAACGCGGGAGGAATATTCTTACCACAACAATGTTAGTTGCAATCCTGAAGACTCTTTTATCACTGAATTTCAATCTTTTTTTTTGTCTGTTTAAAATAGCAAATTCAAAAAATAATTTTTAAATCTTTAATATTGTCGATAGAGCTAGCTGATAATAACAAAGCAAATCATTCGTCCAAGTGCTTGCTACAACACACGTTAACACTTTTTAAGTCCAAGACTCTTTTAAGTGCCCAAGATACTGCAAAGGCCAGAGAGTCCTGAACATTTCAAGGAAACAAAATCACAAAACAAGTAAGAATACAAAAACAAACAATTCAAGCAACACTTCTGTTACCACTTGAGATAAAACTCAAGGGACAACATTATTCCAATACAAGCTAAGCTATAATACTTTGCTCAATCGAGGCAACAGCGGTACATAAAGTACATCTCCATGGCGCGGCCGCATTCTGCACAAGCAACCCTCTCTGGAATAGCCCCGTGGATCCCAGGAAGGATAAGACGAATACAGTGATCTGGGGTGTGAATTTGGTGCAGATAATTGTTAAGTCCTTGCACAAAACCATTTTGATAAGCATCATCTTGCCATTTATCAAACTCCATCATGCACTGTATGGCCGTGTTTCCCTTAGCCCTTGCCATTTCAAGAGTTGAGCCTTTCCAAAATATTGCCCATCCTTGATCACTACCATCAAAACTAAGAATTGTCATTACCTCTTGCATTATGTGATCGTTTTCAACAGACGTGCCATTTTGTAGTTTTGAGTAGAGCATGCTCTCTAGTCGTGCCCAGAAATACCACATTGCTGTAATGTCAGTCAGGGTATGACTTAATTTTTCATCAATGATGATGCTACTGATTTTTCTCAGTCGCTCCTTCGCATTATTCTTTCCCACATAAGCCATTCCCAAGTTAATCTGAGCAGCACTTGCTACAGCTTTTGCTGATTTCGTGAATTGTCTGATCCACTCGATATCTTCACCTCCGTACAAGCATATGAATCTCTCTTCTTTCATCTGATAGAAAGCAAATAGATTACATTTAGTATTAATGTTAATAACACTTAGATTAGACATACAAAACAATAAACTTAAAATTGCAATGTAAGTACCCATTCAAGTATTGTGACATCAAGACCATCAACAAGTAGCTCTAGTCTCCAAGACTCTGTCTTCCAAAGTGCTGTTTCTCTTTCAGCAGTGAAAGGGAAGGCCAAATTTCTCCATATCCACAACATATGGAAAGCATTTTGGTTCAAAACCCTTCCTTGTGGATCCACTGGCACTAGGATCGCCTTCTTTGAAAACTGCCACACTTCTTTGATGTACTTAATGACTGCAGGTTCAACAATCGTAGGATGTTGGACGGTGTACCATGGCATCATCTCTTGTAGATGCTCAAATTTTTGTTGATACCCGTCATGCCAAGCAATTGACCTGTCCACAATTGGAAGCCATACGACTTCATAGTGATACTCTTGGCTTGCTTTGGAGTCTCTATACATCTGACCAAGAACCATAATTTCTTCAGGGGAGATATCAAGGCTTGATATTAGAAGTAACACATGCTTTTTCCTCAATATGTCAATATGAACCTGTTTGCATAAACAAAAGTATTATTGCTTTTAATTCAATTATGGAACTTGTAGTATTGAAAGGAATTGGCAACGAACCCTGGTCTTGGTGGAACCATCCACAAGAGGTTGAATATCATCCTTGGCATAAATCAATGCTCTCAAAGCCTTAACGTTATCCAGGTGAATTGTTTCAAGAAGGCGTACAAGATTATGATAAGCTTCAATTTGTCTCTTCTCATCTGCATCACATAGTAAGTTTTACTGAAACTTTTGAAAAGGGCAGAGATGGAACTTTCTAATTGTACATTCTTAAGGGCTTACCAATTTGTTGATAGCAAATAGCTATTAGCTTCTTGAGGTGTTCATGTATGCTGCTGACCTTGTGAGCCAAGCTTGATAGTTCCCATGCCTCAGTGGTTGATGCAGTGTATCTGAATTATTAGTGACAGAGACGTTGTTATTTTATATGCAACTTTTTATAATTGGATGGTGATTAATAAGTGTTCGTATATGGCTTACTCATCTCTCAAGCCTGTGAGGCTTATTGTCTGTGAAGTGCAAGCTACGATACTTCGAATGGTCCAATAGGCAGCTGCCGGGATATGAGCCATGGCAATGGACATTGCTTGTGTGTCATTTGAAATATATTGAGTAGGTAGCTGCTTGAACTCGACAATGCACTTGGTTAAATCCAACACTGCCTTGATGAGTTTGTTGAGTGCATCAAATTGAGGTTTTAAAGCGTTATAATGCTCTAAAATGTTTGGGAGTTGCTTAAGCACAGCCACAGATTTGGCAAGTGAGTTATTAGTACAAAGCTGAGCAACAAGCCAAAACTCCCCATAATTCACAGCAAAAGCTGCTAATGATAGCACCATTTTTGCATCCCATGAATAGTTAGAAACAGTGTTGAATAAGGCCATTGTTGTTGCATGCGCATCTCCTCCTCCTGAGCACTTGCATGATATCTGCAATTTATATATTTATTATTCTAAAGAATTTGAAAATATCATAAAAAAGGTAAAGGAGTAATGGTATATCCCATTCCCATACATTCAAAAGGATTAATAGATCAAAAATTTACCACACAAGAGATTTTGTGTATTACAAACGACAATGCTTCAAGGATGCCATTGAAAGCAGCCAGGCTTGTATTGTCCTCCAATGTGTCCATATGTTCCAGTGTGCCCTACCAAAAAAATGCCCACCATTTTATATCCATCATCATATAATGCTAGTAAACTCATCAATTAGCATATAAAAACAAAGAGGAAAAAAAGTTACATTTAATATTTCATCTATAGTAGGAGTAGCACGACGGAAAATATCTTCAATGATACTGAGAATTGGTCTGACATCAACTTCACGGCTATCCGGAACATGGGTTGCCTGAACTTGCTTCATCATTGCACTGTCATCAGATGTAGAGAACATCCGACGCTCGCTTCTGGTGACCATTTCCTGCATTTTTATAGGCTATGTGGGTGATTGTTACTATAGTGTCAAGACTAATGAAGAAGCTTGGCTCAAGTGTGACTATTGCTGTGTGATATGTCAAAATTTATAGAGTGATAAAGATGGAATAAAGCCAAATTGAACAGGGTTCCTTACTTGCAATAGAGTCTAAAGAAAGCTAAAGGTTTTGGATAATATAACAATTGATGGACTGTTATAAAATACATAGCAATGGTGGTTGGCCCATGGAAATGATAGCAAAGAGGACATAGCTAGCTACTAGCTATTAGACAGACTGTCAAAGAATAGATTAATTAATGAAAAAATACATTACTTGCTTTGGTATATAACCAGAAATTATATGTCACATTTTTTTTGGAAATAATAAAAATTTCGCCGTAAATCATCATATTCGGGCTTAAACAGAACGGGTAAAATCCTGACTACCTCAGGTTCTTACAAAAAATACATCATATGAACTCGAACCCAAAATCAGATAAAGTTCTTTCCCCTTGGCTTGGGGACATTTGCTAAAGATGATTTACCATTTCAAGAAAGAATATAGATTAATGAAAAATAAAAGTGCCAATTGGGGGAATCCACTGCTTTATAAATATTTGGTAGTAGAGGTATCTCATCAATTTCTTTATTTATACAAGAAAAATGAAAAAAAGAATTGATTAGGACTCATATATTGTTGTTTGGGATAGCTACATACAAGGACTACCGACTGATAGATATATAAAGAAATAAAGATTTGTGTGTCAGTTTGAGAGGAGAAAAAATTATAAGTGAAGAAATATGTATTGGCAGGAAATAGCAAATATGACTAAACGTTGGAGGATCGTCATCTTGACTGTTTCAAATCAAAGGAGCATACTCGTTTTAAAGAACTATTAAAGGAGCATCTTAAGTTGTTTATGTAGGAGTTTAAGCGCAAACATTTCATGAGAAAGTTCATCGAGCGACGAAAATTATACTTGAGTCCTGGGATTGGACTTAGACAATTTTTTCCCTCTTTCTTTTTGTTTGGCCGAACTGCACAGCTCCAAATACACCCCTGTGATTTGCAATAATTACAGTGTTTGGACAGCCCCTGCAGTCTCGCGATTCCAGCGCATTTCAGAAGGTTTCTATGTGTCGGAAACATCCCCCAATAATCCCAAAATACTCCCAACTGATCTGGAATTATTTTAGTGGATGTTGACAACCTCTGCACCACCAAAACAGGCCCGAACTGATGTTGTTTGTGCGAACTGCACTGTGATTTTTCTTGTGAAGTTTACGTAACCTATAGGGTATTGGTTCCCGGTTCCACAAGTGTCTTGTGGAACCGGTTTTTTTTAATTATATAAAAAATTCGAAAATAATTTAAAATAAATTAGATTAATTTAATAAATAAATAAAATTATTAAATTAAAGAGCTTGAACTTAATTTTAAAAAAAATTAAGTTGCCTACGTATCCTTCATGGGTAAGAGGAATCAAAGCTCACGTAGTTCCATTACAATTTTAAGATATTTCCCCTTTGGAAATTTACAATTTTATAATTATCAATCATCATTATCAGTTGATCATTCAGCTCCGGTTCCGCTTGCACTTGTTATTGGAGATGCATTATCGAACAAGTCTTCAAAATCATCGGGTGCATCTTCTTGTTGTCTCAGATCAGCTCGAGTCCAATCATCCACATAAGTTGTTGCTTCTAGAGTGATTGGATGTAATGAAGATCGTCTAGCTTCCAATATATTGTCTCCCAAGGTGAAGGCTTGCTCAACCGTAACGGTGGAAATAAGTGCTGCCAATATCTCTTTAGCAATAATTGATAAAATATTATATATATTTTGATGTCGGTTCCACCATTCAAGGATTTTAAAATTTTTACTAACTAAACTTTCAGTAGGAAACTCGAAATTTGTAGATACTAATTATCTAATTTGGGGTTATTAGTTGTCGTATCCTTAGCTTTTTTATTTCGTTGCAGTAACCAACGATCCCCTGCGCTAAGTCTTGTTTGAATTACTGGTTCGCTACTACTAGATTCATTTAATGCTCTTAAGTTATATTTTACAATATAATCATTAAATAATTCAATTAAATCATTTCTTAATCTCACTATTATTCTTGTAATATCAATATCATTTAATATTCCTAAATAATGATAGTAAGCTTGTAAAACACTATTCAAACCTTCTAATTTAAATTTAGGATAAAAAACAGCAGCAATAAAATAAAATAAATGATTTTCTCTAAAATAATTCAACCATTTTAACTTCATAACAGTAATGCTTCTAACAAAACAATATCATTATGATCATTACTTTTAAAATGTTCATCAAGAGTACCAACAATATTCAAACTTTCAAGAAGAAATAAATGTGTTGTAGGATAATAAACTCCGCTAAAAATTAAAGTAGCATCATTAAAAACTTTTAAAATTTCTAAATTTTTTTCACAAATATCCAATTGACTAGGAAAAAATGTGATATTTTGAACATATTGAGAAAAAAACTACATAATGCATCTTTGTATTGTAATGCTTGACATAAAATAAAATAAGTTGAATTCCAACGTGTTGGAACATCTCTTGAAAATTTAATCGGTTTAATTCCATTTATTTTACAATACTTGGCTCATTCTCTCCTAACTTGAGAATATGACCAAATACAATTAAGTGTTGTCTCAATATGATCAATGAAAAGTGATAATATTTGCAGACCATCTTGAACACATAAGTTAAGGACATGACATGTGCAACGGATATGAAAAAACCGACCTCCTAAATTTAGTTGACATATTTCTTTTAAATCATTGATAGATGCAGTATTTGCAGATGCATTATCAAATCCAATTGTTAAAATTTTATCTACTAAATCATATTCATCAAAAATTAAATTCATCATTCTATAAATATTTTATGCAGTATGTTGGTCATCAAAAACTCTAAATGCAATAAGTCGTTTTTGCATGGTAAATGATGCATAAATCCAATGACAAGTCACACCCATTTTTAAGTGTGCTCGCCAATGGTCACTCCAAATATCAGAACATATAGAAATACGACATTTAATATTTTTAAATACTTCATTTAAAATAATTTTATCATCTTTGTATAATTTAAAAATATGACGTTTTGTTGTGTTTCGAGTTATTCTACATGCAGCAGAATTTAAAGCATTATGCACGTAATTAGTAAAATGAAGTTTTTCACCAAAACTTAAAGAAAGATGTGCCATACAAGTTAATTTCGCAAATTCTTCTCTATTTTTTACATCAGAATATTTAAATAAATCTACAGCACTCGTACCTCTACTAGATGATGTGTACCTGGCCATTTGAGTTTGCGTCGTATCAAGTCCAAGTTCAAACGCATGATGTCTTTCCATGTGCTTGATCATATTGCTTTATCCACCAGAAAATTTGTAAGAAACCTCACAATGGTTGCATACTCCTCTTGAACCTTCATCGGTATCGTCTAAATGAAAATGATTTTTGAAAACATCTGAGGAACGAGACTTAACTTCTCTTCTCCGTGATTGTGAACCGACACTAGGGCCGCTCTCTTGGGTTGTCATAATTGACATTATGTTCTCAGATGAGCTTGCCATTTTTTGTTTAAGAAATAAGTAAGAAGAATAAGAAAATTGAGAATGATAATAACTAATTATTTATTATAAATGAGAGAATTGAGAATAAGAGAATTTAGGAATTGAGAGAGTTGAGAAATTGGTGTGTTGAAATAATGAAAAATGACCCATATTTATAGAATTTTAGAATCTTGTTTGATATCGAAAATGCCCATAAAAATAACTGTTTTATTACCGTTATTATGGATATATTAGGAATTACAAAAATAATTTTTTTATGGCTGCCCCTAACGGCTACTAGCCGTTGGGGTGTCCCAAACTGCTAGTAGCCGTTGGGGAGGGTTCCGGTTGGAATCACTGGAATCGAACAGTTCCAGCGGTTCCAACCAATTCGGTTGGGGGTGGAACCACAACCGAACCGGTCCATTACGATTCCGGTTCCAACTGGTTCGGTTCGGTTTCGATTCCGAAACGTAACCGTAGTCGGGTCTAATTTTAGGTATGATTTTGTGCTATCTCCCTAATGTATCTTCTGTAACCACTAATGTTTTCAACAAAAATCGAAATCAACCCCGTTTACACATGTTGCATGTGTGCGGTGGGCTGAAAATTCTACTCACTACCGTGAGATGAAAAAAAAGAAGGAGGTGGATTTTCTTCACTTGATCTTTCGCACTATATATCGTCACAATAAGTTAGAGTGTGAGTTCTTGAATCTCGCAATTGTTTTCTCTAAACTTTATAGTGAAATCGAAATCACTACATTCTTTGTGTTTTTCTTTTTCTATGCAGAGAATAAGAATGAAAAAGGTACTTAGAGTTTTTATGTTTTGTAACTCGTGTTTAATAAAAGAGAACTATTCTATTTTTATACTTAGGGTAAAGGTTATTTAGTTATAATCAAATTACAAAAATAATCTAACCCTAATAACCCCATTGGGTGTGAATCACACCACCTTTTTTTATTTAATTAATTAAATACACAATATCAAATATTATGTATTTATTTTGGAATCAAATTCAAAAATAATTAATCAAAGATTAATTAAATAAATAAAATTAATTTAAACTCTTTATTTTTAAATATTTGATTATCTCATAATCAAGTGCATTGAAACTTTATATTAAACTATTTATTAAATAGTTCCATATTGTGATTTGAATAAATTAGTAATCATATTAGTAATTTATCATAACACGTTGTTATGCATGTGAGATCATAATTGGATTGTCTAATTATTTTATAACTTCCTATAGTGTATCAGCTAGCATATGGACCTAATGGACCTCCAGCTTCGAGCTCCAATAACATCGGGATATTGATTAAAACTCTTAAATCAAATATCCTGAATTATTAACTTCAGATTATTCCACTAAAAATCTAAAATTGGACTCTCGTCATTGCATATATATTTTATATCGAGCCATGCTGATGTCCACCGATATAATCACTGTATATATATTGACCCTCAACAAGTATATTATAATTATATTCGAGTCATAATATATGTTATATTCCTCAAGTAATTTCTTATGCCTTAAATATAATTGATTCTCTAATGAATAATTTATTCATGCTATATGAATTTTGTTTTTCTATTCATAATAGAAGGATTTGAATGCTCTAATTGTTCAAGTATCAAACCAATTCTTATGGAAGATACTCATATATTTCTCACAATGAATGAATTATAGATCTATGTAAAACGTCTCTACCTACATACCAAATCATGCTCCTAAAGTACATAGTTCTCAGATGAGCTTGCCATTTTTTGTTTAAGAAATAAGTAAGAAGAATAAGAAAATTGAGAATGGTAATAACTAATTTTTTATTATAAATGAGAGAATTGAGAATAAGAGAATTATAGGAATTGAGAGAGTTGAGAAATTGGTGTGTTGAAATAATGAAAAATGACCCATATTTATAGAATTTTAGAATCTTGTTTGATATCGAAAATGCCCATAAAAATAACCGTTTTATTACCGTTATTATAGATATATTAGGAATTACAAAAATAATTTTTTTATGGCTGTAGCCGTTGGGGTGTCCCAAACGGCTAGTAGCCGTTGGGGAGGGTTCCGGTTGGAATCACTGGAATCGAACAGTTCCAGCGGTTCCAACCAATTCGGTTGGGGGTGGAACCACAACCGAACCGGTCCATTACGATTCCGGTTCCAACTGGTTCGGTTCGGTTTCGATTCCGAAACGTAACCGTAGTCGGGTCTAATTTTAGGTATGATTTTGTGCTATCTCCCTAATGAATCTTCTGTAACCACGAATGTTTTCAACAAAAATCGAAATCAACCCCGTTTACACATGTTGCATGTGTGCGGTGGGCTGAAAATTCTACTCACTACCGTGAGATGAAAAAAAAAGAAGGAGGTGGATTTTCTTCACTTGATCTTTCGCACTATATATCGTCACAATAAGTTAGAGTGTGAGTTCTTGAATCTCGCAATTGTTTTCTCTAAACTTTATAGTGAAATCGAAATCACTACATTCTTTGTGTTTTTCTTTTTCTATGCAGAGAATAAGAATGAAAAAGGTACTTAGAGTTTTTATGTTTTGTAACTCGTGTTTAATGAAAGAGAACTATTCTCTTTTTATACTTAGGGTAAATGTTATTTAGTTGTAATCAAATTACAAAAATAATCTAACCCTAATAACCCCCTTGGTGTGAATCACACTACTTTTTTTTATTTAATTAATTAAATACACAATATCAAATATTATGTATTTATTTTGGAATCAAATTCTAAAATTATTTAATCAAAGATTAATTAAATAAATAAAATTAATTTAAACTCTTTATTTTTAAATATTTGATTATCTCATAATCAAGTGCATTGAAACTTTATATTAAACTGTTTATTAAATAGTTCCCGATTGTGATTTGAATAAATTATTAACCATATTAGTAATTTATCATAACACGTTGTTATGCATGTGAGATCATAATTGGACTCTCTAATTATTTTATAACTTCCTATAGTGTATCAGCTAGCATAGGGACCTAATGGACCTCCAGCTTCGAGCTCCAATAACATCGGGATATTGATTAAAACTCTTAAATCAAAAATCCTGAATTATTATCTTCAGATTATTCCACTAAAAATCCGAAGCTGGACTCTCGTCATTGCATATATATTTTATATTGAGCCATGTCGGTGTCCACCGATATAATCATTGTATATATATTGACCCTCAACGAGTATCTTATAATTAGAGTCGAGTAATGTCTGTTATACTCCTCTAGTTATTTCTTGTGCCTTAAGTATAATTGGTTCTTTAATGAATAATTTATTCATGGCTATATGAATTTTGTCTTTCTATTCATAATAGAAGGATTTAAATGCTCTAATTGTTCAAGTATCAAACCAATTCTTATAGAAGATACTCATATACTTCTCACAATTAAAGAATTATGTATCTATGTAAAACGCCTCTACCTACATACCAAATCATGTTCCCAAAGTACGTAGTTATTGATCGAGATTACTACACTGATGTCACATTTGTAAACCAATAAATAGTTTGTCATGTAGGAGTTCGTAGTACATTTCATCTACTTATCACAATGAAAGAATTATGTATCTATGTAAAACGTCTCTACCTACTGTTGGAAATTCTTCTAAATATTTCATTAAGGGTAATTCTATCATTTGGTTGGATTGGGTGTTTGTGAGGAGTACAACCCTTTGGAGGGTTGCACCTCATCCCAAAGGGTGCCCTATTGGCACTCTTCCATGCCTTATAAAAAAAAGGCTTTATGTCCAAAACAATATACAGAAAAATTGATCCGAATTGTACAAGAGACATTTTGTTTTCCTTATTTGTTTTTCTTGGAGAAAGTTTCACCACATTCTCAGTTCGAACACTTGTCAAAGAGTGCTCTTTGGACAATAAGGAACCAAGTTATCCTGGGAGGACATTGGCCAATTGAGAATCCGTAAAGCACATGTGACGGGGCCAATAAGTTCTTAAGGACAGAGGATTATCTCGTCTTGGATTCAAAAAGGTTTTTATTAAATTATCAAGTTTTAAGGTTTCTAGGGTTTATGCATATTAGATCCGATTTTCTGGTTTGATCTGGTTGTTTGCATGTTATTTGATGTTTAATGACATTAATTTTACAACAATCTTAAGAACTTATTGCATTCTAGTGTTGTTAGACTGTAAATTCGCATGCTAGGTTTAAATATTTCTGGAAAATTCGGACTGTGCATGAAAAACCCGTAGGGCGTTCGAACGCCCGACGCACGCGAAGGCATAAATTTGAAAATTTGTAAGAACGTTCGAACGCGTCTTTAAACGCAACTCGAACGCAAGCCTTCTGTCTTAGAACGTTCGAACGCGTCGTAAACGCAACTCGAACGCAAACTCTCTGGAATCATTCCGTTCGAACGCGTTCACGAACGCTATACGAACGTGAACTCTCTGGAATCATTCCGTTCGAACGCGTTATCAAACGCTACTCGAACGTGAACTCTCTGGAAACACATCGTTCGAATGCATTATCAAACGCAACACGAACGCGCACACACTGGACAGTCTCGTTCGAACGTATAAACGAACGTGACACTAAAGATTTTTGTCCTGGAAGTATCATAAATTGCAAACTTTAAATAATATTAACTTGGTTAGTCATATACTATAAACACATAATCTTGGTAGTATAGATTCAAGTTATTATTAAGTTGTTCAATTATCACAAGCATACACATAGTGATAAAGTTGAAATTGATTGGTTGATGCATAATTGGTTGAGAATTTAAGTGTAATTTACACAAGTAATTCCATCCAATCTTGATTGATACATATCTGCACTTATCGTAACAATTGTACTATTCAGAAAGTGTAAAGTCTGGTGTGTTGAATTGCTAAAGTATCTTTAGTTAAAATTCAGGGACTTGTGTTTATTGGAACTTTCGTCCAATAAAACAACAAGCGAATACCTAGTATATCACTTTAGATAAGATCATTCGTTGATCGTTGTGCAATTTGTCTTTCGTAGACTAATTGACCCTGTTGATTTTCCAGTTACATATGGCCAGCGGAAATATCACTGTACCGGTCTCTCACGGAGAAAAGCCGGAGAAATTTGGTGGGGCAAATTTCAAACAGTGGCAGAGTAAAATGTTGTTCTACCTGACAACTCTCCAGTTGGCTAAATTCCTCAAAGATCTTCCGGGTCCTGTGGAGGGTGAATCTGAATTGGCCAAGGAAGAGCGAGAACAGACTTGGATGTCTGGAGATTTCTTATGCAAGAACTACCTTTTGGGTGGTCTTGACAATACCATGTACAATGTGTACCAAGGCATGACTTATGCGAAGGTTCTCTGGGAATCTCTCGAGAATAAGTACAAAACCGAAGATGCCGGACAAAAGAAATTTGTCGTGGGTAGGTTCCTGGACTACAAGATGGTAGTTTCAAGGATGGTGATGTCTCAGTTGGGTGAACAACAATAGATCATTCATGAAATACTGGATGAAGGAATGAAAATCTGTGAGACGTTTCAAGCTGCCACTATAATTGAAAAGTTGCCTCCATCATGGAAGGACTCAGGAGCTATCTGCAACACAGAAAGAAGCAGATGAGCCTTGAAGACCTTGGAGTTCGATTGAGAATCGAACGGGACAACATGATGTCCGAGAAGGCCAGATACAAGACTATGGAGTCTAAGGCATACATCTTTGAGGATGTAAAATGTAGCAAGAAAAGAAAGATCAGTGAAGCTGATTCTTCCCAAGCGAACAAGAAGTTCAATGGGAAGTGCTACAACTGTGAAAAGAGCGGTCATATGACAAAGGACTGCAGAAACAAGATATCTAAGGACAATGGCAGGAAAAATGAGGCATATGTCACTGAAGATGAGCAGTTAACTGATGAGATTTCAGAAATGAATCTCTCAGCAATGGTAACTGAAGCCAACTTGGTTGGGAATCTGAGAGAATGATGGGTAGACACTGGGGCTACTCGTCATATATGTGCTGATAGCAAGATGTTTTCCTCTTATCAGAAATGTCGATGGCGGTGATCATCTGACGATGGAAAACTCATCTACCTCTAAAGTGGTTGGACAAGGCACAATAGTTCTGAAAATGATATCTGGAATGGAGCTTACATATAAGATTGTTTGCATGTTCCAGATATTCGGAAGAACTCGGTCTCGGGTTTGTATTTGTTTCTAACAAGGTTGTATTGACCAAAGATGATGTCTATGTAGGAAAATGATACCTCGCTGAGGGTCTTTTCAATGACTGTCAATTGTGCTATTAATAAAGCTGAAACTTCTGCTTATATTATTGAGTCACAAAATGTATGGCATGAGAGGTCTAGGACATGTTAATTATGATACAATGCGTACATTAATTAACATGAACCTTATACCTAAATTTGCATTGATAGCCAACATGAGTGTGAGGCATGTGTTGAAGCAAAAATACATAGAACATCATAGAACGAAGTTCTGAACCCTTGGAACTTGTACACACTGACTTGACACGAATATTGTGCAAATAAGAGGCGGTAAAAAGTACTTTGTCACTTTTATCGATGAAAGCACAAGAGTCTGTTAAGTGTATTTGCTGAGGAGCAAAGCTGAAGCTATTGAGAGCTTTATACACTGAGAACGAAGTTGCAAATCAACTTGGCAAGTAAATCAAAAGAATCAGAAGTGGTAGTGGTGGTGAATATGTTTCATCATTCGGTGAATATTGTTCTGTGCACGGAATTATTCACGAAACCACTGCTCCTTATTCTCCTCAATGGGATTGCTGAGTGCAAAAACCGAATGTTGAAGGAATTGATGAATGCCATGTTGACTAGTTCTGGCTTACCTCAGAACTTGTGGGGGGAAAGCCATGCTTTCCTCGAACTACGTTCTGAACAAGCTTCCTCACAGAAGATTGGACAAGACACCATATGAGTTGTGGAAATATTATGTACCTTCCTACAAATATCTGAAAATATGGGGTGTCTTGTCAATTGCCAAGGTGATGGTTCCTAAACCTAAGAAGGTGGAATAGGACCCAAAACTGTTGACTGTATATTCTTTGGATATGCTTGCAACAGTAGTACGTATCGATTCTTGGTACACAAGAATGAGATTTCTGACATCAATCCAAATGTGATGATTGAGTCAAGGAATGTAATATTTTTTTGAAGAGACATTTCCTTGTAAGGAAAGACAAAGAAGAGAGTCTCTCAAAAGATCTGTTGATACTGTCAATGACAGTGATCAGGTTGACCAAGAGTCAAATCAACATGGAATGTTGAGGCAAATGAACCTAGACGTCGTCTAAGTCATTGGACCCGATTTTCTGACATACTGGTTAGAAAATGAGCCTCAAAGCTATGAAAAAGCTATGTTTTCTCTACAGACACCTATTTGGAAAGAGGCGATAAACAGTGAGATTGATTCAATCCTACAGAACCATACTTGGGAGTTGGTTGATCTTCCACCAGGTTGTAAGCCACTGGGCTACAAATGGAAAGATGAAAATGGATGGATCAATAGATAAGTACAAGGCGAGGTGTCATAAAAGATTATAGACAGAAAAAAAGGCATTGTTTACTTTGACACCTATCCACCAGTGATTCGTATCACATCAGTAGAATACTTATAGCCATAGCAGCTATATTTGGTCTTGAAATACATCAAAATAATGTAAAGACGTCATTCTTGAATGGTGAATTGGCTGAAGAGACTTACATGGAACAACCAGAAGGGTTTAATGTTCCTGGATAAGAACAGAAGGTGTGCAAACTTGTAAAATCCTTGTACGGATTAAAATAAGCACCTAGACAATGACATGAGAACATTGACAAAGAGATGTTGTCAAGTGGGTTTAAAACCGATGAGTGTGATAAGTGTATATACACCAAATCAACTCAAAAATGATATGTCATTGTATGTCTCTATGTAGACGATATGTTGATAATTGGTAATAATCATGAGTTGATTCAGTTTACCAAGAAAGTGTTAACCAGCAAATTTGATATGAAAGATTTGGGAGTAGCTAACCTAACTCTTCCTCTATCAAAGAATAATGGCTTAAGCATATCGCAATTAGAGTATTCAAGGATCATCGGAAGTCTGATGTATCTCACGAATTGCACACGAACTGATATCGCTCAAGCTGTGAATAGGCTTAGCAGATATACTAGCAATCCAGGACATAACCACTTGAAAAGCCATAGTAAGTGTTTTGAGGTATAAGAAACTTCAAAATATGGGCTACATTACGAGAGATATCTTGCTGTTCTAGAGGGATACAACGATGCTGGATATCTGATATAGTGGATTCCAAATCTACGAGTGGATTTGTTTTCACACTTGGTAATGCAGCCGTGTCATGGAAATCCTCGAGGCAAACATGTATTGCCCGGTCTACTATGGAATCAGAGTTCATAGCGTTAGACAAAACAGCGGAAGAAGCAGAATGGCTTAGAAACTTCCTGGAGGATATTCCTAGTTGGCCCAAACCGGTGCCAGCGATTAGCATACATTGTGATAGCCAATCGGAAATTGGGAGAGCCCAAAATACAATGTATAATGGTAAGTCTCGACACATACGTCGGAGATATAATACCATACGTCAACTGCTCTCAAGTGGCATAATAACGATCGATTATATTAAGTCGAAGGAAAACCTAGCGGGTCCACTAACTAAAGGTTTACCTCGAGAGCAAGTTGAGAAGTCATCGATGGGAATGGGCTTGAAGCCTATAATCTAAGAATTGTCACTGTGGAAACCCAACCTAGCTGACTGGAGATCCCAAGATCTAGGTTCAAAAGGGACAACAGAAACTTTGTGCAATTCAAAACAAGCACTGAAGAGTTTAGTACTCTTTCTCATTCCGATAATGACGCTGAGTGCTGTCTGTCATTGGTTAGGATAAACTAAGGCTTTTAATGATCACTATATTAGGAGATGAGTCCTAATGAGGGTAAAGACAGATTACCTCTTCATAGTAGATCATCTATTTCAAGTAAGAAGTGAGGCCGCTTTCATGGGAACCTTTAAAGGCGGGTTACCCTAAAATGCTTGATGAATCCGGGACCGTTGTTCAGGGCCGAAATGAACACAACCGTAGAACGGAAAAATGGTCGAATTAAAGCTGTGTGTTGGCAATTGTCTTGGTTTACACTAACGGCAGAACAGTTCAAGACTATGGTTCACTGGTTTGCCAAGTAAATCCGATTGTCATTCATTAGGAAAGGTTCAAGGCGAAAGCTACCTATTTCGATGCAGCTTTAGTTCATGGTAACTCTCTCAAGTGTCTCTATGAATATTTGAAGAATTGTGGGGGATTGTTGGAAATTCTTCTAAATATTTCATTAAGGGTAATTCTATCATTTGGTTGGATTGGGTGCTTGTGAGGGGTACAACCCTTTGGAGGGTTGCACCTCATCCCAAAGGGTGCCCTATTGGCACCCTTTCATGCCTTATAAAAGAAGGCTTTATGTCCAAAACAATATACATAAAAATTGATCCGAATTGTACAAGAGACATTTTGTTTTCCTTATTTGTTTTTTTTGGAGAAAGTTTCACCACATTCTCAGTTCAAACACTTGTCAAAGAGTGCACTTTGGACAATAAGGAACCAAGTTATCCTGGGAGGACATTGGCCAATTGCGAATCCGTAAAGCACATGTGACAGAGCCAATAAGTTCTTAAGGACAGATGATTATCTCGACTTGGATTCAAAAATATTTTTCTTAAATTATCAAGTTTTAAGGTTTCTAGGGTTTATGCATATTAGATTCGATTTTCTGGTTTGATCTGGTTGTTTGCATGTTATTTGATGTTTAATGACATTAATTTTACAACACCTACATACCAAATCATGTTCCCAAAGTACGTAGTTATTAATCGAGATTACTACACTGATGTCACATTTGTAAACCAATAGGAGTTTGTAGTACATTTCAATCCATATATGATAATCTATTAGACTGATACAAATTTCTGTCTAAGTACAGTTCTATATGATCGTATTATATAATATGTCTTCATTCTCATGTCACCATATGAACGATCCCAGATCAAGACCGTTATACAATTATAGAATGGACCGCAATTGTAGATAAACCACAAACAAAATACATTTATTTTTTTACTCTCTATGGACTATTTTAGATTACTAATTAATTTCATATTTAAATTCTAATGTGTATGACTGTCATCATTAAGTCTGAAGTACATTAGCAATCATGTACATGCATAACAATTTATAATATGCGAATTTTAAAGCAAAAAATTTGATAAATGAAATTGAATCATTTATTTATTTAAAATAATTATGTTTATATATTATATGATGTTCCATTACATATATCCAAACACTTTGGCATACAAAGGAATAAATATGGAAATAAAATATTATTGTGTTACGATATGTCGGTCAATTGTGAGGAAAATTTTCATTCATTGAGCTATTTTTTGGGTTGAGAGAGACTGAAGATCACCCGATATTAATATCAGATGTCAAATTCGTTAACGCCTCAATATATACTAATGTTCGACTTGTGAGAGTGAGGAGGAGATTCTTAGGTTATCCTATTTTGATTGTGGAGGAGAGTTGGTGGTCAGTTTATAAATGTGAGAGAAGATCTTATCCCTTGAATTAGTTTTTAACGCTGAGAGAGATCCAAAATCAGATGATAATTATAAGGCCTAACCTGGCTTTCACTTACCACCTATATCCTTCCACAACATGCTTGTTTAACAAATTGATTTTTCTTTTAAAATCTAAAGAATAATTCAATATGTTCTCTAGTGTGTGTGTATATTTATATTTATGTCCTCAAGGGCGTGCGTGACTAGGTGGTGTAGGGTTTTATGCTCTCATCTTAAGGTTCTGAGTTCGAATTTAAGGAATCCGTTTCTTATAAGAGTATGAGACAGTCGGGGGGTTTTACTTGCTCCGCTTAAATCCGGAAGGGGTGGTTTGGCAGCGGGATTTCCAACGATTCCAAAAAAAAAATATTAATATTAATATTTATACATTGATATATATTAAAAAGAAGAGTAATGATACACCTATAAATTTCATTTTACACATTATATTGTACCAGACACCAACATTTTCCGAGTACACTGCTGCTCGAGAGCAAAGCCCACCTTCCAAACGGATCCAATCCAATTTCCAAATCCAAGCCCGGCCCAAATAAATATCCATGAGAAATCAGATGACAAGTTTTGCCAAGCGTGTGGTGCGACTGTTGTTAGAGAATCCTGAACAGAAAGTGTGAGAGAAGAAACTCGAAAAAAAAGGTGATTAAAAAAAAAAAACAAAACAAAATTATATGCCGAAATGATTAACTGTGCAGTCATAGCGTATGGTTGCCGCTATTATTATATGCCTAGTCTTAAGCACTTATTAACCTTCACTTTCATTCCTCATCATCATCGTCGCTCTCACTTCTCTCTGGCTTCCACATTTCATCTTCCAAATAACCTCAGCCATCTCCTCACGGGTAACTGTCCCTTTTTCAAGATGGAGGTAACCACAAATTTCAATTTCCTTTTCTTTTATATATAAAATTTATTTGGTTTTTGTTAAGGATGGATGTGATTACTTGTCTTTTATTGATTTATTTTTTATGTTGTTGAGATAGGAATTATACCCAGTTCCATTTTTTTGGGAACTTTTTTTTTATGGGTTTTTGTTTTAGATGTTGTTTAAATGACATAGTATAAAATAGGTTGTTTTGCACTGTTCAAATTATGTTTTAACGTTGTGTTAAATATTGATCATCGACAAAATGATGCGTTTTGAGTCGAATTCAGTGACATCATCTGAATTTATTATGTTTTAGCTACAAAGGGTTTTGATACTTTTGAGGCATTATTAGTCAGGTTTTGTTGCTGTTTGAAATAGTGACTGCACGCCAATCGCCAGGAAATGGGCTTTGGGTACGTGTAGAAGCTTCTAGGGGAAAGATATAGCGAGCGGTGACTATAATGCAGTTTTTGGAAAGTAGATTTATATGCTGCTTATGCATTCTGTTAAGCTGTGGTCAATAAACAAAGCATATCCTTGAATCTCTCCTATTGATTCAATCTCAGATTTTATCAGGAGCTTCTATTTAGTCGTAATTTTTTTAAGGACTTGTCTTTAGTCTAGGTAATGAAATTATATATGGTACAATTTGATCTTGTGGTAGGCTGGTAGCTGGCTGTAGAGTATCGATCAGTTCAGATTTTGAGATGTACTTGTCTATGCTGTGGCTTCTCTTGCGGTGGATATGTCTTTCATGTATTGTCACCGGGAGTGGGCTGCCCATGCCTAAGCTCGGGTCCGATTCCATAATTTTTTCCATTTTCTTCAGGAAAAAAATAAAGTATTTTATCCACTAATATTACCTGAAAAAAAATAGCCCATAAAATAAAATCTTGCCTCCAACTCTGATTGCATTTGTCACTAAGAAGCTTCTCCTTAGACGAGTTGGTAAATGTCGTTTTGTTTGGAGATGTTTGAATTTTCAGGGAAAGGTTTGTCAAACCGCGTGGGCATAATTTGTTATACTGACCATTTCAATTGGCATTTATTGCATCATCTGATTATGATGATATCAATCATGCACATGCCTGATGGCCATTGACCCACAAATACAGCTCACAGACACCCCTAAAGTGGAGGCCAGGCACGGGAAGAAACCTGCAATATCCCACATCACTAGCAAGGAGGATCCTTGACTAGTATATAAGTTATGGGCTCCCGTAACCTAGAAGACGCGTTTTGGGTTGCAAAGCCCAATAATAAATCCATAACGGGCTTTGTGCCCAAAGCGGATAATATCTACTCGGTTTGTGGGCCTGGGCTATTACAAATGGTATCAGAAACGACTCGCGACCCGATGTGTGGATGGATATGATTTCGTTTCATTCTATTTCTGATTGCCCCTCACGAGGACGTGGGGTCCTTAAGGGGGGAAGATTGTAATATTCCACATTGCTAGTGAGAAGGATCATGGACTAGTATATAAGTCATGGGCTCCCCTAATATAGAAGAGGCATTTTCGGATGCAAAGCCCAATAACAAATCCGTGACGGGTTGTGTGCCTAAAGCGGACAATATCTACTCTGTTTATGGGCATGGGCTGTTACATAATCTACCTTGAAAATCTTGAGTTCAAATGTGCTTGCAGAGGTTGATGTATCTCCATAGATTTTTCCTTGTATAACACTGTGATTATGGGCAAGATCTGAAGCTTGTTTCTTGTATGTTATGTATTCCTTACTAGATAGCTAGTGGGATTCTGGTCCATTTTCCTTACTTTTTGTTTGAAAGTAAGTTATATTGCGTTGAAACTGATCTTTTATAATTTACAGCGATACTGGAGTGGAAGTGGCGTCAACAAGAACAAAGCAATGGTGGAACATTTGAAGCACTATGGAGTGATTACATCAAAGAGGGTATCTGAAGTAATGGAAACTATTGATCGGGCTTGCTTTGTGCCAGATGGCACTCCACCTTATGTTGACAGCCCAATGGCAATAGGTTACAATGCCACTATATCAGCACCTCATATGCATGCAACATGCCTTCAATTATTGGAGGAGAATCTGAAACCTGGCATGCGTGCTTTGGATGTAGGTTCAGGTATTTTTCCTCTGCTATATAGCATCTCCCTGCTATCAGCATTCACATTCCATCTTCTATAGGCTTACTATCTGTTCTTAATGTCCTTTCTGACTCTTGTTTCTGCAATTTTATATTGTAATGATGGAAACCTTTTTGAATTTTTAAAATTGGTATGGTTCTTTAGTACCTTGGTGGATGATTTGATTTGGGTGGGTATCGAATAAGTAATTGTTACCCTCCCATAATTTTGGGCCTTTTTTATTTATAAAAAATATATAATCTTGCAAATTTGCTAAAGCATCTGGTGGGATATCATGCCAGTTAAGATTGATGTTATACCTTGGTGTTTTCAGTTGTTGTGCAAGAATACTGAGAAAATCCTTGTGTGTGTCTTTATGTAGGAACTGGATATTTAACAGCATGCTTTGCATTGATGGTTGGACCACAAGGCCGCGCTGTGGGTGTGGAGCACATTCCTGAGTTGGCGGATTCATCAATCCAGAATATTGAAAAAAGCGCGGCGGCTCCATTGCTGAAAGAAGGTTCTCTCTCGGTGCATGTTGGTGGTATGTCTTTAGGAATTCACAATTAACATTTTTTGATAAGAAGCTCACTCGTGTTGAAAAAAAATTAAGAATGACAAAGTGGATTACAAACCTGCAAATCAGCCAAAATAACACTCTTTAAGGAGTGAGGGAACCTAAAAGGCTAAAATTAAACAAAATCACAGTGAATATTTCTGCGACCGTGTACAAAAAACAAAAACAACCCTGCTCCTGCTGACAACTTGGTGATATTTTCTTGTGCTAGGCTTATCAAAGAGGGAAAAATGGCAATCCAGTATAAGCACACCATGGAAATGGGTTTAAATAATTGAATGATTTAGTTGTGTATGTTTTCAATCGTGGAAGAAATAAGTTTCTTCATATAATGTATTCCCTACTACAGTATGACATTCAACTAGAAAGTTGTGCGCACTGTGCACTCATACTATTTGTTTTCACGCATTGATTTGATTTTCTTTTTTCAGTCTACTGGTAAAAAGGAAGTCATTGGGCCTTGGGTTACTCTTAAATCATTTTCTTGTTGGACAATGATAAGTATTTTCTTGTGTCATTAATGTAGATGGAAGGGAAGGTTGGCCAGAGTTTTCACCATATGATGCAATACATGTTGGAGCAGCAGCCCCGGAAATCCCGCAACCACTTATTGACCAGTTGAAGCCTGGAGGCAGAATGGTGATTCCAGTTGGTAATATATTCCAGGATCTGAAGGTAGTCGATAAGAACCAAGATGGCTCTCTTAATGTTTGGAGTGAAACTTCTGTTCGTTACGTTCCTCTGACCAGTCGGGATGCCCAGTTGCGAGGCAATTAATATTAATCTATATGGGACCAGGTTTGTTTGTCGGTCAGGATCTCGCACTGGTCCAGTGTCTCGTGTTTTTCGTGTGTGTGTGTATATATATATAATATGCAACTTCTGAAAGGTGGTATGGTTTCAATTTGCAAGGCTTGTGTCTCTCTTTGTAACTGCTCTTGCTTGTGGAATCTTATTGGGCCCATTCGTGCCCAAATGTTAACAATTCGGAATTGAGGACATTTGGAATTCATTTTTCACTTTAATCAGGAAGTAAAGGTCTGTGGCATATATAATCCAATACATTCCTCAGAGTAGATTCCAGTTCTCTATATGGCTGGTTGACAGAAGTTGGTTTGATTTTAGGTAGTGCCATTGATGTTTTGATATATTTATAACCACTCTGGTATTTGAAGCTGGCTTGCTAGTAATAGAGATAATTTGAGCTCTTACATTTTGTCAGCCATGGATGCTTAGCGGGGATCCTCGTACATGGTGAATAACCAAATTCCAATTGAAATGAAATCTTTAGGATAAATCAATGCAATTTAGGAGAAATCAATGAAAGGACATCAATTCAAATCCTGGATTTTCGAATTGAGAGAGATATTGAGAGAGATGAAGAATTCTCACTATTTCTTAGATTCATGGACCCAATTCAATTCAGTGGGATCTTTCATTCACATTTTTTTCCACCAAGAACGTTTTATAAAACTCTTGGACCCACGAATTTGGAGTTAAATTGAAATATCTGTAAATTTATTCATCAATTTCTTCCTTAGACTGCTACGGTTAGCTCTTGCCCCGCACCCGGACTGGCTATCTCTAAAGAGGGATTTGATGCTGTTCTAATCTCTCTTATAATCCAATTCACCGTAGATTATGATTCCCTTGCTGTCGGGCCGATTCTTCTTTGCTTGCCCACTCTCTTATCTTGTCCACAGATTCTTCTTTGTTAAAATAGCCCTAGCTAGCTTCCGATGAACTAGCAGCGGACGCATCAATAGCTGCGCAGAGTAATGAATTCTATAACTAGAAATAGTGGGAGGACTTTTCCTGGAAATCACTCTGGGGTTTGTATTTAATTTGTTTTTTTTTTTTTATCAAATTAGGAAGCAAAAAAAACCTACCAAGCTTTTACACAAAGGAACCAAAGAATCTTCATACAAACTCATGACAATGCTTCAACTGGGACTCGAGAGAACAAATGCACTGAACCCTGGGATCTGAAATGTATAAACTTCAATAGATAATTTGAATATGTCTGGACTTGCTTTCACCTTGGAGATGGAATGTGAGTAACCCTTCTTTGGCATAGTATGAGAATTCCTCCTCTATCAAGTCCCCGACGCAAGACCTTGGTGTTTCATTGGAATATGCTCCAAATCCAAACAAGCCACACCCTCGTACCGTAACAGTAATGGTACACCCAGATGAATCTTCAGTGCAGCTCATAGATTCAAGTGCTCCTCCTGAATTGTACATGTCTATTGGAGCAAACTGAATATTGTGATCGAAAACCTGTTGCAATTGCAAAACTCAATGTTTTAGGCCTCATCAATGTAAGTCTCTCTAGTCTGAGAAGCGTGTCATAGAGTAAGTACTGACCCTGACCCTAATGGGAGAAACAGTGAAGATTTCACATTTTAAATGGTCCAGAGTGACCTGAATGCTTCCTTTCTTTTGCATTGTTGTGAGAGTACCTGCAATGTGTAACATTGTTAAAAGTTATGCAAGCATCTGGTCCTGGAAAAATAAACCTGATTGAAAAGAAACTAGAAGGTCAATTACTCGAGTTGAATGCATATACTGCGCAGTCTCCTTTCCATTTTTTCATCTGCTACCTCTTCAAGAGAATCAATGTCCAGTGGATTGACAAAGCCTGAGATGGATGTAGGTGCTTCTGTGGGTGGTATATATATAGCTCCTAGAATAGGAGGCCAAACTCCTCCTCTTTGGCAATTAAAGGCCCCGATGATCCCCGATAACTTATTCAAGTTTTAAATTTTCAGGAGACTACAATGAGCCAATGCAAACATTGACTAAGCAAATAATGTTACAGGCGGTTATCCTCTCTAAAAGGAGAAGCGACATTATTTATTTATTTTATCTAAGATGTCATATTACCTCTTCCCATCAGTGACTGGATCATCGAACAAACAGTCCAGGGTAGGTCTGCCAGCATATCTAGCTCTTAGGACAGAGCCATCGGGCAATACTAGCTTTCTGATGACATTAATGTTAGCGACATAATCGCATGATAGATTTTGATGACGTCAACACTTGAAGTCTTCGACGCGCAACAGCGAGACATTACAAAAAGATGTCGAAGCACAACGGTGGTGAAGAGCGAAGAATGTGAAGACCGACGTATATTGAAGAAATTATGTGAAGTCTTAACTTAGGGCTCTAATGTAATGTGAATTGTTTATCTAAGTATTGAAGCTCATAGGACACATGCACATTCATATAGATGCATTAGGATCATGTGCAAAATGTTTTAAACCTTCAAATCTTGCATTTTGTACTGTGACCGGCATACCGGTGCCATACCGGTCTAATGCTATGTTTTGCATGCTCTCTGGAACTGGCATATTTCATACCGATGACTATACCGGTCATACTGGGGATTCCATACACACTGGAACCGACATGCATTAAACCGGCCACCATACCGGTGAGCCAAAACCGGCACGGACCATACCGGTCTATATACCGGTGTCTATACCGGTGAGCCTATTAGTAAACATGCTTACTGGAACCGGCAAGGACCAAACCAGTCCCCATATCGGTGTCCATACCGACCTAACAGATATATTTAAAACGGTAACATAGCCGTTGAGTGTCGTTACTATGCCAGACCAGCATACCGGTGTCTGGAGACCAGCATACCAGTCTCAAACAGAGATGTTGGGGCTGCTTTGCATTTTATTATAAATTGAGCCACAATTCGTTTTTGCTATGTGACACAACTTTCATATACATTACACTAAGACAAAATCAGAGAGTTTCTTTAACCTTCATAATCTTACACTCTCATACATCAAGCTCATACACTACCCTTCTTAATCTTTAGTAGTGAGCTTGGATCACTTGTGTAAGCTCATCAGATAAATTTATGTTTTGAAAAATATAACTGTTAAAAAGAATACAATTGTTAAAAAAATTAAAAAGTAATATCATACTTACTTTTACTTTTATCTCTCATTCTCTTTGTGTTGTTGCCATATGACACTATTAGAGTAACGACACGATATTTTAAACTGTCTCTTAATTATTTTGTTTACATAATAAATAATCTCCTTAATAAAAAAAAATGAAATGTTTCTTGAGTAGAATTTTCATCCCCCGAAAATTCTGGAAAACAAAAGAAGAACACCCTTAGTTTTCGGCTGTCTAAGTCATACCCATAAAAGTATGGATCTCAATTAATTTTGGCAATTCAGCAAACGTCTGCTAGGGGTTCTATTCAATTTCATTAACAAATTTTCACATTCTCAATTAATTTTGGCAATTATCTGAAAAAAAAAAAATTAAATTGGCAATTCAATAAAGGATGTCTCTTCACATTTGGTGTGATTGATTCCTGATAAGTGTGGTTTATACTCACTTATTACGATATTTTTAGCTTATTATTTTGTTATAATTCGAGATAATTAAATGTCATTTATAGTTTATTTCATGTTTTATTTATTGGAGCATTAATACATGGATCTGGGAACAATTGTAAGTGTTTTGGGAACTTCCGGGAACACAGGATGAGCACTGGAGCATTGGCACCATGATACAGATCGTCAGGCGCCACGGCACCAAAATCACATACAAAGTCCAGAGGAGAGGGCGCCAAGGCGCCCATTAATCAAGTCAAAGGCGCCATGGCGCCAACACCTTTGCTTATTAAAGGCGCCATGGCGCCTCTTTACTCAATGTACATAAGGCGCCATGGCGCCAGTAAGGAAAAGCATAAGTGATGCCAAGGCGCCACTTACCAACTTTATGCTAGGCGCCATGGCGCCCCCAAGTTACACGCACCCATACAAATTTCCGGAGACTTTGGCGCCGTGGCGCCACTCAACCAGGGCCGCGGCGCTGCGGGACGCGCATTATTCACTTTTTAGGGTTTTTAATAATCCTAATGACACCCAAAGACTCCCAGACTCAACTATAAATATAACAGTCCATCCAACACTCAAAGGGAGGCTAATACAGAGCACAAAACACATAAATAAATATTTTTAGAGATCCAATGAGAGGATTGAAGGGCAACAAGAGGAGAAAAAGGCTGTGACATCCGAGGAGGAAGAGATTCAATTCGAGTTTTACCTTCTTATTTTCTTTCTTAGAACTCTAATGATTTCCATTAGATTCATGATTTGTGTATTATTGTTTTTATCTTTTGTCATGAACTAACTCCTTAATTATGGAGAATGATGTAATATATGCTTGAACCTTGTATTGTTTTTATCAATTTTGTTATGAAGTTTTATTAGTTTATTTATATTTTTTTGAGTTTAATGCTTCTTGATTGCTGGCCACAATTTGAGATGATGAATGTTTAGAATCTATCACTCGAGAGAGGGGATTTTGAATAGATCTAGAGAATATAGCCTATGATTTTATAGAGTTCGTGAGAATCTGTAATCCTTTGAAGTCATTAACATAGAATCATAAAGCGTAATGAGTTGTTAACTATGGATTTTTATAGAGATATCGAAGTCTGTAGTTGATGATATTTTCACTGATGCTCGAGAGAGAGGGTGGATATTTTAGGAATCTTGACTTATAAATAATTTAACTGAACAAAGATTAATTGGCATGACAAATACATAGGTGACAGCTAGGTGAAATCAGGATCCAGAATCTCTATCGTATTAGTTCATCCTATCAAATTATTATATATTTATTTATTTACTTTAATCTTTATTATTTGTCGTCTAAATAAAGTTAGGATTATCAATTGTAGTACTTAATGCGAGTTAACGCAATCCCTGTGGGTTCGACACTTTTTCACCGATTTATACTAAAACTTGACACCGTACACTTGCGGTACGATATAAAAATATCACAACAATTCCTCTCTTATAATTTTTAAATTTTAATCATCATATCATAACTCTTTGCTCATAAATTCATCTCATCATTTTGCTATGTTTGTTTGTTTCTTTAAAGTTATTTGCCTTTTAATATTCTGATATGTTAAGATCTAGGAGATAAAAAAAACTGAAGTAATCACTTCATACAACCCGATGAAAGCAAAGATCTTCCAAAAAAAAGTAAGTTTCTTATCACTTTTTTCTCTTGATTCTTTTCAGGTAATATAAAGATTGATAGTTTTCATGGTCTTTGATTCTTTGCTTATCTCTGCATAATTTATGAGTGGTCAATGCCGGTAATAAAGTGATGGTATTCGCATTCCCTCGCTTCTCTCTTCACTGATTGTTTTGATTTTTGATTTCTAATCCTTTTTTTCTCCATTATTTGATTGAAATGAATGAATAATTAACAGGTGAGTCCAAATGGGTTAATTGAGGATATGATGATATGAGTCCAATGGGTGTGGCTTGAATGATAATTCTGAAAAGATTGTATATAAATTCTTATCTTTTGTAATTTTTTTTTTTTTTAAATAGACTATTGCAGTAACGCGCAGGTTGAAATCTAATTGATTTATAATTCACACACTACTGGTGGATACTCATAAAAAAGGGTTTATCGTTATTTAATTTATTAATTATTTTTTCTTCATATATAACAACTTAATATTAAATTTTACTTATATAATATTTAACTATCTTAAATCTTCAATTCTAGGTAGCTCGTCCCTATCTTTTCCACGTGATAGACAAGTAGAATCCTTATTTGATGGGATGAACATATGAATGACATGATATATTCTTTTAATAATATTTTGATATATATAAAAATTAAATTTAAAATTAATCAATCATAATAGAGAGAAAATTACTAACTAACGCATGACATATTTATTAGATGATTTTATTGAGCATATTTCATATAAATTTGTCTCTTATTGAGCTTCCCAATATATATGCAGCTTACCCTTACTTTTTTACAAAAAAAGATTATTTCTGATCTCCAAATCAAAATATAATATCGTTACATCAATACTCATCTTCATATAAATAATATGATACCATTAGATAATAAACATATGACATGTAATGATCAATTATTTGATAGTTTTTTTAATAAAGATTTTAACATAACTGAAAAAATATTATTAAATTATTATATAGATAATATGATATTACCGTCTTAATAAACTTCATTCACATAACTATTTCCTTCAAGAACATGGGAAAAAAAAATCACATTTAATGCACTATATGTGAAAAACTAAAAATTCAACAATAATGGATAACGTGAAAATCATGTTCCTTTTTTGAGGGAAAAAAAGGAACATGTTCCCGCCGCCAAATCATGTTCCTTTTTTAGCATCGTCAAGAGACGTGATTTGATAGTGTATAACTTAGGATTTGACTTTCAGGTCATGAGTTTGAATCCAGAGAGTTTGTTTCTTGTAAGAGTCTGGGACAATCGAATGTTTTACTTGCTCCGCTTAAGTACGAAATGGATAATTTGACGGCGGGATTTTCAACTATATAAAAAAAATATTATTCATTTCTTCAGCACTATTTTGAGAAAAACTTGACTTAAATAAATCAAACCACGTGAATCATATGATAATTCAAAGATAATGAGATATTACGGTCAACCAAACAAGCAATAATCTATATGAAGGATAATGCAAATCCTGAGAATTCAAACTTCAAAGTCAACCATAGAGCTCTAATTTTCCATATATGATGTCGTGCTTGCCGTTCGCTCGCAAACTGTGTTCACTTTCTAATAAATGTGGTCTAATCACATCCAAAAATCAAATAGTAGAATCTCGATAAATTAATAATTTGATCTTAATTTTTGTATTTATTATGTTTTATTTGATTAGTAATTAAATATTAATTTTAAATTGATGATAATAAGATTTGTAGAGTTTTAGTTTACTAATTACTTGACAAGTCTTTATGAATTGATATAAGAGTATTGATAGATGTACACAATAAATATAAAATGAGTATATAATAATAATTATAAACAAATCAGCCAATATTGTGTATATAAAAAATTATTTAATTAAATGAAAAATTTAATTTAAAATCATAGTTTAACTATACATATGATCATAAAGTTCTCTCTTATTTACAAACTAATTTTCATATTGTAAAAAATTATAAATGAGATATAAATCGATATCAATTTAAAGAATACGCAAATGAAAATAAGTTTAAAAAAGCTTCATAGACATATCACTACAAATTAGTTAGTTATAATTTATAAAGTACGTGGATTTTATAGAATTTTTTTTTATTATATTTCATTTTCTTAGAAATTTATCAAATTATTAATTTATCACATTAGTTTCAAAATCGTGAGAGATAAAAATTATTATTTAATCGAAATTATTCATGTACTATCAATATTTCAAGGTCAAGGTTACAATAATATATTTATTTTAGGTTTCGTAAGTGAAATAAAAAATTATTAAACCAGAACTGTGGATGAGTCAGAGACGCTGGA
Source organism: Zanthoxylum bungeanum (assembly GCA_019454045.1). Lineage (NCBI taxonomy): Eukaryota > Viridiplantae > Streptophyta > Magnoliopsida > Sapindales > Rutaceae > Zanthoxylum > Zanthoxylum bungeanum. The sequence continues at coordinate 799,831 of SKCR01001385.1, read as the reverse complement.
GGAAATCAGTAGGAGCAGTTGATATTGGGTATATTACCATTTTACCCAAAGATGGGTCCAATTTTTTAGTCGGTCCTCCTATTTTTGAAAATTAAAAAAAAATCACGTTTATTTTTCAGATTTCGAATGATATGCCCAATACTGTAGCTGCATCATGTTTGGCTGGGAATGACGAGTGTATTTATAATAACTAATCCATAATAATTTTACATATTTTTATTTAATGATATTGCCTATTATTATTTTATAAAAAGATGGAAAATGATATGTGTATAAAAAGGTGACACAATTACTTCTAAAATTAGAGACTTAATGAAGATTGAAACTAACTATAAAGTACATGTAATATGTGTAAAAATATTTTTATAATAAATTCTAGTCACTGTTTTGTCTAATCTACATATCACTACTCAAAAAAAAAAAAAAAAAAAAAAAAAAATCCAATAAACACAGCTTGGGGAAAAATCTTCCCACGTTGTTGCCTGGACTGGTGAAATTGAGAGAGAAGAAAAAAATGAAATTTTTTGCCCGCTGAGATGCGAAGCATTTTTATTAAATAATAATATTAATTTATCGAACACAAATGTTCAGAGACAAAAATTTTATATCGTAACACAACTTTTATATATTTGAGAATGAAATCCTGCATATGTATCGATGGGGCTGAGTAGCATTTTTGTAAAATATTTGGTCTCAAAAGAACAGCTCAACAACCACTAGATACTTTAAATATTTGTTGACTTCAAGGGAAATTGAATAATGGACTCTGCAATCTGTGAAAGTTGTAAATATTAGAAGACAAATTAAAATTTTATACTCATAAGGGTGCAAATTATTGTTTATAGAATATTTTTGAGGAAAAATCGAATCTATTACTTATAAGAATAGAAATTATAAGTGTTTACACTCTTTAGAAAAACCTCACTTCTAACCCTCTCTACCAAGCTTTCTTCACTTGAAGCTTGCTATTTTGGGATGATTTTGCTCTCAAATGAGAGCTCATATTTATAGCCAACATTTGGCTCACAATTTCAACAAAGCAATAGTGCCCACCGAAAATTTGTTTGTCTTCTACTCAAATTGACAATCACCACCGAAAGTTCATTTGTCTTCAAAGGATGGTCGGGGTGACACTATGCATGGATCATGCATGCCTCATGAAGCTGGACATTACAATTCTCCCCCTCCAGCTGCATTCGAAACAATCGTCATCTGACAGTTATCTCGGCTATGTCTATACACAGCTCTAGTTTGTCCCGAGTAACCATATTTGTTAACATGTCGGCTGGATTCTCATCTGTATGGATCTTCACTAGTCTCAACAGTTGTTGATTCATCACCTCACGTATCCAATGATAGCGAATATCGATGTGCTTCATCCGGGAATGATACATTTAGTTATTGTTCAAGTCCAGGGCACTCTGACTGTCACAATGTATCTTGTATTCTGTCTGCTTGGTCCCTAACTCTTGGAGAAAGCAGTTTAACCACAACATTTCCTTTACTGCTTCCGCTGCTGTAATATACTCAGCTTCTGTTGTGGATAATGCAATACACCTCTACAATCTTGACTGTCATGACACAGACCCCCCTGCAAAAGTGTAGATGAAACCTGATGTAGATTTCCTACCATCAAGATCTCCTGCCATATCTGAATATATATAGCCTTCCAAGATTGGATCAGCCCCCCGTAGCACAGACATAACTTCGATGTACCATTGAGGTACATGAGAATCCATTTGATTGCCTCCAAATGTTGTTTTCCTGGGTTAGAGAAAAAACGGCTCACTACACTAGGGGTGAATAATTTTGCGGGTCGGAAGAAAAATCAGGAAAAAAAATCGGGTTGACATGACCCAACCCGATTATTTCTGGTCGGGTCACGGGTTTCGTTAAAAAAGTCTGGTCGAACCCGACCCGACCCGACTTCAGCAATATAAATTAGAAAAAAAAAATTAGGTTTACAACTTTACTCAGATCTCTCGCCCCCCTCACTCAGCACAGCAGCAGCCAGCATTAAACTCCCACTTCTAGCCCCTCTCTCTCTCACGAAGAAACCAGTGAGGCAGTGACTCGCCTCTCTCTCTCTCTCTCGCTCTATAGCCGACAGTCATTAGCCTCTAGCCTCTATCTCTCTCTTTCCAAACTTTCTTTCTCGATGAGTTTGCAATCTACTAATTTCTGTCAATTTTTATTTTGTTTTGTTTTAGCATTCAATCAAAAGTCAAAACATATTTTGATTAAGGTTATGGATTTGTTTGCTTTGTGACAGGAAGATTGAGGATTTTCTTAAGTAGATTTTAGGCTTTTCGAACAGAGAGGTAAGAATTAATATGTTGTTTATTTGTTTATTTTGAATTGGAGAAGACATAAAATTACAATTTATCTTTCTTATAATAAATTTTGCTGGATCACTAAAGAAGTTCTCTTGGGGTTTCACCGAATCAATTCTTTGAGACCCAGCACCTGAGTCATGTTTCTGGGTGCTGCGGCTGCTACCATGAAGGAAGTTTTTAAAATCATCTACGATTTTTTTGCCTCTATCACCTTCCTCTGCTTTAGTATCTGAATGATCACCATTTTCACCTTTGGATTTACCAGCTGATACATCACAGTTGACGAGTTTATGCTTGCTAGGAGCAAATGTTATTTTACTAAAAGCGGTTCATTTTACTATTGAAGAAGCAAGGGTTATGCTTGCTAGGATGATAATAGTTGACGAGTTAGCATTTAAAATGGTGGAAGGGGAAGGATTTAGGAATTATTCTCAATATTTGAATCCTAGAATGATAGTCCCTTCTCGCATAACTATTGCAATGGATTGTTTGAAAATATATCAAAATGAAAAGATGAAATTGAAAAAATATATTAAGTCTCAACATGTGTGTCTAACCACAGATACTTGGACTTCAATTCAAAATTTAAATTATATGTGTCTTACAGCCCATTGGATAGATGATGATTTGAAGTTTCAAAAGCGAATTTTAAACTTTTGTCAAGTGCCTAATCACACAGGGGAGACAATTGGTAAATTCATTAAGGCATGTATGTTAGATTGGGGAATTGATAAGATTTTCACAATCACTGTGGATAATGCTAGTTCTAATGATGGTGCAATAAGGTATATAACACGTAGAACTAAAGAATGGCCTACCACTATTTTAGGTCATAAATTTCTTCACATGAGGTGTTGTGCACATATTGTTAAGCTTATTGTAAAAGATGATTGCGAGATAATAATGAAGTGATTGAGAAAATAAGAAATGTTGTAAGATATGTGAGATCTTCCCCTGCTAGGAAGTTGAGTTTTAAGAGTAATGTAGAGCGGGAGAAGATTGAGTGTAAAAGTATTTTATGTCTTGATGTGGAAACTAGATGGAATTCCACTTACTTGATGTTGGAGGCGGCAGAGATTTTTGAGAAAGCCTTTTATAGGTTAGAAGATGATGATCCTAGGTTTAGATTGTATATTGATGAGGTTAAAATTAAAGGGCCTCCTAGTTCGAATGATTGGAGTCGATGTAGATGCCTAGTGAAGTTTTTGCAAGTATTTTATGATGTTACTCTTTCATTTTCGAGTTCTTTGCATGTGACTTCAAATAATTTTTTCAATGAATTTGTAAGGATTCAAACCATACTACTTCAATATGCGAAAAATGGTGATTTGTTGTTAGAAAAAATGGCCATTGATATGAAATTTTTTTTGATAAGTATTGGGAGAATCCTACAAAAGTGAATTGGTTGTTATTTGTTGGTATTGTGCTTGATCCAAGATGTAAGATGAAATATGTTAAGTTCTTCCTCTCTCAAATTTACGATGTTGCTAAGGCTTTTGATGTGGAGACTCGGGTGCAAGATGCCTTGAATGATTTGTATAAGTACTTCAAGGATGATACTTCAGTGGGGTCATCTAGTGGGGTAAGTGTGCCAACTACTAATGCAAATGTTTTAGAGGATAAAAATAAATTTGTTGGAGAAGCTCAAAAGATTATTAATTTTCAATTCAAAAAGTATTTGTTGGATGAGCAAAGTGTGGAGACTCAATGTGATATGATTAGATATTTAGCAGATGGGTGTGAAGAAGATTCAAAATCTTTTGATTTGTTGAATTGGTGGAAAGTGAATTCTTCCAAATATCCAACCCTCTCTAAGGTAGCAAGGAGTGTTTTGTCTATTCCGATTTCTACAGTGGCTTCCGAGTCGGCTTTTAGCACAGGTGGAAGGATGATTGATCTGTTTAGAAGTTCATTAGCTCCTGCAACAGTGGAAGCTTTAATTTGTGCTCAAAATTGGTTGCGATATATGCCAACTCAAATTGATCTTCGAGCTGCGATGGATGATGTTGAGAAATTTGAGGAATTCGCTTCAGGTATTTGTTATAGTGTTATGCTTTAAATTTATTGAAAATAATATTTTTTTAATAAAATATAATGTGAATTCTAAGTAATTGAGTTGTTTATTTTTGTCATTGTATGTTGTTATTGTAGAATTGTCAGGATCAAGTTCTACTTGTACGATTGAGTCTAACTTGCTTGGTGCTGATACGAACGAAGATGTTGATTGATGAATTGATATAAGGTTATAACTTGTTTTTAAAAAAAATTTCCTTTGAGACTTGTTGTTATTGAATATTGTGTGACATAATCATAATGTTGTAACAATTTCTTTGGTACTTGTATGGTTGCTTTCAGTGAAGGCTGCACAATCACTGCTGGCATATCTTGGACTTGCAAAGTTGCAAGTATTATTATCAGTGGAGGCTGCACGTATTATTATCTTTTTTTTTCAGGTGTTGATTCAGATGTTGTATAATTTGTTTCTATATATTTTTGAAACTTGCACGTTCAAGTTCTTCTTTTTTTTCAGATGTTGATTCAGATGTTGTATAATTTGTTTCTATATGTTCTTGAAACTTGCACGTATTATTATCTTTTTTTTTCTTCTCTGATTTGTTTTAGTTTGTTATATTTGTTTTAGTTTGTTTCTTCTCTGATATGTCATATGAAGTGGGAAAAAAATGAAAATGAGAATTTGAGATTGTATTATTTTGATCTTGATATACAGTTTGTACTTTGTAAAGTGTATGATACAATATGTTTAGCCAATAATTTTGTTTTGATGTCATTGTAACAAATAAAAAATGAAAATGGACCTTGGATATCAAAATGAGTAAATGACAAATTTTGATGCTAAAATGAGTAAAAAAAATAAGGAAAAAAATTCTGCCAAGGCTGAGACTCGAGCATGTGTCTCCTTGGTTTATAACACAACAATTTTCCACTTGAGCTGCTCCATGACTTCAATAATTTTATACCATTAAAAATATATAACTATATATTTTTAGCTACTATTGACCCGACCGAACCCGCATCAACCCGACCCGACCCGAATCGACCCGACCCGATCGGGTCACTCTCCATGATTTCAGGTTTCGGGTCTTGATTTGTAGATGACTCGACCAGATCAGGTCGATTAGAATTTGACGGAACCCGACCCGACCCGACCCGTGTACACCCCTACACTACACCAACTGCGTGAGCAATATCTGGCCTGGTACATACCATAACATACATTAGGCTTACAACTGCTGAAGAATATGGCACTGGTGACATCTCCTCTATCTCTTTCTTGGATGAGGGACACGATCTCTTTCTCAATTTGAAGTGGTGTGCTAGCGGAATGCTGACAGGTTTGGCATTCTGTATATCGAATCTCCTGATTATCCGTTCAATATAACCCTCATCTGAAAGTCATAATCTCTTGTTATGTCTGTCTCGAACTATTTGCATTCCCAAAATCTGTTTAGTTGATCATAAGTCTTTCATGTCCAAAAGACTTAGAGAGTTCCTTATTCAGCTGGCTGATCTTCACTGCATCTTGTCCAACGATCAACATGTCGTCTAAATATAGTAGAAGAGCAACGGAATTTCTATCCGGAAACCTTTAAATGCAAACACACTGGTCCACTGTAGTTTTTTTATAGCCTTGACTCACAATGACCGAGTCAAACTTCTTGTACCACTGTCTTGGTACTTGTTTGAGGTCGTACAAGCTTTTCTTCAGCTTGCAAACAAGGTTCTATTTTCCTGAGACCTTGAAATCTTATGGCTGCTCCATGTAGATTTCTTCATTTAGATCACCATGAAGAAATATCGTCTTAACATCCATATGTTCAAGCTCTAAGTTCAAACTGGCTACCAATCATAGGATACTGTAACGCGGGTTGAAGCTGTTGGGATTTATGCCCTAGAGCTCATGTGTTGTAAACGGAATTGATTATTATAATAATTATAAACGCATTATTCATTTATCAAAGTTGTTTGATTTAAATTGCATATTATCCAATTGTCTTGTTTACCTTGATTACTCTTGTACCTTTAGACTTAGTGTATGTTTGATGCACAAGAGGATTTAAGTCTAAAGTTAGTAATCTAAATAGTCCATAGAGAGCAAACAGAGTGGGTACTTTGTTTGTGGTATATCTATAGCTGCGGTCCATTCTATACTTGTATGACGACCTTGATCCGGGATCGTTCATGTAGTGACATGGGAATGGAGGCACCTTGTATGATAAGATCATATAGGACTGGACTCAGATAAATACGAATTTCTTTTAATATCCGTTAATCGAAGAAATTCATTTTATCTACTAGATGGTCATATATGGATTAATCTTAATCCTGAGTGTACTACGAACTCCTGCATGTCAGGCTGTGTCCTTTGATTTACTATGGTGAGGTTGGTGTAGCAGTCCCGGCCAATAACTACGTATTTTGGGGATATGGTTTTGTATGTAGCTGGGAACGTTTTACATAGATATGGAATTCACTCATTCTTTCGAGAAGTAGAAGAATATCTCTTTTAAGAGTTGATTCGGGACTTGAATAATTTGAGCGCTCAACTTTTCTATTACGAATAGAAAATATTTTATATTCATAATTGTTATGAATTAATTGTTCATTATAGAATCAATGGTGCTTAAGAGACAAAATATTTAGAGGGGTATAACGGACTTATGACCCGGCTCTATTTATGAGATATTCGTGAAGGGCTATATCCATATGTAGTGACTATATCGATGGACACCGAAGTTGTTCGGCTTATATTTCCATCTACGGTAACGGGAGTTCAACTTCGAGTTTTTAGTGGAATAACGCGGAGTTAATAATTCGTAATATTTAATTAAAGAGTTTAATTAATATTTCAGAATTATTGGAGCTCGGAACCGTAGGTCCATTTGGTCCCCGTGCTAGCTCGATTAACTGTAGCAAACCTAATATAATTAGATTGTCTAATAATATGCTCACATTATATTTAAATATTATTAATATGATTAATAATATTTTTGTCACAAATGAAAATAATATTAAATTAGTTTAATATTATATTTTCTAATATTTTTGATTATAAGATAATCAAATAATAATTATAAGATAATTATTACATCATTAATAATTATGAGATAATTATTACATCATCATTGATAATGCATAATTATGAGATAATTATGACATCATTATTTGATAATGGTAAATGCATTATCAAGACAAGCCTTAATGGTTTGCCAAATCATCCACCAAGTTTTTGTTAATTAGTTTTGACCTAATTACCTAACTTGTTCCATTATCTAATGGATTTGGTTGACACTCCACTCAAGTGTGTTGGCCATTTACAATTGATAAAATTGAGTGGATGTTGATGGAATGATTTTAGTGGATTTTCTCTACCATTCCCACTCAAAGGTAGTGATAAAAAGATTTTATTTTTGAAAGTTTTCTAGTTTTTGACACAACTTGAGAGAGGTAGAGAGAAATACAAAAACACTTAGAATTTTTCTTCAATAGTTGAGAGAAAATTCTTATTCTCAATTGTTGAGATTTGAAAGGAAAAACAAGAGTGAACAAGATACTTGATCTTCTTCATCTCATTTTTCTTAAAGCCAAAAGAATTTGTGACAATATATTTCTCTAAATAGTTTAGAGTTTGATACTTCTCTAAATAGTTTAGAGGTTGATCTTTGTGAGTGAAGCCCACACTTCGGTTTGTTGGTTTCGAGATATAGCTCGGAAGATTGGGTGGTTGATTCTACGGTAGAATCTCAAAGGAAATTCATCAAGAGTTCGGTGGAGTTCGACTTCAACAAAGGAGAAGGCAGAGAAAATTTTAAAGATCCGGTGCCACTACATAGCCATTTCCGCTGCGCTAAGGAAAGCCGTTTCCAACAATTGGCATCAAGAGCTAAGGTTGAAAAGTGTTCTTAACCCTTCTCTTTTAAGTTTTAAGTTCTTAATAATTTATATGAGATATATATTATTAGAATGCATGTTGTGATGAGTAGGCACAATTAGATTCATGAGATGAATGGTTGGTTTTAATGTTCATGTGATGAATGTTTACTTTGATTCATGTGATGAATGTATTGCGTTGATCGTTAATTTTTTCCGGCTCTTATTTTTAGATTTGGGAATGTAAGACCATAAGGTCATTTTCTTTCAAGTGTTGTAAGTTCATTTCTTTTGTAATAAGTCCAATATGTAACTCAATTTGTAACTTGGAGGAGCCGATGCCGCGAAGGACTTATAAAGAAGACATTCCACAAAGAACTCAACATACCATGGAGCAAGATTTGAAGACCAAGGAATGCCTTGGATTTATTGTACTAATTAGATTAGTATAGAAAAAAAAAATAAGAGCCCGGTTAACGCAATTTATGTATGTATGTGAAACTTCATTCCGTTACGAGTCCGTAGAAAAAAACGGGGACCAAAACGGACTCCGGAAGCTCCCGAACGGAGTAATTAAAGTTTCAGTGTTTTGACACCAGACCGACAGCGTTCGAACGCCAGTAAAACGCAACTCAAACGTTTTGCTACTGCCTGGAAAACGTTCGAACGCACAGAGAACGCTACGCGAACGTTTTCAGCCCAGACCTGGGCATATATATGTTTTAAATTGTTTATTAACATGTCATATAGCCTAGGGTGCCTACTCTTGCATTTTCACATGCCATAACATGTAGACATGCATGATATTCAAGTCATAAAATATGATTTTATGTAAATTTAATAGTTAAATTAGAATATAAGATGCATGTAAACGGATTAATAAGATTAATTGGTTTAAAGGTTTAAAAATTACGAATTCCAGTTTAAGAACAAATGGACATTATGAGTATATTATTTTCCTTGGTATATCGGATGGAAACCCAGATATAAATTCCATAGCCGCTTCCGAATGGACGGTAATTTGGTTTGCACTCGGGATACAATTCCACGTACCTTTGGAGTAAATAACATACTTATATCTATTAAATGGTTTAATGACATATAGTCCATTAGTTGAATTCTAAAATTTTAAAACCTATAAGTGAACTAATATTTTAATTGTTAAAATTGATTAGACCACTTAATAAACTTGATTAAATTAGTTTAATTAAGTTAATGATTAGTAGAGACTAATAAGTATTAGTGAATAAAATTTTAAGTGTTAAAATTGGTTAGATCACTAATAATCCACTAGTATTAATAAAGATATGTTTTAGCCGAGCATAATCTTAATTCATTAGAAACTAGTGAGATAGAAACCTTAAACTTCAAAATAGTGAGTGGGAGAGGGGTATACCACAATATATCCCACGATCTCCATTGTTATCCAAAAACGTGAGATTCAATAGGCGCCTTGTGGCAGCTTTGTTCCTGTCCCCCTACGGATGGTGTCCTTATTGGGTCAATATCAAGTTTGGATTCCGAAAGGATAGGGACTCTAGATGTATTTGGTGATTTGACCTACCCTACGGCGGCACTTCACTAGTTAAGTCCAAGGGTTCCGAAATAATGGGTCACACTCACAAAGGAATGGTTAAGTTGTTAATCAAAGCTTCCTTGATCAAAATAACGGTAGTTGATTAATATAGGAATAAGAGTTATTTCAGATATATTAATCAATTGAGAATGTCTCAATCTATCATGCGAATACTTGACCTACCCTACGGCGGCACTTATTTGTGGGATGATAGATAATCGTGGCATAGTAATTCTTTTAGGTTTCTAATTCATTATACATTGATCATGCATCATGTTTAATTTTATGCCTAAATGTTTGACAATTTCAATATGCGATGAATGAATGATTGAATGCGCGTTTATTATTTTTCAGCCATGGCATCTGCAATAATCTCAATAATCAAACAACAAGAAAAATTAACCGGGGATAATTATGTTAAATGGAAAAGTGACATGAATGCTATCTTGGTCTGCGAAGACCTTAAATTTGTCCTAATGGAGGAATGTCCTCCTGAGCCAGCACCTAATGCTGGTAGAGCTGCACGTAATGCCTATAATAATTGGATTAAAGCTGATGAGAAAGCCCATAGCTATTTGATAGCATCCATGTCTGAGGTTCTTGCTGCACAGCATGAGCCTATGGCGACAGCATCAATGATTATGCAGTCATTACAGAACATGTTTGGGCAACCTTCAGACCGGCAACAACATGAGGCAATTGCCTCTGTATTGACCGCTAGAATGAAGGAAGGCACCTCAGTCCGAGACCATGTGTTAAGGATGATGGCTCATCTTAATATGGCTGAAACCCATGGCACGTATCAATGTGCAAAGCCAGGTGACAATGATCATGGAAACCCTTCCGAAGAGTTTCCTGCAGTTTAAAAGCAATTGTTCTATGAATAAATTGACTTTTACGTTGACTGAACTGCTAAATGAGCTCACCAATTACGAGAACGTTATGAACGGTCCTCGTAGGCCCAATGTCGAGGCAAATGTTGCCGAATCTTCTAAATCTGCAAAGAAGAAGAAGAAAGGCAATTGGAAGGCAAAGGCAAAACCAATGAAAAAGAAGAACAACAAAAGCTCCAAAGGAACCAATGCCAAAGGAAAATGTTTCCATTGTGAACAACAAGGGCATTGGAAAAGGAATTGTCCAAAATACCTTGCCGAGCTTAAAGAGAAGAAAAACTCAGGTAAATATGATTTACTTGTCATTGAGTCTCTTTTAGTGGAGGATGATAAATCCGCATGGATTGTTGATTCTGGTGCCACTAACCATGTTGTTGTTCTTTGCAGCTACTTGACTCATGGAGGGACCTTGCTGAAGGTAGCTTCACCATGAGAGTTGGGACAGGGGATGTTGTTTCAGCAAAAGCAGTGGGAGATTCCAAGTTAAACTTTAATAATAGTTATTTATGTTTAAATGGTGTGCTATATATTCCTGGTTTTCGCAGGAATTTGATTTCTGTTACAAAACTTATGGAACATGGTTTTTCCATTTCATTTAATAATAAGTCAGTTATTATTAGTAGAAATGGATTAAATATTTGCACAGGAAACTCCGAAAATAACCTATATGTATTAAGACCGTTAATGCATGATTCACTGCTTAATACTGAAATGTTTAAGATTGAAAGATCTAAAACAAAACGGCAAAAGATTTCTCATGATGATACCTATTTATGGCACCTTAGACTTGGTCACATTAACCTTGACCGGATAGATAGACTAATTAAGAACGGAGTTTTAAATCAGTTAAAACTCGGTACTTTACCTGTCTGCGAATCCTGTTTAGAAGGCAAAATGACTAAGAGACCTTTTACTGGAAAAGGGATAAGAGCCAAAGAACCACTTGAGCTAATACATTCGGACGTTTGCGGACCGATGAATGTAAAGGCACGGGGTGGTTATGAATACTTTGTCACTTTCATTGACGATTATTCTAGATATGGGTATGTTTATCTAATGCAGCACAAGTCAGATACATTTGAAAAGTTCAAAGAATATCGTGCTGAGGTTGAGAACCAGTTAGGTAAAAGCATCAAAATTCTACGATCAGATCGTGGAGGTGAATACCTTGATAAAGATTTCGAGGAATTATTAGTTGAGCATGGAATTGTTTCACAGCTCACAGCACCTGGAACACCACAACAAAACGGTGTTGCAGAAAGGAGAAATCGAACCCTACTAGACATGATGAGATCAATGTTTAGTTATAGCACTCTACCTAGTTCATTCTGGGGGTATGCATTGGAAACATCAATGTATATCCTGAATGTAGTTCCTTCTAAGTCTATTCCTAAGACTCCCTTAGAGTTATGGAGTGGTCGTAAAGCTAGTTTGCGACATTTCCGCATATGGGGGTGTCCAGCACATGTGCTAAAGAACAAGACTACTAAGTTGGAACCACGTTCACAGGTGTGCCTATTTGTAGGCTATCCTAAGGAAACTAGGGGTGGATTCTTTTATAATCCCGAAGATAATAAAATATTTGTATCGACAAATGCTACATTTCTTGAGGAGGATTATATGAAAGAATTCAAACCTCGAAGTAAAGTGTTACTTGAGGAGTTACTTACTGGTACGACCAGTAAACCATTGTCAAATGTTGACAAAGACATAACACTTCAGCATCTGAAAGTCAGATGCAAGTTTATCAGAATACCATGCCACCTAGACGCAGTGGGAGGGTTGTAAGACAACCTGAACGCTATCTAGGAAATGGTGAAGTGCAAGTTGTTGCATCTTGTGATGGTATAGATGATCCATTGACCTATCGTAGTGCAATGGATGATACTGATAAAGAAGAATGGCTCAAAGCCATGAACCTTGAGATGGAGTCCATGTACTCTAACTCAGTCTGGGAACTTGTAGACCAACCTAATGGAGTAAAACCCATAGGTTGCAAGTGGATCTACAAGAGAAAAAGAGGAATAGATGGGAAAGTACAGACTTTCAAGGCTAGGCTAGTGGCAAAGGGTTATACCCAAAAGAGGGAGTTGACTATGAAGAAACTTTCTCGCCAGTAGCCATGCTTAAATCCATCAGGATTCTTCTTTCCATTGCCTCATATTATGACTATGAGATTTGGCAAATGGATGTCAAGACTGCATTCTTGAATGGTAATCTTGATGAGAGTATCTATATGGTACAACCAGAGGGGTTCATAACCCAAGGTCAAGAGCAAAAGGTTTGCAAGTTGCAAAGGTCCATTTATGGACTTAAGCAAGCATCTAGATCTTGGAACATAAGGTTTGATACTACGATCAAGTCTTATAACTTTGAGCAAAACATCGATGAACCTTGTGTCTACAAGCGCATCATTGATGGGAAGGTGGTTTTCCTTGTGTTATACGTCGATGATATTTTACTCATTGGGAATGATGTAAAGATATTATCGGACGTTAAAATCTGGCTAGCTAACCAATTCCAAATGAAAGATTTGGGAGAGGCAAGTTATGTACTTGGGATCCAGATTATTCGGGATCGCAAGAAACGACTGTTAGCAATGTCTCAAGCATCCTATATCGACAAGATTCTTGTGCGATTTGGTATGCAAAATTCCAAGAAAGGTAATTTACCTTTCAGGCATGGAATTCATTTGTCTAAGGAACAGTCTCCTAAGACACCTCAAGCAGTTGAGGAGATGAGACATATCTATTTGCTTCAGCAGTTGGAAGTCTTATGTATGCTATGTTATGCACGAGACCGGACATCTGTTTTGCAGTGGGAGTAGTCAGTAGGTTTCAATCCAACCCAGGATTAGATCATTGGGTGGCAGTGAAACACATTCTCAAGTATCTCCGGAGAACGAGAAATTATATGCTATTATATTCTGGTGAGGATATGATCCTCAGAAGAGGTGATGTCGTTGTCATGCAGATTCCATCTGCAGACAACCTGGCTATCCGTTTACAAAGACCTTATCGGCTAAAGTATTTGAAGGTCACCTAAATGGTTTAGGATTACATGACATGTCTCATTTGCTCTAGTCCAAGTGGGAGATTGTTGGGATTTATGGCCCTAGAGCTCATGTGTTGTAAACGGAATTGATTATTATAATAATTATAAACATTATTCATTTATCAAAGTTGTTTGATTTAAATTGCATATTATCCAATTGTCTTGTTTACCTTGATTACTCTTGTACCTTTAGACTTAGTGTATGTTTGATGCACAAGAGGATTTAAGTCTAAAGTTAGTAATCTAAATAGTCCATAGAGAGCAAACAGAGTGGGTACTTTGTTTGTGGTATATCTATAGCTGCGGTCCATTCTATACTTGTATGACGACCTTGATCCGGGATCGTTCATGTAGTGACATGGGAATGGAGGCACCTTGTATGATAAGATCATATAGGACTGGACTTTGATAAATACAAATTTCTTTTAATATCCGTTAATCGAAGAAATTCATTTTATCTACTAGATGGTCATATATGGATTAATCTTAATCCTGAGTGTACTACGAACTCCTGCATGTCAGGCTGTGTCCTTTGATTTACTATGGTGAGGTGGTGTAGCAGTCCCGACCAATAACTACGTATTTTGGGGATATGGTTTTGTATGTAGCTGGGAACGTTTTACATAGATATGGAATTCACTCATTCTTTCGAGAAGTAGAAGAATATCTCTTTTAAGAGTTGATTCGGGACTTGAACAATTTTGAGCGCTCAACTTTTCTATTACGAATAGAAAATATTTTATATTCATAATTGTTATGAATTAATTGTTCATTATAGAATCAATGGTGCTTAAGAGACAAAATATTTAGAGGGGTATAACGGACTTATGACCCGGCCCTATTTATGAGATATTCGTGAAGGGCTATATCCATATGTAGTGACTATATCGATGGACACCGAAGTTGTTCGGCTTATATTTCCATCTACGGTAACGGGAGTTCAACTTCGAGTTTTTAGTGGAATAACGCGGAGTTAATAATTCGTAATATTTAATTAAAGAGTTTATTAATTTTCAGAATTATTGGAGCTCGGAACCGTAGGTCCATTTGGTCCCCGTGCTAGCTCGATTAACTGTAGCAAACCTAATATAATTAGATTGTCTAATAATATGCTCACATTATATTTAAATTTATTAATATGATTAATAATATTTTTGAAATGAAAATATATTTAAATTAGTTTAATATTATATTTTCTAATATTTTTTATTATAGATAATCAAATAATAATTATAAGATAATTATTACATCATTAATAATTATGAGATAATTATTACATCATCATTGATAATGCATAATTATGAGATAATTATGACATCATTATTTGATAATGGTAAATGCATTATCAAGACAAGCCTTAATGGTTTGCCAAATCATCCACCAAGTTTTTGTTAATTAGTTTTGACCTAATTACCTAACTTGTTCCATTATCTAATGGATTTGGTTGCACTCCACTCAAGTGTTTGGCCATTTACAATTGATAAAATTGAGTGGATGTTGATGGAATGATTTTAGTGGATTTTCTCTACCATTCCCACTCAAAGGTTGAGTGATAAAAAGATTTTATTTTTGAAAGTTTTCTAGTTTTTGACACAACTTTGAGAGAGGTAGAGAGAATACAAAAACACTTAGAATTTTTCTTCAATAGTTGAGAGAAAATTCTTATTCTCAATTGTTGAGATTTGAAAGGAAAAACAGAGTGAACAAGATACTTGATCTTCTTCTTCTCATTTTTCTTAAAGCCAAAAGAATTTGTGACAATATTATTTCTCTAAATAGTTTAGAGTTTGATACTTCTCTAAATAGTTTAGAGGTTGATCTTTGTGAGTGAAGCCCACACTTCGGTTTGTTGGTTTCGAGATATAGCTCGGAAGATTGGGTGGTTGATTCTACGGTAGAATCTCAAAGGAAATTCATCAAGAGTTCGACTTCAACAAAGGAGAAGGCAGAGAAAATTTTAAAGATCCGGTGCCACTACATAGCCATTTCCGCTGCGCTAAGGAAAGCCGTTTCCAACAGAAGCCATTTTTACAACTGATGAAAAATTTCATCAAAGTCGATTCCCTTTTTATGTAGGAATCATTTGACTACTAACCGGACTTTGTGTTTCACCATATTTTCGCTGCCATCTTTCTTTAGCTTGAACACCCATTTGTTCTTTAGTGTCTTCATGCCTTGCGGGAGCTTGACTATCTCATAAGTATGATTCTTCTGCAGAGATTCCATTTCATCCTGCATTGCATGCAACCATTTTCGTTTGTCTTTATGAGATACAACTTCCTTGAAACTTTCTGGCTCCCCATCGTCAGTAAGCAGAATATAGTAAATCTTGAGTATCTGTTTGATGGAATCCAACCTCGCTCAGATATTCGTATTGGAGGTTCACTGATTTCTGGAGGTCTGTCGTCATCCAGATATGTGGATAATCATGTAGCCTCTGATGGAGCGGGTTGCAGCTCCCCATACTCAACACCATATTCCTCATATAGTCTTGTTTCTGGCATATCATGCACCCCATCATTATCTGTGGCCACTCATGTTGGTGCTGGGGCTGTGTCTGGATTTGTATCAGTTTTGTTGGCACTGGAATTAGAAAATATTTTAGGCTTTTCAATATCTTCTATTGTTTGGTCTTCAAGAAACACTACATCTCTGCTTATGATGACCTTTTTGTCATTCGGGTCCCATAGTCTGTATCTAAATTCCTTGTCTCCATAGCCTATGAAGATGCATGAAGTAGTCCTTGCATTGAGCTTCTGCCTGAGCTCATTGGATACATGTGCAAAGGCTAAACAACCAAATATTCTAAGGTGAGAATATGAGGGATTCTTACCAGACCACACTTTCTCCGGAATCTCAAAATTCAACGGTACAGATGGTGATCTGTTGATCAGGTAGCAGGCGACACGAACAGCTTCTCCCCAGAATGGCTTTGGATGCTTAGTCATGCTGATCATGTTTCTGACTTTCTCCATAATGGTGCGGTTCATTCTTTCGGTAACACCATTATATTGTGGGATGTGTGGAACAGTCCTTTCATATCGAATCTCATGACTTCCGTAATAGGCACCGAACTCCCTGGAAGTGTACTCGCCTCCATTATCTGTGCGGAGGTACTTCAGTTTTTTATATGTTTTACGCTCGACCATGGCATGGAAAAAATTGAAATAATCCAGGACCTGATCCTTTGTTTTCAGAAAATACACTCATACCTTCCGAGAAGCATCGTCAATAAAATTCAGAAAATAATTGTTACCGCCTAGTGAATTGACCTCCAAGGGACCCCAAACATCAGAGTGCACCAGACTAAGCAACTCTGATATTTTCTTAGAGGAAAATTTAAAGGAGACTTTATATTGCTTACCGAATAGACAGTGATTGCAATGATATCTATAGCAACATTCTTGGAGACAGTGATTAGATCATTCTTTGTCAAGGTAGACAACCCTCTTTCACTAATGTGACCCAGTCTCTGGTGCCACAGATTTTGAGAAGCCTCTTGTTCAGCTACATTGAGGCTTTCTGCACATATCTTCACATGAGTCTTGTATAAAGTGTCATTACTATGTCTTCAAACGATGACCATGACGTCTTTTATCATTCTCCAAGTGTCATTGCTAAAGTGGCTAGCATAACTCTGTTTGTCAAGGGCTACCCCCAATAGTAGATTGAGCTGAAGTTATGGAACATGTCTCACATCCTTTAGGATTATTGTATACCGTGCATTTGTCCGCATCTGAATATCACTAATTCCCACTGAGAGAAACTAGAATTTTTCCATATTCACTGCTCCAAAGTCTCCTCATTTGTATGTTGTGAAGAAGCCTCTGTGAAGAGTGACGTGGTAGGATGCTGCAGTATCTACCACCCACTCAACATCTTAAGTTGTGGTGTGAAGGCATGCCTTTTCCTGAATGGAGCAGATAACTACTGGTGTCTCTGCATCGTTATTCTTCAGCTTGGAATTGCATTGACCATGCTCTCATTGCATCCTTCAGTAATTATTCTTTAAGTGACATTTTATGCCACAATGGTAACACTTGTAGGTAGGCTTTCTTCCGTCTATGGATTTGCCTCTGATTTTATTTCTACCTCTCCATCTACCTCGATTTTTATCTTGTTGTCTTCCTCGATTCTCCGTGACAATGGCTTGTGTCTGATCTGTGCCCACGTCTTTTCTTCTGACCTCCTCATTTGACATGGCATCTTTTACCATAGGTATGATAAATTTACCTCATGGAGCCGAATTGTTGAGAGTAACCACCAATGTTTCCCAACTATCAGGAAGTGAACTGAGTAGTGGAAGACACTGTATCCTGAAAACAAAGTGTCTTCCAGCTTATCCACATTTCGTAATCATCTGTATCATTTGCTACGTGGTGGAAGACATTGTGGCCGATCCACTGTCTAATCTGACTCAAAGTTCTGTTATTGAGTTTATTAAAGTCATACTCTTTAACAGATTCTAATCTCAATCCTTTCACCTCGATAATATCAAACAAATTTTTACAATGTAAATAATTTATCATCTGAGGCCTCCAGATGGAGTAATTGGTTGTTGTCAGCTTAATTATTGCACCAGAAGATGAATCTTCCATTTCCATTTTAAGTTTAAAGTTTAAAATGAGAATAGGATAAAATCGGGGCTGATTTTCACAAATCAGAGGTCATCGTTGTATCCGGAACGGCCGAAAATGGTGGATTAGACACTTCGTTGGTCCAAATCCGACTCATGGACCGATTTGTAAATTTCTAAAAATATGTGGGGCTAAAATATAAATTTCAAAGACTTCAGGGGTCTCAGTGAAATTTATTAGGGTTGCTGACGTGGCTGACACGTGGCTGCTGACATGGCAAAAGTGGGACCAACTTGCTGATGTGGCTGACACGTGGCACTGACACGTCGATGGCGTGTCGCTGACGTGGCTGCTGACTGTGCGATGACATGACGCTAACTGTGCGCTGACGTGGTGCTGATGTGGCCGTCTTCAACCTCCAGCAGGCGCGTGTGGCGCGTGAAAGAGACTGTGCTTCATTCGCCGGCACATGTGGCGTTTATGGGCCTCCGTTCGATCATCAGAAAATATCACTGTGCTCGTCTCGACGTGAACTAGCTGATGATATGCTCAAAATTAATTTTTGACAACTTTCTCGAAACCCGAATTTTCTGAACCGAGTTCTGTTTTTTATTTTTACGACCCCAATATATAACCAAAGCTACTGATACCACTTGTTGTGATTCTCTTATCACTATAGAGTGTTTTTTAGGAAAAAACGAATCTATTACTTACAAGAATAGAAATTACAAGTGTTTACACTCTTTACAAAAACTTCACTTCTAACACTTTCTACCAAGCTTTCTTCACTTGAAGCTTGCTATTTTTGGATGATTTTACTCTCAAATGAGAGCTCATATTTATAGCCAACCTTTGGCTCACAATTTCAACAAAGCAATAGTGCCCACTGAAAGTTTGTTTGTCTTCTACTCAAATTGGTAATCACCACCGAAAGTTCATTTATCTTCAAAGGGTGGTTGGGGTGACACCATGCATGGATCATGCATACCTCATGCAGCTCATGCAGGTGGACATTACACAAATAGCATTGTTAAAACTGTAACACAAGCACCAAAACCCAATAATCCAGTAGAGCTTTACACGGAAGATACAAAACCAATAATGGAAGATACAAATAACGTAGCTGCTTTGAGTATCGAAGAAGAAGGCAAAAGAGAGGCATCTCAAAATCAAGAATTTAGCGTCACTTCAGCTCATACCATTGGCCACGGTCAGAATATATTAATTTGTTTAAGGAGTTTTTAGAAGCAAGAAATTGGTTATGTGTGTTCTTCTAATTGAATTTTAATTTGTTCTTTTGCAGATTCATGGCAACAAGTGGGGTTCATGCTTGTGATCACCTTCAATTGCGGATACATACTAAGTTTCTCAAATCTTATCTTGGCGCCGTTGGGTTGGAAATGGGGGATCTTCTGCATGTTCTTTATATCGCTTTATTCACTCTACACTCAATGGCTCTTGTCTGCATTTCACTTCGTTGACGGCACAAGATTCATCAGATACCGAGACCTTATGGGGACTTTTTATGGTAATTAATTAACAAATTAAAAAGGAATCAATAGATCAACGTTAATTTATAGCTCTTAATTAATTATACTTGCTCTTTTCTCCAGGAAAACAGGCGTATTATTACACGTGGGTAATACAATATATGTCACTTCTGGTCGCCAACATAGGCTTTATCCTCCTTGCAGCAAGATCACTGAAGGTATGACAAATTACATATACATGAAAGCCAGCTTAATTCTGCCTCGTGCATGAATCATGATCGATGTATGAATTATACGGGATATATATTGATTTACTTGTAAAATTAACAGGAAATCAATTTGGAATTCAGTGACTCTCCCATGAGGCTACAAGTTTATATTATAATAACAGGAGTGGCCTTCTTCATTTTTGCATTTTTTATTCCAACGATGTCAGCTATTAGAAGGTGTCTGGCCGTGTCTTTTGTCATTACTTTCACTTATATTGCCATTCTTCTGGTGATCCTTGTTAAAGACGGTAGGTATTTTGATTTTATTTTAGCTAATATTATATATGCAGGCTGTTACGTCGTATCCAAGGGTAACTGTACCCGACGTCATCTGGCTGGCCACCGTTAGATAATTAGAATGATGTTTTCTGATCATCTAACATGGGCTAGATGAAGGTTTCTTTTTTCTAATTTTTTTTTTTTTTTAATGGGATAGTGATATCATTCCTGCACCATATATAATAAACTTTTGACTAGTCTCTATTTACCAATTTGAAGATTCGCTGTTTGTGAAGGGAGAGAAACGGGAAAATGAGTGAAATTCTTGGATAGTTGGTAAAATTAAATGAAATTCTTTCATGTTTTAAAATTGAGAGAGATTTAATTTTAAATTTAAAAAATCATGAATCTTGATCGGGATTCGGGATTTCTAACCATTGGGGATGATTTTCCATCCCGATCCAAAAAATCGGTCAAGATTCAAGATGATTTTTTCGTCTCGAGTCGTAATTAGGATATGATGAGATAAAATGTCTCGATTTTCATCCATACCTCATGTTCTATAATAATAATTAAAATATTTATTACAAAAACCCTTGCATGAGTTTCAATTAGTTTTAAAATATAAGGGATTTTCATTTAATATCACCTAACATCATTTTTTTTTTGGCTATTTTCCCTATAAAAAAAAAACTAGACTAGTAAGTATATAGTTTTTAATATATATATAGAGCACACAGATGGATGAATTTTTTTTTAATATATATAAATAAAATAAATCTAAAATGATTTTAATCTCCCAAATAAATCTGTAGTTAAAGACTAATAAAAGGATATTTGGAAAAAAAAAATTGCCGACTCTTGTCCAAATGCAAATTAAAAGGGGAATAAGCATTTAAATTGAAAAAAGAAACATGTTCTAGGCGCCGCCTAATCGGTTGTTTTATTGTAAACTGTCTGACTATTTATTACTAGCTACATCACGTAATAAAGTAATAATTGACCTTTATTAACAAAAATAGAAAGTCAAAGTCAAACATTTATTTTACTGTTTGGTTTTGAAGGTACATCGAATAAAAATAGAGATTATGAGCTTCATGGAAACAAAACCAACAAAGTATTCAACGCCATTGGTGCCGTCTCAGCCATTGTCGTTGCCAACGCCGCTGGCATGATTCCAGAGATGCAGGTTTATTATTTAATTAGAATCAATTCAATTAGAAACTAATTTTATGAATTAAATTCTTTATAATTGACCTCAAAACCCTATGCATGCATGCAGTCGACTCTGCGCCAACCTGCGGTCAAGAACATGAAGAAAGCTTTATACTTACAGTATACTGTGGGGATCTTGTTTTACTATGGCGTCACCATTGTAGGATACTGGGCTTACGGCTCCGTTGTATCTGTGTACCTCCCTGAACAAATAAGCGGCGTTAAATGGGTCAAGGTCTTTATTAATGCTTCAGTGTTCCTACAGTCTCTAGTCTCCCAACATGTAAGATCATGCTTCTGCCCCTTCTTTTAATTTCGCAATTAACGAATTAATTGCACAAACACCTTTGTATAAACTGAGTTAGCATACGTCAATGGACATTTATGTGGCATGAAATGGATTGATTCGATAAAAGTTTCACTTTTCAACCAATCCATTCACGCCACGTAAGCTGTTAACTCAGTCTGTTCCACTGTTTATAGCTATGTCATTATCTCATCCAAATTGTAGGATTGATTACCTATTAACTATCGTAGGTTTTTATTTCACCGATTTACGAGACCCTTGATACGAAGCTCATCAAGCTGGAAGAAAGCATGTTTTCTAGAGACAATATGAAACGGAGATTTTGCATACGAACGATTATTTTCACGGTGAATATATTTGTGGCAGCAGCTTTTCCTTTCCTAGGAGATTTTATCACCGTGATAGGATCATTTTCCCTCATTCCTCTAACCTTCGTGTTTCCAAGCTTGCTGTTCATCAAGGTACGTAATTAACTTGTGCTATATATATAGTAGCACTGAATTAAAATTAATTGCAAGTTAATTAAATGATGATTTTTTTTTTTTTTTTTTGGTTTCGTATCTTCATTTGTCACAGCTTAAGGCAAAGACGGCTACAGTTGAGAGGAAGGCATGGCATTGGTTCAACATCCTT
Source organism: Zanthoxylum bungeanum (assembly GCA_019454045.1). Taxonomy (NCBI): domain Eukaryota; kingdom Viridiplantae; phylum Streptophyta; class Magnoliopsida; order Sapindales; family Rutaceae; genus Zanthoxylum; species Zanthoxylum bungeanum. The sequence goes on along the minus strand of SKCR01001385.1, from coordinate 777,373 downwards.
CTTTTTTCATTAGTCACAATAGCAGCTACAGTTTCTGCAGTCAGGACAGTTGTTAAGCATATTCAAGACTATAGTTTCTTTGCAGATGCATGAACAAATATTTATATTTTATCCTTGTCAACCTTCTCTGTGTGTGTGTATATATATATATGAGTTCTTGAGTATCACGTTCTTCAAATTAGCATAATTTGAGATTTGATTAATTGACAAAGAATCTGGTGTAACATCCGGCCCAAGTCAGGATCCTATCGGCAGAAAATAAAAATAATCTATCTCCATAAACCTCAAATTTACAGAAAAACGGACATGACATGTCCTAATTTTATGCAATCTGAAACATAATCCAGCACCACAATGTGACATGTAATGAACATTAATACATATAAGGACCTCAAGTCCCCTCCTCAAGACACATCAAATACTAATCATCTATACTTAAGGGCTCCGTGCCCATAATTACAAAATGGGTAAAATGCATGAAAATGTAAAGTGTGCATGTTTATAAACTTTTATATGTTTTATGAACATATAATGATTGGTATCTCATAGAGTGTAATTTTTATTTCTCCATACTTTTTTGATAATGTCAAAAGGGAAGAAATTTTAGGAATGAGATAAAACTTGTGTTACCATCACCCTTGTATCAAGGGGGAGTTAATTTATACTAATGTGTTTGTCTAAGTTTTTATAGAGTTATAATGAAGACAATCACATGTTGATGAGAGCTAATATTGATGGAGAGCATAATCATCAATAAATTTGGAACTCTCAAAGTTCACAAGTTTTAAAGGTTGTCATCATCAAAAAAGGGGAGATTATTAGTGTCATAGCACTCAAGATGGATTTTGATGATGCAATACGAAAGACTTCGACTCTCATTAATGGATATAACAAAAATATATCGAATCAATCGGCAGTGAAGAGCTTAATGGATGTGAAGGCTCAAGCTTAATTGAAGAATATCTATATGAATGTGTGTACGTGCCAAATTTGGTCCAAGGTTAATTTTGACATTTCGCCTCAGGCCCACTGCTAAATGCACCCACGAAACCCCCTAACCGAACCCAAAGACATTGTGCAGGCCCAGGCTCGGAGAAACATCATACCCAAATACCGATACTTGAACCCCTTTAAATACCAACCCATGAAACGTCCAGACCCATAACTACCCTTCATGACTGCCCATAACTGCCTCTTCACGATTCGACTGTTACAATCACCCAAAACGTATAAACAATTAAGGCATTCATGAGTCCCACCTCGAATCGCCTATAAGAGGAGCCAAAGTCCATAAGAGAAGGGGCATGTAAGCTCTTCTACCCATAGCTCAAGCAATATTCTCTCTATAGACCTCCTACCTACAGCCCACACGGTAGCTCGCAGGAATCATGGTAATCTCTAAGTTTGCTCCTCCTTCAACGGTATTAATAGATCACTTTCATCACTGACTTGAGCGTCGAAGTGCCCCCGGCACCCACCACACCGGTGGGTAGTCTACTCCCGCTCACTCTACCTTTGTTTTGCAGGATCGCTAGTGCCCTCAACCTACAAATTCTCGATTGTGGACCTCGGGCGAAAACCATCATCCACAATCTGAATGTATCATATGAGCTTAGAAACTTAAATTATAAACCCGTTTCTAAGCTAAGACCACACAAAATATTCTTCAATTAATATTGAGTCTTCAAATTTATTATGCCTCTTCGAATTTTTTTTATAAAAAGCTCTACTTCTAAAAGCTATACTAATAAAAATTCTACTTAAAGAAATTTTATTTAAAAAGTTATACCAAACGGACTATTATTTTAAGAAATTGATTTTGTGGGATCAATATTTAATAACAAACATATATAGGTGTTTATTTCATCAATTCACGAGACACTGGATACAAAGTTCCTGAAGCTGGAAGAGAGCATGTTTTCTAGAGAAAACATCAAACGAAGATTTTGCCTACGTGCACTTCTTTTCGCTGTGAATATATATTTGTGGCGGCAGCTCTTCCTTTCATAGGGGATTTCGTGAACTTGATAGGATCAACAACACTCGTACCTCTTACCTTTGTGTTTCCAAGTATGATTTTTATCAAGGTAAAGTAATTGATGGTATATATATGACGTCCTAATAATGAAACTTTAATCTTTTTAAGAATTTAATTTGTTTTCAATATAGGTTCCTATATATAGCTCATATGTTAAAATATGGAGTTTCATGGAGGCCGATGCTCTTTCCTTTATCAGGTTTTTTCTTTGGATTTACTGATTAAGATATTTTAAAGAGTCTGATACCTTCATTTCCATCAAACCCTCCTAACTGTAAAACCTTCCGAAACCTCGACCACTTCCTTATCTTTTTGAAAACCCTTTCTTGTACTACTTCATCAAACCCTCCTTCATATCCCAGTCTATGATTGGAAAGTGAAGCCATTTTTGTCTTCTGATGCATTGGTGCTCGTATCAACCATATTAAAGAGGGCATGGATGAGTCATGAGCTAGCTAGTTTGTGTAGGAAACAGTGGTGATTTGCTTTTATTTATTTATTTTTTCAGACAAGGCCCCAACCTGTCCATTACTAAAAAATAACGAAATAACATACTAGATAAGGATTAGGCCAAAACCACCAGAGTAAGAGTGAAATAGAAAAACAGAAAAAAGAGAGAATCAAAGAAAACAATACAGAGATTCACCAAGACTAAGAGCCAAATGATTCGCCAAGCTCTAGCCCCGACGTTGCTGATGGTCATCTACGGACATGAGGAATCTGTTTAAATATAAAGTCAAAATTGAAAATTCGGGGATACCCTAGGTTCTGACTGTTAAAGTCAGCAAATGAAAAGCAAATGAAAGGACAGGCGCCGAAAGTGGAGTTGAAGAGTTTGGCTGCCAGCATGCAATTTGCTTGCATGATCCAGAGTGCAACGCGTGAAGCAAAACGTGTTGCAACAGTGCACACGTTTTGCTTCACTATAAATTGAGTCATAAACCATTGCATTTATCATCCCTGAAAATCCCAAAAACGTGAGGAAAGATAGAGAGTAAAGTGTTTGAGAGTTTTTTGTAAAGCTTGGGTTGTAAGCTTTGTAATTCTTTTGTGGGTATATATAAAAGAAGAGTTTTCTCTCAATTCACCTCTATTAGTGTGTGTTTATTCACAACAAGTGGTATCAGAGCTACGGTTCCACGGAGGGATCCCGAAATTCGGTAACGAAGTTTCGGTTCGGAAAATCGATTCCAACGAAAGTTGTCGAAAATCGATTTTGAGCATATCATCGGACTTTTCACGGCGAGACGAGCTCGGTGATATTTTCCGGCGATCAAACGGAGGCCGGAGGACGACGCACGCGCCGCACGCGCCATCCAGAGAGTTCGCCACTCGCGCCACGCGCAGACACGCGTTCCACGCGCTGCTCAAGGTTGAAGACGACGCCACGTCAGCCGCCACGTGTCGCCCAGTCAGCGCACAGTCAGCGCCACGTCAGCGCACAGTCAGCAGCCCAGTCAGCGCCACGTCAGCGTCCAGTCAGCGTACAGTCAGCGCCCAGTCAGCTGCCACGTCATCTGACACGTCAGCAGTGCCACGTCAGCAGTGCCACGTCAGCGGTGCCACGTCAGCGGTGTCTGGTAAATTTCAGATAGGTCCCTGAACTTTCTGAAAATTACAGTTTAGCCCATATACGTTCATATATTTACAATTTAGTCCCTGAACTTTTTGTAAATTGCAATTTAGTCCCTGAACTTTTCCATAATTGCACGTTGGCCCCTGAACTTTCGGAAATTGCACTCTGACCCCTGTAATTTCTGGAATTTGCTATTTGGTCCATGTGTCGGATTTTGACAAACGAAGTGTCATTTCCACCATTTTCGACCATTCCGGACGCAACGGTGAGGTCCGTTTTTTGAAATTCTGCTTAGAATTTTTATGATGGAGGGGAGCAACGGAAAAATGATTTTGTTAACCAGTACAAACTATTTCACATGGAGAGGAAGGATGAAAGACATTCTGTATTTGAAGGACTATGATGGACCGGTATTTCTGGAGAAGAAACCAGAAGGAATATCCGATGAGAAGTGGGCTAATCTTCACCAGAAAACATGCAGTACTATTCGTCAGTGGATCGACGATAGTATCGTCAACCATGTCAGTGAAGATGTAAATGCACGTACCTTATGGGGAAAGCTAGAGGAGCTTTTCCGAGCAAAGACTGGCAACAACAAGCTGTACTACATCAAGAAGATGATGGGTTTGAAATACCAGGAGGGTACAGCTGTGGCGGATCATATCAATGACTTCCTCGGAACCATGAAGGAATTGTCTGGATTGGGCATAGACTTCGGAGATGAGGTAAATGGTTTAATACTCCTTAATACCTTTCCAGAATCTTGGGAAACGTTCAGATCTACGGTGATCAATTCAGCCGCAGATGGGAAAGTCACTATGGAGATGACAAAGACCAGGATCTTCGAGGAAGAAAAGAGGACGAGAATGCAGGAGTCAGCATCAGCCTCAACCTCAGAAGCTCTAGTGACAGAAAAGAACACCAGAAGGGGGAGGAGCAAAAGCCGAGGCCCAGGGAGATCAGACAAGAACCGAGGTAAATCAAGAACAAGGGATATTGAGTGCTATCACTGTAAGAAGAAAGGCCATATGAAGCAGGATTGCTACAAACTGAAGAACGAGCAGTCCAGGAGAGATGGTGACTCTAATCAAGAAAGAGTTGCTACAACCACCGAGAAAACCTCCAAAGACTTCTGCATAATGTATGAAGAAGCTGTTGTGAATCTTGCCAGCCACGAGACCAGTTGGGTGATAGATAGTGGCGCATCCATACACGCCACATCTCGCAGAGACTTCTTTTCATCTTACACACCAGGGGACTACGGTGCTGTAAGGATGGGGAATGACGGACAGTCCAAAGCCGTCGGTATTGGAGACATCTGCCTTGAAACAGAGAACGGGACAAGGCTAGTGTTGAAGGGAGTCAAGCACATCCCAGATATCCGGTTAAACCTGATCTCAACAGGCAAGCTGGATGATGAAGGTTTCTGCAGCACCTTTAGTGACGGATGCTGGAAGCTCACTAAAGGATCGATGGTCGTGGCACGAGGTAAGAAAGACTCAACTCTGTATTTGATGCATGCTAAGCTTTCAAATAGTAGCATAAATACAGTCAACAGCAATGAGGCAGCCGAGTTATGGCATAAAAAGCTCGGTCACATGAGCCAAACAGGGATGAAGATACTACGCAGGCGGAATGTTCTTCCGGAATTGAAGAACTCACACTTACGGAAGTGTGAACACTGCATGGCTGGAAAGCAGAACAGAGTATCCTTCCAGAGCTCCCCGCCTCAACGGAAACCGGAGGTACTAGATCTCATACATTCAGATGTATGCGGTCCGATGCAGACACAAACACTCGGAGGGTCACTGTATTTTGTGACATTCATTGATGATCATTCAAGGAGGATATGGGCATACACCTTGAAGAGAAAAGATCAAGTGCTGGGAGTGTTCAAGGAGTTTCATGCCTTGGTGGAGAGAGAAACCGGCAAAAAACTGAAGTGCATCAGAACAGATAACGGTGGAGAATACAGAGGTCCGTTTGATCAGTACTGCAAGACGCAAGGAATCAGACATCAAACGACACCTCCGAAGACACCTCAGCTGAATGGCCTAGCTGAGAGGATGAACAGAACCTTGTGCGAGAGGATCAGAAGCTTGCTGTCACAAGCCAAGCTGCCGAAGACATTCTGGGGGGAGGCACTCATCACAGCAGTTCATGTTTTGAACATGTCCCCAGCGGTCGCACTAAAAGGTAATGTTCCTAACCAAGCTTGGACAGGTAAAGAAGTGTCATACGAACACTTGCATGTCTTTGGGTGCAAAGCTTTTGTACACATCCCAAAGGACGAGAGATCCAAGCTTGATGCAAAGACGCGACAATGTGTCTTTATTGGCTATGGTCATGATGATTTCGGCTACAAACAGTATGATCCAGTTGAGAAGAAGATTGTCAGAAGCCGAGATGTTGTCTTTGTTGAAGACCAGACCATAGAAGATATCAGAAAGGAGATAAAGACAATGCCCCAGCAATACAAAAATGTGAATCCAGAACCTCATACACCGGTGCCAGTACGAGTTGAAGATGAGGTTCCCAGACAGGAGGGTACAGGTGATGAAGCTCCCAGAGATGATGATCATGATCAACCACCAGTACCAGGAGTTCCACCAACAGTTCCACAGAGAAGGTCTGACAGAGAGAGGCGACCTTCAAACAAATACTCTGCATATGAGTATGTGCTGCTTACTGACGGGGGAGAACCCGAGAGCTATCAGGAGGCTGTGGAAACAGATGACAGAGAAAAGTAGGAGGAAGCCATGCAAGATGAGATGAAATCTTTGCATGACAATCACACTTTTGAGTTGGTGAAATTGCCAAGAGGCAAACGGGCTTTGAAGAACAAATGGGTGTACAGGGTGAAGCAACAGGAGCATACTTCACAACCCCGGTACAAAGCCAGACTAGTCGTCAAGGGATTCAATCAGAGGAAAGACATTGACTTCGATGAAATCTTCTCTCCAGTTGTGAAGATGTCATCCATCAGAGTGGTACTCAGCTTAGCAGCAAGCCTCGACCTGGAAGTTGAGCAGATGGATGTCAAGACCGCATTTCTTCACGGGGATCTGGAAGAAGAAATTTATATGGAGCAACCAGAAGGCTTCAGAGTCAGCGGGAAAGAGGACTTTGTGTGCAGACTCAGGAAAAGCCTCTACGGTTTGAAACAGGCACCGAGACAGTGGTACGTGAAGTTTGAGTCAGTTATGGGGGAGCAAGGATACAAGAAGACTACTTCAGACCATTGTGTATTCGTTCAGAAGTTTTCTGACGATGATTTTATCATCTTACTGTTATATGTAGATGATATGTTGATAGTTGGCAGAAATCAATCGAGGATTGATAATTTGAAGCAGCAACTGAGTAAGTCTTTTGAGATGAAAGACTTGGGGCCAGCTAAGCAGATTCTTGGCATCAGGATCGGACGTGATCGGAAAGCCAGGAGGTTATACTTGTCGCAGGAGGAGTACATCGAGAAGGTACTTCAGAGATTCCAGATGGACAAGGCTAAAGCGGTTAGCACTCCTCTTGCTACCCACTTTAGATTGAGTTCGAGACAGAGTCCCTCTACTGAGTCAGATAAGGAGGAAATGAAACAGGTTCCATACACCTCAGCAGTGGGAAGTCTTATGTATGCCATGGTGTGCACGAGGCCAGACTTAGCACACGCAGTTGGATTGGTCAGCCGGTTTATGTCAAACCCAGGACGGGAACACTGGAATGCTGTCAAATGGATTATGCGGTATCTTCGAGGCACTTCCAAGATGAGATTATGTTTTGGAAGCAGCGACAAGCCAGTGTTGATGGGCTACACCGATTCGGATATGGCAGGAGATGTGGATACCCGAAAGTCTACTTCGGGGTATCTGATTACTCTCTCAGGAGGAGCTGTGGCATGGCAGTCAAGGTTGCAGAGGTGTGTTGCACTATCTACAACAGAGGCAGAATTCATTGCAGCTACAGAAGCTTGCAAGGAATTGCTGTGGATGAAGACATTCGTCCAGGAATTGGGTTTCAAGCAGGAGAAGTACATTTTGTACTGCGATAGCCAGAGTGCTATCTATCTCGGTAAAAATTCCACCTTCCATTCGAGGTCAAAACATATCGATGTGAGGTATCACTGGATACGGGATGTCCTGAGCTCAAGGCTGTTAGAACTCAGGAAAATTCACACCGACGACAACGGTGCCGATATGTTCACGAAGGTTTTACCGAAGGAGAAGCTTGAAATCTGTCGTGCCATAGCCGGGATGACAAAACTCTCCACATAGTCAGAGTGGGGAGATTCAGAGAACTACGATTGGCTTGATCCCAACTCAGGGTACGTAGGCAGTTATACAGATGCAGCCAGGGGAGGATCCTTTGGAGGATCCGGTTTGGATGATTGATGGTCGGCTCAGATTTTGAGGAAATCTTCACCGAGGGGGAGATTTGTTAAAGTCAGCAAATGAAAAGCAAATGAAAGGACAGGCGCCGAAAGTGGAGTTGAAGAGTTTGGCTGCCAGCATGCAATTTGCTTGCATGATCCAGAGTGCAACGCGTGAAGCAAAACGTGTTGCAACAGTGCACACGTTTTGCTTCACTATAAATTGAGTCATAAACCATTGCATTTATCATCCCTGAAAATCCCAAAAACGTGAGGAAAGATAGAGAGTAAAGTGTTTGAGAGTTTTTTGTAAAGCTTGGGTTGTAAGCTTTGTAATTCTTTTGTGGGTATATATAAAAGAAGAGTTTTCTCTCAATTCACCTCTATTAGTGTGTGTTTATTCACAACACTGACCCTATGCGGAATTACACACAATAAGCAGGACAAGTCCTGTTACTGCTATTATGGAATTGAAACAGGCAATTACCAAATCAACCAACAATAATAAAATCCACAATATTAATTTAAAGGGAAATGTAAATTGCGAAAAATAAACCAATCACACAAAATTCAACACAATAATTTTGGTGACGAAGTGGAAAACTCTTCCGAGTAAAAAAACCACTCCGGGTATAGGCTACCACCCGAATCCACTATATAGAGAAAAACTTACAGCGATGGTCAATACCTATGGTGGCAACTCCACCGACTCAAGTACCTCAATACTGCAAGAACTCAAGGCAACTCCTCAATACTGCAAGAACTCAAGGCAACTCCTCAAGCCCGCGACCCACGGTTTTCTTCAGAACCTCTGAAGTCTCTGAGTAGATTATATCACCAATGACGCCGGAACTCCGACTACCAAACTTCCTCCTAAAGAACTCTAAAGGATTAGGGAATTTGGGTTAAGTTGTGTTGAAGGTTTATCAAAGATTTGATTTCACCAAACAAATAGAAGACATGAGATTCAAATAGTCTTCAAGGTGAAATCAAAGAGAGTTGAAAGCTTTAAGAGTATTTGGCTCAAGAGAAATATGCTTCAACTATTGAGAATGGCGGCTAAGGGTTATATTTATAGGTAGGGTGAAAAACTAGGGTTTTGCAGGCCAAAAACGCGTTCAGATGTGACTGGCGTTCGAACGGTTTATCGAACGCTTCACGAACGTGTGCCCACTGGAAAGACTCGTTCGAACGGCCATCGAACGCACAACGAACGGATGTTCTCTGGAATGATCTCGTTCGAACCCACCAAGAACGTGACTCGAACGTTTGCTCTCTGGAATGCTCCCGTTCGAACCCAATAAAGAACGTGCCACTAACACCACACGTTCGAACCCAAAAACGAACGCAGCACTAACGCAAATCGTTCGAACACTGCAACGAACGCACCACGAACGCATGTCTGATGCACAGCAGCCAGAAACCAGTCCAATTGCACAAAGATCTTCAAGGAAGATTACAACTCAATTGAACTTGTTTTGTCACGGACACATGCCAATAAAAATGGAACTCATAAAAACTCCACGAATGGTCTCTGGGAGATGGAGCTGGTCATGAAAAAATTGTGACCGACGATGGACACATGCCCAGTTGGCTAGGGAATCTGCAGCCTGATTTGCCTCACGAAAAATATAAGTCACTTGAGTAAACATAACCCGACAAATCTATTGAATACGAGCAATGACATAAGCATAACCCCACCTACTCGAATCACAGGAGCAGGCCCAAGCCGCAACCGTGGCTGAGTCTATTTCTACCTGGAGTTTAGAGTAACCTAGCTCGGCTGCCATCTCTAAGTCTTCACATAGACCCTTCAGCTCTACATAAATACTAGAATAATTACCCAGAAATCTTGCAAACCCAGCCAGGACCTAACCACTGCGGTCTCAAAATAAACCAGCCGCTGCGCTTATAGCTTATGTTCACGATATTTGGATCGGATTATAAATCTTTTGCTTTATAATGAAATGAAAGAAATTAATTATAAATGCGTTGGAATTTTTAGGTAATGGTGGTTAAAAAAAGAAAATAAAACCTAGCTAGTTATGTTAGGAAACAACTCCCAAGAACCCTTCTTTGACTCAAGATCAAACCCTAGGCCAACTGATTTCTCTCTTGTCGATTCAAGAAGAGGTTGCTTTCTTTCCTGCAAGTTAACAAAACCCAGGCTAACAAAATATCACATGCACACACAGCCAACAAATTACAGAAGCTTTTGGTAACAGGAAGATGATTGAAAGATTGAGAAAACAAAGGACGCACTACTTGAAGAATGCAGAAGCTTCTTGCTTCTTTCTTTATTAGGGATTTAAAGAATACAATAGATTGCTACACACTACAGGCTATTACTTCTGTTCTTATACTCATTAGCTAGGCCTTATCATAGACTTAGACACAGACAACAGAAACTCACCAAGCCTACAAATGGTCAATCACGGTCAAACAAACAATAAAGGATAAATTTGTAATCAACCACCAACAAACTCCACCTTGATTCCAAATCCCTACAAGAATCAGCTTCTTCTTTCTTCATTAACACACCCAGCTTTGAGCTTCTTCACATCCACACTCCCAATGCTTGCACAAAGGTCCAGAAACCTTGTAACAGGTAGAGGCTTTGTGAGGGTGTCAGCTGGATTCAACTCAGTCTTCACCTTTTGTAGCTTTATCAACCCTTTAGCCACTTCATCCCTTATGAAATGAAGCCTCACATCAATGTGCTTAGTTCTCTCATGATGCTTGGGATCTTTGGCCAAATCTAAAGCACTTTGGCTATCACACCAGACAGTGACCTGACTCTGTTCTACCCCAAGCTCATTGACAAGTCCCTTTAGCCAAAGAGCTTCTTTGACTGACTCTGTGATGGCCATATATTCTGCCTCCGTAGTTGATAAGGCAACTACATGTTGCAGAGAAGCCTTCCAGCTGATGGCACTGCCAAACAAAGTAAACACATATCCTGTAAGAGACCTTCTTTTATCCAGATCACCTGCATAATCAGAGTCTACAAAGCCAACCAAAGTCTCCATATCACCTGAGAACCTTTTATAAATCAGTCCTCTATTTACAGAACCCTTGAAGTATCTCAGCAGCCACTTCACAGCTTCCCAGTGTTTTCTTCCAGGATCTGCCATGAACCTGCTTACTAAGCTCATTGCATAAGCCACATCTGGTCTGGAACAAACCATAGCATACATTGTACTCCCCACAGCACTTGCATATGGAACATTCACCATGTAAGCTTTGTCTGCATCTTCCTTAGGGGACTGTTCTGTTGACAGTTTGAAATGTGCAGCTATAGGTGTAGAGACTGGCTTCTGCTTGTCCAGATTGTATCTCTTTAAGAACTTTTCAACATAATGTTCTTGAGTCAAGTAGATAGCTCCCAATCTCCTGTCTCTAACCAGCTCCATACCCAAAATCTTCTTAGCTGCTCCCAGGTCTTTCATTTCAAACTCAGAACTTAACAAAGCCTTTAGCTTCTTGATTTCTTCTATACTTCTACATGCAATTAGCATGTCATCAACATACAACAGTAAGTAGATCCACACATCATCTCCAAGTTTCTTGTAGTATACACAAGCATCAAACTTGCTTCTGTTGTACTTGACCCTTGCCATGAATTCATCAAATCTCCTATACCACTGCCTTGGAGACTGTTTGAGTCCATAAAGGGATTTTTGTAACGAACACACTTGTTCACCTTGGTTCACTTCATATCCCTCAGGCTGTTCCATTAGGATGTCTTCATCCAGCTCTCCATGTAAGAAGGCAGTCTTAACATCCATTTGCTCCAATTCCAGATCATAGGCTGCCACAAGAGCTATCAATACCCTGATGGAAGTGTGTTTCACCACAGGAGAGAACACTTCCTGATAATCAATGCCCTCTTGCTGTGTGAACCCTCTTGCTACTAATCTAGCCTTGAACCTCCATGGTTCTGCCTTATCAGTCCCTTCCTTCAACTTATAGATCCATTTGCAGCCTACAACCCTTCTGCCTTTTGGTCTTGGAACTAGCCTCCAGGTCTTATTTTTCATTAGTGAATCCATTTCTTCCTTCATAGCTTGAACCCACTGAATCTTATTCTGACTGTGTATAGCTTCCTTATAGTTCTTTGGTTCATCCAAAAACTCTTCAGCAACAGACAAGGCATATGCTATTAGATCAGCATATCCAAATCTGGTTGGGGGTCTGATTGCTCTCCTCTTTCTATCTCTGACCAACTGATAATCTTCATCTTCTTCTGACTCAGATACTGTTTGCTCAGTGTCTAATGTGGCTGTCTCAGGTTGTAATTCAGGTTGTGCTACCTGAGGTTCTGATTGCATCTTCAGCAGCTCCACCTCAACATTTGCATCTCCTGATTCTTCTGAGACTAAGGACTTTTCTGCGTCTCCTTTATCTTTCAACACAGCCCCTTCATTGAATACAACATCCCTGCTAATCACACATTTAGGTGGCTTTAGATCTGTAACCCATATTTTGTACCCTTTAACTCCATCTGGATAACCCAAAAACACCCCTTTAAGAGCCCTTGGTTCTAGTTTTCCCTGCTTAACATGGATATAAGCAGGGCAACCAAAGACCTTTAAATTTGAATAATCAGCAGGCCTTCCTGACCATCTTTCCTCTGGTGTTAATGCATCAATGGCTGCTGAGGGGCTTCTGTTGATTATATAGCAGGCTGTAACTACTGCCTCTGCCCAGAACTTCTTAGGAAGTTTGGAGTGAGTCAACATACATCTTACTTTGTCCAGGAGAGTCCTATTCATCCTCTCAGCAAGGCCATTTTGTTGAGGTGTATACCTCACTGTCTTGTGCCTTGCCACTCCACTGATTTTGCACAGTTCATCAAAGTCTTCATTGCAAAACTCTAGACCATTATCAGTTCTTAATCTTTTCACTTTCTTTTCAGTTTGATTTTCTACCAAAGTCTTCCAAACCTTGAAAGCCTCAAAAGCTTGATTCTTACTCTTCAACACAAACACCCAAAGCTTCCTTGAATAGTCATCTATTATAGAGATGAAATACCTAGCTCCACTCAGTGATGGGGTCTGTGCAGGTCCCCAAAGATCTGAGTGAATATAGTCTAAGGTGTCTTTTGTTCTCTGCAATCCAGTCCCAAACTTAACCCTTGTGGACTTCCCAATGACACAGTCTTCACAAAACTCCAATGATTCCAGCTTATCTTCTTTAATTAATCCCTGCTTCCACAGTTCCCTCAGACCTTTTTCACTTATATGAGCTAACCTCAGATGCCACAACCTAGTCTTGTCTAGAATTGACCATTCTGATATACTCACATCCCCAACAACTGACTCCCCTTGCAAGGCATACAAACCATTCTGCCTAGTACCTTTCATCACTACCATAGATTCTCTTAACACCCTCATGACTCCATCTTTGGCCACTATAGTGTATCCAGATTCATCTAACATACCCAGAGATACCAAGTTCCTTTTTAAATCAGGAACATGTCTTACACTTGTTAGTTCTGTCACTGTACCATTATACATTTTAATCTTAACAGATCCTATGCCTGTCACCTTGCAGGCATTGTTATTTCCCATCAAGACTTTTCCACCATCAATACATTTGTAAGAACTAAACAATTCTATAACAGGGCACATATGAAAGGAACAACCAGAATCTAATATCCACTGACCTTCCATTTTGTTGTTGGTTACAATCAACAGGTCAGCAGATTCATATCCACCATCTGAGTCTGCATCTGCTACAGCAGCATCCCCTTTCGAATCGTTCTCCACCTTAGTCTTGCCTTTGTTCTTCTTAAGGTCAGGGCAATCTCTCTTGAAATGTCCCTCTTTATGACATTGGAAACATTTCAAAACAAGATTCTTGTTTCTTGACTTAGACCTTCCCATCTTTCCCTTCTTATTTCTATTTTCTGTTCTTCCCCTTACAGTCAGTCCTTCACCAACATCTTTATCCAGGGCTTCATTCCTCTTCTTCAAATCTTTTGATTTCAGGGATGACTTAACATCTCTCATGGACAATGTCTCTCTGCCATACAGCAAAGTATCAACAAAATGCTCATAGGAACCTGGTAAGGAACTCAGCAGTATGATTGCTTGATCCTCATCACTGATCTTTACATCAATATTTTCCAGGTCTAGCATTATCTTATTGAATTCATCCAAGTGATCGTTAATTGAGCCCCCTTCCTGCATGGACAAGGTATACAACCTTTTCTTGATATAGAGTCTATTGGCTAAAGACTTCTTCATATATAGTTCCTCCAACTTCTTCCACAAGCCTAATGCTGTCTTTTCATGAGATACCTCCCTCAAGACTCCATCTCCAAGACTCAAGATGATGGCACTATGAGCTCGGTTAAGGATGTCTTTAAGTTTTGCAGCATCACTTGTCCCTGCAACTACTTCCTTTGGGTCATCTTCAATTGCGGCCTCAAGCCCTTGATGAACAAGAATAGCCCTCATCTTGAGCCTCCACAGATTGAAGTCATTTTCTCCATTAAACTTCACCACTTCAAGTTTATGTTGTGCCATTGTTTATGATCTGATCTTGGATTGAAGCTCTGATACCAATTTGTTAGGAAACAACTCCCAAGAACCCTTCTTTGACTCAAGATCAAACCCTAGGCCAACTGATTTCTCTCTTGTCGATTCAAGAAGAGGTTGCTTTCTTTCCTGCAAGTTAACAAAACCCAGGCTAACAAAATATCACATGCACACACAGCCAACAAATTACAGAAGCTTTTGGTAACAGGAAGATGATTGAAAGATTGAGAAAACAAAGGACGCACTACTTGAAGAATGCAGAAGCTTCTTGCTTCTTTCTTTATTAGGGATTTAAAGAATACAATAGATTGCTACACACTACAGGCTATTACTTCTGTTCTTATACTCATTAGCTAGGCCTTATCATAGACTTAGACACAGACAACAGAAACTCACCAAGCCTACAAATGGTCAATCACGGTCAAACAAACAATAAAGGATAAATTTGTAATCAACCACCAACAAGTTACAATATTAGTGTCTGCACTTTCCTTAATAGGCATGTTTATCCTTACACCTGTTGATTATCACAAACAATTTGTTGATGAGTTGTTAATTAATGTATAGTAAGCTTGTTTATTTAATTCTACTCGATGGGATCCAAAGATCATGTCCTGCAGCGCTGGTGTTTGGAACAAAAGCTAGCAGTCCTGTAATTACTCATAATTAGTAGCAACTCTATTAAAAAAACCTTTGCAATAAGTTAGTTCTTAACTGAACTAGAAACAGCCATCAATGCTTCAATTGGTAGCTGCCCTGTTAATTCAATCATTGACTGATGCAGCTGTCAAAATATATGTCCGGTATCGTTTCTCCCCAGTTGGGTCTCTGTTGTGTTATGATTAAGTGGAACTCAGCATCTCAACTGTCAACATAATTAGAAAATTACTTCTATGCTTGAACGCATTGCTAAATTCTGTACTTTAAGTTTGTTTAAAACAAGAGAGTGTGTGTGTGTGTGTATGGTGTCCTTAAGGCGCATGAAAAGCAGCTAATTGCTTATCCACCTACATTGAGTACTAAATACACAAATTATTGTTTATCAATTTCCTTACTGGGAAATAAAAACTATACTTGAAAGAGCGAAGAATCAGGAGGCATGCAAGAACCTAACCCAATGAGATATGCTAGGGATCCCCCCCATTCACAACAGTTAGCATGTAATAACCAGAAGGTGCAACTTTATAATCAGGAGGCGCCTCCAAAACAGCACTCACCAGTCCACTTTTAGCCCTCTTCATACTCTTGCACCTGAGCCTCGACATCCTCTGATTCATCGAAATGGAATGCGTTGTGAAAGAAGGTGCATATGCAGTGAACTCAACATCGCTTGGCCTCCTCTCCATCCAAAACTCAACATTAAACTCTCCTCCATAAGCACCATCCAAGCTGCTATCATGGGATATCCATACATTACCTGGCCTTTTGTTATGGTACTGCCTATCTATATAATGCAGGACAAATGCTTGTAGCCTTGGTTCGGTTGGGTGTAATTGTACCTATAGTTAGGATTACCACCAGCTTCTAAGATCCTGCCGTCAGGTAAAAGTATAGCTGATGAGTGATCCAATCTAGCTATTTTTGTAGACGCTAGGACTGAAATCTTCTGTCTAATGTTTTTCTTGGTTTGTAGAGGCATGGTCGGAGAGAAGGCTCAGCTGCATTGTTCCATCCAGCGGAACCACGTTTGGCGCCGTTGATGATCAAGATATGACCTGTTGGGAGAATCAACATGTCATTTTAGAGACGTGGCTCTGGCATGTGTTCCATTTTCCAAACGTATTTGCTCCCTGTAATCACCATTCTCCCGCAAGAGTTTAGTCCTTTCAAGTATCTCCCTTCGCTCGCGGCGCCATGAGCTCCAGAGGCTGCACCTCCACTCACCATCACTTCCGCCTTTTGGAAGTTGTTTGTGTGGTCGAAAGGGAGAAGTACCGATGAGCCTGAGCCTGGGTAGTTTCTTGATCCGTCCCCTGGAATTCGAGGAAAGTGCTTGACTACCCTGTTGCGTCTGTAATTGAAAAGGATTGAATCCCGATTGGCGAAAATGAAAAAATTACCATCCGAGGAAAGGTGAAGGAAGGGATAGAGGTTGTTTCCTCCAGCACTCCTTTCATAAGTTTGTTGCAAAAATGGAAGATCAAAAGACTTGTCTCTGGAGGAAAGTTAAGGTAGAAATTCGTAAGTGAATGACCCTCTCCCACCTACAAGGATTATCCGATCATTCGCGGGAAGCATACCAACGGTCATCGGATTGTAACTGATTTGACTGCTTCCAATCGCACTGACCATTTTCACAAGGATTGAAATATCTAATCCTGCGTGAACCACGTACTGCTATGTCCACCACTTTGTAAAAGTGTCCCGTTGCTCAAGAAAGATCCCGAAGAGCATGTTGTGCTCAACAGAATGAGCATAACAAGACCTGTCTTCTAAGTCATTACGGGTAGCGGGGACGGAGTCCGTACCCTGATTGGCCGACACCCGTTTGATCAAACATTATCACAGTGTCGTGGTGAGTTAATGCCATATGCATAGCCACCACGCCGGTGTTGCTAAGGAGGAGCTGCCATTTTCCTTGTGCCCCTGAGCTGCACCATTAACTCGCACATAATGCAGTGATAATAAGAAGGCGGTGATCGTGAATTTGGTAAGGAAATGCAAGTGTTCCTTGCCCGCCATTTTCGTGTTGTAGGCTGAGACTGGTGGGGCGAGTGAGTATATATAGAAGCTCATATTTGGTTCAGGCTGATTATAAATCTATGCATTCAAGAGACGTGTTAAACCTAAAATGGAGTAAAGAAATTCGCAAATGGATCTTTTTGTGAGCGAGTTTTATACCGAAGATCAATATATTCATGCTTATAAATTTACGAGTTTCTGTGCTGCATGCTTCTTCAGCACACTGCTCTACCATCTCGCTAGCACAGATAATGTTCAATGTATATGCAGCCAAATTAATCCACGAAGCTTAAAATTACTGCTGGTTTCAGGATATAATTAGCAATAATAAGTGACAGGATTTTCGCTTCGACTCTAAATCAACAGGGTAATGCACAACGTAATGGAAAATTTTAAAGCAAACTGCATGAGAATGATAATTACATTTACAATTAGGATGATGGTCAACAAAGATTATTTAGCCAAATGAAGAGCCAGCTATCGTGTGGCCTATAAATCCTATAACTTGATATAGCTCATCGAATACGTATGAAGTAGCAAGAACATTTTCATGAAGGAGCAAAAACCAGAACTATGTACACATCAAGATGGGCATCTCTATCGAAGGAACCATGGGAGATATGATTCGGCAGCCAGTCATCCAAAGCTGAAATCCCCGGCCAAAGAGAAACTAGGTAATAACTTACAATCTTGCGTTTGCAGCGGCATCAAAAAAATTCAGAGGAGTAGTGCCAGTTAGTAGAGTTTTATTCGGGTCTGGATGGTGCTCCGGCAAATGGGGCATAATTCTAGATCTTGTCCACACTCACAGCAAGTCTGCAAATTAATAAATTCATGAGCCCACGCTGCTAACTATTCTTCAATAAGAAAGCACAGGAATGCATAGGTGTGTACCTGGTGACCACAACCAAAGGCCATATCCTTCGGATCAATGAGGCATATAGGACAAACCTATCGGAGTCACAGCAAGAAAGATACAAAATGTTAGTTATGACTAAACAAATAAAAGACACTCAAATTACTGTCAGATCAAATGTTATAAGGGAAGAATGCAATCAGATGTTAATTCTTGGTAATCTAAGGGAAGAATGCTTGTACGTGATTATCAGAAGTAGAACTAGCAGGTGGAGCAGTGCCGAAAATTTTATCATGTCTACCCGAAGGAGCACGTGGACGAAAACTACTTGACCCTGAAGTTTTCGGAGTGTTAAGAGAAGCTGAACCATATTGAGGAGGGGGGAGAGAAACCCTGTCAATAGCCTTCCCTCTTCGAGCACTGATTGAGACAAAAAGATCCAATGAATACCAATTAAAGCTATACCTCGGCCATGGTAGTAAAACATCAGGAGCGATGCTTAGAATAGTAAAATTGTTACCCCAAAATATTGAGTTCTAGTGTCGCTTTGTACTGAGCAGGTATCTCCATTAAGGCTGCAAGAGCAAACTCAGCTTCTTTTCTGGACCGGTCAACATTCTTTGACATAATTTCCGTGAAATTTACAAACTACAGAAGAAAAGTAAGACGGATTTCTCAAATAAGGCAAAGATACAAGGGATAGAATTGCAAATAGAAAATCATTTGGCCACCTAGATATACTTGCCTGAAAGTTATCAAATGCTCGAGCAGGAATATTATCATCAAATTCCCTCATCATGTCCCATGGCCCATCTCCAACCCCAACTAATATAATCGACAAGGGGTACTCACTGGAAAACAACAACATGTCAGGAAGGGGTTTGGAAAGAAAAGATCATCATAGAATAATGTAAACTGAAATACTCACCTTGCTTTTACAATGGTTTCAACAGTTTTCTTTTCTTGTGGGCTCATTTGGCCACGCTCGGTATCTACACTTCTTGTCACCTGTCAAGTTGTCAACCCAGTTTGAATAATAGCATAGAGAGTTTAAACATTGAAATAAGAACCAGGAAGCTGGGTGTAATTGCACTTTTGCACCAAGCAGCAAATAGTTTTATATTTTCTAGCAATTATAACTACCTAGCACCGATGTAATAGGTAGTTAGTGACAATGAATTCATCCAAGTTTTTGGTTCATTTTTCCATTTAGAATGTCATTGAAACAAAACCCCTGGAATCATATCAGTTTATAAACTAAAGGAGAAAAAGTCAGTTGTGGACCTCATGGCATAGACTATAGCTTTTAAGGGATAATCAAGGAGCATATAACAAAGAAAGTTCACCTGCCCATCAGCTATTATCACTAAAACATGGTATTGGCCCCCACTTTGCTCAACAATAGTTATGGCCATTTCAATGATAGGGGCAAATGATGTCGGTCCTGTAAAGAACAGAGGAAGGGAAAAACGAACAAACAATAATAAAACACCATTAAGAGAACAAAAGCAGGAACAAAAAAAAGAAAGAATTGAATAAAATTGCAACCTGCAAGTCGTAGGTGAGGAACCAATTCTCTATATCGTCTCAACACTTCTTCAAATCCATTACAGAATTTTTCATCCGGATAGAAACTGAACACTTCTTGATCATGAGTTGAAGCTGCAATTCATAGAATCATTTTTAAAACAAATTACCAACTGGCCATAATAATATAAGAAGTCAAAGCAAAACCACTTAAATAATAAAAATAAAAATAAAACGAGAAAAAAGAAAATGAAAGATGAAAAGGAGGAAGAAATACCATCACCAAATCCAAAACATGGAATTAAGTTATCCTCATCAAAGGAAGACAATGTTTTTCCAATAATAGATATTGCTTTCTCATAGGGATTTTGCTCATCCCCAATGTGATGTAGACTTTTCCGTTGGAATGATCTTGTACCTATTAACAGACCAAGTTAAGTATATTTCACGATAGTGGAAAAAGAACTTATAAACACCAAGACAAGGTAAAACCTGTCCACTCATTGCTCTTCGTGAAATCAATACCAACAATGAGATTTGATGATTCCAGTCCAGCGCGCACCAGTGCATCTGTAACCTGTGGGTATAGACAAGAATTTGGTTGAGTAAAACAAATAAAATGAAATCACTATCATTGATAAACGGCCAACAGTGAGTGAAATTCAATTTATTTGCCAGAAATGATGGCACGATGAGTTAGGAAATCTATGCAGTCAGCCAGTCAGGAACAAACAATTAGCTGAAACATAATGATGATGCAAAATGAGCCTTTTTACACTATTGTAACCTCCTTCGAGAAGCCATAGTAGGGAAAGCCTCGTGCGCTAAGCCATCCTTTTATAAAGATGATGCAAGAAGACTAAGAGTAACAAAAATTCTTCTTTACTTTCTAGATTCTTGTACCTTGAAAACAACTTTAGTGTGAAATGGCGGTATACAACAAAAATTTCATTCTCATGGGGAAACTGGGCATCCTGCTGATATCCAGGAACTATACTATTTAAGCTTACTGAGAGAAGAAGAATTTGGACATACCTGCTCCAGGTTATTATAATCGTCGTCTATCTTGGAGTACTTCCGCTCCAATTTCCTTTTCAATTCTGGGGCCTGATCACTGTAGCTTCGAGATGGAGGGGCATAATACTGCTGTGGTGCATACTCTTGACTTGGTTGACTATATGGCTGCTGTGGATAGTTGTGATGATCCCACGAATCTGAAGTAGACCTAAAAGAAGGCTGCCGTGAACTTAACCGTCTTGAAATTATCCCACCCATCAATTCTATAACCAAGAGATATTCTGCAACATCCAACCAAAATGAACACAAGTAAGTGAACTGAGCTGACCATAACAATAAAGACCTTAAGCAACTTCAAGGTTATAAACCCAAGTTGACCGCAGAAATAGACTCTCAATGATACCATGTACAGCATACTTGGCGACAACTGAATTAACAGAAAACTACTCCAACTTCTGATGTTAATTGGAAAATTTTCTAATTTTTTGCATCCACTCTTCACCATATTGGAAAATTTAAATGCCGAGGAATATTTTCTCAATTGCAATTAGCCAAATCAAGCACTTGAAGCGTGACCACAAGAAGTGAAATCAGTAATGTATAATGTGAATGCAAATTAATTTCATAGTTATTAAAAATATAAATCCAAAAATTACAAAAAAAAAAAAAAAAAAACTTTATAAAGTCCAGGTATTATTAAGAATAATAGATAAAATTTAGACTTTTTTCCCCAATAATCCAAAAGTGATAGTAGAGCAAATACTGTCAAAATCTAAAATTAAAATGACTTCTTGCAAGACTTGAGGAACAGACTCCCACCCCCACCCACAAAAATAAAAAATAAAATGTAAAGGCTATCCCAATAAATGCATTACCTCTAAATAAACCAAGATTGCCAAAAAGATCAGATCTTTATCAGCATTTCAAGAAAAAGGTGAAAAATCCAGCAACCACTCTATCCAGTAGTTAAGATCTAAAGTAATTTGGCAACTAATAAACAGTAAGTGAAAAAATGACAGATATAATCTTATTTGAACAATACATGAACATTAAGTTGAGCATACCTCAGTAAAAAGTGCTGAGATTCTGCAACATCTTAAGATAGACTTGTCTTGAGAGTCAGGATCTGGATAGAGGTGAAGTTGGTGTCAGTTGGCGGATAAGTCCATGTTGGTTTGGGGATTCAGGGAAGTTTCCTTCTTTTGCTTACAATACTACTCGTTAACACCTGATTATTTTGTCTTTCTTGATTGTGACAGCCCTACTCCACTGGCCAGTCCGGCTACCTACCCTACGCCTCTCACTCTATGAATATATCTACTGTTGGTAAGTATAAGTATAATGTACATTCTAAAATGTGTATAAATCATTTGACAGTTGGACGAATTTTGATAATATAAGATTCGTGATCTTAATTTGAAATTTAAAGATGCAATCCTTGTTTAGAGTCTATACTAAATTTAAAATTTATATTATAATTTAATACTATTCAAGTATTAACTCGAAAATTTACTTATTCTATTCTATCAATTTTTAAATAAAACTCTTTGTTGAAAGCCTATCAAATATTAACTTCGGAAATCTACTCTATACAGTACTAATATACGAGATTATTCGTCAATTTAAAAACTTAAAAACTCAAAAAAATAAGGTAAATTCTGAGAATTTAAATATTAAAAAGCTCAAACTCACGCATTCAATATTTCTAAACATGAGTCCACCGATAAACTATTAGACGAGAAGTAATGATATACATACTTAAACTTTTAATTAAAATTTTTATACCCCTCTCACTGTATTTACAGTGAACTACAGTAATTCACTGTAGCTACAAAATTTTAAGTAAAACTTTAAGTAGTTAGAAATCATGCTCGTTTGAGTTCAAAAAGAATCTCGAATTTATTAAAGTTGCTTAAGATTGCAGCAGTAATTGATTCTTAAGTTTCCTACAAGTTTATGCATATATATACACATCGGTTGATAAAAATGTTTATATTTTTCTTGTTATGTTATGTTCAAAAATTTTCTTTTATTTTGTCTTCGTTTTGTGCATTTTTTTTTTTTTTTTAAAGGGGCCAACAGATTCAAATAAGTATCACATATCTATAAGAACATAAATATTTAAACAAAAAAAAAAAAAAGGGACCAATTTTGAATAATAATTGACAGTCATATATTTCTGGGTCTTCTGCGGTCCTGCCTGCACATGCATTCATAAATTTTGCATTTGCCAAGAAGAGGCCTCTACATTAAAATTTAAAAAAACAAAAACAAAAAAAAAAAAAAAAGTGTTAGCAATTACTGAAAAATTTTTCAATATGTCATCGTTTTATGCATTTTTTGGCTACAACTGTTATTGTAACTGAATGGCAAGTGTAGCAGCAACAAGGCAAATATGAGTTTTCCTGTGTATTTTAGCCCGGACGCTATTTCCATATCCAGGTTCCAGATCTTCAATTCTCGTCTCTAGTGGCAATTAATTTCCAATCAAAACGTTATAGCAAATTTGCTAGAGCAAGCTCAATTAGTGGAATAGCAAAATTTTGTTCCATTGAAATTGATTGAGCTATTCAAGAACCTCTCAGGTCGAATTTTCCTAATATTCCGGATGTGTTGCTATTGCTTTTCTATTAATAAACATTAAACACACTTGTTCCGCAATCTTCGGTAGTTTCCCTAGGGACTGGTGATGGTGATGGTGATGGTGCTGGTGGATGAAGTCTCAAAGCTTCCTTTAGAAATAACTTCAGAAACATCAGTTCCCCGAGATCCCCTTCTTCAACTCTCTCTTTTCCTTTAACAACTTGTCTTACTTCATTTTGTGTCTTCTCATTGGCCATTGCGAATGGATTCCTAACAAGCTCGGTCAACGTCCCTACCAGCGTGGCTGAAGATGTATCAGTCTCCTATGTCCTAATAATAATTATATAAGCTTGAAATGATTAGGAAAGTAAATGAAGACAGAGGAGAGATTTAGAAGAAGCATTGAGCATACCTTGAGGAGGCTCTTAATTTGTTCATTGGTTAGTGCCCTTGACTTGACTCGAGATAAAATAAAATTGTATTAAATCCCGACTGATTTTTTGAATCATAAGGAAAAATTATTTTGAATTATAATAAATTTTTTATTTAGATTGATTTTTCTCCCCAAATTTCATATCGTTTAGTATGAGATCTTGAATTCCGATTCAATTTTAGGATTTCTGCATACATTAAATAACAAAGACATAATGAGTAACAAAAGTAGGGATTAGTAAAATCTAAATTATTTTATAACCCTTATTTTCTCATGATTCGAACTTGGATGACCAACAAATTAAAACTATTTTTTGGGTGCTAAACTAGCCCAATATTCTATTAAGCTAAATTAATAGAATTAGGAACTGGTAGTTCGTTGCCAATTATTAGGATAAATTTTCAGCAGGACCGCCTTTGAGATCCTAGGGATCTAAGGTAATTTTTACATTCTGTCACACTTAATCATAGTAGATTATTATAATATTAAAATTTCAAAACCCTTATCCGTTAATTATTTAAGAATTATAATAAAAAAAATTGAATCCATGGGCCGATGTCTCGTCCGCCTAGCCAATGGCGGGCCTTGATTTCCGGCAATTGTGGTTTCTGGGTGTGATACTTTATTTTTACATATTTAAAGATCTCGAGTATTAATTAGCCTACTTGATTGATTATTTTAACACAATATTTCATGGGAGATGACAACTTTCTGTTGTTGTTTTCGATATATAACACTTATTTAGATTCTATAATATCCCATTAATCCATTGACCTAAAAAATTAGGACTTTTTATAATTTTATCCTTATGTACTACTATATTAAGTTGATAAGTGATAGTTTATTTTTTTAATTTTTTTTTTTTTATTATTTATAAATTTAGTATTAACAAAAAATTACGGAAATAATACAAATATAGCAATTTATTATTTCTTATACTCTCTTGTAGGTGCTCAGATTTATCCTTACAATCAGGAACACGTGTCGACATGCAGTTGAATCTACATCGACATGTCGACAGAAGTCCAATAGGATGGTGACACTTATCATGGTACTACAATGTTAGTAGAATGAGAGGTCAGGCTGACCCCCATAATCCGAAAACTTCCGAAGAATCTAGGATTTGATCGGATAGGTTAAACCTCAAACTCGGAGTTACGTCACTCCTAGGCCATTTCACTCTGGAATTGAGAAACTTTGAGCTCAGTCTAGTCTAATCTAAACCTATTTCGAAGAGGACTCACTCTGGAACCCAGCATAGTGTATCAGAAGTATTCTGACCTCGATATCAGTACTCCAAAGTATATGATGTCACATTTATCATCATTCCAGATTAGTGGACTTTAATGACAATTCACTTATCTTAACATACAAGCATGTTTTATCATGCATAATAACATGTGTAATTACACATAATACCATAGTATAGCATGTATCATGTCAAGTGTACATCATGCATATGGAATACAGTTCAATTAAGAAGTGAAAGATTTTAACATACGAACACACACGTGTGCAGGCCCAACACATTGGATCTCTAGAAAAAAAACTCAGAATTTCATTGGACTTCAAAGGTCAGACTAGCGAATTGAAGATAATTGTCACACATGTCCCCTTAAGTAGGGTAGGGGTGAGACGGAGTCGAAAATCCGACAGAGTTTCCCCTAAAAAATGAATTATCCCTCCCTATAAAATAATACTCAAAAATAATCTAAACAACATTATCATATATATATATATATATATATATATATATATATATATATGATCTCCATGATCCATCTCAAAAGAATAATCCACAATAAGATGTATATACATCAAGGTATCAAAATAATCCACGCAGAGAAGACATATCTAGATCATCATCTCAAAATATAATCAAAGACACTCTATTGTTGGCACAACCTTTACTACTCGCATGATATGATGAAGAAAACAACAAATGACAAAAGGAATAATATACTAATCTTCTTAACATGTAAAATTAAAGAAATGAGTAAGTCCACGCTTAGTGCAATGGATCACAGCGTAGTGTTGTGGACAAACAAGTAACAATGTGCATCAAATAAGTCTTTCATAATACAATAAATACATAAATCTGTAAAGTGACGTATAAAACCTTTCATAATCATTTTATGAAAATCATTGTACGGGCCAAATTTGGGCCCAAGGGTAAAATCGACATTCTACCCCAGGGCCAACCACAAAGCCCGAAGTCCATTAGTGAGTCCGGCCCGAAAGTAAAATATCAAACCAAGAGGTCTCAAGAGCTAAAGCCCATTATCATCAAGAGAACCAACAGACACCAGTTACCAGATCAAGAGAAACCTAAACTCATAAACATCATCATAAAGTCGACAGTTTCTAGAGATAAACAACAATAATAAAATCATCAGTTACCAGACATAAATCATCCATTAAGTCACCAGTTTCAATGACTCCAACGGGTAGAAGAGAGACCCCACATCAGGGGGCCTATAAAAGAGAAGAGCCAAGACATAGGAAGGGAGAGCACTACTTCTTACCACCCGAGAAGTCACAAAGCTATGCCCTCACGGCAACCAAATAGAGATTAAGGTATTACTTCAAACCTTATTCTCCCACTATCGTCTTTATTTAGACTACTGACTTGAGCGTCGGAGTGCCCCCGGTACCCACCACACCGGTGGGCAGTACTCCCGCTCACTCTACCTCTGTTTTGCAGGATCGCTAGTGCCCCCTCCCTACAAATTCTCAATTGTGGACCTCGGGCGAAAACCATCGTCTAAAGTTTGGCGCCCACCGTGGGGCCCTAGCGATTCTTAGCATGCAAAGATTTCTCCATCTACGATCATTTTAAACACTCATACTCGTAAGACGACACACAACGAGCAGACTCCAGATCTTATGATCATCAAATTAGCCATCCTTTCACACATAACGATCCATAGGTTGATTGTCATCAACCTCTTACTACATGTGAAATGATGGTCATTTTCCTTAGAATGCATGGATTGCCTTCAGCTCCATACTACGTGATTGGGTTGTCTCTTATGGACTTCTATGAGGAACAAGTACTTGGCATGAAGACGATGTCCCAATCGACAATACCCGAATGAAGTCTTGGCGTGGATATCCTAGTCAACATTACCAGGCTCATCTTCCAATCAAGTTTTGCAGTCATAATGTGTGGAGCATGCATGAAGAGTTACGAGCCCCCATTCCATTCCACACTCCATTCCACATGCATATCACACGTAGCACAAGCTCCAGAAATCATGTGATTTCCAATCAAGAATGAAGCATATAATCTTCACAAGCAATTTCTTTCTCTCCCTCAAAAATCTCTGATGAAAGTTTACAAAGCTCGCTTAGAACGGATGAGGTTACTGACAATCAAAGGTATTCCTAATGACATTCGTTGGATAATTGAAGCACGAGTCTGATTGGCAGGTGAGTCTTCTGACTCTTTTATTTCACATCTGTCTGGCTTAGGAAAGAGCACATATGCTAAAAAGAGAAGAGCCAAAAAATGTGTGTTTGTTATAAATGTGCTCGCATATTTTGTAATACTCGTTGTCGTTCTTGAGGAATGGTGTCTGATAACCGCGAAGATAAGATTAACTTCATTAAGGATGGCTTGAGTAAGGAGTCTTTGGATGACATATCTAAAACTCTTGAGACGCGTCCCAGTGGATGTGTGTATCATGAAATTCGCATGTTATATGCACAATTCCAAAAGGAAAGACAACTGTTAAGTCTCAGGAATCTGACTCAAAAAGACCATGTTTGCCAATTTATAAGAAAATTGGATGGGAAGCTTATCTCTGACGCATAGACGTCAATCAAGTCGTTACTTTTCTTGTAAATATTATATCTCTTTGTCTTTTCTTAATAATTGTGATTTGTTTTGTTGTTTTCTTTTATTTTCTCCGACAGGATCCAGACCTTTTTGACTATCACGATATTATTTCGCTACTAATCGTCCTCTGGAAGATACTTGTGCTATTTTTACTCACCCTTTTCAGGTTCTATAAATTCAGCCCGTCATTGCACTTTTGAAGGCATCCAGAGTTGAGAAAGAAATACATATAAAAATGGAAGCCACTTCAAGAAGACGAGTTGAAAACATCTGTGTGTTTTGCGGTAGTAGTGTTGGTACTAAACCACAATACGTAGAAGCAGCACAGGAATTGGGTCGAGTCTTAGCTGCAAAGAATATGCACTTAATATATGGCGGAGGCAATCTCGGACTTATGGGATCGTTTCAAAGGCTGTACAGGAGGGAGGCAGTCACGTTTTGGGAATCATCTCAAAACCCTTGGCAGAGGCAAATCTTATTGGATCATCAAACGGAGAGGAACTGATCGTGCCAGGTATGTCTGAACGACTGGTAGAAATGATTAACCGTGCTGATGCTTTTATCGCTTTGTCAGGTGGCCTGGGTACATTGGAGGAAATTTTTATAGTTCTATCTTGGGCGAACCTGAACATACACCAGAAACCACTTGGACTGTTTAATGTTGATGGATTTTATGATTTTTTTTGTGTGTTTCTTGATGATACTCGGAGAAATGGGTTCGTGTCAAAACCTATGAAAGAACTCATCTTTACTGCCAGAACTGCTCCGGATCTAATAGACCAACTCATAGCCTATGAACCACAAGTTGACCCTATCCTTTCAAAGATAAATTGGTCCGAGAACGATCGTGGTAAGAGACGTAGGATTAATCTGGATCTTAACCTTTAATTTCCTGTAGAATTTCAGCTAACCAGATATTATTTTCTAAACTCTTATTCTACTTTTTAAGATATTGGGGACAATGTCTCATTTAGGTTTGGGGGAGGGAATTAGTTGATCAATACCTTGTTTTTAGTTTGTGTGTTATTTTAATTTTTAGTACAAAATTTTTCGAAAAATACAAAAAAAAATTAGAAAATTTTCAAAAATTATAAAAATATTTTGCATTTTTATTTGACTAAAAAGGTGAAATTGGTAAGAGATAGCTGAGTAAGGAGTTTCCACTCCTGAGACGTATCTCAAGCCTATTTCGAAACAAGTTAATTTTTGTTTATTTCATTTTGAATTATTTAATTTGTGAATTCTCCTTAAAACGGACTAAAATGGATCTTCATATGCTCAGTTGACAGGTATTATCAACATATATAGTAAAATACGGACATAAGCTAAAATTGAAAAGTTTGTAATATTCAGTGCTCTAGTTTAATTGGAGGAAACATCTCAAAAAGCAATTGAGTAAAAAAAAAATCTGAGATCCGAGTTATTAAGTCTGTAAGGGTGTTTTAACACCTAGTGCCCTAAAGCCAACTGGTTTGGGAGTCAATGGCCCAAAGCTCGTTACATGGATCGAAGATGCTGCAAAAATATATATATATCTGAAGTCTGAGTAATTAAGTCTGTAGGCTATGAGTTTCCTATGGGTCAAAGCTCGTTACATGGTTCTTATAGTCTGTAGGCTATGAGAACCAACAGACACCAGTTACCAGATCAAGAGAAACCTAAACTCATAAACATCATCATAAAGTCGACAGTTTCTAGAGATAAACAACAATCATAAAATCATCAGTTACCAGACATAAATCATCCATTAAGTCGCCAGTTTCAATTACTCCAACGGGCAGAAGAGAGACCCCACATCAGGGGGCCTATAAAAGAGAATAGCCAAGACATAGGAAGGGAGAGCACTACTTCTTACCACCCGAGAAGTCACAAAGCTATGCCCTCACGGCAACCAAATAGAGATTAAGGTATTACTTCAAACTTTATTCTCCCACTATCGTCTTTATTTAGACTACTGACTTGAGCGTCAGAGTGCCCCCGGCACCCACCACACCGGTGGGCAGTACTCCCGCTCACTCTACCTCTGTTTTGCAGGATCGCTAGTGCCTCATCCCTACAATTCTCAATTGTGGACCTCGGGCGAAAACCAGCGTCTACAATCATAAATCTCATTTCTTATAAATTCTGCATAAAACTATTGTGCATAAAAAAAAATTGTTCATTTATCTATAAATATGCACACTCGTGATAATACGACAAATCTGGCAACATAGGGCATCCCCACGATAATATCTGACATCCGGAGCAAAACTAGCAACATGATACCTCGTCTCACGAAAAATAATCTAGCACGTATATGTACACGGAGTGCATCCTAACATAAAAGGCATTTCTAAAATACATATTTATGTATCTCAAAAACCATGCAAACTTTCTCATATATTATAAACTCATGATTTCAACATAATCAATATTCGATTCATTCTTTTATAGAAGAATATAAACTTTCTAAAAACTAAATCATTTATGCATTACCTTGAAAATTCATTTAAGAAAACATACATAATTATATACTTTGAAAAACATCAATGTTACAAGCTTATTCATGCATCATGTGAGCTGACTGTTGATAAAGAAACTACACAGCAAGATCGTCCCCGCCAACGTTATCTCGATCACCTAAATAGACATAAAAATTTACAATAAGGAACATAATCCTAACTAGAGTAGATGACAGAAAATGCAAGAAACCTGATTTAAACGCTCTCATAATTCTAATGAGATTTCGGCAGAGTTCCGTCTACAATACGGACTTCCACCATACAATTCATCATCATCAAACTTACAATCATATTCGATTCGCAACACACATAATCACGAATCAATTCAACATCATTAGCCCAAATCCCGGGAACACACTAACTTCCCGCACATATTCCTACTCAACCATATTTTTCGATTAAATCTGTAATTCATTTACAACCTCACAACAATCATTCATATAGTTCAAGCAAGTAATTTAATCACACTTTAAAGCTAAATATGTTCCGAAACACATAACACACATAAATTATATGAAAATCGAGATTTGGAGGTCTGTTACTACTCGAAAGGGTCGGAACAACGCGGAAGGGAACTCAGGAGATCGGCGGTGAAAAATTGCACGACGTGTGGCTTCCATGTGCGGCCTAGAGAGGCGGTGCGTTGGCCTAACGCGTCGCTACTTAAGGCGTGCGTGAGTACCACGCGCCAGCCGGAATCTGGATTTTCTGACTGCCGAGTGTGCGTCTTCCCCTTCCGATTCCAATACCGCTAATGGTTTGTCAATCAGAGTTCAGGATCAACAGGAAATCGAGAAAAACTATTAAAAGCTTCTTATTGAAAAATCGGTGAAAATCGACAGTTTCCCGCGATAACACCACCATCAAAATGTTCCTCTCGTCGATCGAGCTCTACGTTTTCCCTAAAAGAGGTCGAGATCTGCTCCGAATCGGACAGATCAGGACCAAAACTCTATCTTTTCTTTCTTTTCTCTCCTTTCCCTCACCATCTGTTTCTTCTCGCGATTTGCTTCTGTGAAATTGAAAACGTGATGCAAAAGTTTATATATTACAATGGCAAATATCATTTGCCTCCCCTCAACTTATTTATTTTATCATTTTTAATAAAAAAAATTTGCAAACCCAACATTTAAGCTCCTAAATTCCAACACACCCCTAATTAATAAATTAAAACATGAAAAAATAAATTGGAGTATTACAATAATAAACACTCTTTTTTTTTTACCTCACTTTTACCTCATACATTTCAACTTCATTCTATATTATCAGCAATGTTGACATCATGAGTGCCAACATATATAGTTGGACATTGTTCTTTTTTTTTCTTTTTTTTTTTGTTGAAATGTTAGAAACTCCGCCGTCAAATTATCCGATTCGAGCTTAAGCGGAACATGTAAAACTCGGTTCTTACAAGAAGTGCACCCATTGGATTCGAACGTATGACTTTGACAATTAAATTCTAAGTCTTTTAACACCAAGTCACACCTTTTAAGGACTTATTTTGATTATTCGTCCAATCTTAAAGTCATTTATATATAAAAAAGAAAACAAAAACAACAATGATAAGTGTTCAACTAAATGACACAACCAAAGATACAAACAATACATTTTAAATTGAAAAAATAAACATAATCAGGAAAATCGTATTTATATATATATGATGTGTGTTTAGATGTATCATTTGGAATTATTAAAAAAAAAAAGAAAAAAAGCTTATTACTCTAAGAACTTCTATAATATTGACATCATCGCTTAAAAGAAATTACCCATTATTGATTTGATAATATCAAAACTATATTTGCACCATAGTTATTTATTCAATACGTCGTTTTATTTATTAATATTATAGATGTGGCTCATCATGTCTTAGAAAATGGCAGGTGTAGCTACCAGGCAAAGAGGAGTTTTCTTGTGCACTGTTATCCCATACGCTTCTTCCATATCCAAATCTTCAGCTTTCATCCCTGGTGGCAATTTCCAGTCAAAATGATACAGCAAATTAGAGAGCGCAAGCTCAATTAATGCGTTGGCAAAAGTTATTCCGGGACATCCCCTCCTGCCTACTCCAAATGGTACCATTTCAAAGTTTTGTCCCTTGAAATCAACTGAGCGATTCGAGAACCTTTCAGGTCGAAACTCATATGGATTTTCCCAATGCTCAGGATCCGTTCCTATTGCTTTTGCATTGATTAACACCCTTGTTCCGGATGGAATTCCGTATTCTCCTACCACTAAATCCTCAGTAGTTTCTCTAGGGACTAGTAACGGTGCTGCTGGATGGAGTCTCAATGCTTCCTTTATAACTAACTTGAGGTATATCAGTTCCGAAAGATCGCTTTCTTCCACCTTCTCTTTTCCCTTAAAAGCTTCCCTTACTTCATTTTGTGCTTTTCTCATCACTGTTGGATTTCGAATGAGCTCGGTCATTGCCCAAACCAGCGTGGCTGAAGATGTATCCGTCCCTGCAACGAACAAGTCCTAGCAATTGTTCTTCCATTCAGTTTCAATCTTTAAATTGATTAAATAATTTGATGAAATAAAAGAAATATATTGAGCAATGAGCATTGAGCATATATACCAGGATGACAGCCTTAATATGTAAATTGGTTAGGGTGGCACCGCCATCCTTCTGAATTTGAAGAAGTACATCGAGAAGATCTCCAATTTTAGGCCTTGTAGGATCAAGATGACGCCGTATTTCTTCATCACAGAACTCTTCAACTTCTACAAAAGTCTTGTCTACGCTTGCTTTAATGCCATTAAACATGTTAAGCCACCCCATCCATGGAAAAAAGTCTGCTATATTAGGTTTGCCTAACAAGTCCTGTGCTTGATGCAGCAATTCATCAAATCTGCTTCTGCCATTATCTTCTTTGCTGACGTATTTTATACCGAAGGCAGCACGGCATATAATGTTATTTGCTAGCATAAGTATCAGTCTACTAATATTAACTGGTTCTGCTGCTGATGATCGAGCTATAAATTCAAGCATAAGCGCCACCTCTTCATATCTCACTACCTGAAATGACTGGACCCTCTTTGAACTCAATAGTTCCAAAATAGCAATCTTCCTTGCCTCCCTCCAGAACTCACCATACGGCGCAAATGATATAGTGTTGCAGTCGTAACTGAGCTTTTTAGCTACATATAATTGAGGCCTTCCTGATAATATGAGATCATGGGTTCTGAAGATTTCTCTGACAACGTCAGCTGAGGAGATTACTAAAGTGGGTACAGAGCCAAGTTGCAAGAACATGAGCGGTCCATAATCATTTGAGAGCTGTTGTAGAGATACATGGGGCGAGTTCCCATTAAGTTGGTGCAGATTTCCTATAATAGGTAGCTTCTTAGGACCAGGAGGGAGCCTCTTTGCTTGAACTCTCTTCTTTCCTTGCAGCTTGATGAATAACATGAACACAAATGATGTGCTAGTAATTATCAAGAGCATCAAGAAAAACTGAAAAATCATATTGATGTTGTTCCGGAGCAGGTGGAGCTAGCAATAAATATGGTGAATTGATGGATGAAATTAAATGAGATAGATTTGGTTAGGTATATATAGAGATATGTGAATGTATGTGATGCTTGGGTCATCAATGGCTGGCTTTTTAAAATTAAATTAAAAATAAATGTCATTAGCTCGATGAGAAAAAGGAGTAACGAAATCAATAAATCAGTTCGTGAAAATAAAAAGTCATGGGTTTAAGATTTGGGTCGAATGAGAGAGTACAAGAAAAAAAGAGACTTCAACCTTCATGTTAAAGAATAATTAAAAAATTATATAATGATAAGATTTGAAAGACATTAAAAAATAATTTAAAAAAAAAAAAATTGTATGATTATAAGATTAGAAAAACATACATTCTTAACAAAAAATATTGATGGATATATACCCAAAGACATATCTTTGGCATAAAAAGTAGAAAAGTATTTTTTTCAATATCTTCAACTTTTATATTATAGGTAAAAATAATTATATGATTATAAGATTTGAAAGACATACATTCTTAAGAAGAAATTAATGATGGGTTTACACCCAAAGCCGAAGACATACCTTAAGCATAAAGAGTTGAAAAGTATTTTGTCCATATTTTCAACTTTTAGATTAACTAGTAATGGGCATGAGCTTTTTGTGATTTAATTACATTTTTACTACAATTTATATTTTAATAAAAATCCTAATGATTTTTCCTTTTTGTCTTAATCATATAAATGCTTCGAAAAATAAATTCACTCAATCACGTAGCATAAAGATATCGTAAAGATAATGATATTTAAAATTAAAAAATATATTAAGGAGACATGTATTAATATATTAAGGGTGCATTTGGTAGAGAGTATTGTCAGAGAGTATAAGTTAACTTATAAGTTATGGAACAAATAGTAGAGTATAAGTTAACGTAAAAAAATAAGTTCATGTTGTGAGATTATAATTTTATTTATGTTAATACTAGCGTTAAAGTAAGTGTTGATAGAGCATCGAAATGTTAACATTAACGCTCAACCAAAGGCATAGTAACTATTTAGACCTGTAGTACAAAGGAAAAGATAAAGATATAAAAAAAAAATAAAAAAAAATTGACCCCAATGAAGGCAAGCATCAACATACCTTATCATTCTTAGTAGAAATTGAAATTTTATCATTTTTTTTTAACTTTCTTCATTTCATGTGGAAAAAAAGCTCAGGCCCTATCCGGCCTGCCCGGGATCAAAAAATCACGGATCGGGTTCTGTCCGTGCCGGCTCAACACAATAAGCCCAAGTTTAAAAAATTATTATTATTATTATTATTATATTTTATTATTATTATTATTATAATAAACTATATATATATATATATATATAATTTTTTTTAATTACAAAATCGGACCGGACAAAGCTCGGCCCGAACCCGAGACTAACCAGGCCGGCCGGCCCAATTTGTGTTCGGACCAAGCTTTTCTCGGACCCAAGCATCAAATTTAATTGCCGGGCTCGGATTTGACATTATTATATGAATCTAATCTTGTACGGCACTTTGTTTGTTTTGTATAACTCTTGTTTAATTTATACAATATGTTCGTGATGCTGGTAGGATACTATTTCTACTAGGATTCTAGTTGTTAAAACTATTTCAATCCATTTAATTACAATACTCAACATATATAGAGCTAAATGTAATAAAATATATGGATAATTGTATTACGTAAATTATACAAAATGAACCATTCAAAATTTGTCATTATTATAAAAAGGACCTGTAGTATGTATGATTTTTTAATTATATTTATTGATTAGAAAAGTAATTTAATATGATTTAATCTCTAATTTTTTAACATAAAAAATTTGTTGACGGCTGATTTTGGTCTCATGGCAATATTGGAATATTACTCCCGAGATAATCCTCTCTCAATAGTGAATTTATTCGGTTATGGGGAACCAAAAGCAAACTTAGCAAAAGACAGATAAATACGTCAATCGACAAAGAGATTTACCATGGTTTGGCGGATCAGATCCAACCTACGTCCACGGGCACAAATCGAACGATGCTTTTATTACTGAGATATGCTTCTCTGATATCTCTTTTGTGTTTACAAGTCTGATGGTAATGATTCTGATGTCTTTACTTACATTTTCCCTTTCTATTTATAATAGTGAAGAAATCAGATTCATCTTCCTATAAGGATTCCTAATTGAAACTATATTCACTTCCCATACCCTATTAGAATATGATAATTTATCTCCTTACCCCATAAGAATAGGATAACTTATCTCCTTACCCCATAAAAATATGATAACTTATTTCCTTACCTCATAAGAATATGATAACTTATCTCCCTACCCCATAAGAATAGGATAACTTATCTCAGTAGCATATCTCGCTATCTGGTCGGTCTTCATAAGGTCGGTCATGGAGAATGTTGTTGTCGATCTGATAATGCCCGGTCATCCGATCTTAAGTGGTCGGGTTACCGCTCATAAGTGCTCGGCCCCTTACCATTGGCGTATGCAACATCGAATAGTCGGGTCGGCATTAGTGGTCTCGATCAAAAATGGAGTTACCCTTTTACCCATGCCGTAGTGCTTAAATATCATAGTGCTTAAAAAACATCATCAACAAAATTAAACCATTTTGTGACTCGTTAAGAGAGTATAAAAATATTGACCTTTTATATATGATATGTGTGTTCCTCTTAAATAGGGGTCATGCATATTTGGGAAGAAAATCAATTTTTTTCATGCATATTCGGGTCAATCCAACTTGATCTGATTTTTCCGGATTGAGTCACGATTTTTAGACGCAACCCGGTCTTGAAATTACCTACAAGCACACTCAACAAACAATCTCTATACCCAATAAGGGGTGAATTGGATAATAGCCTAAATATGCGGAAAAATAAATCTTTTCAATTTTACGCTACTAAGTTAGTAGCTTTACCAATTAAGCTTTAGTCAATTTTATCAATCATAATATATTACTAAAATGTAAGTTACTAAATGATAAACAAATACAAAATATAATTTGCGATAAATAAAGAGTTAAGAGATACAGAAATTGACACCGATGATTTATAGTGGTCCGGCCAACAATGCCTACATTCACTCCCCCAAGCCACGCTTGAAGTTTTCATTTAATTTGAATCCACAACTTACACCGAGTTTTCTGTGGCTCATTCGCAACCAAGAGTTTTGTCTCATAGTTTCACTCCAAACTTTTACACGAGTTTTAGCCATAGGTTCACTCTTAGACATTTACAATGAGTTTTATCTTTTGGCTCGCTCACAAACCTTTTCATAACAATCACATTTTTGAGTATGTCCACTCACAAAAGAATTTCCCAACCAAGTGTTTGAATGATAAAGTACAACCCAACTTGGATACTCATAGATGATAAGAAGATTTAAGATATGAGTTTCTAACTCAAGCATCTTAAACTCACTAAAATGATAATGAAAGTGTAGTGTGTGAACTTTGATTTTGATGATGTTTGGGCCAAATTTGGTCCAGGGGCAGTTTCGTCATTTTACTTCAGACCCAATACTGGACGCACCCCTGAAGCCTCATAATCAAACCCCAAAGACATAATTTCGGCCCAGGCCCGATGAACACCAACACCCGTAACCGAAGGACCATCCAGAGGCCGGCCCACGTAACGCCTAAGTTCATAAACACCATTCATAAATTCAACAGTTGCCAGCCAACAACGGGCAAATACAAAACTCCCCTCATGAAGTCGACCGTTATCACGACCCAACGGACAAGCAATCAAATGGCAATAAAGGCACACGTTACTTAAGCATGTATATATAGGAAATGAGTTTCCAATAGGAGGACATTCAACGTCAGGCTCTCCTACCCATAGCTTTGGGACATACTCAAGCTCGCCACTCCTGCCACTTTCCGCCCTCACGGCATTCAACGGAGTTCAAGGTAGCATCTAACCTTGACCTTCCATCTACAACTACCTTTGTTCATTTACTGACTTGGGCGTCGGAGTGCCCCCGGCACCCACCACACCGGTGGGCAGTACTCCCGCTCACTCTACATCTTTGTTTTGCAGGATCGCTAGTGCCTCATCCTCACGAAATCTCGATTGTAGACCTCGGGCGAAAACCAGCGTCTACAATTTGGCGCCCACCGTGGGGCCCTAGCGATTTATAGCAAACAAAACTTTCAGCCTACGAGAACTTGCAAGCATTACCATAGCCTCAAGCAGTGAGCAGACACCAGAACGCATTGCAGCTCAGTTGGCAATTCTCCACGAACAACTATCAATTTTAAGGAAAGAAAACTCAGCCACACGAAGCTTTAGTATGAGCCTCCAAAGGCAAATGGAACGGATGTTATCTTCCTCCCAATGATGCGGAACTTCATATCACCCTAATAGTCTTACCATTTGATCCAAACTTATTGAAGACATTCAATAATGTGGCAAGCGACAATCCTCCACCACAAAACTATCCACTGACTTGAGATAGAAAGAGTCGAGCCGGCATAATTGTAGATGCTTCGTTCTTAGAAATCCTCACTTTTCTAGGATTTCCATCTGGCCTATTTGTTCTATTCTTAATGAGAAATTCATTTACACAAATCGACGTATATAGGCCATCGATTGGACCAATCTACATACTTATTCTAGTCCATATGAGAATACCCTCATAATCCTCCAACATACCCGATCAACCAAGAAGTATTCTCTTAGATTGTCATATATTCCAGACTATTTGAATAGTTGCCCTCAACTCCATACTACTTGGTTGGATTATCGTGTTACACAGAAGACACGAGAAGATAGTTATATTCTACACATTACATGAAGAGACTGTCATCAACTCTCGATGAAGTTATACTTGACATGAAAATGATATCCCTATGGACTATACTCTAATGAAGACTCATTGTGGACATCCTAGCCGACATTATCAGGTATGACTTGACGCATTTTTTGAACGTCCCAGACTATATTAGTATGATTGAGACTTGTTAGGAATGTCTCATTCGACATAAGTATGTTAGTCGGCACTAGTTATAGATATCCCACTTGACATCAATATGAGGCGTGAGACTTGTTGAGGATGTCTCAATCAACATACGATTTGTGGCTTGGCACTTGTCAAGGATCACAATCGACACTACACGTCTGAGAATAAACACTTATTTACAGATAGCATTCGACACCACTTATATGTTAATTGTCGAATGAGGTCATTTATATTGTTCCAAATAATCTTCATACACACATATAATGTCATGTCATACGAGCCTCATTCTACTATTATGGGATGAGCCCCAAACGACATGTTGACTTCCTTGGTCCTTTGACCCGTTGTATGGGAATAATCTTGACCTCTAATAGGTCGGGTGGGGAATATACACATATGTACCTTCATCAGGAATAGTAGAATGAAGACTATCTTTCGACCTTCATCTTGTATGAAGACTCCTCTAGCTTGTTTTCATTCCAGTCAACTAGGCTACGTCTTTGTCTTCTATTAGTCCACCCAATTGGATAATGTGATCATTCTATGAAGACCAATAATAGATCCAACAGAAATTAGATCCCAGCTGACTCGATAGCTCATATCTAGAACACCAAAATGACGCCTCAATATTTGGACCTCCCACGACACATAATGTCAATTCGGTGAGATCCTAAGTTTTTGTTCCGACTTAGTGGCATGGAAAAGTCCCAAGAGTTATCAATGGCTAGTCGACTGTACCTTCAGGCACGTGTTTCCTAGGCGAGCCATGCAAGTGTGCTTTAATCTCAGTCAGCCCGATCCTCACGGGCCCAAGCCCAACATTATTTGCAACCTCTTTCTAGCCCAGCGCCTTAACATCCATGTTCTCCTTAATGGGCCCATTCTTAGCAACTCCACTCTCCAGCTAGGATCCTGCTCAAGTACTTCAAAGGCTTCACCCGAGCAACACTGAATCAATATAAAAATAATCATGAACTAGGCTAGCCGACATTTTCAGATCCAAATGATATCGCCATCAGACCTTGGAACTCTTAGATGATTCCTGATATGTATGCACTCTCGCTAACTTCAACAAGAATTCCCTTAATTTGTAGTCATTCTTAACGTGCCCACAAGACTTCAATTATTCATAATGTCGGCTCGTTAATAACCAAGCTTCATGGGACTGTCGAAAGACATTCACTCGTTTCATCAAGGAAGTTCACTCAGCAAAAGGAACCTTTCACAAGTGACAAAGTGGAAAGCCCCCCGGCTTCTCCAATCTTCCTTCATGCATGGTCACATGTTTCACCAAGTGCACCACATACACACAGTCATAGTCGTACATCAGTCGTGGGTCACACTTTACACCCTGTTCAGATTTGTATTTGTCGCCATAATTTTGGTCGTTAATTGGGCTGGCTGATGTGTGGGCTGGTTGATTGCTTCTCAAGACCGCGTGGGCTGGGCTTCCTACTTGCGGCTTGATTTGTCGTGTGGTGGCGTTTTGGGTTAAAAAGGCGTGAAGCTAAAAGCTGCAAAAGGCTTGGTCGTGGGCCGGTGGTTCCTTGATTGGGCCTCGTATCTAGTTGTGTGTAGTTCTGGATGGGCCGCAAATTTGAAACCCCATACGCTCAGCTGTCGCAAATAGGGTCGTGTGGAGGAGACTGCCAACATAACACACGACAAAGCTGAACTCCAAGAAAGACACCTCTCAGCCCTCTGGCCTTCGGCTACAGGTTGATCGAGATCACTCAAAATTACAAGCTGGTGAATTAAATGGGTTTCCAGGATTGCTTTATGTCAGTTATATTTATAGTTAAATGGACTCGGTTATTGACGAGTCAACCTTGCGAAGAATCGAAGTTTTATGGGCTCGTTAAGGTAGTGTCGTCAGTGTTGCTGGGTTGAGAAGATGGGGATGGAAATCTTCGACGAAGTAGACTGAAATATTTGAATAGAGGGTGGTGTGGACATTTTAAGGAAAGATGAGTGTGGCATTTCAGGAAGTGAATTAGATATTCCAGTGGTTATTGTAAATTTGATTCTTGGTGGTGTGAGCCGACTGACAAATTGCTGGTCACTTATTGTGCGTGATGCTCAATGTGTGTTTGATTAAAATCCTAAACGACGTGACCTTCATCCGTTCAAAAGGCAGTATTCAACCTAGGCGATATTAAAAGCCATATCACATGACATTCCATCTTATGGCTTCGGCTTCGGCGCATCGTCGTGGGAGTTATGATCTCCTTTCTTATTCATTCGATTCGCAATGGGGATGTGGGAGTTATGGATCTTGAGCAGTTATAGTTATTGAGCTGTGGATCTTAGTTTTGGTGTGTCTCTTGAGCCGGTTGAGCCGATGAGATGTGATTTCCTATGGCAAAGGTGTCACTGCAGAAACTGTAATTGATGCCACAGGATCATGAGATGATTGCAATAGATTATTCTCTGGAATGTGAAACTCCACTCCATCCTCTGATGCATTATCAATGGTAGGCTCACAAAGCAGAAAGAATAAAAGCTTCGGCCGAAACCAAAAAAAAAATAAAAAAGGCTCTAGCATCGTGGGTTCTGCATCTTCTTGCATGTTAAAGAGAATCTTCCCCCTCTCCCACTAAATATGGCGTACGTCGGCTCCCATGTTTCTCGGTTTTGGCATGTTTCTCTGGCAGTAAGTTCATAGCCGACAGTTGAAGAACTTTGATCCTGCAAATGAACCCGAGTTGCTTTTGTGGGTGTGACAACAACGACAAGGTTTTATAAAGAGGAGACCGGTATAGAAGCCTTACAAATGCCCAGTAGACTTGGGACAATCTGGAAGAAAAAAAGATAGTCTTCCTCAAATATTCATAAGACCATTTGTCTCAGCCGACAAGTTCTCCATATGACAGGTATAAATATTTTCTCCTCATTCATATACCATATTTTTGGCTTTGAAACTCGCAGGCAATATCCTGCAGCCCAAAACCTGGACCTTCTCATGTTCCAGATGACATGTAGACTCGGTTTGGTCCCACTTTGATACCAAATGAGTGAATGTCTTCCTAGCTTCATCAAGTCTAGTCGACCGGGGACATCCCCCATGGACTCATAATGGAGTTAAGTTGTAGACATAGAACACACATGTCGTATGACTTATATCCTGAACTATCATCTGGTTCAG
Source organism: Zanthoxylum bungeanum (assembly GCA_019454045.1). Lineage (NCBI taxonomy): Eukaryota > Viridiplantae > Streptophyta > Magnoliopsida > Sapindales > Rutaceae > Zanthoxylum > Zanthoxylum bungeanum. The sequence goes on along the minus strand of SKCR01001385.1, from coordinate 735,803 downwards.
TCGACCGGGGACATCCCCCATGGATTCATAATGGAGTTAAGTTGTAGACATAGAACACACATGTCGTATGACTTATATCCTGAACTATCATCTGGTTCAGTCGACCGGGGACATCCCCCATGGACTCATAATGGAGTTAAGTTGTAGACACAGAACACACATGTCGTATGACTTATATCCTACACTATCATCTGGTTCAGTCGACCGGGGACATCCCCCACGGACTCACATTGAGTCAAGTTGTAGGCATGGATTACACATATCGTATGACTCATATCTTCCTGGACTCATCAAGTCCAGTCGACCGGGGACATCCCCCATAGACTCATTTCGAGTCAACTTGTAGACATGAATTACACATGTCGTATGACTCATATCCTCATGGACTCATCAAGTCCAGTCGACGGGGACATCCACCATAAACTCATTTCGAGTCAACTTGTAGACATGGATTACACATGTCGTATGACTCATATCCTCCTGGACTCATCAAGTCCAGTCGACCGGGGACATCCCCCATAAACTCATTTCGAGTCAACTTGTAGACATGGATTACACATGTCGTATGACTCATATCCTCCTGGACTCATCAAGTCCAGTCGACCGGGGACATCCCCCATAAACTCATTTCGAGTCAACTTGTAGACATGGAGGGCACATGTCGTATGACTGATATACTGACCTTCATCGGGTCCAAACGATTGGGTACTTCCCCAATGGCTCTTGTAGACTCAAGTTGATAACTTGACATTCGTTTGGTTCAATTAGTAGGCAGCATCAACGCTCGAGTACAACTACATAATATGGCCTCGTCCTAGGCGACACATGCGTCAAGTACTCTCCAAGCCAATGACTCTTGACTTAGAGAGTAGGGGACAAACTGTTTGGGCTAAATTTGGTCCAGGGGCAGTTTCGTCATTTTAATTCAGACCCAATACTGGACGCACCCCTGAAGCCTCCTAATCAAACCCCAAAGACATAATGTCGGCCCAGGCCCGATGAACACCAACACCCGTAACCGAAGGACCATCCAGAGGTCGGCCCACGTAACGCCTAAGTTCATAAACACCATTCATAAATTCAACAGTTGCCAGCCAACAACGGGCAAATACAAAACTCCCCTCATGAAGTCGACCGTTATCACGACCCAACGGACAAGCAATCAAATGGCAATAAAGGCACACATTACTTAAGCATGTATATATAGGAAATGAGTTTCCAATAGGAGGACATTCAATGTCTGGCTCTCCTACCCATAGCTTTGGGACATACTCAAGCTCGCCACTCCTGCCACTTTCCGCCCTCACGGCATTCAACGGAGTTCAAGGTAGCATCTAACCTTGACCTTCCCTCTACAACTACCTTTGTTCATTTACTGACTTGGGCGTCGGAGTGCCCCCGGCACCCACCACACCGGTGGGCAGTACTCCCGCTCACTCTACATCTTTGTTTTGCAGGATCGCTAGTGCCTCATCCTCACGAAATCTCGATTGTAGACCTCGGGCGAAAACCAGCGTCTACAGATGATAGTGTATGATGTGAAGGTTTAAGTTACTCTAAATGTTTTTGTCTTAGAAAAAATTATATGAAGGTGTTAGAGTTTGGAAAAAATGAATTTGGGATTCATTTTTTAATGAAGATGAAAAATTGCCTCAGCTCTTTGTCTGAGACCGGTATGCCGGTCTACAAGGGGCCGTGTTTACGACATATTCTCAAGATGGATTTTGATGATGCAACACTAGAAGTCATCGACGCGCATTAGCGGACATTACAAAAAGATGTCGAAGCACATTGGTGGTGAAATACAATAAATGTGAAAACTCAAACGACAAACGAAGAATATCTTGTGTAATCTTAGCTTGGGGCTCTCTTATAAGTGAGTTGTTAGTTTAAATCTCTAAGCTCATAAAATATATGCACATTTATATATATGCATTATGGTCATGTTTAAAATATTTTAAACCTTCAAATTCTGCATTTTATCACTAAGACCGACATATCGGTCCTCAACATCGGCATACCGGTGTCCCTACTTTGTTTTAAGCAACTTTACATCGCCTCTGGAATTAGGCTACTCCATATCGATCTCTCATACCAGTCTATATAGGGTTTGCATAGTTACTAGAACCGGCATAGAGCATACCGGTCAACCTTCATATCTTACATGCTCTCGGAAACCGGCACTGACCATACCGATCCCCATAACAGTAAGCCAATCGACATACCGGGATCCATACCGATCAATAATCTGGTATAACACTTGAATCTTCAAACGGTAATATAACTGTTGTTGTGATATTTTTATATCGTACCGCAAGTGTACGGTGTCAAGTTTTAGTATAAATGAGTTTAGAGTGTCGAACCCACATGGATTGTGTTAAACTCGCACTAAGTACTACAATTGATAATCCTAACTTTATTTAGACAATATTTAACAAAGATTTAATTATATAAAATAAAATAGGAGGAACTAATACGATAGAGATTCTGGATCCTGATTTCACCTATCTGTCACCTATGTATTTGTTATGCCAATTAATCATTGTTTAGTTATATTGTTTATAAGTCAAGACTCCGAAATTATCCACTCCCTCTCTCGAGTGCCGAGTGAAAATATCATTAACTATAGACTTTGATATCTCTATAAGAATCCAATAGTTAACAACTCATTACGATTTGTGATTCTACGACTTCAAATGACCACAGATTCTCTCGAACTCTATAAAATCCTAGGTCATATTCTCTATATCTATTCAAAATCTCATCTCTCGAGTGATAGATTCTAAACATATATCATCCCCAATTGTGGCCAACAATCAAGAAGCATTAAACTCAAAAGAATATAAATAAATTAATAAAACTTCATAACAAAATTGATAAACACAATACAAGGTTCAAGCATAAATTACATCATTCTCCAGAATTAAGGAGTTAATTCATGACAAAAGATAAATACATTGATAAACAAATCATGAATCTAATGGAAATCATTAGAGTCTAAGAAAGAAACAAGAAGATATAACCCGAATTGAATCTCTTCCTCTCCAGATATTACTGCCTTAATCTCTTCTTGTCGTTCTTCAATCCTCTCATTGGATCTCTAAAAATATTTATTTATATGTTTTGTGCAGTGTATTAACCTCATTCTTTGAGTTTGGATGAACCAATATATTTATAATGGAGCCTTGGGGTCATTAGGGATCTTAAAAACCCTAAAAATCACTTTCCTGGCTTGCGCAGGTTTTCTTCCGCATGGGGCGCTTCGGCGACGAACAGTGGGCGCTGCGGCGCCCAACTCCCTGAAAAATGTATGTAAATGACTATATCTCCTCGAGTAGATACAAATCGATATATTATGGGTCTCGTAACTCTTTCTAGATCAAAAGTTATAACCTTTTTAATTTCAGTGCGCAGCTGATGCTGGTTTTTACTGCTTCTTGAGTCAGATGCTCCCAATAGGTCCCGAAACACACGTATTTGCTCCATTATCGATGTTCTAATGCTTCCTACAAATAAGATATAAAATAAACTATAAATGACATTTAAATATCTCGAAATATAACAAAATAGTAAGCTAAAAATGCCGTAATAAGTGTGTATAAACCACACTTATCAACTGTTACACTTTAAAAGACCGGTATGTGAAGATTGGGTGTATGATTGCTGGCAAGTAAAAAAATATATATATAATAATATTAAAATATTATGAATCATTGTTTTGATGCTTATTTAAGTGACGGGCATTTGCGTATTAGAGGGATAAGAAGTCATCGAAGTTTATTATTAAAAAAAAAATAGAAAGCAGAAGCAATAATTTCCTTTTCTATCTCCTATTTCTTTCTTCTTCCTCGCCAAAACTTTGAAGCGTCGCTACCGTGTCACCGTCGACCGCCTTCATCCACGCGCTGGACCACCGTGTAGCTGCCGCCGTCAGCTTTCCGTCGCCACCAAGATCGAGTCCAAAGGCCTCCGGACGCGCCTCCACGCGCCGCCAGACCAGGACGCCACGTCGCAGCTTCTTCTGCAATTTCCGGCCGTCTCCGGCCACTTCTGACGGCCACCTCCGGCGAGTGAGCACTTTTCAGGCCGAGACCTTTCCAACTCTAGTGGTCACTTCCCGATCCGACATCGTTTGGGTTGTTTTCCGTGTTATAACTACCGGTAATTCGGGATTTGTATTGGAAGTTGAGATCCGACCGTTGGATCGACGATCCGATCGCATCAGATTATTGCTCTCGAAATTTCGAGCGTTTTGATATATATATATATTCACCGTAGAAAGTATTTGGTTGTGGGGTCCGCTTTTTGGTGGTGGGGCCCGATCTTTGTTGTGGGGCCCGCTTGCCTCGCTGAGCATTTTAATTAGTTCCGGAGCCGTTCGTTGCTATTTTTCTTCTCAGCTTAGTTGTTTGGAATTTCGGGCTGATAATCATTATTGACTTTTGCGTGAATCGAGGTAAGTACACTCTGTGGTGATTCTCTAACATATTGTTTGATGTTTGATGGTTGTTGTGAGAGTCGGTATATATAAATATAATGGTATATTATATATATATTTATATTATATATATATATATATATATCTATATATATATTGTGGAGATATAATATTGAGATATTGAAAGTATGATAATATGAGATCATAATTATTGAGATGAGATTTGTGGATTGGATGTGAGATGTGATTGTATGGATTATGTGTGTTGTTGTGATATGCTGCCGGGTTTGGTATAATAGTGGTCGGATTTGAGATGAGATGAGATGTGATGATACATCAGATGAGATGAGATGTGATGATACATCAGATGAGATGAGATGATAGAAAACCTTGGGAGTTGTCATTGAGGTACTCTCCTACTGGTTTTGATATGGGGGAGTACGGGGGCTTCCTCATTGAGTATATTTAAATCCTCTGTTATACTAGACCCGGAGTAGCAGCCATGTTTGATGGATGTTGGTACTGTTGAGGTGAGATGTTTGTTGCAATGATATTATATTATATGATATTTTCATACAGATATAAATATGTTTATATATAACCATATTTTGTTGGTGAGGTCATGTTGAGAGAATGAGTGTTTTCTTACTGAGCTTTTTAAGCTCACCCCCCATTTCCCCTAACATTTCAGGTAGTCCGTCTGTTCAGTAGTAGCAGTACCAGATTTGGATCCACGTGCCACAGTTGTATATTTCGGGTTGGACCAGACATTTGTGTCACCTTTTGTATTTATTTCTTTAATATTGTGTTGTAAATCACAACAGTCGTGTATACTGTTTGGATTTGTAATAAGTGATGTAATATTTGTGTGCATTTGAGTGGTTGATTGTCATATAGAATGCTCGAGCTAAAGAAGTCTACGAACCTCTTTCTAGGGTTGGGCCCGCTCTAGGGAGGGGGTCGTGACACGGTATATCGGCCTATGTAGACCGGCATACCGGTCTCATATAGATCAGTTGAGGCAGTTTACAATTTCACTATATATTGAGCCCTAACCCCTTTTTGCCAACTTCTTGCACCTTCAAAAAATTTATTCAAGGAAAAAATAGAGAGTTTACAAAACCTTCATCATCATACACTCTCATACTCAAACTCACACAATACACCTTCATATCTTTAGTGGTGAGCTTAAATTTATTGGGTTAGCAACTCACACCAAATCTTCATTATCTTTGTGAGTGCCCAAGTTATACTTCAAACTTTCATTATCAAACACGTGAGGTTGTGAAATCCATTTGTGAATGGGTATATTCAAAATGGTGATTTTTAAGGGTTTATTAGTGTGCCATGTGAAAACTCTCGTGTAAAGGTTTGAAGTGAACCTAGAAGATAAAACTCTTGGTTGCGGGTGAGCCACGGAAAATTCGGTGTAAGTTGTGGTTTCAATTTCGTGGAAATCTTCAAGCGCGACTTGAGGGAGTGGACTTAGGCATTATTGGTCGAACCACTATAAATCACCGGTGTCATTTTCTTTATCCATTGACTTTTAATTATCGCAAGTTTATTTTCATAATTACATATTAATTAGAAACTTTCTATTATAGAATATATTGTGATTGAGAAAATTGACCTACGCGAAATTGGTAAAGCTATTATCTTAGTAGCGTAAAATCGGTAAAGATTTTTATTCCCACGATATTAGGTCATTACCAAATTCACCCCATCTTAGGTATATATAGTTTGTTTGTTGTATGCTTGTAGGTAATTTCAGGGCGGTATATCGGTCATGCAAATCATAACGACTATATTATCGTTTAAGATTAAAGCACAATACCAGATTACTGACTGATATGAAAGTGTTGGTATGCCGATTAGCTCACCAGTATGGGGACCGATATGAACCGTCCCGGTTATGAAAGCTATGCAAACTTCAACTAACTAGTATGAGATACTGGTATGGAGTAGCTCGGTTCCAGAGGGCATGCAAATCTGCCTAAGGTATAGCAGGGTCACCGGTATGCCAGTGTGGGAGACCGGTATAACAGTCTTAGTGATGAAATCATAGGATTTGAAGATTAAAAATATCATGCACTTGACTCTAATGCATGTAAATGAATATGCATGAGTCCTACGAGTTTATAGTATTTAGATTATAGACTCACTTACAATGAGAGCTCTAAGCTATAAGATTACACTGATATTCTTCATTTTGGCGCTTGAGTCTTCACATCCATTTGCTCTTTACGACCAATTGCTTCGACATTTTTTCATAAGCTCGCTAATGCGCGTCGAAGTCTTTCGCGTTACATCATTAAAATCCTTCATTGAGTGCTTTAGCGCTAACAGACCCGACCCGGAAAATAGATTTTTTAATTTTTTTTCCTATTTTTTTTCTTAAATTTGTATTATTTTTTAAGTTTTTACTGTTATTTTACTTGTTTATTATTTTGTCTATCTTGAAATTTTATATGTTTGACAATTTTTTGGACATAAAATAGCTAGTATTTATGTCTCAAAATAATTAATACATTAAAAAAAAAACTTTTTATTTGCCTACCCGACCTGACACGGTCGGATTTGCAATGTTGAATTTCGGATTTGTAATTACAAGTGACCCGACCCGATCGAATTTAATAGAATTCCAACCCAATCCGACTCAACTTGTGAAGACCCCTAATATAAATATATGAATACATGCATGCTCTGTTTATACTACCATGAAAAAATTAATTATTAAGGTTCTTAATAATACATATATAAAGAGTAATTGAGTTTTTGGGAAACTTGAAACTCATTATAATTGAAGAACACATATTTCAATTGGATTCTTTTTTCTAATGTATATGTTAATATATATTTAATTAATAAATAATAGATTATGATAGGTAAACATATTTTAAAGACATACATTCTTAAGGAAAAAATAATGATGGGTATACACTCAAAGACATATTTTAGGTATAAGAAATTAGTTTTTTTTTTTTTTTTTTTTTAAAATTTTTTTTATGCATATAATATGTTATATTCAGGGCCGGTCTTGAGTTTTTGGGTGCCCGGTGCGAAAGCTCAAAATGTCCCTTTTTGATAATTTGTTTCCAAAAAGTACCTACACATGATATAACAAAAATTTCCGATCAAAATTATCATTCCAACATATATTATATATTATCGGCCAAGGCATAAACCCATTTTCAAGTTTGACATAGCAACTAAGTTTATTGCATAACTCAATGACTCATGACAACTCATCACCTAAAGCATAAATATCTACAATGCTTAATCTAATTGGTAATCATGCAAAATAATACAATTCCAACCATAACTTCATGAATTTTCGAAAACGGGCATAAATGTTACATGCTTAGAAGTTAGAAAACTCAAATTAATCTAAGGAAATGAGAAAGAAACTTAATAGGGCTGAAGAGAGCATGAAGAATCAATAAATCCCACTCTTTATTGGACAAAAATTTACAAGAGAAAAATGAGCTAGAGAGCGAGAGTCATGTAAGGAAATTTCATGAGTTTTTTTTAAAGAGAGATGATGACGAATAGTGCATCCAAGGTTTTTATTCACAAAAAATAGATATTTAAGTAATAAAATTTTAAATATTTGGTGCCCCTAATGACTGTTGGGCCCTGGACAGTTGCCCTTGTGGCACTGTGCCAGGGCCGGCTGTGGTTATATTTGGGTGTATACGTATCATAATTAATCTAAAATTATTAAAACGGAGAGCGGTGTATGTAATCAAACTAACTTTGTATAGAATAGACGACATTAAAAGAAATGCAAAACTCATTGAAAACAAATTAAATAAAAATGAATATATAAGATTATCATTTCTTCTTAAACAAACAACATGTGAATTTTAACATGTTTTTAAGGTTAGAATGGCTGCGAATGAACTCGTTTTCCTTATTCTAATTAATTGGGGCGCAAAAAAGAGAGACGATAATTCATGTATTTTTGCAATTTTAAATGAAAATATGAATTTAGGAGTGGAAGTACTCTCGTATACGTACAGAATGTTTAAAGTAATGTATATATTATACATATTTTTTAACACGTTTTTGCTTTAAGTAAAAAATAGGAGACAATACATATTCTCGAAAAAATTGTCGGTCAAAAAATTTGTTAATTTGCGTTTAATAAATGAGGTTAATTAGATATATTCTTGTTCTATTATGTAATTTCAATGAAGGCTAAAGTTTTAAAATGTATAAAGAAGTTCTTAGAAGATTTTTAGAAGGGTGCCAATAATCCAACTTTGTCTATTTAGACTTTAGAGTAATATTACAATGAGACTTAAAATAATAATAATAATAATGCATCCTGTGTACGTAAAAATGCATAAATAAAATTAACAAAATTAAGAAAATTAAAGAATAAACTTTCAAATTTCATGGTAAAAACAAAATAACAACAATACAAATTTAAACCCAATTAATGTTCGGGTCGGATTTTTTGAAATTTTGTGATACCCGATCGAGTCAGATCACGGAAAAATCGAATCTCGGGTCGGGTCACGCGAAGATGAAACACAATCCTAGCAAAAAATATATATATATTTTGCCAGGATAAAAAACTCAAACATACATATTAGACTTCTCATGCTTTCATTCTTGTATAACTAGAAATATAAAGCATAAAAAAAATGAATTTACCTGATCCGAAAACTCCTTCACTCTTCCATTATTTTTACTATTCTCCAAAGCTTTGATAGTTTACTTCTAATTAAAAGAAAATATTTTTTGAAAAAATTAGTCATACATCTGAAAATATTTTATGAAAAATATTCTCAGACATAACTAAAAATCTGAAAATGTTTTCTTTTTCAGAAAATAAGTTTAATAAAAAATATTTTACTTACGAAAATTATTTTACAACGAAACAAACAGACTCTATGTGTGTAAGTTTGTCAAACATAGAAGGAGGTAGGGCAAAATACTATTTCCTAAATAATAATTGGTTAGAATTTGAATATTGAAATAAGTTGAATATTAATAGCGTTTTATTGAGTTAATAATTACTAAAATTTATAAATAATTTTATTCTCCTTAATCCACCAAAATCTCAGAGAAATACCCGTGAATTTTTTGAAGAAAACGATATCCATTACTAATTAATAAACCCCCAAAAATATTAAAAAAATTGTAGGCTCAGTGACCACCCACAACAACTTTGTGTTTTTTGACTAAAATATTAAAACGATGTATGGGCGGAGGTGTCGTCAGGGAATGTAGACCTCGTTACGTGATTACATTGTCAATCGTTATCATTTATAACGATGTATGAGAACGGTAAATAAGGTTATAATGATGGCAAAAAAATTTCGGACGGGCGAGCCGGTTTGGTTTGGGGTCAAAAAAATTCGAGTCGGATTTTAAAATGAGCGGTCCGGGTTCAACTAAAAAAGTCCAGGTCCGGCCCGGCCTGAGCTTAAAATAAATAAAATATATATATTTATATATATATATATATTATATTAAAAAAATAGGACCTAAGTAAAGCCCGGCCCGGGCTTTTCCCAAACCCGGGTCTAAATTCAAATGACCCGGCCCTAGCCCAGCCCATTGTCACCCTTAAGGGTAAATGTTAGCTCATTTAGTTCTTTATAATCTAAGGTAATTATTTAGCTTATTTTGGTTTCTTTTTTTAATAGAGTAGGGTTATTTAATTTTTCTGGCATTTAAGTCGATCTATGATTAAATTCACTTAAATCAATCTAATAATATAGATACTCAAAGTCAAAATAATATTCAATGATATTTAAATTTTTGATTTTGAGTATCTACAATTAGATTGGTTTAATGATAAATAGATTTATGTTAAAAATTTGTGTTCAAACACTGTCGAATCCAGGAGGGAGGAGATCAAAAGAATTTTTAACCTTAGGTTCACAATATGTCATGACAGTTACTTGGGATTACCTGCAATGGTGGGAAGAAACAAGAAACAGCTTTTCAGAGACCTGCAAAGAAAAATCAGTAACAAGCTGAAACAGTGGCAGTCGAGGCTTTTCTCATGTGGTGGAAAAGAGGTTTTACTCAAAGCTGTGGCTCAAGCTATTCCAACATATTCCATGAGTGTGTTCAGGCTGCCAAATGGGCTTTGTGAAGATACACAAAAGATTATGAATGCGTTCTGGTGGGGTTCAATTGATTCAAAGAAGAAAATTCATTGGATGAGTTGGAAGAGATTGTGCAAGTCAAAACGGGATGGAGGAATTGGTTTTAGAGACCTCAGCACTTTTAATCAAGCAATGTTAGCCAAACAGGGATGGAGAAGGCTAGGTATTTTACGAAGAGTGATTTTATGGCTGCTACTTTGGGGACAAATCCTTCCTTTGTGTGGAGAAGTCTTTTATGGGGCAGAAAAATTCTGAAAAAGGGAGTTAGATGGAGAATAGGTAATGGCCAATCAGCTTCTGTTTACAACAACAACTAGATACCGAGACCTCTTCTTTTCGGCCAATCTCAGTGCCCTCTCTTCCACAAGATACAACAGTTGCTACTTTACTGACCACAGACAACAAGTGGATTTCTGGACTCTTGAAGGAACACTTTATGACCATGGATGTGGAAGAGATATGCAGCATCCCTTTGTCGAGACAGAAAGTGGAAGATCAACTGTGTTGGCATTATGAAAAAAAAGGAAGATTCACAGTGAAAAGTTCTTACCATATGGGCATACAGATGATGGAATCGCTGGAGGCAACGAGTTCGAGTGAGAGGGCTGATTTCTGGAACAATATTTGGAGTCTTGATGTGCCAAGAAAGATAAAACTATTTACATGGAGAGCATGCCTTGATCTTTTACCTTCAGCTTCAAAGCTTAAGATGAGAAAACTCAATGTTCACAGCCTATGTCAAAGATGCTTTAGGGAAGAAGAAACAGCTTGGCATGCTATCTTTGGATGTAAAACTTCTAAGGTTTGTTGGAGCAAAACTAGCAACTATGAGATCATTAGAAGTTTTCAGGGAGAGGACATTGCTGATTTTTTGAGGATGTGTGGGAAATCTCTGTTAAAGAATGAGATGAACCTTCTTGTAACTATTATGTGGGGATGTTGGGGAGCTCGGAATAAATTCTACTTTCAGAACCTTAAGTTTGAGCCAAACAGGATTATTAGCAGTGCTGAAGCTTTTCTCTGCTCTTTTGATAGGGCCTGCAAGCCAGTGGATTTTTTGGAAAGCAATGAGACTGAGACGGCTGATCAGTTTGAGAGTCGTCCTAAAGCCCACTTTTTCAGATCTCAGGTTGATGGTTATTTGAAAACAGATGGAGACAGAGGAGGTATTGGGGTGGTTATTAAGGATGGTGACGAGAGGGTGAAGGTGGTGGCTGTGAAACAAACTTCGAGTATTTCCGATATTGAACAGGTGGAAGCTGAAGCCATTTTATTAGGGATTAATACTGCAGTGGAGGCTAAGGTTTTACCTGTTATCATTGAGTCAGATGCTTTAAATGTGGTTAATTTGGTGCTTGGCAAATCGCAAAGTGCAAAAGAGATTGCTTGGGTGATTAGAGATATCCAAGAAGTGATTGCTAGTTCGAACCAAATTTTGGTTCAGTTTAGACCTAGAGTCTGTACCGCAATTGCGCATAACTTAGCTAGACTTGCTTTTTCGAGCAATTTTTGTGGTATTTGGAAGGAAAATTTTTCTTCTTTTGTATCATCTCTTTTCTAGTTATGAATGAATTTCATTTTCAAAAAAAAAAAATATCCCCATCGTTTTTAAAATCATATAAATGTTTATATTGTTATCTTTGTCGCTGTTATGTATAAATTTCTTAATGATAAAATAATATTTTTTTCTTATATGAAATAACTTAATATACAAACAAATATAACGAATAATAAGTAAGGTTTATTCAAAAAAGAAAAAAGAAAAAATGAAGATATACAATAGAAAATTTTTGAGTAAATTATAAGGACCGATTGAGGATTGCATAACCTTGGGTTCTATTTTAGTTGGGATATAAGTTTTTACTATGATACTTCATTTGTTGATGAAATTATTAAAAATAAATAAATAAAGGATTAATTTAGGTATTTACTCAATTTATAACTAAAGGACCATTTATCCTTCTGGAATGATTAGCATATTTTATTCATTTAAATTATCTTTCATTTTAAAAAAATTTGTATCACGTATCCATTAAAGATAATGTGTGGTTGAAATTTAACAATTTTTTTTATCAGTAGACCCCTAATGTTAATGCCAAAGTGCAAGATGTTGGGTTGTGACCGAATACCCTTAATGTTAGCTATATATTTTCAAAGATTTATTTTGATGATGTAATGCTCGCAGTTTCGATGTACATTCGCAAGAATTATAAAAAAATATCGAAGTAAATTGGATGTGAAAATTCGAGAGTTTAATGAAAAAAATCTAGTATAGTCTTATAGTTTAGGACTCTTAATATAAGTGAGTTTATAATTCAAGTATTTTAAGATCATAAGACTCATACACATAGGGGTGGCAATTTGGGTTAAGATTCGCTTATTCGTTCGATTCGATTCGCTTTAAAGCGAATACATGTTTGAAAAAATGGATTCGTTTAATAAATGAGTCAATTAAATTTGATTAGTTTATTAAACGAATCAAATACGAATTTAAGCTCATTGATTCGTTTATGATTCGTTTTATTATTTTCTTTTACTAGTTATTGTTATTTTTCAATTAATATTCGAGAAATTATGACTAATTACCATAGAAAAAATTATATTGTTGATATTTGGTGATGTATTTTTAGTAAATATATTAATTATATATTTCATATGTATATATTTATGAAGAATTAATGTAAATAAATTATGGTAAATTATGTTATTGAATAATATCATGACTCAACGAATATTCGTATTTGATTCGTTTAATAAACTAATCGAATACAAATCTTGATATTAGAATTCATTTAATAAACGAATCGAATACGAATCAATCACATTTTGATTCGATTCGTTTAAGATTCGATACAAATTCGATTCGTTGATTCGTTTTGCCACCCCTACATACACATTCATAAAAATATATTAGGGTCATGTGTATAATGTTTTACACTTCAAAATTTGTGTTTCTGCACTATGACAGACATATCAATGTCTCTGCTATGCTTTGGATATTTTTGCATGCTCTCTGAAACCGAGCTACTTCATATCGGTCAGTCTGGAGTTTGCATAGCTATTAGAATCGAGACGAATCATATCGGTTAGCTAACTGACATACCGGTCACCATACCGATCAGTAATCATGTTGGTAATGCGCTTTATGCTCAATGATCATATTGGACATAGCCATTTGAATTTGCAGGACCTGTATACCGGCCATTGTAGATCGGCATACTGGTCTCAGGACCGAAAACTGGGGATAGTTTTCACCTTCACTATCTATTGAGCCTCTATTTCGTTTTTGCCAACTTCCTACACCTTCTAATATTTATTAAAAAGCAAAGAAAAATATAGAAATAGATCTTCTCATTCATATACTCTCTTGATTATCAAAACTCATTACATATATATTCAAATCATTTATAGAGCTTGAATTCTCTAGGGTTAGCAACCATATCTTTAATCTTCTTTATCATTTGTGAGTACCTAAGTGATATTGTAAGATCTTCATAACTTAAATACTTGTGGTTGTGAAAATCTCTTATTGAGTTGATATATTCAAAATGGTGAATTTGTGTAAATGTTTTGAGTGAGCCTATGAGATAAAACTCTTGAGTAAAGATTTGGAGTGAACCTATGAACAAAACTCTTGGTTTGTGAGTGAGTCACAGAAAACTCATAGTGTATAGTGTGGAATCACTTTTGAATGGTGAAAAGCTTCAAGGGCGGCTTAGAAGAGTGGACGTAGGCATTATTGGCCAACCACTATAATTACCATGTTATTTCTCTGACATTTACTCTTTTATTTATCGCAAGTTTTATATTATATTAGTTTATCATTTAGTAAATTTTGTTATTAAATAAATTGATATTTGATTTTATGATTGCATATATCAATTGTGGAAATTGAATTATAAGCATATTTGGTAAATGTACTAACTAATTAGCTTAAGATCGTATTTTTTTTAATTCTGCATTATTGTATCATATACTCAATTCACCCCCTCTTGGTATATAGAGATTGTTATTGTGCTTGTAGGAATTTTCATTTGGTGTTTGAGCTTGGACTTCTCGTAAAGGATTTGACCATCCGAGAAGAGATAATATGGCAACGAAATGCAAGACGTCAATGAATCTTGCCAAATGATTTTTGACAAATAGACCTTTGTTCTACACCGGAATCAACTACAATTATTAGAAGATGAGGATGTTGAACTATCTCTTTATCGTTGATGTGTAATCTTTTAAAGTGATCACTAGAGGTTCTAAAATGCTAATAAAGAGAGATAGAAACAATATGAAATTTCCAAAACCACAATGAGGATTACAAAGAAACCTCCTACAATATAAAATCTCTTAATCACTTACTTTGCGGAATTAATCAGAGCCAAATCAACAGGCTTTCAGAATTTGGAAATGCCTATGAACTATGGAAGTCATTGAAAATGGTAAATGAAGGCACAAGTCAGGTTAAAGAATCAAATATCAACCAGTTTATGTGTGACTTAGATAGCTTCTAGCTGCAAGCCAATGAAAATATCAAGAATATGATTTCTACAATCACCATAATTATAAATCAAAAAAGTGTTTTAGGAAAAAATATTAGTACAAGTGATCATGTGAAGAAGATCATTAGGCCATTCTCTAATGAATATAGAATTTACACCTCCTACATCAAAGAATCGAATGATATGAATACTTTGAAGTTAGATGACCTGTGAGAAAATTGATAGAATATGAGATGAAGATCGAGAATAATTTAAAGGAAGAATAATATAAAGATAAAAAGCGAATAGCCCCTAAGTCATTTGTAAGAAAAGATGATTGTACAAGCTCAAGTGATGAGGAATATGATGGTGATGAAGACTTGACACATTTGACAAATAAATTCAAGAAATTCCTCAAATCCAAGAAGTCTAAAGGAAAATATCGGATGAATGAGAAGAAATAAGAAAATAAGCTAAGGAATTACAAGAATGATAAAATCACTTACTTTGAGTGTAAAAAATCAAATCATATAGTTGCCGATTGCCCAATGAGAAAATTATAGGGAAAATTCAAGAAGAAGATAATGAAATATACTTGGAGCGATAGCGACTCTAGCTCATATGAGGAAAAAAAAATGAAGAGGGGACAATAGATCTTATATTTATGGCTATTGAAGATGATGATTTCTTCATTGAGAGTGAAGAAGAAAATGTACATGATTCCTCCGATTATGATGAATTACTTGTACATTTAATAAATTATATGATTCATTAAAAAATAATCATAAATTACTCAAAAGTAGCATTCATCATTATTACATGACGATCATGCATCAATTGTTGAGAATAATGAAATACATGAAAAAAAAATATGTGTTTAAAAGATGAGAAGCTAAAACTTGAAAAGAGTATGTCAAACATGTCATCTAACTTATCTAGTACATGTGAGTACAACACATTGAAAGATTAAAATATTGCATTAAATAAAAATATTGTTGATTTACACTAAATAGTAACAAAACTCACTTTGGGAGAAAAAAATTTTAAAATGTTACTTGACTCTAAAAGAGAAAACGATGTAACAACATTTAAATCTGTGTGACTTAGATAAAACCTCCTACAATATAAAAGCTCTTAATCAGTTACTTTGCGGAATTGATCAGAGCCAAATCAACAGACATTCGGAATTTGGAAATGCTTATGAACTATGGAAGTCATTGAAAATGGTAAATGAAGGCACAAGTCAAGTTAAAGAATCAAAGATCAACTAGTTTATGTGTGACTTAGATAGCTTCTAGATGGAAGCCAATGAAAATATCAAGAAGATGATTTCTACATTCACCATAATTATAAATCAAAAGAGTGTTTTAGGACAAAATATTAGTACAAGTGATCATGTGAAGAAGATCATTAGGCCATTCCCTAATGAATATAGAATTTACACCCCGTACATCAAAGAATCGAATGATATGAATACTTTGAAGTTTGATGACCTGTGAGAAAATTGATAGAATATGAGATGAAGATCGAGGATAATTTAAAGGAAGAATAATATAAAGATAAAAAGCGAATAGCCCCTAAGTCATTTGTAAGAAAGGATGATGGTACAAGCTCAAGTGATGAGGAATATGATGGTGATGAAGACTTGACACATTGACAAATAAATTCAAGAAATTCCTCAAATCCAAGAAGTCTAAAGGAAAATATTAGATGAATGAGAAGAAATAAGAAAATAAGCTAAGGAATTACAAGAATGATAAAATCACTTACTTTGAGTGTAAAAAATCAAATCATATAGTTGCTGATTGCCCAATGAGAAGATTCTAGGGAAAATTCAAGAAGAAGATAATGAAAACTACTTGGAGCGATAGCGACTCTAGCTCATATGAGGAAGAAAATGAAGAGGGGACAATATATCTTACATTTATGGCTATTGAAGATGATTTCTTCATTGAGAGTGAAGAAGAAAATGTACATGATTCCTCCGATTATGATGAATTACTTGTACATTTAATAAATTGTATGATTTAAATGATTCATTAATAAAGAAGCATAAATTACTCAAAAGGAGCATTCATCATTGTTACATGACGATCATGATTCTTGCATCAATTGTTGAGAATAATGAAATATATGAAAAAAATATGTGTTTAAAAGATGAGAAGCTAAAACTTGAAAAGAGTATGTCAAACATGTCATCTAACTTATCTAGTACATGTGAGTACAACATATTAAAAGATAAAAATATTGCATTAAATAAAAACATTGTTGATTTACACTAAATAGTAACAAAAATCACTTTGAGAGAGAAAAATTTTAAAATGTTACTTGACTCTCAAAAATGTGCTTTTAATAAAGAGAGTTTAGGATATAGGACTTTTGATAGTATAGAAACGAAGGACGGTGTCACGGGCCGACTTTTTCCTTAACGGAAAAAAGGCTCGTGCGGCACTTAACACGGTCACGTCCCGTGTAAGTCAGCCTACAAGAAACCTCTGACCCTAATTTCCCATTGTTGGAGAGGGAACGGACCCGTAATTTTATAAGATACCAAGGCTCACAAACTATCTCGAAGCATACACATGCGGGCCCGTATTGCATCGGGACCCGGTACTCGAATGGCACAATCGGATATAAAAATATCACTTTTCCCACCAACATAATCACAACATTCCACCATTGTCCCAATGATGTCTAAGGGCGAGAGGGTTCACGGCTAAAGCCCCAAGACCACCGAAGCCCCCTTGGCCACACCCAAGGTTCACCTAGGCTTCCCCCCTAAAGAGGTTTTAGAGACATTGCACAAGTTTCACCAGTATACACACCTAGCGCTTGAGTTGTCACACCCCCCTCTAAAATCCATTATAAGATGATTTTTCGGGAACTCTTCCGGGCATTCAATAAGCCACAATATAAGTGTTTTTGGGTTAAAATCTCGTCCCCAAATGAACTCATCTTGATGGTTTTCCGCAACACCCCCACTTTAGCGGAAAAGACCCAAAAGTGGGCCTACTGCCAAAATCTCCCGGCAAATCTCAAAATCCAACTCTGGGGCTGAAGTTTTCCCAGTACAAGTGACCATAATATTCACTTTAGAACTTGGTCCCACTCGATTCGACACCCCGGGTCGTTAGCTCCTTCACAATGCACCAAATTAGGCTAACGACTAGCGGCAAGCTAGCATATCTCAAAATCTCCCGCCAAACTTCAGAACGAGACTCTACGGGCGAAAACTTCCCAGTACATCCACCCCTAAGAGTTACTTAGGGCTTGGAGCAAGCTCAATCCGACATTCCGAAATATAGGCTCCTTCACAACGCTGCACAACTAGGTCAACTCCTAGCGGCAAGCGAGCACGTTTCTAAATGTCCAGGCAAACTTCTGAATATTGCCACACAAATGAAATATCTCCAGTACAAGGTCATATAAGAGATACATTTGACCAGGAACGAGCTTTATCTGATGTCCCGAAACATGAGCTCCTTTGTAAAGCGACTACACGTCCTAGTCTGAAACTAGGAACGTGACACACAGCAAGCCATCTGCAAAGAAACAAAATTTCCAACCAGCATGTGGCCCGTAAGCATGAAAACGATGTAACAGCATTTAAATCTGTGGAGGCGGAGGCCGAGGCGCCAATGATACTCTCCACCTGAACTCGCAGTAATGTGGTTCCATTGTAAATCCTTATCATTTATAACTTGCCTAAGAAATGTGCAAGTAAATGCTTATTTAATTAATCACTTATTGGTTAAATTAATTAATCAATTAGTTTTTGTATTTTTTTAAAAAATTTATTTAAAACCACATATATCATTATTTTCGTAACTGTCAGATCTATATATATATATATTTTGTGTAAACTAAGATTTTTGAATGATATAACTTAAGATTCAAACAAATCTAATAAATAATTTAGTATATTTTAGCTAAAAAAAATAATATACAATTAAAACTTTTAAGTATATATATTTTTTTTAAAAAAACTACAAGGGCAAAATGAGTTTTTATCATTCTTCAAGGACTAACATCGTCTATTGATTAAAGTTCTTTCTCATTTTTAAAAAATTTATGTTAGGTAGGGATTGTAATGGTAATATATTAGATTATTTTTGTCCAAACCGAATCCATAACTAAAACTTATATTCAATATATGATATCTTTCTATAATTGAAAAAAATAACTATTGATATCCGTATATAAAATATCAAAAATCATAACCGATTGAAATCATTTCGGTTAATTAATTTCTAAACATAAACTTAATTTACTATCCACTAAACTTCATATATATATAGTATCTTTTCAATTAAATAATACTGAGTATCTAAAATAATTACCAACAATTTGACGGTAAAATTTCCAACGATTTAATTTTTTATTTTTATAAAATACTATTATCATTCGTTCTATGAAGTGCCACCTCTTCATATCTCAATGCCTGAAATAATTGGACCCTCTTTGGACTCAATAGCTCCAGAATTGCAAATTTTCCTGACCTCCCTCCAGTACTCACCATAGGGAGCAAATGACATATTATTGAAATTATAATTGAACTTTTTTTGCGACATAATTTAGGCCTTCCTGGAAAAAAAAATGAGATCATGGGTTCTGAAGACGTCTCTGGCAACATCAGCTGAGGAAAATACTGTAGGAAATTCTTCTTAATATTTCATTAAGGGTAATTCTGTCTTTTGGTTGGATTGGGTGCTTGTGAGGGGTACAACCCTTTGGGGGGTTGCACCCCATCCCAAAGGGTGCCCTATTGACACTCTTCCATGCCTATATAAGAAGGCTTGATATCCAAAATAAGATATAGAAAAGAGATCTGAATTTCTTGGAAAGAGACATTTGTTTTTTCCTTTGTTTTTTTGAGAGAGTTTCACCATCTTCCTAGTTCATAAACTTGTGAAGGAGTGCTCATTGTACAAGTAGCATCCAAGTTATCATGGGAGAACGTTGGCAATACGAAACCGTAGAGCACTTGTGACGGGCCAATAAGTTCTTAAGGACAGAGATCATCTCGACTTGGACAATTCTGTAATCTCCATTTTCTGGTTTGTTTTAAAGGTTTTCTGGTTTTAGGGTTTCATGCATCTAGATCTACTTTTGCTGTTTGATCTGTTTGTTTGCAAGTTATATGACTGTTTAATGACACTAATTTACCCACAATCTTAAGAACTTATTGCTTTAATGTTATTAGATAGTAATTTGCATGTTAGGGTTTGAATATTTTCTGGAAAATACGAACTGTGCATGAAAAACCCGTAGGGCGTTCGAACGCCCGACGCACGCGAAGGCTAAATATTTGAACTTTCGTTAGAACGTTCGAACGCGTCTTCAAACGCAACTCGAACGCAAGCCTTCTGCCTTAGAACGTTCGAACGCGTCCTAAACGCAACTCAAACGTAAACTCTCTGGAATCGTTCCGTTCGAACGCGTTCACGAACGCTATACGAACGTGAACTTTCTGGAATCACACTGTTCGAACGCGTTATCAAACGCTACTCGAACGTAAACTCTCTGGAAACACTTCGTTCGAACGCGTTATCAAACGCAACACGAACGCACACACACTGGACAGTCTCGTTCGAACGTAGATACGAACGTGACACTAACGACTTTGTCCTGTAAGTATCATAAACTGCAAACTTTAATTAATATTAACTCGGTTAGTCATATACTGTAAACACATTAATCTTGGTAGTATAGATTAAGTTATTATTAAGTTGTTCAATTATCACAAGCATACACATAGTGATAAAGTTGAAATTGATTGGTTGTTGCATAATTGGTTGAGAATTTAAAGTGTAATAATACACAAGTAATTCCATCCAATCTTGATTGACTTATATATCTACATTTATCATATATCACTTTGAACAAGGTCATTCGTTGATCGTTGTGCAATTTGTCTTTCGTAGACTAATTGACCCTGTTGATTTTCCAGTTACATATGGCTAGCGGAAATATCACAGTACCGGTCTCTCACGGAGAAAAACCGGAGAAATTTGGTGGGGCAAATTTCAAACAATGGCAGAGTAAGATGTTGCTCTACCTGACAACTCTCCAGTTGGCAAAATTCATCAAAGATCCTCCGGGTCCTGTGGAGGGTGAATCTGAATTGGCCAAGGTAGAGCGAGAACAGACTTGGATGTCTGGAGACTTCTTATGCAAGAACTACCTTTTGGGTGGTATTGACAATACCCTGTACAATGTGTACCAAGGCATGACTTCTGCGAAGATTCTCTGGGAATCTCTCGAGAAGAAGTATAAAACTGAAGATGCCGGACAAAAGAAATTTGTCGTGGGTAGGTTCCTAGACTACAAGATGGTAGATTCAAGGACGGTGATGTCTCAGTTGGGTGAACTGCAATTGATCATTCATGAAATACTGGATGAGGGAATGAAACTTTGTGAGACGTTTCAAATTGCCGCCATAATTGAAAAGTTGCCCCCATCATGGAAGGACTTCAGGAGCTATCTGAAACACAAAAAGAAGCAGATGAGCCTTGAAGACCTCAGTGTTCGATTGAGAATCGAGGAGGACAACAGGATGTCCGAGAAGGCCAGCTACAAGACTCTGGAGTCTAAGGCCAACATCATTGAAGGTGTAAAGGGTAGCAAAAAGAGAAAGAACAGTGGAGCTGACTCTGGGAACAAGAAGTTCAAGGGAAAATGCTACAACTGTGGAAAGTGCGGTCATATGTCAAAGGACTGTAGGAACAAAAAGTCTCAGGACAAGGGCAAGAAAAAGAAATATGAGGCCCATGTTACTGAAGGCGAGCAGCTGACTGATGATATCTCAGAGATGGAACTATCAGCAGTGGTAACCGAAGCCAACATAGTTGGGAATCCGAGAGAATGGTTGGTAGACACTGGGGCTACTCGTCATATCTGTGCAGACAGTAAGATGTTTTCCATGTACCAGAAGGTCGATGGCGGCGATCATCTGACAATGGGAAACTCGTCTACCTCTCAGGTGGTTGGACAAGGCACAATGGTTCTGAAGATGACATCCGGAAATGAGCTAACATTGAAGAATGTACTGCACGTTCCAGATATTCGGAAGAACTTAGTCTCGGGCTCTCTTCTTAGTAAGGCTGGTTTTAAGCTTGTATTTGTTTCTGACAAGTTTGTATTGACTAAGAATGATATGTATGTAGGAAAATGATACCTAACTGAGGGCCTTTTCAAGCTAAATGTAATGACTGTTAATCGTGCTATTAATAAAGCTAGTTCGTCTGCTTATATTATTGTGTCACAGAATGTATGGCATGGGAGGTTAGGACATGTTAATTATGATACCATGCGTAAATTAATTAACATGGACCTTATACCTAAAATTGCAATTGATAGCCAACATAAGTGTGAAGCATGTGTTGAAGCCAAAATGCATAGAACATCATTTCATTCTATAGAACGTAGTTCTGAACCGCTAGAACTTGTACATACCGATGTATGTGACATGAATATTGTGCAAACAAGAGGCGGTAAAAAGTACTTTGTCACTTTTATCGATGATAGCACAAGGTTCTGTTATGTGTACCTGCTGAGAAGCAAAGCAGAAGCTATTGAGAGCTTTGTGTACTATAAGAGCGAAGTTGAAAATCAACTTGGCAAGAAAATCAAAAGAATCAGGAGTGATAGAGGTGGTGAATATGTTTCACCATTCGGTGAGTATTGTTCTGTGCACGGAATTATTCACGAAACCACTGCTCCCTATTCTCCTCAACAGAACGGAATTGCGGAGCGCAAAAACCGAACGTTGAAGGAAATGATGAATGCCATGTTGACAAGTTCGGGTCTACCCCAGAACTTGTGGGGGGAAGCTTTGCTTTCCGCGAACTACGTTCTGAATAAGCTTCCTCACAGAAGACTTGACAAGACACCATATGAATTGTGGAAAGGTTTTGTACCTTCCTACAAATACCTCAAAGTGTGGGGGTGTCTTGCCAAAGTAATGGTTCCTAAACCTAAGAAGGTTAGAATAGGACCCAAAATTGTTGACTGTGTATTCATTGGATATGCTCACAACAGTAGTGCGTATCGATTCTTGGTACACAAGTCGGAGATTCCTGACATCAATCCAAATATGATAATTGAGTCAAGGAATGCGATATTTTTTGAAGAGACGTTTCCTTGTAAGGAAAGACAAATAACTGGGTCTCTCAAAAGAACAGTTGATACTGTCGAGGACAGTGATCAAGTTGACCAAGAATCAGATCAACGTGTAAATGCTAAGACAATCGAGCCTAGACGTAGCAAAAGAGCTAGAATGTCTAAGTCGTTTGGTCCCGATTTTCTAACATACTTGTTAGAAAATGAGCCTCAAAGTTATAAAGAAGTTGTGACTTCTCCGGAGGCACCTCTTTGGAAAGAGGCTATTAACAGTGAGATTGATTTAATCCTACAGAACCATACTTGGGAGTTGGTTGATCTTCCGCCAGGTTGTAAGCCGCTGGGCTACAAATGGATATTCAAAAGGAAGATGAAAACGGATGGATCAATAGATAAGTATAAGGCAAGACTTGTCATAAAAGGTTATAGACAAAAGGAAGGCATCGATTACTTTGACACCTATTCACCGGTGACCCGCATCACATCGATAAGAATGCTCATAGCCATAGCAGCTATATTTGGTCTTGAAATACATCAAATGGATGTAAATACGGCATTCTTGAATGGTGAATTAGATGAAGAGATTTACATGGAACAACCAGAAGGGTTTAGTGTTCCTGGACGAAAACAGAAGGTGTGCAAACTTGTAAAATCCTTGTACGGATTAAAACAAGCACCGAAACAATGGCATGAGAAATTGACAAAGAAATGTTGTCAAATGGGTTTAAAACCAATGAGTGTGATAAGTGTGTGTACACCAAATCAACTCAAAAATGATATGTCATTGTGTGTCTCTATGTAGACGATATGCTGATAATTGGTAGTAATCATGAAATGATTAAGTTTACCAAAAACGTGTTATCCAGCAGATTTGATATGAAAGATATGGGGATAGCTGATGTGATCCTAGGAATAAAGATTTATAGGACATCAGACGGATATATATTATCACAGACTCATTATATTGAGAAGATACTCGATAAATATATCAAAGAGGATCTAAACGTGGCTAGAACCCCTGTAGACCTAACTCTTCATTTATCAAAGAATACTGGTTCAAGCATATCTCAACTAATGGGCTTGAAGCCTATCATCTAAGAATTGTCACTGTGGAAACCCAACCTAGTTGACTGAAGATCCCAAGATCTAGGTTCAAAAGGGACAACAGAAACTTTGTGCAATTCAAAACGAGCACTGAAGAGTTTCGTACTCTTTCCCATTCCGATAATGACGCTGAGTGTTGTCTGTCATTGGTTAGGATAAGCTAAGGCTTTTAATGATCACTATATTAGGAGATGAGTCCTAATGGGGGTAAAGACAGATTACCTCTTCATAGTAGATCACCTATTTCAAGTAAGAAGTGAGGCCGCTTCCATGGGAACCTTTAAAGGCGGGTTACTCTAAAGTGCTTGATGAATCCAGGACCGTTGTTCAGGGCCAAAATGAACACAACCGTAGAACGGGAAAATGGTCGAATTAAAGCTGTGTGTTGGCAATTGTCTTGGTTTACACCAACGGCAGAACAATTCAAGACTATGGGTCACTGGTTTGCCAAGTAAATCCGATTGTCACTCACTAGGAAAGGTTCAAGGCAAAAGCTACCTATTTCGATGCAGCTTTAGTTCATGGTAACTCTCTCAAGTGTCTCCATGAATATTTGAAGAATTGTGGGGGATTGTAGGAAATTCTTCTTAATATTTCATTAAGGGTAATTCTGTCTTTTGGTTGGATTGGGTGCTTGTGAGGGGTACAACCCTTTGGGGGGGTTGCACCCCATCCCAAAGGGTGCCCTATTGGCACTCTTCCATGCCTATATAAGAAGGCTTGATATCCAAAATAAGATATAGAAAATAGATCCGAATTTCTTGGAAAGAGACATTTGTTTTTTCCTTTGTTTTTTTGAGAGAGTTTCACCATCTTCCTAGTTCATAAACTTGTGAAGGAGTGCTCATTGTACAAGTAGCATCCAAGTTATCATGGGAGAACGTTGGCAATACGAAACCGTAGAGCACTTGTGACGGGCCA
The DNA here is from genome assembly GCA_019454045.1 of Zanthoxylum bungeanum. Classification (NCBI taxonomy): domain Eukaryota; kingdom Viridiplantae; phylum Streptophyta; class Magnoliopsida; order Sapindales; family Rutaceae; genus Zanthoxylum; species Zanthoxylum bungeanum. The sequence continues at coordinate 710,619 of SKCR01001385.1, read as the reverse complement.
ATAAGTTCTTAAGGACAGAGATCATCTCGACTTGGACAATTCTGTAATCTCCATTTTCTGGTTTGTTTTAAAGGTTTTCTGGTTTTAGGGTTTCATGCATCTAGATCTACTTTTGCTGTTGATCTGTTTGTTTGCAAGTTATATTACTGTTTAATGACACTAATTTACCCACAATTACTAAAATAGGAACAGATAATGGAAAATAGTCTCTCGTTACTACCGAGACTATCAAATAAAAAAAAAAGCAGACGAAAGGTAAGACGGAGTTGTATCCACTTCAGAGTACTGGGGCTTGTTAATATCGCAGTCAAATCATTCGATTCGAGGTTAAACGGAACAGATAAAATCCCCGGCTATCTCATATTCTTACAAAGAAAAATATCAACTGGACTCGAATCAAAACCTGATAATCAAGTTTTAAGTCTTTTATCACCGAACTATTTGGATCAATCCCCACGGCCACCACTCAACTAGTGTCTTGAAAGAGCTAAAGATACATTCTAAGTGGAGCTCCCATCTGTGCACTTGCCCCTTGTGATGGAAGACGTGTGTTATCCGTAACACATGTTCTTGAATAGCCAACTAAATAAAATTGTTAAAGATAAGGGATAGATTTTATCCACCCTTATTATTATTATTATTATTATTATTATTACATGATAATGGATTATACCTGTCGATATTGCAGTCTATTACATATAGATTTTGTATTGTTGTTGTTAGTTTTCCAGTAATTGTGTGATGAAATTGCTATTTATTCTATCAAATAAGGGGTAAAAATGTTCATAGTACATTGGTTTTTAGCCTTTCTTCTTTTTGCCCTTTTCTCATCCAATTTTATATTTTTTGTGGTAGTTTTTGTTATTTTTTGTTAAAAAATGTTGTCAATAAATGCAGAAGCTACCCTAATGATAAATATTATATGTAAAATTGTTTATGTAGAGAGCTTTAATTTATTGTGTACACAGAGCTCGTATGATTGTTGAATGGAATCCAAATTTCTCTCTGTTTTTAACGATCATAGTTGTGATTTAATTAATTGGGTACTCAAATTTAATTATACTTCTTTAGATACCTCTGAAAAATATATTTTTCCAGTAGGAATAGGACAATTGGGGGTAAGTGTTGTAAAATATCGGGCTCGGCTCAAGTCTGACCGGACTCAACAAAAAATTATTTTTAAAAAATCTTTTGAAAAAAGTAATTATTTTTTAAAATTTTTTAATATTTAAAAATGAAAAAATTAAGAATTTTTATGTTTGTAATGTTTTTATATTAAATTTTAAAAATTATAAAAATTAATTAATTTTTATTAATAAAAAATGAAGATCGAATTTTTTTACCCGAACCCTTAAGAAATATCATCCAGTCAACTGTCAAGCGGGATTTTGCCATCAGTAGTTGAGGGAGAAAAAATTACCATAAATCTGAAAATTTAACAAAAAAAATCTCTGATCAGATTCACGATCTCTAATTATTTGATCTCAAATTCAATATCATTTTTCACTATGATTTCGATTTTTTTTTTTAATACCTAAGCATAATTAAAATCAAAACGAGACGAGATCCGATAAAACGTGACATCCGATTGCCATCCCATTCCCATACACAGACAAAATTATCCAGATAAATTTCAGCTATCGTCTTTTTGTTAAAGAAAAGTACGCTTTAATCAAAACTAGTAACAAGAAGGACAGGCAAATTCAAAACTGAGATTTCAATTCTCTATTTTTCTGAAGCTTAACAATGGAATCTCTGGCGCTTCCTTCTCTCAATGCTCTTAAAATTTCAAGTTCAAATTTTCACAAAGAACAGAGCAGCAAACTATCGGCAAAAGCTCGTTACTTGAACTCTTCAAAGCCATCTTCTCTCAAACTTACGCCATCTTACATTTCTCGCTCCTTTGTACGCATATACTCCTTTTATTTCTTGTTCTAATTAATGGGTTTCTTTATTTTGTTTGTTCACTTTTGTTATTGTCTCTGTTTGTTTCTCGAGAAAACTAAGGAAAATGGAGAGAAAGAAAATTGAGATGGGTTGTCTTTTGTTTTGATTAGAATTTGAATGGTATTCGAATGCAAGCTGGTGGTGAAGATTTTGAGTTAAAGCAAATGAGAGATATGGCTGCTGCAAAGAAGAGATGGGACGCTCTGGTATTTCGATTTATTTATTAAGGAAAAAAATATTGTTTTTAATCTTTTGCTTAGTTAAATTTAAATTTAGTCGCGTTTTTGCTATTAATGTATTACACTGTTTTGTTTTTGGGAAAAAAAAATTGATGTTACTTTATGAGAATGTAAAGATTATATGAAGTTATTGCTCTAAGATATGTTAATCGCTAAAATACACATATCAGCAATGGTTATTGAACATGATATTGGTGACATTGCCTCAATTTCTTTCAGATAATGTGCATGAAGCTCTTAATGTAGTAGTTTCAACTGTTTTGTGCTCGTAGCTCAGGGAAGGAAAAGTAAAAGTTCTTACACCAAGAGAAGCCGGTTATGCAATTCAACTCTCTAACAAAACCTTGCTTGATGTTCGTCCATCTACTGAGCGCAAAAAGGTTATTTTTTTTCCTTCCATGGTATGTAGATGGACTTTTCCCATTTAATGGTAATCTATTAGTAGTCATTAATTTTCATGACAGGTTTGTAATTTCCATTAGTTTTTCCGCTTAAAAGAACCATAATGGAATGTTAGTTAATTTGATTGATTTTAAATATTTTATTTCTGGAACATTTTATACAGTCCACAGAGATATTGATGTTTATTTCAACGTGTTTGTCATTGAATATTATTAATTTTTTGTTTTACATGTTTTGAAGGCTTCGGTTAAAGGCTCAACCTGGATTCCTATTTTTGATATTGATGACACATTTGATGCTGGATCACTTCCCCGAAAAGCTACCAATTTTGTTATGGGTATCATATCAAGCTATTATATGCTTTCAGTGCATCTATTTCTGCTTGAGTATATTTAAGTCTTGTGTCATTCAGGGTGTTACTGGCCAACAGAGTGAAATACTGAAACTAGTGTTTCTTAACTTTGTGGATGTTTCTGCTTAAATTGAATTATCATTGTGTAGGAGGTTGGTGGAGCGGTGTGCCTACATTATCTTACAATAAGTATGTTTTTAATTACTTTCAAAGTTCTCAATTTTTGGGTTTGTGCCTATATTCATGCATATACATTAATGTGGTCATTGTTTCTCTTTTTTTCATAGGCAGTTCTTATCAAAAGTTGAGGAGAAACTCCCAAAAGATACGGACCTTATTGTTGCATGCCAGAAAGGATTGAGGTAAACCTTTAGTGAAACTTATTGGCACTGTAAATTAGTGAAATTTCATTTGTGCCTTGTACAACTAATTGTTATTGCATGTTTTGCTTTCACTAACCATAGTTTTTTTGAAAGGTCTCTTGCTGCTTGTGAGCTACTTTTCAATTCTGGATACAGAAACCTTTTCTGGGTTCAAGGGGGTTTAGAAACTGCTGAAGAGGAGGTATATGTGTTTCTAATTTTTAATTCCAGATTTCCCTTTATTTTGAGTTGTATATGTTTCTTTTGTATAAGGTTTTTTATTTTATTTTCTTTATTTTTTCTCCTTGGATTAGGATCTTGACAGAGAAGGTCCTCATCCTTTGAAATTTGCTGGAATTGGAGGGCTTTCTGAGTTCCTTGGGTAAATGTCTCAGCTATGCTACATTTTTTTTCTTTTTATGCATTTTGTTTCTTTTCTGAAAATAATATATGTTGGTAGACTGATAGTCCATTCTATGGACCATTTATATGTTGGAAATTTGAGAAATTGGTGGAATATGGTGGAAAATCTAATAGATAATAAGAAGGAATCCCATGCGCAATAGTATTGAGAGAGAGAGAAAGAGAGGGTTTCTGAAAAACATTACTCTCCTGTTGACGAAATCCTTTGACACAAGTCTTGATTGCATTCCACCTGAAAGCCTCCTAACCACCCATTTAAAACTCTTTTTAACAATCAGGCTGGAGACTTCAGGTAATATTCCACTCTTCTTCATTCTTTCATCGGCAGAATATCCAAAGATAAAACATGCAATGCAATGCAAGAGAGTTGGATTAAACATTCAATATTTCTCACCAACACCAAGTGCTAAGTTTGTGTGAAAATTGGTTGGGAGATGATATCTATACTATCTACTGCAGTTTCTTGTATCTTGCTGAAATAGATGGAAACTAAATCCATTAAATGTCAGAACATCTGTCAGAACATTGCTAAACATGCTCTGATTCAATGCTTGGACTGGAATTCTTAATGATTGACATCGCAATTCGCAAATCATTTAACGATTCTTTCTCCAAACACATGTCTGATAATACATTGCAGCAGGGGGAATAAATGTGTTAGGGCTGATGATGTTAGAAATTTATTTATTTATTTATTATAGTGCACTCTTTGCTCATTTATTCTATTTTCAGTTGGACAGATCAACAAAGAGCTCAAGCTGCCAGAGAAGGCTGGGGTTATCGATTACTGTTTTCTGCACGACTGGTAATTATAAAGTTGTTGCCTTAGTAAAATGGCCTGTTCTTTAGCATAAGTTTGTTAGTTGCCTGACTGAGACTGCATACTGTTTCGGGCACAGGTCGGAGTATTTCTGGCTGCTGATGCCTTGTTTATTGGAGCTCAGCAAGTAGGTCGTTATATCCAAAATATAAGATCTCATTGAGTTTCAGTGGCCGCTCTTGAAGATAGTTGATTTCATCATCTGAGAGACAAGTCTTGAGTTATCATGTTACTGTGAAATCTAAATATTTAACAATCTTGATGATGAATTTTCTCGAGGAAAGTGAGGGTTGGCTACAACGATCAGATCAGCTGTCCTCTGAATTGTGATGCCAAAAGCTTGATTCATAACTAAACCTTCAGCTTCAATACCAGGGGGGAAGCTCCCAATCAAAGCTGTTGAGAAGCTGAGCTAGAGCGAGCTCAACAGTTGCTAGCTCCAAATGTAATAACCAAGTGGTATCAGCTTGAAATACTGCTCTTTGAATTCAATAGTGCTACCCATAAATCTTCCTGGCTCAAAGGCTTCAGGTTTTCCCATGATTCTAGCCCCCTACCCATTACCCAGGCATTAACAAAAAAATCGTGTTTTGACCAGGATATCATGTTTTTCATCTCAACCCAATGCTATAGAAGCATCAAATCATAGTCGTCTAATGAATGATCATGTGCTTGGATTACTGACAGGAAAATAAACGATGAGAACAAAACAATTTTTTTCAAAAAAAAATTACTGCAAGTTCTTCTAGTTCTTAAGCTACATGTTCTCTTAATAGTAGGTGTTTTTAATTTTACAGTTCAATAACATTATTGTGAGTCACATGGCACCATATCAATTATATCAGTTAATCAAGTTGCATTGTTATAACATAAAATGTGTGAATGCTAGTGTTTCTGTGGTTGGTATAAACCCTTTTCTTAAGTTGCAGGTTTGCTTGTCCTGCTTGAATGCTTGTGAAAATATCAACGTCGGATGCCTAATCTTCTTCGCATATCAACAAGAGATCACCACCCCCGGTTGTGATACACAATAATGGAGCTTTCCTTGTCAAATTTTGGCCAAGTTTCCAGACAACACACTTGTTTATTACAACTTATTTTTAAAGCGGGGCACAAAGCAAACAAGAATAATGGTAATGGACATTTCCCTATCCCTAGGAAGTGCGAGGAATTGCAACAGCAACAAGGGGAAATTTCTTATGGACTGCCAAACCAGGTGATTCTGTTACATCCAATTGTTGTCCTCTTGCTTCTTCAGGCAGTTCCCAATCAAACTCGTTCAAAAGACTTGCCAATGCTACCTCAACCGCTCTCATCGAAAACTCACCACCTGGGCAACTTCTTCTACCAACTCCAAATGGAATGTAATGAAGATCGTTTCCTTGGAAATTTATGGGAGAATTTAAGAACCTCTCTGGTCGAAATTCTTCTGCTTTATCCCATTTTGTGCAGTCTTGTGAAAATGACCAATAATTAATATAGACTTGGGTTCCCGCAGCAATGTCATAGCCGTTGATTTTGACGTCCTGAGTCGATTGCCGAGGAACTAGTAATGGAACTGGCGGATGAAACCGCATAGTCTCTTTTATCACAGCTTTCAAATAATTCATTTTATTCAAATCGTCCTCTGTTATATCCGATTTGTCACCAACAACTCCTCTAACTTCATCCCGCAATTCCTTCATTACCTTTGGGTGCCTTAAGAGCTCTGTCATTGCCCATTCTAGGACTGTGAATGTTGTTTCGGTACCAGCCCCAAACATATCCTACCAGGAAAAAAAGAGAAAAATTATCTGAATTAGCGTTTCAATTTCATTTTGTTTCTTTTAAGTAGAATGATAAAAGAAACTAAAATATGGTTAAACGGAGACAAAATTATCATAAAATAAAATATAAAAAATGATATATTTTTTATAGTAAATAAAATAATACCAAAACGATGTGATTTTAATAATGATATTGTCCTCCTTTAATCCCCGTTTAATCTCTACATCACTGTTCTTTCTTTTAATTATGGTAGTAAGGGAAAACTCCCACACAAAATAAATAAGTTAAAGAAAGAACAAAATGCAGCGATTGCTTTAAAACAAAAGAGATACATGACTATACGTACCGAGATGAGAGCCTTTATTGTAACCCTATCAATGGGAAAGCCAAGATAATTTTCTTTCTGAATCCAAAGCAAGACGTCTACGAAGTCCTTGTGATCTTCAACTTGACCACTCATCCTATTCTCATGTTCTTGAACGACTTCCTCTAGAAATTCATCAAGCTCCTTGGCCGTTTTGTCAAGGTTGGCATTCAAACCATTCAAATGACACACCCAACCAAGCCATGGAATGTAATCTCCCACATGGAAAGTATTCGTTAACACGGCAAAGTCCTTAAAAAGTTTCCTAAGCTTACTACCAACTTCACCTTCACTATATTTTCTTCCCAAAGCTACTCTACACGCTATATTGTTTGTTAGTGTAAACAAGAAGTCGCTTAAGTTTATTGGCGAAGAAGATGAAGCAAACAGTTTAATTCTTTCGATCATAAGGGTTACCTCTTCTACTCTAACATTTCGAAAAGAATGAATCCTTTTATAACTTAAAAGTTGTAGCACACATATGCTTTTAATTTGTCTCCAGTAATCACCATAAGGTGCCATTACTACGTCTTTACCATCAAAGAAAAGTTTTCCAAATGGGGTTGATTTTGGTCGGTTTGCAAAGATAATATCATGTGTTTTCAAAATCTCGCGGGCAGCATCAACAGAAGAGACAACAAGCACTGGCACTTTGCCTAAGTGAAGCAACATGAGGGGGCCATAGCGTTGAGCTAAAGCACCGAGTGAGCGATGAGGGTAGGAGCCAATTTGGTGAAGGTTTCCAATTATTGGGAGCTTTGGGGGAGAAGGTGGTTGGTTTTTTTTGCTGGGTTGGATAAACAATTTGAAAAGGGCAAATGTGGCAAGGATCGCTGCCATTGTGGACAGGAAATACATTTTATTTTCCCTCAACAACTGCTGGAAATTGGACATGCTCTTCCCTTTTAGGTGAACTTCGTATGATCTAATTTTGCATCAGAGGAGTCCACATTAGAGGAATTTAAAGTTGAGGGGCATATGAACTAACAGTTTCTCCCATACTACTTTCCAGAATGATGGTCTGTGTGTGGTTCAAAAGAAAACTTTATATATCTTAATTTCACTCCACTCATATGTTTGATATAATAAAGATTTTTTTTTTTGATTAAAAATCACCAAAAGGTGGGGGTACTATTACTCAAAGATAACAAGCTCTAGCCCCCATGTTGCTGATTGTCATCTACTGACATGATGAATCTGTTGAAAATAATAAAGATTTGGTTTGTAGGAAGTGGCAAGGATGAAATATCTAGGATTTCTTCTCTTAAATCTTTCAAAATCTTATAATTTGTGGACCACATCTCTTGTGGAAGTGTGAGCAATGTCTCATTAGAGAAATTGTGAGGGAAATCCTCATTAAAGATATAGTTTGGTAAACTATCGACATCAAAAAATTTATCCACTAGGCAGTGACCAAACAGACTTGTTTACAAGACTTGCCATTTTCCAATGCTAGCTCAATTACTCTCATCGTAAACTCAATACCTGAATACATGATCCAGACGGAATGAGCTGAAGATCATGTCCTTAAAAATTTATGGAAGGGTTTAATAACCTCTTTTGACGAATGACTTGTGTTCCGGCAGCAAATATCATAGCCTTTGATTTTAATGTCCTAAAACGATTGTCCAATCAGTAGTAATGGAACCTGGTGTAAATAATTCGAAAACATGTGCCAACTATAAGCATATATTGTGATAATCAATCGATTATTGGGAGAGTCCAAAATATAATATGTAATGACAAATCTTGATACGTACGTCGAATACACAATACCATAAGGCAACTACTCTCAAACGGCATAATTTTGATAGATTATGTCAAGTCGAAGGAAAACCTTGCGGATCCACTTACTAAAGGTTTGCCTAGAGAGTAAGTTAGGAAGTCATCAAGATGGATGAGCTTGAAGCCTATAAATTAAGAATTGTCACTGTGGAAACCCAACCTAACTTACTGGAGATCCCAAGATCTAGGTTCAAAAGGGACAACTGAAATTTTGTGCAATTCAAAACAAGTACTGTAGAGTTCTATACTCTTTCTCACTCTTATAATGACGCAAAGTGTTGTCTGTGAAAGTTAGGTTAAGTTAAGGCTTTTAATGATCACTATATTATGAGAAGAGTCTTAATTGGGATAAAGACAAATTACATTTCATAGTAGATCATCTATTTCAAGTAGGAAGTGAGGCCGCTTCCATGAGAATTTTGAATGCTAGATTCCATATAGTACTTGATGAAGCCAGGACCGATGTTCATGGCCGAATTGAACACAACCGTATAACAGGAAATGGTCGAAGTGAAGTTGTGTGATGACTATTGTCTTGGTTTACTCTAATGGTAGAATAGTTCAAGACTATGAGTTACTAGTTTGCCAAGTAAATTCAAAAGTTATTCACTAGGAAATGTTCAAGGCGAAAATTACCTATTCCGATGCAGTTTCATTTGAATTGTATGTCCGGCCGAAGACAATTAGATCTCTTGACTTCAGTAACTGATAATTTGCTCAGTCACTTACAGTTGTATCATGTCCGGTCGGATTTAGGATTTTAAATAAATGTCCAGTCGGCTTTTCTAGCTAGAGGTAAGGTTGGCCGGATATAGGTGATTTCCTGTCAGATTTTGGTTGTGTTCTCTGGAGTTCTTTTCCTTTCTGGTACTCATCTTTACGCTTCCCTAACTTTCAAACGGTGTCTCCGTAAGAGATTCATCATCGAGGTGTGCATAAAAATGCAGTGTAGTCACCCCACTTTGGCAGGCTTGTATAGTGTATGACAATGACATGCCTATCAAAGTTATGCATTTTTACTTACCTAGTTTTTGTGGTTTGATGTTCGGATCCTCAAGTCCTTTGATGTTTCAATTATGAGATGCTTCGATCTCGCCAGACTTCGTTTCCAGCCCCAATGGTTGATAGACCTGCAGGCTTATGATGCTTTGATTAGTGATGAGATGTTTCGATCTTGCCAAACATCATTTCAATCAGTGGTGAGATGTTTTGATCTTACCAGGCTTCATTCCCAGCTCCAATAATTAATAGACCTGTAGGCCTCCGATGCTTCGATCGATGATGAGATGCTTCGATCTCGCCAGGCTTCGTTCCCAACTCCAATAATTGATAGACCTGCAGACTTATGATGTTTTGATCGGTTATGAGATACTTCGATCTTGTCAAACTTCATTCCCAACTCCAATAATTGATTGACCCATATGCCTCTGATGCATCGAACAATGATGAGATGTTTCGATCTTGTCAGGCTTCATTCCCAGCTCCAATAGTTGATAGACCCGTCGGCCTCTGATGCTTCGATCGATGATGAAATGCTTCGATCTCACCAGACTTCACTCCTAGATCCCATTAGTTGATAGACCCGCAAGCCTCCGATGCTTCAATCGATAACGAGGAAGTTTCAAGTTTGATCAATAAAATTGTAGTTCAAGTTTCGATGGAGAATCTCTTAATTTATCTTTGATGCTACTAGTTGTTTCCAACAATATAGTTTGACGATGCGTTCTTGGGAGGAAAACTGAAGAAGTAGAAATGGAAAGAGCAAGTTCGGTGAGTCATCACTAATGCTGGAAGAGCAGCTTACAGCCTTTGCCCTTTGTATAGGATCATATATTTTTCCATCTTTGGGATGGTTAGATGTTCTTTCAGGACTCATTGGTCGTGTCAATGCAACTGATAAAGCATTAGACACTATGCTTGATCTGTTGATCAAGTGATTGAAGAACTCGTGTTATTGAAGAAGACTATGCAATCTTTTACTGTCAGTACAATTATTTTTTAGAGTTGGACTGTGTGTTAGAGTTTTTTACTGAAATTTTTTTCTTAATTGTGATTAGTAATAATGGGATAATAATTTATGTATAATCGAATCTTAATTATATATTACTTTAAAACATACAACTAAATTCTATATTGGATCTAAATTTTTAATTTTTTTTTCATAATAATTAAATTATTTATAAGAAACTCTCATTTGCATCACAGTTCAACCAATCACAAACACTGAGTCACCTGAGGTGTGTCGATCCAATTAATTGTAATAAGGGAGGTGCCAATTTGCCTCCGTCAGGCAAACTAAAAAAGTGAGTGAACACTGGATTTCGGCCGAGGTCCACAATTAGAATTTGGAAGTAGGGGCACTAACAATCCTGCAAAACAAAGGTAGGGTGAACGAGAGCAGATTACCCACCGGTGTGGTGGGTGCCGGGGGCACTCCGACGCTCAAGTCAGTAGTATGAAATTGGCAGTAAATATGTAAATGTGAAAAGCAAGGTTTGATGTTACCTTGACCTCTCTGGGTGGCCGTGAGGGCGGTGGTAAGTGTATCAGGGTGATGGAGAGCTCTGAGAGAGCTTGTGTCAGAGAGCGTAAGCTAGTAAGAGAGAAGTCATGCTTCCTCTCTCCTCGTTTCTTGAATTGCGTTGCTATTTATAGATGAAATGGATCGTCTTTGGCAGCTGGCATAAGTCCCACAACGTGCCCAGACATTTGATAAAAGTTTGAGCATGTGAGAATATGCCTTGTGTTAGGCAAAGTGGGGAAAGGTGGTTGATATAATTAAGAGGTTTTGTCCTTAAGCTTATGGCTCAATTGTAATCCAATAATACAGAATTCTTTGGGCCTGGTCTTTACTTTCGGGCCTTGTATACTGTTGGGTTTGAGGTGAAAGACGGTTTTGCCCTTGGCCCAAATTTGGCACGTACAGTTTGTCCCCTACTCTCTAAGTCAAGAAGTTCTTTGACTTGGAGAGTATTTCTATACATGTCGAATGAAACAAGATATAAGAGTATCTGTCAAGAATGCATAGTTCATACACGACAGAGAGAATTCAAAGTATTTTGGACTAAGAGTAGTCCAAGTCTTCAACTTGGCTTGGCCTGAGCCAGGGGATATCCTCGGTCGACTGAACCAGATAAAGGCCAGGACAATTTCCATATTACTGGTCAAGGACCGGGAGAGTCTTCAAATTTTTCTAGATCAGATGAAGGTCATGTGCTGAAATTGACTCTTTATGAGCCATTGGGGATGTCCCCAGTCGACTGATTCAGATGATGATCAGGATAATCAATTGACTCTTTCTGAGCCATGAGGGATGTCCCCAGTCGACTGATTCAGATGATGATCAGGATAATCAATTGACTCTTTATGAGCCATGGGGGATGTCCCCAGTCGACTGATTCAGATGATGATCAGGATAATCAATTGACTCTTTATGAGCCATGGGGGATGTCCCCAGTCGACTGATCCAGATGAAGGTCAGGATAATCAATTGACTCTTTATGAGCCATGGGGGATGTCCCCAGTCGACTGATCCAGATGAAGGTCAGGATAATCAATTGACTCTTTATGAGCCATGAGGGATGTCCCCAGTCGACTGATTCAGATGATGATCAGGATAATCAATTGACTCTTTATGAGCCATGTGGGATGTCCCCAGTCGACTGAACCAGATGAAGGTCAGGATAATCCCCATACTACGGGTCAAAGTACCAGGGGAATCTACTATGTCGTCTGACCAGATGAAGACCAGGTCTTCAACTTGACTCTACATGAGCCAATGGGGGATGTCCCCAGTCGACTGAACCAGATGAAGGTCAGGATAATCCCCATACTACGGGTCAAAGGACCAGGGGAATCTACAATGTCGTCTGACCAGATGAAGGCCAGGTCTTCAACTTGACTCTACATGAGCCAATGGGGGATGTCCCCAGTCGACTGAACCAGATGAAGGTCAGGATAATCCTCATACTACGGGTCAAAGGACCAGGGGAATCTACTATGTCGTCTGACCAGATGAAGACCAGGTCTTCAACTTGACTCTACATGAGCCAATGAGGGATGTCCCCAGTTGAATGAACCAGATGAAGATTCAATCTACATACTCCACTATACCTAATGAAGGTACATGGGAGTCTACTCCTCCCGACCCGATAAAGGTCCAAGAGAAATTTTCATTCTACTATACTTGAAGAAGGTACATCAGAGTCTATACTCCACATGACCCAATGAAGGTCCAAGAAAATATACACACTCCACTATACCTGATGAAGGTACGTGGGAGTCTACACACTCCATTATACCTGATGTAGGTACATGAGAATCTACACACTCCATGCATAATGAAGATCCATGAGGGTCTTCATTCCTCACTCTACAGGATCTAACATGATTCAATGAGGATTTTTACACTACTAGACTTGAAGAAGTTCTATGAGAGTCTTTCCTTCTCATACTACTAGTTCTGATGAAGGTCCATGATACTACTGTCGAATGAACTATCAAATGGACCAGAGAGAAAGTCCATAATCCACAGTCGAATGAACCTAATGAAAATCTATGTGAATCTTCATACTACAAGACCTGATGAAGGTCACGAGACTACTGTTGAATGAACTTGTCGAATGGACTTGATGAAAGTCTAAAGAATGAAATTACTTATTCTCTTGATGATGATTTATGAGACTACGGTCGAATGGATTTTATGAAAGTCCAAAGAATTCATCACTCACTCTCCTAGACCTGATGAAGGTCCATGAGACTATGGTAGAATGAACTTGGAGAATATCTGTCAAGGTTATCACTCTTCATACTTCTACAATACTACTGTCGAATGAAGTTTGTCGAATGGGCCTAATGAAGATCCAATAGAATATGTAGATAAACTTGATTAAAGCCATCAATGTAGATAAACTTGATTAAAGCCATCAAGGAGGTCATTACTCATTATCATAGACCTGATGAAGGTCCATGAGACACAGTCGAATGAACTTGAAAAATATCTATCAAGGTCATCACTTTTCATACTTCTACGATACTACCGTCGACTGGACTCATCGAATGGAATTTATGGAATTCCAAGGAAGTCATTACTCAATATACTAGACCTGAAGAAAGTCTACGATGCTACAATTGAATGAACTTGATGAAAGTAATTACTTTTCTCTCTTCTGTGAGACTACTGTCGACTGGACTTGTCGAATGGAGTTGAGGAAGGTCCACGAAGCTACGGTCGAATGAACCTGATGATTATCTATGAGAATCTTCATTCTACTAGACCTGATGAAGGTCCAAGAAGCTATGGTCGACTGAACTTGATGTAAGTCTAAGTGAATCTTCATTCTACCTATTCATGATACTACTGTCGAATGGAACTGACAAAGGTCCATAAGACACGATCGTATGAAACTAATGCATGTTTATGAGAATCACCACTCTACTAAACTTGATAAAGATTGGTTGACTGAACCTGATAGAGATTCAAGAGAATTTCATACTACCTAACTTGAAAAGGCTGGTCGATTGGACCTAAGGGAGGTCCAATAAAATTTTCATTCTACCTGTCCTGATGAAGGTTAGGAGACTACGGTCGAATGAACCTGATGAAGGTTTATGGGGCTTTCCCATGTTTTCTAGAGTTTATGGAAATCCATCCATATAGTCTAGAATGGATGATAATCTCCATATGTAGTGTGGAGATGATTATCTTATATGTAGTATGGAGAGATGGAGATGGATGTCTACCAAGGTCATTACTAATTATACAATACCTGACTAAGGTCAATGTTACTATAATAGAATGAATTTTTATGAAAGTCACATAAAATTTCCATACTACCTAATCTAATAAAGGTTGGTCGAATGGACCAAAAGAAGGTCCTATGGAGTTCTTCATTCTACTAGGCATGATAATATATTCCCTATGTAGTATGGAGTTGGCAATATTAAATCAAAGTAGCATGGAGATGATGACTAACCTTTGACTTAGTCTGGAGGAGTTGATAATCATTCCAAGTAGTCTAGGAGAGATGAGAGTTTTCCATGTAGCCTGAAGTTGATAGCCATCCACTTTGTCGTATGGAGAATAGTTTTGTTGCTTGGCTTTGTGTTCATGCTCCACATACACCAAGAAAGCATATTATTATTTTGACATTCGTTGAAGCCTGCCCCTTTTTTCTTCCTAAAGCTACACGTACTACTTGTGTCGAGTCAAAAATGAGACCTTTCATATAATCATTCCATGCTACAAGTGAAGATGCTCGTATGTAGAGTCAAAAAAGCCAAACCAAAGCACTCCATGCTACACGTGAATATGCTCGTATGTAGAGTCAAAAAATCCAAGCCAAAGCACCCAATGAATCACATGAATATGTTTATATGTAGACTCAAAAAATCCAAGCCAAAACACCCAATGAATCACATGAATATGCTTATATGTAGACTCAAAAAATCCAAGCCAAAGCACCCAATGAATCACATGAATATGCTTATATGTAGACTCAAAAAATCCAAGCCAAAGCACCTCATGGATGACGTGAAGATGTTTGTATGTAGAGTCAAATAAGCCAAAAATAAAAATGAAAGAAACTACAAGTATGAAACACACAAGCGAGAGTTGAATGTTTAATGGTCGACTAGTATGTCCAAAAATGGGCCATGCAAGCCATGAAAGCAAACATGTATTGTGTGTATGGATGTGTTAATGAAGGCGTATTTTGGTTGGGCCATGCATGATTTTTCTCTTTCTGTATGGATTGTAGCATGGGATTTTCAAAGTGATGGGTGATAAGCTTACATCTTTTGTAGGCGTATGATGTTTATGCATATGGGATGGTTCGTGAATGGTGGAATAAAAGAGGGTTATTTCCACTAAACTTATCTGATGGTTTTCCAAAATCAGAATATCTGTAGTGTCGAATGGGACATGGTTATTTTAAATCAAGTTGGATCCCATATGTCTTGGCCTGTGCATGGTGTTTTGTCGAATGGACCATTTCTCATTTTCATGTGGCTTTGTTGAGTGAACCCCACAATCATCTCTTCTTTGAATATAATTTTACAGATATGATCTAGCATGTGGTCTCATAGTACGCTATTCTTACAGTCTACGTTTGTTTAAGGACTACATGTGGCAGAGTGCTTTCTTCGAGTGTAGATTGTAGATAATTACTCCAACATTTCTTTTCACACGGAAGATGTGACTTGTTATGAAAGGTCGGCTGGTGAAATGTGATGGCTTTTTAAGTGATTAAATGGATGGTTGTTTGATGATGAATTTTCACCTGCCATATTCTTGAATGCTCATAAGAGATTGAGTTTGATAAGATAGTTGAAATGACTTGTAACCTCACGCTACTATTGGAGATTAGTACTCGAGTTTTACATGGATTAATTTTCATCTTCCATTGATTGTAAATGTTATGTAGAGTGGCTGATTATGCCCAAATGTTATGTAGAGTGGCTGATTATGCCACTACAGGATCTGGTGTCTGTTTGTAAAGATTGTAGACTGAGTGGTCTTTTCTTGCTATGAATCGCTAAGGCCCCACGGTGGGCGCCAAATTGTGGATGCTGGATTTCGGCCGAGGTCCACAATCAGAATTTGGAAGTAGGGGCACTAACAATCCTGCAAAACAAAGGTAGGGTGAACGAGAGCAGATTACCCACCGGTGTGGTGGGTGCCGGGGGCACTCCGACGCTCAAGTCAGTAGTATGAAATGGGCAGTAAATATGTAAATGTGAAAAGCAAGGTTTGATGTTACATTGACCTCTCTGGGTGGCCGTGAGGGCGGTGGTAAGTGTATCAGGGTGATGGAGAGCTCTGAGAGAGCTTGTGTCAGAGAGCGTAAGCTAGTAAGAGAGAAGTCATGCTTCCTCTCTCCTCGTTTCTTGAATTGCGTTGCTATTTATAGTGAAATGGATCGTCTTTGGCAGCTGGCATAAGTCCCACAACGTGCCCAGACATTTGATAAAAGTTGAGCATGTGAGAATATGCCTTGTGTTAGGCAAAGTGGGGAAAGGTGGTTGATATAATTAAGAGGTTTTGTCCTTAAGCTTATGGCTCAATTGTAATCCAATAATACAGAATTCTTTGGGCCTGGTCTTTACTTTCGGGCCTTGTATACTGTTAGGTTTGAGGTGAAAGACGGTTTTGCCTTGGCCAAATTTGGCACGTACAACACTGATGGTGATGGATACATTCTCCCTATCAAAGAGGTTTTATCTCCCCCCCCCCCCCCCCCGACAGAGGGGGGAAATTTTGTCTCCCTTGCAATACCTATTTTGTCCCTTATCTTTCTCAAAAATTCAATTTCCCAAATAAATAAAATATATCCCACTTTTTATATATTTTGTTACTGGTTTTCATTTTTTTTTCGAATTAAAAAAAAAAAGGGGAACAATCGTTCCCCTTCTGACTTTTTTTTTTCTTTTTTTAGATTTTTCTTTTAATTCCGAAAAAAAATAACATATGTATTTATTTTATTTTATTAATTAAATTTTTTATTTTATAATTTTTAAATTTTTTTTTACTTTATATATATTTTTTTATTTGTTTAATAAATATTACAAATTTTATATTTATTATTATTTATTTTGTGTTCGTTTATTCATTTAATTTTTGTGATTCTTTTTTAATTTATTTAACACTACTTATGTATTATAAAAATATTCTCATGTATATTAGAAAAATAAATATTTAAAAAATAGTACAAATAACAACATAAAAACTTACACTTAAAAATATAAAAACATAAATTTTAATCTATGTTGCCTCCAAAGTCTCATCCTGGCACACTTGGTGATATACCCAATACTTCGTACCATAATTGATTACGAATCCTATAACGAGTGGCCTATTCTTTAGCTTCGTACGATGAATGTTCCCACCACCACATTGGGATGGGTGGTACAGGGTAATGAGGGTGTAAAAAAACTTGCACAAAGTGTCTGCCAACATGAGCAATATCTATTTCTTGACGCTCTTGCTCTGGAACTGCATGGAACCTTGATATGCCACATGTAATTTCTGAATATATGTATCACAGATCGGTGGAAGTTGAGACTGGTAATGAGTTGATTGCCTCCCACGGCCCTCGATCCATAGAGTCGGTACAGTTGGTTGAGTGACCCTAGATCCTGAAGTGGAAACATTCCAAAATAACCTGGTATGTAGTAAATTCAGTTGTATAATCACGACTATTGCTGTAGATGCTTTCCCCACTTCGAACTTCATTCTCGCCTGACCAACTATCTGAAAATGAGCCCAAGTTACAGTTATCCATAATATTTTCCGAAGATGATAACTATATTCTAATAAGAGAGAATGATATGTTGAAGGGGAAAGAGAGAATGAGATGAGAGAGACTCAAACGATCTTACCTTCAAACTTACAAACTACCTCTTTATATATATGGATAATGATTTACGAAATTAAATAAGACAAACAACTTTTAATAAAGAAAATATAAAATCAGAATCAGAATCAGAATCAACATAATTTTTAATAAAATATTTAAAAAAAAAAGTAAATGTAGATATGGATACTGATTTACGAAATTAAATAAGACAAACAACTATTAATAAAGAAAATATAAAATCAAAATCAAAACAACTTTTAATAAAATATTTAAAAATAAAATAAAAGTATATATGGATACTGATTTACGAAATTAAATAAGACAAACAACTTTTAATAAAGAAAATATAAAATCAGAATTAGAATCAAAATCAACACAACTTTTAATAAAATATTTTTTTAAGAAAAAATAAAAGTAGATATGGATACTGATTTACGAAATTAAATAAGACAAACATTTTTTAATAAATAAAATATAAAATCAGAATCAGAATCAGAATCAACACAACTTTTAATAAAATATTTAAAAAAAAAAGTAAAATTAGATATGGATACTGATTTACGAAATTAAATAAGACAAACAACTTTTAATAAAGAAAATATAAAATTAGAATCAGAATCAACACTACTTTTAATAAAGTAATTTTTTTAAAAAAAAAGTTTTTTTTTATTAAATATATTAGATTTATTAAACAAATAGACTATCAAAAAATTTATTTTATAAATTAATTTTATTTAGTTAAATTTTATTTTTTTAATATATAAGTAGTATTAATTAAATTAAAAGTGAATCAAAAAAATAAATGAATAGATACGAAATCTGTAATATTTATTAACAAAAAATCAAAAATTATAAAATAAAAAAATAATTAATAAAATGACAAATGGAGTTATAATTAGTATATAATTATTTTTAAATTAATATATATAAATATAGAAATTTTATAATGTGTATAATAATTGAATGTGTCATTTTACATATTGATAGGGGTATTGTGGTAAATGAATAAGGAGACAAGGCAGTATTGTCGGGTGACGATCAATTTTCCTCTCATGGATGTATCTGATGATACCTTTTATTTATTTTATTGGTTGACATATTCATTCATCTTATTTACATTGAATTTTAAATCCAATATTGCCTAAGGCTATGTTTGGTTGGGGGTTTTGGAGGGGAGGGGAGGGGAGGGGAGGGATTATTTTGAATTTTATTTGTTTGGTTCAATTTTTTGAAGGGGAGGGGAGGGGAGGGGAGGGGAGCAAAATCCCTCCTAAGCCAATTTTAGCTCCCCTCCAAAAGTGGGGGGTTTTGAAGGGGAGAGAAAATGATGAATTAAAATTTTAAATGCAATTACTAAATTATCCCTACTTATATTGTTTTAATTTTATTTATAACAAGTTATAAGGATAAAATAATAAATTAGTTTTAAAATCCATCCCCTCCCTTCTTGAACCAAACATATATTTAATTAAAAACCCTCCCCTACCCTCCCCTCCTTTGAACCAAACATATATTTAATTAAAATCTCTCCCCTCCCCTCCATTAAAATCCCTCCCCTCCCCTCCCCTCCCCTCCCCTTCGTTGAACCAAACAGACCTTAAGAAATCTCTTGGTCAGCAAAGCATCTTTCGATATACCATAACTAATTAATAGTTAGTAATAGTAAAGTCGTCATTATCAAATATATATCTACTAAAAATAAAATAATACAAAAAAATTAGTTAAATTTGATATTTGTAAGTTATTTTACTATTCAATATGAGGATAGAGCTGTGATTAACCACCTTCGTTGCCTTGACTCGAGAGCTCAGAAATCTTTTTCAAATTTTTTTTTTTTTTTGAAAAGCAGCTCAGAATGAGAAATCTAAATCTAAAGAAAAACAAAACACCATTTAAGTAAGCAGACCCTGCCAATCAGTATGAGACATATGTTCGAGTATGGGTGAGGATTCAAATCTTCATCTATAAATTAGGGAGGATTTTGAGGAAGATTTTCACATATAAGAGTAGATTTTCAAGTTGTGTCTCATTGAACAAAAAATAAAAATTTTCGAGCTGCATCTCGATAGATTTCTGGACAGTGATATATTATGTATATATTAGATTGTAATAATTAAAAAAAATAAGTAGCACGCTTAGGGATGACAGTGGGTAGGGTTTGGTGCGAGTTTGTCATTACCAAATTCTGCACCCGCATATGTAGATAAATTACCGAACTCGCACCATACTCGCTGCGGGTTTTAATTTTCATCACCAAAACCCACACCCGCATATAAAAATAAATTACCAAACCCGCATTGGTACTCGGCATATTTTTTTTACGGATTTTTAAAAATATCATATAAAAATAAATTTTCAGTGATATAATATTATCCATCTATAATATGAAAACCAAATTAAACAGAATATTAAACCATTTATAATTTCTTCAAATGTCAGTGGAGTTTGGTTTGATGTTAATATGAAGTCGCAAATATTAAACAAAATATTAGACCAAAAATAATTCAAAAAATGATAAAGTTGACAAAAAAATTAACTACAGATTAAACCAATACAAGAACAAAAGCAATTCAAAAAAATGATAAAGTTAAATACATAATGTGAGTATTTTTATATGAATGAATTTTTTTTTTACCCTAAAAATATAAAACAAAAAATTTACTTTTGCGGGTAGCGGATACCCGCTGAGGGTATCAGCGGATTTTGCTTAATTACCAAACTCGTACCAAATCCGCAGTGAGTTTTATTTTAAGTTATCAAACTCGTATCAAATTCGTTTAAATATTTATCAAATTTTATTCATTATGAACGAATTTTTACGGATTTACGAATTTGTGAGCGAAATTACGTATCTCTAAGCACGCTCTCTAAATTCAAGTAAGACTCTTCCTCTTGTCAATGTTTTCTCGTCATTTTCCCACTTTCCAATTTCGCCGGGTCCCACTTTCACTAAATGCCACTATTACGGAGCCCACCATTCCCATGAAAATTTAATGATTAATTTTAATTTGTAAAAATATAATTTCTTTATATTTCAAAGATAACAATTGTTTGGTCCATAATCATACTTTCGCATTCTATTTAGGAGCAATTATAATTTCAAAGCAACATTACATAACTAAATGTTCACACTTTAAAAAATAATAGTTCGG
Organism: Zanthoxylum bungeanum; assembly: GCA_019454045.1. Lineage (NCBI taxonomy): Eukaryota > Viridiplantae > Streptophyta > Magnoliopsida > Sapindales > Rutaceae > Zanthoxylum > Zanthoxylum bungeanum. Next base: position 689,650 of record SKCR01001385.1, on the reverse strand, counting down.
GCTAAGAGAGAATATTTATGTTTAATTAAAGATATTTTAGGCAAAAGCTCGCAAGAGCCATTGTAAGATTCTATCACACACAACACTAACTTTTTTGTTTGGATTGCGGTTTGAAAAGATTCGATAAGATAAGATAAAATAATAAAATATTATTTGGAAAGAAACGTACACAAGAGGTATGACTCTTGAGGGTTATTTGATGAGTTGAAAACCCCATTTTATTATCATATTCATAACACTCTAATTTCGGTGTTTTTATGATTTTCATGTTTTTTTTTTTTTTTTATTAATCTTACCTTATTTTATTTTTCTTTTTTTTTGAATCGTTGGAATCCTCACCGCCAAATCACCATTTCCATGAACCATACATCACCAAGTCACGTCCACCTTACTTTATCTTCTAATACTTTTTTTTAAAAAAACGTTAGCGGTGAAAGTAAAACTCTCGGCTGCCCCCAAACTCTTACAATAAAAACATTATCTGGACTGAAACTCATGACCTAATAATTAAATTCGAACTCATTTTCCATCAAACCACATGGCCCACACCCCTTGGCCTTTATCTTCTAATACCTTCCCATCAAACATAATAATATTGTAAAACCATTATTTTACCTTCTATGCTCTCAAACATAATAAAATGAATTATTTTACTTTACCTACTATTACTTTATATTACCTTATTTTTACCATATTTTAATAAATTTACTTGCATCCAATCCATACAAACCATAAATAAATCAAAAATTACACATCAACAACTGATCAAACCCATACAATTCAACTGTTTAATCATCCTCCAGTTCGTTCTCCTATAAACCAACCGGAAGGACCCCTTTTTAAGCCCATGTTAAAGAGGTTAAACCCAGTTTTTTGTGTACTTTTCTTCCAGTTGTGTAGCTTGCTGTGGCATCACATTTGAGATTAATGAAAGGATTCATTACTTAGCAACATCACAATGATCAATGATGTAATTACATGATCATTTCAGTTCGATTACAAACTTAAAATATCATAAAACTCAAGTCTAATTAGGATAAAACCTAACAATATAAAATAATTTATACATTATGGCTAAAACTATTTAAGTACCAGAGGAATTACAGGACCGGTCTGATCTCCCGCCTCAACACAATACCGGTAAATACAAATTCATATCCAGAAGTGAAACAACAAAATACACAGATTGAACATAATACCTTTACAACAGCCTATAAGCAATCTAATACAAGGAAAATTGATAAATCTATGACACAGTACAGATACCCCGGAAAGCACCGTAGAGTTCCAACCAGCCTCCACAACCAGTGTCAGATCTACACATTTACCCGTATCAAATCTTTTGTATGCCGGAGAAAGAACGGTTACTTTCCTTTGGAACTTGCATTTATGATTTTCCTGTGAAGAAAGGATGCCCTCATTTCTGTAACTTCCAGCTGCAGAGTTCTGTATCATTTTGCACTGTGAGTTTAAATTGTCCTCTTCTAAAAGTTCCTCCGTGTACAGTTCCTTAAAATGTTTTTTTTTCCCTTAATAAATCACCTATGGTTTTACTACTAATTCCAATTTCTTACGTAAAAGTCAAGTGCACAACTGACTAAACTCCATGAAACATACATTTAAGTAATAAGGGTTGCCATTATCTATACTCCAAAATCCAAAAAGTCAGTGCAGTAACTACTTCAAACTTACTGTCAAAAACATCACTACAACAAAAAGCCAAAAGTTATGTACAGAACCATTTTCACTAACAGAATCGAGCTCCTTGAGGTAAATAAAATAAAAACTGTCACCGAAAAACAAGAGGAAATCTGCATCAAAATCAAAATGCCATTGCCAAGGATTCGTAATTATCATCTACAACAGCACGAATTTCTCAAAGACAATACAAGAAGCCATGAAATATACACTTCCAGAGAGGCAGAGATGGCTTACCCATGGAGCCATCATTCTGAAACCTAACAGGTCCTTCTTTCTCAATTTTAATCTTTAATGATAATGATGACTGTTCTATTCGCGCTCAACCTAGAACCAACCACAAAGGAAAATCCACACTTCAGCTGTGCATCAAGATTCAAAATTTTGATTAATAGCCAAATAATAACTAATCAAAGTGCTATGCTATCAATTTTCTTGTATAAAAAAATTAAAAATTTAAAAATCATACAACTTTGAGACACCATCACATTCAAATAATAAATAAAATCCCAATGGAGCTACTCTTTCAGCTAAATTTCAGTTAAATTGTATGATCTAACCAAAAAAAAAGAAAGAAAGAATTTGAAATGAAGTGTAAGCAAAAAGAGTACCAATCAAGGATGAGGAGGCGCGAATTTTCTCGTTAAAGATATTCGATTAAATGCTCCAGCTCCTTGCGAGCTGATTCTCTTCCGAACATGAACCCGTACCTGAAAATATATCAAAAAAGAAAACGATAAATAAATAAATAAAATAAAAAGTTTACTTCTGGTAAGAACGAGAGCAATTACAGGGATTACCATACGGAGGCAGCGGAGAAGGCAGCTGCAGTGGCAATTGATTGAATCAGACTGAATCGTTTCTCCATTTTTCTAAAGTTTTTTTTTTTTTCTTTTCTGGGGTTTTAAGATTGAATTGCTATTAAAATTGAGCCGTCCGGGTCACTAGTTATGGGCCGAACCGGTCAGGTTTTTGTATTTCTAAAAATTCCCCTTTGCTCTTTTCAGTCTTTCTCCGGATTAAGAAGAGTAAAATATCAAATGCCATTCTTGCATTTTACCTTATAAAAGTTTACGTACACAAGAAGTACCTGAATAGTGTGACAAACCAGCAAAATATATATATATATATTTTTTTAGCTCAATTGATTAACTCTTACCATGGTCGCAAGTAAAAATACAATTTACCATGGCAGTGCAAGTATGTGACTGATATATATGACATTTATAGCTGATACAACAAAACTATAATCGCCTCAGCGTGAGTTTGCTATCCTAATTTACAAGCATTTTACATATCCAATATGCCTTCCTCTTCAGTACCCCTCTCTCTGTAACTGTAATGAATCTAATAGATAGGAGTAGTGAGGAAAAAAACAATATTAATCAGGATCAAGACTTTGCTTATTTGCCACTGGCTAAATCAAGCATGCATTTCAGGCCAACAAAATTTTTATAGTTCCAACGAATTCGTATGAATTTTGTAGGAGATATAGGCCCTTCCCCGAGTATTTAAACCTGTCAGAAGAATGAGAATCAAAAGTTAGGCAGAATTCAGATTTTAGGCATTTGGTTTAAAAAAATCACAGGACATTTATACAAACCCTCTTTGATCTTCGATCAACAAATCTCGATGCAGAAGTAACAGGACCCTTGTTGGCTGTGGTAGTGTTGGTGTTTCCCTCTTCTGATTCTTGTACTGCTTGCTTTAGGATTTCTACCACTTGACTCATTGTTGATCGGTCTTCAGGTTTCTTCTTTAGGCAGCTGTCTGCCAATTTAGCAACTTTCCGAGCAGCTTTGATGGAGTAGTGGTTTCTGAGTCGCGGGTCTATTATCATACTGAATCTTTTACTATCAGCGGGGAATTCCTTCACCCACTCAAGAAGTCTCTGTTCCTTTGTTGGGCGGTTTGTTTCTAGCGTTCGCCTGCCAGAGAGGATCTCATATAGCACCACACCGAAACTCCATATATCACTTTGAGATTTGAGATGGCCTGTTTCGACATATTCTGGGGCAGCATATCCGTATGTCCCAACAACCTGATGACATACATAAAGCATAAGAATAACACATTAAGGACATAGCAAAGTAATAAATCATCAATGCAAACTAGCAACCCATTCATGCTTCTTGCAAAGAGTTTTGAAGAAATCTATCTATGGCTGATGCCTGAAAGAGAGAGCTAGCCGAGAAAGTATAAGAGCTCATTTCGGGTTTGGAAAATAACAAAGATGCTGATAACATGCCCCCTCAAAAGGAAAAATAAAAAATAAAAGAGGATAATCCTAACACTGCTGCTTAGATCATGGTTATTTGGAAGACAAGCAGAAATTAATTAGTGAAATTAGTTCGTCTTGGCTACCCAATGGGTAAGCAATTGAAATCATTTTTTGTTAAATTATATAGACGTGGCCACTTATAGAGCCAAGAAAATTCCACACATCTACGTTGTTAATAACAACTTACCGCGGTTGATACATGAGTAAGATCCCCTGTTGGCCCTTCCCGGGCAAGCCCAAAGTCCGAGAGCTTTGGCTTAAAGTTTTCATCCAATAGGACATTTGACGTCTTGAAATCTCGATATATCACCTAAAGAATCAGCAAAAGCAACAATGGTTCAAGAACTTGCAGATAATAAAGTAGTCTTCAACAAAAATGGCAAGTAAGTAGGAGTTGAGTAAACAGCATAATTCAAAGGTGAACAGTCTTTGAGCTCACTGGGATGTATGAAGCCAAGAAAGAATGTGGCATTTTGGACCATAAAGAGAATTATAGGTCTTTTATTTTCCCCACAGTTCATAAAAAAGAACTCTCTGATTTATCTCCTACCTTCTATCTATATGCAACATCAAAGCAGTTGAAATGAAAATTTCAATTGCTCCTAACAGACAAGTTTGGACTCTTCTTACTCAATGCAGCTACCCTATATTAAAAAATTGAAAACCTCCAATTTCCAACTTGTGGGACAGTAAAGGATGGGGCCAACTTAAAATTAACAGTAGAGCAAAATTGTACACAATTCATTAAGTAGCCCAGATATAACACTAAAATGACTAGGATAAAGCAGCAGCACCGACATGTTTCTCATTCTTGACACTCAAAAGCCACAAGTAGCATAACTAAAAGAAACAGGTTGGGGTTGAAACCTCATAGGCTCATACTAGTGAATTGTTAAATATTTAACTCCAAGAAAGTTGATGCACAATAAGCTCAACTAAACTCTGTTTAATCATAGCAAATTTACCTGGATTTCCAATCCCTCGTGTAAATAAGCCAAACCTTCAGCTGCACCAAGGATAATCTCTAACCTTGTCTTCCAAGGCAGAGTGGGCAGAGCCCTGCCAAAAAGGTGATCTTCTAAGCTTTTATTACGCATATATTCGTACACCAGAAGCCTTTGAATCCCTCTTTCGTCATCTGTGGAGCAATATCCTAAGAGTTTCACCAAGTTTGGGTGACTAACAACTCCAAGAAATTGAACTTCTGCAAGCCATTGCTTATGACCCTACAGAAAAAGACAATGTAAAGAACGTGAATTAGTCCATCAAATGCACTGCAAATACCATAATGAGTTTGTTACCCAAAAAGAGAAACGTAATGAAGAGACAAACACTAAGTCCATCCATTAAACATTTTCCCATAATTTTTAATTAAATATTTTCCCATAATTTTTAACTTTCATCTCCATTCTCACTGTACGATGCAGAAAAGGTGAAGTTTTCTTCTTTTTTTTTTCCAACACTAAATTTCAAAATCAAAATTTGCCACCCAAGCATATAGGATCAAAAAGCTATTAACTTTTCACAATTTCACCCTTTACATGTAAACAAATGTCTAGCTTCAATCTATATTCTCTCTCAATTCCCAAATTTTATTAAATCACCACAGTACGTAAGATACTAAGGGTAAGTTTGGGAATGCTACTTAGCACTTCTGAACATATTATTAACCTTGAAAAAGTACTTTTAATATGATTTTAAGCACTCTCAAACAGGCAATAAGATCCACATGTTGCTGTAAATGGAAATCATACATGCCAAGAAACTAATTCTAACAGGAAAGAACAAATTGAATACAGCGGCAACTAATCTAAAATAAGATACTACCAAACTGAATTATCTAGCAGGCAATATCTGATCTGAAGCACAGTAACAATAACTTGCAAAATTTATAAAAAAGAAGTATGATCTAATACCTGCAAACCATGCTTGTTGAGCTTTTTAATGGCAACAACTAGTGGCTCGCCCCTACCATCAGGAGGCCTAATTGTGCCCTTATATACGCTCCCAAAACCACCTTCTCCAATCTTTAACATCCTGTTGAAACCATTTGTTGCCTCTCTCAGCTCTTGCAAAGTGAAAACTCTCAAATTGTCCTCCTTCTCTTTGTACAATTCAGGTATGCTCCTTGTCGATGGTAGTGATCTTGTTGTGCGGTTTAACGCTGAATTATCAAGTTTATTTTGGTTTCTGGCTTCTGGGGCAGAGTTTGATCCCTTTTTGGCCTTGAATTTGTCCTTGAAAATGTAAAAGCACTTCATTTTTTTTTAACCTTTCAATATCAACTTTCTTCAATCTTCTTTTTAAATGTTTCAGAAAGACAGAGGGCATAAGCAATCACAAAAAGAGAGAAATTTTTATAGAAAAAAGAAGAGAAGAAAAAACAAATCCCAGATGAGAAATTTACAGTGTGAACTACAAAAGAACCCAGATGATAATTAAAGAGGAAAAAAAAGTGGGAGAAATGGAAAAGCCGTGCAGTTTCAGATATTTATATGGCTTCTACATCTAGTAATACATACAGGATATGAAGATGAAATCAAGATGGTAAAGAGAAGCCAAGCACAGGAAAACATTGAAATTCCACGTAGTAAGGGATGGAAACAGTCACTGCCGTGTATGGAATTGATGGAAAATAAAAAGAAAACTATTATTTAAAGTTTTTCCACCCCTCAAAATCATAATAATTGGTAAATTGAGAATTTATGTATGTATATCATTTTTGAAATAAAAATGCAATAGTGACAGAGATAGGATAGAACGATAACACATTGGATATTAAATTATGAGTACTGATTTTTTTAAATATATATATATATAATGATGATACAATTTAATCACAAAATATCAGTATTTTATAATTTAAAAATATTCTAATTACAAAATATCAGTACCTTCCAAAAAAAAAAAATTACAAAATATTTGATTTAATCACTATTTTATCTCTTTTTTTTTATATATATTGTTAAGGATATGGAATATTGATTCCATATTCCTTACATATATAAATATCATTTTCCCTTAATTATTTATGGAGAATTATTTCTCAACCATCCTAAATATGTACAATATTACTGTAGCGCCTTTAAAATATTTTTTTTATAGATATTTCCCCACGTCTCAGGTGACAGAATTTTATCGCATCACTTAGAGGCTCCATGGTAATAGTGATGACCGATTCGATTACGGTTTAACCTAATCAAATCAGTTAAATTGATTCGATTATAATTTATTATAATTTGATTTCGATTTCGAATCGTAACCGTGCCCACTTCTACTTAGAGCACAATTAACTCAAGGACCATCTCGTTGACAAAAAAAACTACCTTTAATTCTCTAATCATATTAGTTCAAAACTCCATCACACAAGTAAAAATGATCTATTCATCCTCCTTGAAAATATGACCCATTTAATTTTTTTTTATCTTCACATAGAGATTTTTATCTTCACATAGAGATTTTTATCTTTACTTATATGGAAATGTCAATATTTGTATCCGATCTATCCATCTAATAAGTATCGAAAATTATACTCATACTAAATCCTAACATAATAAGATTTTATGGGCTCGATTCTCGCGGAAGTTTTTACCATCCTTATATATTACTATCATCAGCATGCTTGAATCGGCTTGCAATGGCAAAAACCCACTTCTGATTTGAAAAAACTTAATTTTCAATATATTTTAATTATAAACGTATGTATTTAAAAATAAAATTATATTTATTGATTTAAAATTGTATAATTTACTAAAATGGAGTTGGTGTATTATTAGCTAAATTGGAGTGATTCATAGATAATTTCATTCACAATATAAATTAAATGTAGCATGTAGGGGTGTTCACGGGTTGAGTCGGGTTTTTTAAAATTTTATGAGGCTCGATCGAGTCAGGTCACGCGGAGGTGAAACCCGACTGGTTCAGGTCGTCGGGTCGGTCAAGAAAATTAATGAATTAATTATTTTGAAATATAAATATTAGTTATTTAATGTCCCGAAAATTATCATATATATAAAGTTTCAAGACAACAAAATTAATAAATAAATGAAATAATAGTAAAAACTTTTAAAAAATAATAAAATTTTTAGAAAAATTATATTTTTTTTAGAAAAATAATAAAAATATTATAGGATCGGGTTTTAAAGTCAAACCCTTGATCCAACCCGTAAAATTCGGGTGGGATCGGGTTGACCTGAAAAAATCACTAATTTCTTTTGAAATCCACGCGGGTCGGATCGGATCACGTGTTGCCCTTAATTAAATGCATGACAATATAATTTTTTTTATTAAATATTTAACCGTTTCTCGTATCATTAACGGTAAAATAGTTATTTGATACTAAATATAAATGAGAAGTATTGTAGTGACATTCTCAAAAAAATATTACGGTAATATATATTTTCACATATACGGAGGTCGCTCAGATAATTCCATATATATCATAAAGACTTTATGACCCATATATAATTTTGTTCAACATATTGAAGAATATTACTGACAACGTTCTCCGAAGATGACTATGAACCTTAAAATATAGAATTTCAAATAATTATATATATATATATATATAAAAACGAAGAAAATGAAAAATGTTTAATTTTGTTTTATAAGAAAAATTAAAAGAAAGAAGGGCAACTTTGGAAGAACTTGGCAGTTAGCTTGTAGCAAAAGAGATAAAATTTGTTCCCAATGGATGTGGTTTTGTAGTGTAGAGTTCATAATCTGATCTTCAAGTCATGTGTTCAAATCCAAAAAATGAATTTTATGTAAAAATATGAGACAACTGAAGATTTTATTTACTCCGTGTGAGATTTTTAATAATAAAAAAAAAGGAGAGATAAGATTATGCAATTTTTCAAAACCAAACCACAGAAGTCGGTATGAATTTAAGAACGATGACTCAATGCATGAAGAGGTGGATAGCAAAGTCATAATTGAGCAAATTATTAAACCACCGTTAATTACTTATCTCATTTTCAGGTAGCCGTAGCAGATTCATTAATTATTTCGTCGTCTTATGATAATCAAATTGAAGCAACTTACTGCGTTGTGATTTTATAATTATTTAATAGTGCACGCACGTGTTGCAGCACTCCAACTTAAATTATTATAATTATAACATGACCATCACAGTTTGGCATATGCATATTAAAATAAAAACAACACGAAAACTAAAGTTAATCTGAAAGAAATAAGGAATATGAATACACTAAATAAAAACATATGCAAAACCAAAACCTGTAAATAATCTATTTTATGGAGCTGAAACATGTTCAACATGTAGTACAAAACTTTGAAAATTTTAAATAATAACTATCATATTTATTGATTATATATATTTCTAAAAGTGAAAGATTAACCTAATTTTTTTACTTTTAATATTTTCTATTTATTACTTTTATTTTTTTTGTTAAAGGAGTGAGTTATTACTTATTAGGCGTAAGTAATCTTTTTTTTTTAAAAAAAAATTAACTGAGACATTTTCATATTTTCAAAACTCATTTAAAAATTTAAATTATATAAGTTTTTTTGTTTTAAATAAATGAAAAAGCGGATGATATGTTTTATTATTTTGGCCCCTAATGAGACGTGATTTGGTGGCAAATGATTTATGATTTGGTTGTCAGGTCATAAGTTCGAGTTCAGATTGTGCATTTATTGTAAGAGCATGTGGCATCCAGAGATTTTACTTGTTCCGTTTAAGCCTGAGTCGGATGATTTGACTGCGGGATTTCCAAAAGAAAAAAAAAACTAAAACAATATTAATATCAATTTTTCGTGGTATCTTCAAGGGTAATTATGTCATTTCAAAAATACAATAATGGACATATGACATAACAAACATATGTTCATTGGTTCCATTTGAAAAAATTGAAAGCTCTTATGTGCAAGTTTTTTCTTTATTTTCATGTTGAAATTGTGCGAGCGTTTTGGGTAGCCTATATGGAAATGTTCCATCAATCTTCTTAGTTTTATATTAGTTAGCTATGGCCCCACTAAGTGATGAAGATGAACCAAATTTTTATTATAAATTTGCATCTCTCAAACTCTAAATTATAAATGGTATAGAGAATCACGTTATTAATATAACAACTCAATAAATATTTTATGATGTATGTTTATATTTTAAAAATAATTTAATAAATTATAATTATTAGTCGATGATATCACTTTACTTATAATTTTGTTATATTAAAGAATTATTCCTCGAACAGATAATTGTTAAATTGTCTTTACAATTTTCTTTTAAAAAAAGTATAATTCATAATCTACTACCATTAGTTTTTCTTAATGTAGTATCTTAATTAATTATATTGTAACTTAGTGGGGTTGCTTCAAAACAGGAGACTAAGAAAAAGGCAAAACAAGGACAAGATTATAAATAAGAACAGCTGGAGTGTGCTTTCTGCAATGTGAACAATAACATTAAAGTTTGAAATCGGTGGCAGTTATGGAGGAAATTAATTAAAAAGAGAACCTTCCACCCTTGACAATTTTTGACTCAACAAATTGGACCCATGATAGATCTATTTTCATCATATATTTTTCCCCTTGTGAGATATTTTTAATTTTTAATTTTATTTTTTGTGTTGATGTCAATAGCATATTTTGATACATTTTTTTAGAAATATTGAAAATCCTGCTGGCAAATCACTCGATTCCGGTTTAAGTGAAATAGGTAAAATTTCTAAAAAAATATTGGAAACTTCACCATCAAATCACTAGACCTTAATTTAAACAGAACAAGTAAAATTTCCGACTATCCTCAAGCTTGTTAATCAAATTATAATCAATTTGACACGAAACCAGTACGCATGATTTTGACACACGGTTTAAGTGTAGATGCTTCTTTTTTCTTCTTCACTAGGTATGGGGCACGGGTTTTTAAAATCAAAAATGAGGAATGGTAACCCATAATTCTTATTTAGTAGAGGTACGTACTAGGCATAAAAAATTTGGATAAAAATGATTAATTTAACATGATATATGATGGATAAATGAGTTGGATTTTGTTTTTTTTTTTTTTATTTATTTATAATTTTAAGTTTGTTTATTTAAGTGCGGATTTAATAAAATACAATAAGAATAACAATTTAAAATTTGAGAAATTGAATTTTTATAAAATATTGAAAATATTAATAAATAACACTTAAATTTGAGATCGATTTTTCAAAACCTGTCCATTTACCCACCCTATGATATTAAAATTATTTAACACTTAGAAAATGCAATCTATCATGAAGAGAAGAAGTTAAAAATCTTGTTATGCAATCACTAGATCATCCTTGTTAATTTAATAGAGTTAAGTAATGGAAACCGGTCTTTCATGTGGGGGCACCAAAATTCAACGATTTAGATTTATAAAAAGGCCAAAAAAAAAATATCTAAATTTATTTTTTAATATTTTAAAATTTAGACCGTTCCAAATTTTTCCTGAGGGGCTCCTCCGGTCACTCTTCATGTGAGTTATTGTCCTAAAAATTAATTAACCACACGAGGGAACAATATTGACAGCTCACGGGTATGCGTGGGGACATTTATCATCAGATTTTTTTTAAAAAAAAAAGTTTGTTTTTTTCAAGTCAATAATCATTTGTGTCGTACGTCGTCTTTCATCCATTTGCAAGCTGCAAAATCAAAGCTAAAATGACAAGGCTGCAATATCATTAATCATCATTAATTTTTAGAATTCAGTGCCACGTCAACTTTATCTTGAGCTAAGTATTTCTATTTGTATAAATAAATAAATACAGCTGCAATATATATGAGAGTCCAAATCTTCTGATAGGCGGAGCACAAAGTTGTGAAACAATATTTGTTAAGTGTGTTTCTGTTAAGGTTGTTATCAGTCAAAGTCAACCTAGGAGGAATATTAAAATTACAGATTGTTTCATGTTCTGTTTCAAAATTCAGATATAGGTCTAGCAGATTGTAACAGACCAAATTATGGGAATCAAATCACAATATTATTGTTCTACGTTCTTACTACAACATTCAGCAACACTCAAGTGCCCAAGATACTGCTAAGGCAACCGAGTCCTGAACATTTCAACGAAACTGTTGTGATTCACCGATTATTTTAGAGTTTATTTGAGGAAAAACCGAATTCAATCTATTACTACAAGAATAGATACAAGTGTTTAAACTTTACCATTATACTTTGAAACATCACTTATTCGGGTTTATTGTTCAGTATTTAGTTATATATTCTATATTTTATTATATAATTTTTATTACTATATTAAATTAGAAAGTATTTATTATTTATGTTAAGTTAGTAATTTTTTTCTATTTATTATTGTAGGAATTAAAAAGACAAGGTGTCGTGAAGCATATGGAAAGAAAAGAAGAATTGGAGAAAGTATTCACAAATGGAAAGCTTGTGTGGGGCCGGGTTGTTGATTTTGTTACTTGACAAATAAAGCCTAAAGAAGAAAAGACAAGTGGGCCGAGAAACAAAGAAAAGAATTTGACCAAATACTTTGCACGTGGGCCTAAATAGGGTTCAATCTTATTATAAAAGCCAAGATGCTTGGGGCCCAAAGCAATCAATAGGGTTTCATAATTAAAGAACAAAAGGTTGCGTGAAAGAGAGGGGGGGGCTGCGTGAAGCAGCTTATGCTGCGTGAACAAATAAATTAAACCAGCAGTGCCGAGAGCCAGTAAGCTGCTGTGCGTAAAAGAACAAACCCTAAGACAGTGAGAGAAGCCGTGAAGAAAATAAGAGAAAAGCTGCGCAACCAAGAGACAAAGGAAGCAGGCCGAGAGAGAACAACAACATCCAGGAAGCCGAAAGCAATCCAGGGAGCAGTGATAATGAATTACACGATGTTTCTCCAACCCATCACTGTTATTTCTTCCTTCGGCATGCAGAACTAACCTCCCAAAGCAAAACTAAGGGCGAATTCTTGTACCCTATTCTTTTATTTTGTTATTTGATTCGTGGATGATTTTCATTGTTTAATACAATTATTATCTTATTCTTCTCGTTATTCTTTTGAGTATTTTAATTTAAAAACTTATTTTATTAATTGGCATATAGATTCAGTCACGTTTTTTCTATGTGTTGGTAAAATTGGTTGTGATTGGTTAAGGTTGTTTTGCGAGTTCATCCTTTACTACAGTATTGTCCGAGGTATATTGTCGTCGTTGGATAGGTTGTAACGATAACATTGTGAGTTGTGAATGTAGAGAAGATAAAATAATAATTACCATAAAACTTTAATTTGAGTAGAATTGAATATCCTCCAATTGTGGGTTTGGGACGTGAAATCCTCAATTGCGTAATAAAACGAATCAATAACGGAATAGAATAATAAGTACAAGAGGGGATCCTGACGCTTTGCTATTTCTCTCCATTGATAAATTCTTTTAAGTTTTCGAAATCTTTAATTTACATTGCAATTTAATCTTTTCTTTAATTTAGTTATTGCTAAACGTTTTTGTTTAAGTGAATTAGTTCTGTTGTAACCATCTCTCTGAGGAATCGACACCCCAGCTATACTGCGATAACCGCAAGTTATTTTTGGGCGTAATCAGTGTGCCGCAAGCATGTCCTCGGGCGACAACCATGACACCTTTTGTCATTCTCCATGTGCCATTTCTGAAGTGATTGTCATAGCCCTGTTTGTCAAGAGCTATCCCCGAGAGTACATTCAGCCGAAGTTCTGGAACATGCAAGACATCCTTCAAGGTCAATGTACACCCGACATTTGTCCGCAACTGAATATCACACATTCCTACTATCCCAGAGGAACTGATATTTCCCATCTTCACTGCTCCAAAGTCTCCTGCTTTGTATGTTGTGAAGAAATCTTTGTGAGGAGTGACGTGGTAGGATGCTGCAGTATCTACCACCCACTCAATATCTTGGGTTGCGTTGTGAAGACATGTCACTTCCTGTATGGAGCATATGGCTACATCTGCTTGGACAACGACCAGTGTCTCTCATTCGTCATTTTTCGGCTGCTGATTGTCTTGTCCCTGCTCTCGTTGCAGTTTTCGGCAATTCTTCTTTAGGTGGCCTACAATGCCACAATGGTAGCACTTATAGGTAGACTTCATTCCATCTGAGGATCTACCTCTGGTTGTGCTTCTGCCTCTCTCTCCGTCTCTTCCTTGATGTCTTCCTCGAGTCTCTGTGACGAAGGCTTCTGTCTGTTCTGAGCCAACATCTTTTCTCCTGGACTCCTCATTCGACATGGCATCTTTTACCATAGGCATGGTAACTTTACCTCCTGGAGCGGAATTGCTTAGAGTAACCACCAATGTCTCCCAGCTATCAGGAAGGGAACTGAGTAGTAAGAGGGTTTGTACTTCATCTCTCAGCTGCATGTCTACTGCAGACAACTGGTTCACCAGGCTCTAGAACTCGTTGGTGTGTACCGCAACGGAAGTTTCACTCCGTAGGTTCAGGTTCACCAAACGCCTCATTAACATGGCTTTTTTCCGAGCTGTCTTGGCCTTGAACATGTCTTCCAGCTTTATCCACATCCCGTAAGCATCTGAATCCTGTGCTACGTGGTGGAAGACACTGTGACCGATCCACTGCCTAATCTGACCCAAAGTTCTGTTGTTGAGTTTATTCCAGTCATACTCCTTAACAGACTCTGGTTTCACTCCCTTCAACTCGATGACATCAAACAAATCTTTGCAATGAAAGAAATCTATCATCTGAGGTCTCCAGAGGGAGTAATTAGTTGCAGCTAGTTTAATCATTGCACCAGAATGTGAATCTTCACAAATCGGGGCTGAATTTCACAAATCGAAGGTCACCGTTGCGTCCGGAACGGTCGAAAATGGTGGAATAGACACTTCGTTGGTCTAAATCCGACTTAGGGGCTGATTTGGAAATTCCTAAAAGTTCTGGGGCCAAACTGTAAATTTCAAAACTTCAGGGGGCTAAATGAATTTACCAGGCTGCTGATGTGGCAGTGTGGGACCAGTTGTTGACGTGGCAGACACGTGGCACTGACATGGCAGACTCCTTGCTGACGTGGCGCTGACGTGTCTGATGACGTGGCGGTGACGTGGCAGACTCCTTGCTGACTGTACGCTGACGTGGTGCTGACTGTGCGCTGACGTGGCGCTGACATGGCGGCCACATAATCGTCTTCAACCTCTGAATGCGCGTGTGGCGCGTGTCGCGATTGGCGGCGCGTGGAAAGTCTCTGCCTGGCGCGTGCGGGCTCCCTGGACCTCCGTTTGATCGCCGGAAAATACCACCGTGCTCGTCTCGACGTGAACTAGCTGATGGTATGCTCAAAGTTGATTTTTGACAACTTTGCCGGAACCCGAATTTTCCGAACCGAGCTCCGTTCTTCTGTTTTTCGACCCCAAAGAAGAACCAAAGCTACTGATACCACTTGTTGTGATTCACCGATCACTTTAGAGTGTATTTGAGGAAAAACCGAATTCAATATATTATTACAAGAATAGATACAAGTGTTTAAACTTTACAATTATACAAAAACCTCACACTCTCAAGCTCTCTACTTGGAGCTTACAACTCACACATTTGGGGTGCCTAACAATGGTCTCAAAGGCTCAAATTTATAGTGCTAGAAAACGTGTGCACTGTTCACACGTTTTCACAGCTTGCTGGCACACACACAAAAGCTGTGATTCACAAACACACACACCTTTACAGCTTAGCCTTTGGCTGGCAACCTCAATTGCTTTCGGTGCATCCGTGTTTTCAACAGAAACATAACCTCAAAACCAGTAAGAAATAAAATCAAGACAAAATTAAACAAAGCAATCAAACAACACTTTTGTTACCACTCGAGATAAAAAACTCAAGGGCAAACTGTTGAAAACAGCTACAACAAGCTGTAAACACAGCTGCAGAAGGTCCAAAGGCAGAAGAAACAAAGCCACCGAAAGCAAGTTGAAAGTTTTGGCAAAGTTGGCAGTGTGTGTGCAAGCTGTGTGTGAGTTGTGTGCAAGTTGGCAAACCGTGAGATACTGTTCACGCGGTTTGATCAACTATAAAAAGAACTTCAGACCATTGTTATCATTATCCCTAAATGTGTGAAAGTGTAGTGAGAGTGATTGTGGAGAGTTTTTTGTAAAGCTTGTATTGGAAGCTTTGTAATTCTTTTGTGGGTATATAAAAGAAGAGTTTTCTCTCAAATTATCCTCTATTCGTGTGTGTTTAATCACAACAAGTGGTATCAGAGCTACGGTTCCACGGAGGGATCCCGAAATTTGGAAACGAAGCTTTCGGTTCGGAAAGTCGGTTCCGACAAAAGTTGTCAAAAATCGATTTTGAGCATACCATCGAACTTTTCACGGCGAGAAGAGCACGGCAGTATTTTCCGGCAATCAAACGGAGGTCTGAGGAAGTCTCACGCGCTCCACGCGCAGGTCAGAGAACATCCCACGCGTTCCACGCGCGCCACGCTCCTTCACGCGCCAACCGAGGAAGAAGACGACACACGTCAGCCGCCACGTCAGCGCCCAATCAGCGCACAGTCAGCGCCACGTCAGCGCACAGTCAGCAGCCCAGTCAGCGCCACGTCAGCGCACAGTCAGCAGCCCAGTCAGCGCCACGTGTCTGCCACGTCAGCGGTGCCTGGTAAATTTCAGAAAGGTCCCTGAACTTTCTGTAAATTATAATTTAGCCCCTATACTTTCAGAAATTTTCAATTTAGTCCCTAAATGTTTTGGAAATTGCATATTAGTCCCTTAAGTTTTCCGTAATTGCACTTTGGCCCCTGAACTTTTGGAAATTGCACTTTGACCCTTGTAATTTCTGGAATTTGCAATTTGGTCCCTGTGTCGGATTTTGACAAACGAAGTATCATTTCCACCTTTTTCGACCATTCCGGACACAACGGTGAGGTCCGTTTTTTGAAATTCTGCTTAGAATTTTTATGATGGAGGGGAGCAACGGAAAAATGATTTTGTTAACCAGTACAAACTATTTCACATGGAGAGGAAGGATGAAAGACCTTTTGTATGTGAAGGACTATGATGGATCGGTGTTTCTGGAGCAGAAACCAGAAGGAATGACCGATGGAAAGTGGGCTAATCTTCACCAGAAAACATGCAGTACTATTCGTCAGTGGATCGACGACAGTATCGTAAACCATGTCAGTGAAGAGATAAATGCACGTGTCTTATGGAGAAAGCTGGAGGAGCTTTTTCGAGCAAAGACTGGCAACAACAAGTTGTACTACATCAAGAAGATGATGGGTTTGAAATACCAGGAAGGTACAGCTGTGGCAGACCATATCAACGATTTCCTCGGAACCATAAAGGAATTATCTGGATTGGGCATAGACTTCAGAGATGAGGTAAATGGCTTAATACTCTCTTAATACATTACCAGAATCTTGGGAAACGTTCAGATCTACGGTGATCAATTCAGCCGCTGATGGGAAAGTCACTATGGAGATGGCAAAGACCAGGATCTTCGAGGAAGAAAAGAGGACGAGAATGCAGGAGTCAGCATCAGCCTCAACCTCAGAAGCTCTAGTGACAGAAAAGAACAACAGAAGGGGGAGGAGTAAAAGCCGAGGCCCAGGGAGATCAGACAAGAACCAAGGTAAGTCAAGAACTAGAGATATTGAGTGCTATTACTGCAAGAAGAAAGGCCATATGAAGCGGGATTGCTACAAACTGAAGAACGAGCAGTCCAGGAGAGATGATGACTCTAATCAAGAAAGAGTTGCCACTACCACCGAAAAGACCTCCAAAGAATTCTGCATTATGTATGAAGAAGATGTTGTGAATCTTGCCAGCCACGAGACCAGTTGGGTGATAGATAGTGGCGCATCCATACACGCCACATCTCGCAGAGACTTCTTTTCATCTTACACACCACCAGGGGACTACGGTGCTGTAAGGATGGGGAATGACGGACAGTCCAAAGCCGTCGGTATTGGAGACATATGCCTTGAAACAGAGAACGGGACAAGACTAGTGTTGAAGGGAGTCAAGCACATCCCAGACATCCGTTAAACCTGATCTCAACAGGCAAGCTGGATGATGAAGGTTTCTGCAGCACCTTTAGTGACGGATGCTGGAAGCTCACTAAAGGATCAATGGTCGTGGCACGAGGTAAGAAAGATACAACTCTGTATTTGATGCATGCTAAGCTTTCAAATAGTAGCATAAATACAGTTAACAGCAATGAGGCAGCCGAGCTATGGCATAAAAAGCTCGGGCACATGAGTCAAACAGGGATGGAGATACTACGCAGGCGGAATGTTTTTCCGGAATTGAAGAACTCACACTTACGGAAGTGTGAACACTGCATGGCTGGAAAGTAGAACAGAGTATCCTTCCAGAGCTCCCCGCCTCAGAGGAAACCGGAGGTACTAGATCTCATACATTCAGATGTATGTGGTCCGATGCAGACACGAACACTTGGTGGGTCACTTTATTATGTGACATTCATTGATGATCATTCAAGGAAGATCTGGGCATACACCTTGAAGAGAAAAGACCAAGTGCTTGGAGTGTTCAAGGAGTTTCATGCTTTGGTGGAGAGAGAAACCGGCAAGAAACTGAAGTGCATCAGAACAGACAATGGTGGAGAATACAGAGGTCCGTTTGATCAATACTGCAAGACGCAAGGAATCCGACATCAAACGACACCTCCGAAGACACCTCAGCTGAATGGCATAGCTGAGAGGATGAACAGAACCTTGTGCGAGAGGATCAGAAGCTTGCTGTCACAAGCCAAGTTGCCGAAGACATTCTGGGGGGAGGCACTCATCACAGCAGTACATGTTTTGAACATGTCCCCAGCGGTCGCACTGAAAGGTAATGTTCCTAACCAAGCTTGGACAGGTAAAGAAGTGTCATACGAACACTTGCATGTCTTTGGGTGCAAAGCTTTTGTACACATCCCAAAGGACGAGAGATCCAAGCTCGATGCAAAGACGCGACAGTGTGTCTTTATTGGCTATGGTCAGGATGATTTCGGCTACAAACTGTATGATCCCGTGGAGAAGAAGATCGTCAGGAGCCGAGATGTTGTCTTTGTTGAAGACCAGACCATAGAAGATATCTGAAAAAAATTGAAGACAATGCCCCAGCAATACAGAAATATGAATCCAGAACCTCATACACCGGTGCCAGTACGAGTTGAAGATGAGGTTCCCAGACAGGAGGGTACAAGTGATGAAGCTCCCAGAGATGATGATCATGATCAACCACCAGTACCAGAAGTTACACACAACAGTTCCACAGAGAAGGTCTGACAGAGACAGGCGACCTTCAACCAAATACTCTGTATATGAGTATGTGCTGCTTACTGACGGGGGAGAACCCGAGAGCTACCAGGAGACTGTGGAAACAGATGAAAGAGAAAAGTGGGAGGAAGCCATGCAAGATGAGATGAAATCTTTGCATGACAATCACACTTTTGATTTGGTGAAATTGCCAAGAGGCAAGCGGGCTTTGAAGAACAAATGGGTGTACATGGTGAAGCAACAGGAGCATACTTCACAACCCCGGTACAAAGCCAGATTAGTTGTCAAGGGATTCAATCAGAGGAAAGACATTGACTTTGATGAAATCTTCTCTCCAGTTGTGAAGATGTCATCCATCAGAGTGGTACTCAGCTTAGCAGCAAGCCTCGACCTGGAAGTTGAGCAGATGGATGTCAAGACCGCATTTCTTCACGGAGATCTGGAAGAAGAAATTTACATGGAGCAACCAGAAGGCTTCAGAGTCAGCGGGAAATAGGACTATGTGTGCAGACTCAGGAAAAGCCTCTACGGTTTGAAACAGGCACCGAGATAGTGGTACGTGAAGTTTGAGTCAGTTATGGGGGAGCAGGGATACAAGAAGACCACTTCAGACCATTGTGTTTTCGTTCAGAAGTTTTCTGACGATGATTTTATCATCTTACTGTTATATGTAGATGATATGTTGATAGTTGGCAGGAATCAATCGAGGATTGATAATTTGAAGCAGCAACTGAGTAAGTCTTTTGAGATGAAAGACTTGGGGCCAGCTAAACAGATTCTTGGCATCAGGATCGGCCGTGATCGGAAAGCAAGGAGGTTATACTTGTCACAGGAGGAGTACATCGAGAAGGTACTTCAAAGATTCCAGATGGACAAGGCTAAAGCGGTTAGCACTCCTCTTGCTACCCACTTTAGATTGAGTACGCAGCAGAGTCCCTCTACTGAGACAGCGAAGGGGGAAATGAAACAGGTTCCATACACCTCAGCAGTGGGAAGTCTAATGTATGCCATGGTGTGCACGAGGCCAGACTTAGCACACGCAGTTGGATTGGTCAGTCGGTTTATGTCAAACCCGGGAAAAGAACACTGGAACGCCGTCAAATGGATTATGCGGTATCTTCGAGGCACTTCCAAGATGATGTTATGTTTTGGAAGCAGCGACAAACCAGTGTTGATGGGCTACACCGATTCAGATATGGCAGGAGATGTGGATACCCGAAAGTCTACTTCGGGGTATCTGATTACTCTCTCAGGAGGAGCTGTGGCATGGCAGTCTAGGTTGCAGAGGTGTGTTGCACTTTCTACAACAGAGGCAGAATTCATTGCAGTGACAGAGGCTTGCAAGGAATTGCTGTGGATGAAGACATTCGTCCAGGAATTGGGTTTCAAGCAGGAGAAGTACATTTTGTACTGCGATAGCCAGAGCTATCTATCTCGGTAAAAATTCGACATTTCATTCGAGGTCAAAACATATTGATGTAAGGTATCACTGGATACGGGACGTCCTGAGCTCAAGGCTGATAGAACTCAGGAAGATTCACACCGACGACAACGGTGCCGATATGTTCACGAAGGTTTTACCGAAGGAGAAGCTTGAAATCTGTCGTGCCATAGCCGGGATGAAAAAACTCTCCACATAGTCAGAGTGGGGAGATACAGAGAACTACGATTGGCTTGATCCCAACTCAGGGTACGTAGGCAGTCATACAGATGCAGCCAGGGGAGGATCCTTTGGAGGATCCGGATTTGGATGATTGATGGTCGGCTCAGATTTTGGGGAAATCTTCACCGAGGGGGAGATTTGTTGAAAACAGCTACAACAAGCTGTAAACACAGCTGCAGAAGGTCCAAAGGCAGAAGAAACAAAGCCACCGAAAGCAAGTTGAAAGTTTTGGCAAAGTTGGCAGTGTGTGTGCAAGCTGTGTGTGAGTTGTGTGCAAGTTGGCAAATCGCGTGACACTGTTCACGCGGTTTGATCAACTATAAAAAGAACCTCAGACCATTGTTATCATTATCCCTAAATGTGGTGAAAGTGTAGTGAGAGTAATTGGTGAGAGTTTTTTGTAAAGCTTGTATTGGAAGCTTTGTAATTCTTTTGTGGGTATATAAAAGAAGAGTTTTCTCTCAAATTATCCTCTATTCGTGTGTGTTTAATCACAACACAAACATTATTCTAATTCAAGCTAGCATGAATATTATCCTCAGTCGAGGCAGCAACGGTACATGAAGTACATCTCCATGGTGCGGCCACACTCCGCGCAAGCAACCCTCTCTGGAATAGCCCCATGAATCCCCGGAAGGATAAGGCGATTGCAATGATCTGGGGTGTGAATTTGCTGCAGATAACTGTTGAGTCCTTGCAAAAAACCGTTTTGATAAGCATCATCTTGCCATTTTTCAAAATCCATCATGCAATCTATAGCCATGTTTCCCTTGGCTCTTGCCATTTCATTTGTTGTTCCTCTCCAAAATATTGCCCATCCTTGATCACTGCCATCAAAACTAAGTATTGTCATGACTTCTTGCATTATGCGATCGTTTTCAACAGACGTGCCACGTTGCAATTTTGAGTAGAGCATGCTCTCCAGTCGTGCCCAGAAGTACCACATTGCTGTAATGTCAGTCAGGGTATGACTTAATTTTTCATCAATGATGATGCTACTGATTTTTCTCAGTCGCTCCTTCGCATTGTTCTTTCCCACATAAGCCATTCCCAAGTTAATCTGAGCAGTACTTGCTACAGCTTTTGCTGAGTTTGTGAATTGTCTGATCCACTCGATATCTTCCCCTCCGTACAAGCATATGAATCTCTCTTCTTTCATCTGATAAAAATATATTACATTTTAGGTTTTATGTTAATATCACATTGAGCTACTAATACTTAATAAAATTGAAATACAAGTACCCATTCAAGTATGGTGTCGTCAAGGCCATCAACAAGTAGCTCAAGTCTCCAAGACTCTGCCTTCCAAAGTGCAGCTTCTCTTTCACCAGTGAAAGGGAAGGCCAAATTTCTCCATATCCATAATATGTGGAAAGCATTTTGGTTCAAAACCCTTCCTTGTGGATCCACTGGCACTAGGATCGCTTTTTGTGAAAATTGCCAAACTTCTTTAATGTACTTAATGACTGCAGGTTCAATCATCATAGGATGTTGGACAGTGTGCCACGGCATCATTTCTTGTAGATGCTCAAACTTTTTTTGATACCCGTCATGCCAAGCAATTAACCTATCCACAATTGGAAGCCAAACGATTTCATAGTGATACTCTTGGCTTGCTTTGGAGTCTCTGTACATCTGATCAAGAACCATAATTTCTTCGGGGGATAGATCAAGGCTTGATATGAGAAGTAACACATGCTTTTTTCTCAATACGTCAATGTGAACCTGTTTGCATAAACAATGTGTTTCAAATGCAATATCAGAGTTTATAGCCAGAAAAATGCGTAGAAAGGAATTTGACAACAAACCTTGGTCTTGGTGGAACCATCCACAAGAGGTTGAATATCATCCTTGGCATAAATCAATGCTCTCAGAGCCTTCATGTTATCAAGGTGAATTGTTTCAAGAAGGCGCACGAGATTATGATATGCTTCTATTTGTCTCTTCTCATCTGCATCCATGGTGAGGATCCGAGATATAAAACATTATTTACTGAAACTCTCCAAAGGGCAAATATCTAACTTTCTAATGATACATTCTTAAGGGCTCACCAATCTGTTGATAGCAAATAGCAATTAGCTTCTTTAGGTGGTCAAGTATGCTGCTGACCTTATGAGCCAAGCTTGATAGTTCCCATGCCTCAGTGGTTGCTGCAGTGTACCTGAAATATTAGTGACAAATTTATTATTTTAGATGCAACTTTTATATTTGGATGGTGATTATATTGTGTTCATATATTTGGCTTACTCATCTCTCAAGCCTGTGAGGCTTAAAGTCTGTGAAATGCAAGCTATGATACTACGAATGGTCCAATAGGCGGCTGCCGGTATATGAGCCATGGCAGTGGACAGTGCTTGGGTGTCATTTGAAATATACTGAGAAGGTAGCTGCTTGAACTCGACAATGCACTTGGTTAAATCCAACATGGCCTTGATGAGTTTGTTGAGTGCATCTAACTGTGGTTTTAAAGCGTTATAATGCTCTAAAATGTTTGGCAGTTGCTTAAGCAGAGCCATAGATTTTGCAAGTGCGTTATTAGTACAAAGCTGAGCAACAAGCCAAAATTCCCCATAATACACAGCAAAAGCTGCCAAGGGTAGCACCATTTTTGCATCCCATGATTAGTTCGAAAGAGTGTTGAATAAGGTCATTGTTGTGGCATGCGCATCTCCTCCGCCCGAGCACTTGCATGATATCTGCAAGTACATGCATAAAAATTAAAGGTCGGTGATTTTTTTAAAAATCATTTCAGGAGAAGAATTAAAAGTATACTTAATATTAGAGATCATTTGCTTTTCTTGTTAAAGTTATAAAGCAGCTGAAGCTTTTACAAAGTAACTGCAGTGGAATATCACTTAAAAGGTAAAGAAGCAATGGTATTTCCAATACAATTCATAAGGAATAAGAAATCAAAAATTACCTCACAAGAGATTTTGTGTATTATATAAGACAATGCTTCAACGTCAAGCATGCCATTGAAAGCAGCCAGGCTTGTATTGTCCTCCAATGTGTCCATATGTTCATGTGTGCCCTACAAAAAATATTCCCACCGTTTTATATTCACTATCATACACAATTAATGCTAGTAAATTGATTATCATAAACTTGTAGAAAAATGAGATTAAACTTTTACATTTAGTACTCCATTAATAGTAGGAGTGGCGCGATGGAAAATATCTTCAATGATACTGAGAATAGGTCTAACATCAAATTCACGACCATCTGGAGCATGGGTGGTCTGAACTTGCTTCATCATAGCACTGTCATCGGATGTCGAGAACATCATGCGCTCGCTTCTGGTCACCATATCCTGCATTTATGGAGGGACTATGTGGGTAATTGTTAACTCTAGTGACAAATGAAGAAGCTTGACTCAAGTGTGATAATTGTTGTGTGATATGCCAAAAGTTATATAGTGATAACCAGATGGAATAAAGCAAAAAATGTACAGATTCCTTACTTGCAATATAGTCTAGACAAAGCTAATTAAAGGGTTGATGATAATATAAACATTGATGGAGATGTTAAAATACATAGCAATGTTGGCCCAAGGAAGGTGATAGCAAGAGTCATAGCTACTAGCTAGTATAGACAGACTGTCAAAGAGTAGATTAATTAATTGAAAAAAAAAATACATGAACTGCTTTGGTGTATAGCCATTGATTATAATGCATGTTTGCTAAAGAATAAAGATGATTTGCCATTTCAAGAAAGAGTGTATAGTTTAATGAAAAATAAAAGCGTCATTAGGGGAAATCCAAAATGCCTCGTGACTCATAAATGGAGAAATGTTGCAGGCTAGAGGTATCTCATATTCTCATCAATTTCTTTATATATATAAATAAAAAGGAAAAGGAAAAGGAAGCAGAAAAAGAAAAAAATTGATGAGGACTTATAAATTACAGATTAAAGATTCTAAACGGGGGATTTTGGAGTGGCAGGAAATAGCATGTATGACTAAACGTTGGAGGATGATCATCTTTACTGTTTGAAATTAAAGGAGCATCCGAAGTTCATTAGCAAATCAGAGATCATAAAAAACTGATGCACAAAAAATAGGGAAATGAGCATAATCATAAAATTAATTGAAACCTTTCTAACGTTAAAAATTAAACAAATCCCTTTACTGTTATAACAAAATCCCTCTTATAGTAGGGTTTGCAGAAAATCCTGAATTTCGATCAAGATCTCATCCCGTTTGATTCGGGATTCGAGATATTTTTCGTCCCCAATGAAAATTTCGGTAAGGATTTGGACTGATATATTGTCCCGAACAAAAAATCGGGACGGGATTCGAGACGTTTTTTTGTCCAGAATCTCAAATTTAGGCCTAAAAGGTCCCAAATCACTATCGGGATTCATGATCTCACACCATTTGGTTCGAGCCCAATTCAAAAATCGGTCAAGATGCGAGACGATTTCTTCATCTCGAATAATAATCGGGATGAGACAGGATGAGATTCGGTCAGGACGGGATGTCCTGATTGTCATCCCCACGTGATAATTTTAATGAGAAAGAATATTTTTGGAAGGCAAAAATTTAAATATTATAAGAGTTTGGATTAGTTTTATTAAATATTAAAGGAGTTATGTTCATTTCCCTGAAAAAATATTTTATAAAATTCTAAAGTGAAGGTAATGTATGTGAATCAGTTATATGATATGTTAGATGCGGATTTTTGGACCAACCGACAATCACACACCAAATTCGGATTGATGGAAGGGAACCCAAACCACACCAAGTAATAGATTTCAAATACAAATAACATCTCAAAACTAAAAACAAGTGATTAGTGTTGTGATTCACCGATCACTCTTGAAGTGTTTTGAGAAAAAATCGAATCATTTCTATTACTTTACAAGAATAGATACAAGTTTGTTTACAACACTTGAAACAAATACAAAAAACCTCAACACTCTCAAGCTCTCTACTTGGAGCTTATTACTCACACTTTGGGGGTGATAACAATGGTTTTCAGGGCTTCAATTTATAGTGCCCAAACCGTGTGAACAGTGCCACACGGTTTGACACTTACTGCCAGCTTCACACTTCCAGCTTTCATCATGTTGGCTTGCATGCTGACTTGCTGGCTTCCACTTGCTTTCGGTGGAAATGTAAGCAAGTAGTGAGCTTGCTGTCTTCAACCTCAACAAATCTCCCCATCGGTGAAGATTTCCCAAAATCTGAGCCGACCATCAATCATCAAAAACGGATCCTCCAAATGATCCTCCCCTGGCTGTATCTGTATGACTGCCTATGTACCCTGAGTTGGGATCAAGCCAATCGTAGTTCTCTGTATCTGAAAAACAATTATCATCTGACAGCTATCCCGGTTATGTCTCTGCACAACTCTAGCTTGTCCCGATCATCGTTCCTTTGTTGACATGTCGGCTGTGTCTCTGCACAGCACACTTCACTGCATCTTTGTACAGTATTCTCCTGCTATGTCTCTGCATAGTACATTCTACTGTGTCTCTGCACAGTTTTGCTGCCATGTTCCTTCACTCATTTATTCCTTAGTGCTCTCTTGCCTTTTGGGAAACTCTCTGGCTCCCCTCATCAGTAAGCAGAATATATTCAGATTCCGGATATCTGGTTGATGGAATCCTGCCTCGCTCAGATCTTATTGTCTGAGGTCCACTGGTTTCAAGAGGTCTGTCATCATCCATCTCTGTGAATGATCTTGTACCTTCTAGTGGAGTAGGTTGCGGCTCCCCCTGCTCAACACTCTCTTCTGTAATTTCCGATGGAACAGACTGTGTCTCCCCCTGCTCAACATCTCTATCTGCCTCCTCTGGTTCTGCTTCTGGAATTTCCTCGTGCACCATATCTGTGGCCAATTGTGCTGGTGTTAGGTCTGGATTTCTGTTGGCACTGGTATTGGAAGACATTCTGGGCATTTCAATGTCTTCAATTGTTCGTTCTTCAAGAAACTCTACTTCCTGGCTTCTGATGACCATCTTTTCCTTCGGATCCCATAGTCTGTATCCAAATTCTTCATCTCCATGGCTTAGGAATATACATGGACCTTGCATCGAGCTTCTCCCTGAGCTCATTAGATACATATACAACAGCTAAACAACCGAATACTCTATGGTAAATGTATGATGGATTCTTACCAGACCACACTTTCTCCGGAATCTCCATGTTCAACGGTTTAGATGGTGATCTGTTGATCAGGTAACAGGCAGCACGAACAGCTTCTCCCCAGAATGGCTTTGGCAGCTTAGCCACACTGATCATTCCTCTGACTTTCTCCATAATGGTGCAGTTCATTCTCGCAGCGACACCATTATGTTGTGGTGTGTGTGTAACAGTTCTCTCATGTCGAATCACGTGTCTCCAGCAGTAGGCTTCAAACTCTCTGGAACTGTACTTGCCTCCATCGTCTGTGCGAAGGCACTTCAGCTTCTTCTCTATTTCATGCTCTACCATGGCGTGGAACAGCTTGAACTGATCTAGGACCTGATCCTTCGTCTTGAGGAAATTCACCCAAATTTTCCGAGAAGCATCAATGAAAGTCAAAAAATACTTGTTACCGCCCAATGAATCAACCTCCAAGGGACCACAAACATCAGAGTGCACCAGACTGAGCAACTCTGATATTCTCTCTGAAGAGAAATCAAATGAGACTTTGCGTTGCTTACCAATCGAGTAGTGATTGTAAGGACCTCGTGCAGCATCCTTGGTAAGCTCGTTCTTGTTCAGGGTAGACAACCCTCTCCCACTCATGTGTCCGAGTCTCCGGATCCACAGATTTTGAGAAGCCTTTTTTTCAGCTACATTGAGGCTGTCTGCACAAATTTTCACATGAGTCTTGTATAGTGTGCCGCAAACATGTCCTCGGGCGACAACCATGACACCTTTTGTCATTCTCCATGTGTCATTTCTGAAGTAATTGTCATAACCCTGTTTGTCAAGAGCTATCCTCGAGAGTACATTCAGCCGAAGTTCTGGAACATGCATGACATCCTTCAAGGTCAATGTACACCCGACATTTGTCCGCAACTGAATATCACCCATTCCACTATCCCAGAGGAACTGATATTTCCCATCTTCACTGCTCCAAAGTCTCCTACTTTGTATGTTGTGAAGAAATCCCTGTGATGAGTGACGTGGTAGGATGCTGCAATATCTACCACCCATTCAACATCTTGGGTTACGTTGTGAAAGCATGTCTCTTCATGTATGGAGCATATTGCTACATCTGCTTGGACAACGACCAGTGTCTCTCATTCGTCATTCTTCGGCTGGTGATTGCCTTCTCTCTGCTCTCGTTGCAATTTTCGGTAATTCTTCTTTAGATGGCCTACAATGCCACAATGGTAGCACTTATAGGTAGGCTTCCTTCCATCTGAGGATCTACCCCTGGTTGTGCTTCTGCCTCTCTCTCCGTCTCTTCCTTGATGTCTTCCTCGAGTCTCTGTGACGAAGGCTTGTGTCTGTTCTGAGCCAACATCTTTTCTCATGGACTCCTCATTCGATAGGACATCTTTTACCATAGGCATGGTAACTTTACCTCCTGGAGCGGAATTGCTGAGAGTAACCACCAATGTCTCCCAACTATCAGGAAGAGAACTGAGTATTAAGAGGGCTTGTACTTCATCTCCCAGCTGCATGTCTACTGCAGACAACTGGTTCACCAGACTCTGGAACTCGTTGGTGTGTTCCGCAACGGAAGTTCCACTCCGTAGCTTCAGGTTCACCAAACGCCTCATTAACAGGGCTTTATTCCGAGCTGTCTTGGCCTGGAACATGTCTTCCAATTTTATCCACATCTCGTAAGCATCTGAATCTTGTGGTATGTGGTGGAAGACATTGTGACCGATCCACTGCCTAATATGACCCAGAGTTCTGTTGTTGAGTTTATTCCAGTCATACTCCATAAATGACTCTGGTTTCACTCCCTTCAACTCGATGACATCAAACAGATCTTTGCATTGTAAAAAATCTATCATCCGAGGTCTCCAGATGGAGTAATTATTTGCAGCCAGTTTAATCATTGCACCAGAATGAGAATCTTCCATTTCCATTTTAAGTTTTAAAGTTTAAAATGAAAATAGGTCAAAATCGGGGTTGAATTTCACAAATCGGAGGTCACCGTTGCGTCCGGAACGGTCGAAAATGGTGGAATAGACACTTCGTTGGTCTAAATCCGACACAGAGGCTGATTTGTAAATTCCTAAAGGTTCTGGGGTAAAACTATAAATTTCAAAACTTCAGGGGGCTAAATGAAATTTACCAGGCTGCTGAAGTGGCAGTGTGGGATCGGCTCACTGACGTGGCAGACACGTGGCTGATGATGTGTCGCTGATGTGACGGACACGTGGCGCTGACGTGGCAGACTCCTTGCTGACGTGGCAGATGACGTGGCGCTGACTGTGCGATGACGTGGTGGATGACTGTGCGCTGACTGGTGCTGACGTGGCGGCCACGTGTATCGTCTTCTATCTGTAGAGCGCGTATGGCGCGTGGTGCGCGTGGGTGCGCGTGAGGTAGCCTCTGGTCGGCGCGTGCGGCTCACCCTGACGTCCGTTTGATCGTCGAAAAATACCACCGTGCTCGTCTCGACGTGACTAGTTGATGGTATGCTCAAAATTGATTTTTGACAACTTTTCCGGAACCCGAATTTTCTGAACCGAGCTCCGTTCTTCGATTTTTCGACCCCAAAGAAGAACCAAAGCTACTGATACCACTTGTTGTGATTCACCGATCACTCTTGAAGTGTTTTGAGGAAAAACTGAATCACTTCTATTACTTTACAAGAATAAATACAAGTTTGTTTACAACACTTGAAACAAATACAAAAAACCTCAACACTCTCAAGCTCTCTACTTGGAGCTTATTACTCACACTTTGGGGTGATAACAATGGTTTTCAGGGCTTCAATTTATAGTGCCCAAACCGTGTGAACATTGCCACACGGTTTGGCACTTGCTGCCAGCTTCACAATTCCAGCTTTCATCTTGTTGGCTTGCATGCTGACTTGCTGGCTTCCACTTGCTTTCGGTGGAAATGTAAGCAAGCAGTGAGCTTGTTGTCTTCAACCTCAACAATTAGCTCTTCCTCTCCCCGATTTGGCAGCCCTATCCCTTTCTTTGTTTCCTCTTATTTATAGGTCTTTCTATGTGTGGTTTTTTTTTTTATCCCACTCTCTAGTGCGGTAGGATTGTGGGGGTAACTGCTGCAAGAAAGGAAAGGAAGGCGTAGTAACAGCCATTTGGACTTGGGTTGTGTGGCACACGAGGATGAGCAGAAACTACCGACCTGAAATTTCTCGCTTGTGAAAACCCAAGGCGGATCAAAGATCATCGACTTATGTATTTAATCTTCCAAGGTCTTTCTGCACCTGAATCCTTATCTTGGTTATTGATCAAACCCCTGAACATGATAGTATAGTTTAATCGGAAATTATTCGGGGATTAAATGGAAATTAATAAGGAAGAATAAAATTAACATTTTGTGAATTAAAAAAAAATTAAAAACTTATTTATCAATATCCTTCAAAAATTAATAAAAATCATCCATTCATCATTTAAAAAATGTTAAACAATCTTAAAGTTGAGAGAAATTACTAAAGTCTATAGAGAAGAAGATGATGAGTCTTTTTGTAAATCGGCCAAAAATTGAAAATTGAAAATCGGTGATTAATCGATCAAAAATCGATGATTTTCAATCGAAAACTAAATTTGAATTTTTGATCAAATCATATCGCTCTGGTAGCGATCGATAATTAAACAGTCCGAGAAATAAAGATTAGATTTACTCCAAAAAATTATAGCAAGTATAGGATCGATCTATCTCTCATTATGAAGGATAAGATGTGAAGAGACTTGTATTCGGTAATGAATTGAGTTTCTTTGTTTGTTTGTTTTGTTTTGTATTTTTTTTTTATAAATTATGATTTTCAGTTTTTGAATAATAATTTTTATATAGTTGAATTTTAACAATGCATTGCTATACATTGATGGTTGGACCAAAAGGTTGTGGTGTAGGTAGGGATGTGAAAAATCCTTGGGGAATAGGGCTCGATATGTTAAGGGCAGATAAGAAGTTAATTTTCTATATTCTTTAGTTGGACAAGTCGAGGTATGAATATTGGCATCCCTACTCTAATATAGGTGAAATCCCCATATAAACGAGAGCTTAGTAAGTTAGGACCGGATATAAATAAAATTTTTGTACCCATTGATTAAACTAGCCGGGAACCAATATTACCATCCTCTTAACATATTCAGCTCGTTGCAATCCCCGAGCACATTCCTGAGTTGGTGGCTTCATCAAATGAGAGTATTGAAAAAACAGCGGCGGCTCCATTGCTGAAAAGAGGGTTCTCTCTCAGTGCAGGTTGTTAGGAATTCACATTTATGCTTTTATTTTTTCATTAGAAGCTAGCTATATGTATTGAAAAAGAAGTAGAATTACAAAGTGGATTACGAATCCACAAATCAGCCTAAAGAGGGAACCTAAAACTATGAATAAATCTCTGTCTCACTGTGTACAAAAACAATAACAACCCTTGCTCCTGCTCACAACTTTTAATGTCATTTCCTTGTGTGGGGCTCGTCAAAGAGATAAACATGCCAATCCAGTAAAAGCATAGTTCCATTGTGGAGAAATACATATGCAATCGTACTATTTGTTTGTTTATTTTTTTATGCATACTATATGATTTTCTATTTTCAGCCTACTGGTAAAAAGGAAGTCATTGGCGGATTGGCCTTGGGTAATTCTCTATCAATTTATTTTATTGTTGGACTATGATAAGTTATATATAGTCATCAACGTAGATGGAAGTGAAGGTCTGCCAGAGTTTGACCGTATAATGCAATACATGTCGGATCAGTATCCATGGAAATACCTCAGCCACTCGTTGACCAGTTGAAGCCTGGTGGCAGAATGGTGATTCCTGTTGGTAATATTTTCTAGGATCGACAAGAACCAAGATGGTGATTCCTGTTCGTTACTTTATTAAGGGTGATTTATTTTCCACATTATGATTCTTGCCGAGTTTCTGGTTATAAGATTTTGATGTTTTTTTTTTTTTTGTGTATATATATATATATATATAATTTCAAAAGCCTTCCACGACTCCTCATCCATTCTCAGCCTTCTCACAACTCCTCTTTCATTCCTGCTCTCTCTTCTGAATTTAATTACATTGAGAATTTAAAGGTTCTTTTAATTCCATGCCCAAATCGTTTGGGTTCCCCAAACCGTCTCCCACTCTAATTCATTACTTCCAACTCACAACCAATAAAGCTCAATATCATCAGCAATTCCATTTAAAAAACTTCCAATCTTTTGGTCTCCCAAATCGTCACCCATTCCAATGAATTTATCTCAACTCACAATTACTAAAACTCACCAACAGATTTATAGTCTGTCTCGATTTTAATTGCTTTTTCAGGTATCAATTATCTAAGACGGTTTCATTTGACACGAATTTTTACTTTTCATATTAGATGCAATTGGTCTTCCTTTAATTGGCTGGTAATCTCCTTTGCGTTTTTTGCCCTTTTAAAATTTTGAAATCGTTATTTGTGATCTCTTTCTCCGAGTTCAGAGTTAGGTTTCGGCTAGATTGTGGTGGTCTGCCTGCGACCGTTTTCTGACTAAATTGGAGGATGGTGATAGAGGGGTTGTGGTCACCGGAGATTTTGAAACCAACGGTGAGGAGACTGAACGACAGTGAATTTTGGTGATGCAAAATTCGCTACTGATGGTGGTTCTAGTGGCGGCTAAAAGAGAGCTGTCGGTTAAGCTTTTAATCATCGGCATTGGGGGAGTCTTTAGATGCTGGTAGCAGGCTGGTGAGATATCTGAAGATGTGGTGAAGAGAGATGGTTGTGGTAGTGCAAAATTTTCTGCCAGAGGTTCAGAAGCTATTTCATATGAATTAATGACGCCAACCGTGAGCCGACATGAAGCCAGAGAATTTGAGTTCTTTTTCAATGGCAATGATCAGTCAAACAAACCTCTTATCCAAATCCTTCGCAGGTAATCAATTTAAAAAAGTTTCAATCTTTTCTATTTCCTTCATTTTTTTTTTAGTTGGTTATGATTCTGGTGTAAGTTTGATTTTTCCTACATACCAAAGCAATTATGTTTTTCCAAAGCCCTTTGGATCATGATGGAATTGAAGGGTCAGACATTATGATTATGATGAATAACGCAGGAATTGCGTTCCCATATCGAAGATTCTTTTATGGAGTTGAGTCAGCAGAGTTGATGGATAGTGTTATAAAAGTGAACGTAGAGAGGCCAACTTAGATCACTCGCTTAGTTCTCTCAGTTATGCTAAATGAGCAATAATTAACATTGGCTCTAGTCACTACTCACTATGTTGTTCTCTCTTCTTACCATTTGTTTCAGTTTTTGATGACAGAAATGCTTACTATAGTGTTCTTTCATGTTCTTGGAACGCTCCGAGAGTTTTGACTAGCTTTCTCAACAACTTTATTGTATGGTAAATTCAAGACTTAGAATAAAGTTTTCTTTCTTTTTTCCATTTTCGTTTTTGGGTTCATTTTTTGATTCTGGGTTTGTGTTTTAAATAGTAACTTCTCAAGGTTTCAGTTGTTCTTTCCATATTGAAGAACTAATTTGCAGAAATGGATGATGAGAATACTGTGAAGCAGTAAAACTTGCGTATGATCAATGCTGTTCTATTAGCACGGCGTTCGTTGCCTGCAACTGGACCTGATTCTCAGCGTCGTGCATCTGCTATACGGAGGAAGATTACCATAAAAGGGAATAAGTTTGATAGCTTGCAGACTCTTTTGACTAAACTTCTCGAGAAGCAGCCCATGTAAGTCTTTCTACTGAGTTGCTAAATGCAGTAAAATTGATGTGGAAATTGTTAAAAGTATAACATCACTCAGTGCCAGAACCTCATAATCTGAACCTCATCAGAATCAGAATCTAACCAAAATGAAACAAGCAAACATGCGATTGGTGTGAAGACATGAAGAAGCTGAATATGAAAATGAATTGTTCAGGTATTAATTACGATAATGCTATGGTGGAGACAAGTGGTGGCACCAAAATGAAACAAGCAAGCATGCAATGCACGTGTTATGCATATATTTGGTTACGAGAAGAGCTACTCAAATAAGCACATTACATAAGCTGATATGTTTTACATGAGTTGATATGTTATACACGTGCATGAGCATGTGCTTACGTTACTTATTCAGATATATTTTGATTAAGGGTCAGCCACTCAGGTTGAGCCATACAAGATCAATCATTCAATACCAGTAGTCAGGGTCTGAAATCAGGATCTGACAACAGAGTCAGGAATCAGCATACAAACAAATAAATCAAAGGGAAAAAATCTAAAAATTATTTGTCTTACTAAACTTAATCAATCCAATATATTCAAGTGTCAAAGGAAAACATACAAAATAATATTTGAGAGCACGAAAGTATTTCGAATCATTTATCAGGAAACACTTCTTATGAGGATTATTTTTTTATTTTTTATTTTTATCTACAGATTAAGCTTCTTGAAATATTTGGTTAATTCAATCAGAGGTTGTCCATCAGAATCAGACCTCTAAGTTCAGGCATTCATGTTAAGTCATTCAAAGCATTCCAAATTAGTCATACATATTTAGTTTTAGGCAAACAGACTCAGACATTCAAGGTTATGATCAACTATTCAAGGTCAGAGTTAATCATTCAAGGCCAGAGTCTGACTTCAGGATCAGTCAGGGTCCGACATTCAGGTTCAAGGTCGGTCATTCCGATTCATGGTTAGACATTCAGGTTTAGGATAAGTAATTCCAATTCAGGGTCACTCATTTAGATTTAGAATCAGACATTCAGGTACAGGGTTAGCCACTCAGGTTCAGCCATTCAGGATCAGTCGTCAGAACTAGTCATATTGTATCAATCCTCAGGGTTTGATATTAGGGTCTGGCAACAGAGTCAGAAATCAGCAAACAAACAAAAAAATCAAAAGGAAAAAAAATCTAAAAATTAGTTTTACCTTGTTAAACCTAATCAATCCAATATGTTCAAGTGTTAAGGGAAAGCGTACAAATTACTTTTTGAGAGCACGAAAGTACTTCGAGCCCTTTATCAAGATTCACTCCATAAGAGTTTTTTTTTTTTTTTTTTTTTTTTTTTTTTTTTTTTTTACAAATTATGCTTCCAGAAAGAACATTTGGTTAATTCAATCAGTGCCTGTTTTTCAGAATCAGATCTACAAGTTCAGGCATTAATGTTAAGTCATTCAAAGCATTCTGAATTAACCGTCCATGTTCAGTCATTCAGCTTAAGTTAATCGGGTTCATACATTCAGGGTCAGGATCAACTATTTAAGGTCAGAGTTAGTCATTCAGGGCCAGAATCAACATTCATGATTAGTCTTCAGAATCTGACTTTAGAGTCAGTCATGGTCAGACATTCAAATTCAGGTTCACTCATTCCAATTCAGGATCAGCCACTCAGATTCAGTCATGCAAGATCAGTCATCAGAGCTAGTCATTCAGTATCAGTCAGTCAGGGTCTGATATCAGGGTCTGGCAATAGAGTTAGAAATCAGCAAACAAACAAGCAAATAAATCAAAAGGAAAAAAATCTAAAATTTCTTTTTGCCTTACTAAACCTAATCAATCTAAAATGTTTAAGTGTTAAAGGAAAACATACAAATTACTTTTTGAGATCACAAAAGTACTCTGAGTCCTTTATCAAGAATCACTCCATAAAAGTTTTTTTTACAGATTAAGCTTCCAAAAACATTTGCATAAATTAATTTTTCTTAAAATCACTTTCCACTAAAAGATATACAAACTCTAATTCCTTACAGATCAAAATCAAAAACCCATCAATCAAAGACCAAAATATTTGTTAAATGATGAATTTAAATCATCATCAAGAACCAGTCATTCAGAGTCAATTATCAGAAATTCTTCATTAAGGCCATCTATCAGGGTCTATTATCAAAGTCAGTCATTTGGGATCAGACTCTCATGTTCAGGCGTTCAGGGTTAATTCAATCAGGGTCTATCCTTCATAATCAAACCTCCAAGTTCAGGCGTTAAGTCATTCAGAGCATTTCGCATTAGTCATAATATTCATTCATTCAGCTTTAAACAATTAGGCTCAGGTATTAAGGGTTAGGATCAGCTATTCAGGGTCAGGACTAGTCAATTAGGGCCAGAATCAACATTCTGGATTAGTCTTCAGGTTCTGACATTAGGGTCAGTCATTCAGAGTGAGCTTTTTTATGGAATTTCTAGGGTATTGAGGCTTTTGATGCATAAGTAAATGGAATAATCTTTTCCTGATTTTTTCAACAAAAAGAAACATGTATAATAATAATAACTAACATATCAAACTATGATTATTGTTCATACTGTAATTTTTAATATTTACGCAACACTTTTACCCGCAATAAAAATCTTATTTTCCAACACAACAATACACTTTCATTTAACAACAAATACAAAAATTGACATCTAAAGGCAAATGTCATGAACTAACCCAAAAATATAAATCTATTGACTCGAAAAAAACTCGCACATGGCTCTATGCTAATTATATATAATAATATGGTTCTTATAAAAGGTAGTCTATTTTCAATTCGACTTTGGGTACTTCTCTTTGTAAATGCTCGTGTCGTGTCAAATCTTATTGGAGCCTTTCGTGTCCAAAATGCTAGCTAATTCGGTTATGTTTAAAACCAGTAGTATAATAAGAAGGCGTAGTTTATTATTTATATATGAAAAGTAAAATTAACCGATACTCTTTACGGCAAAACAAAACAAAACAGCAGAAACAAGCAGCAAAGGCAAAAAAAAAGTCTCATTGACAGGCAGGGACAAAGTCATGAGGTTGTATAAGGGGATATTTTTCAATATTTAAGGATTTAATTTATAAATTCAGGGTGATATGTCTATTATTTACTTAGTAGTAACTGTTGAGGAAAAAAATTGAAGGGGTCAGTTTACAAGAGGCTTTGCCCCTGTTAACAGAAAGAGGATGAGGGGGAAGGAAGATAAATTTTTTACAGTGAATGAGTGAGTGTGGCTGGCAGCATTAGCCCTGTAAATTGTGAGAGTTGCTTAGCAAAGCTCCACAGGAAAATAGTTCAGTCGAAACAGTCTCAGAACATATATTATTATTATATTTTCAGGAGACGATATCTAAAGAACAATACTGGCACAACATCGACGCTGATAATAATATCTCTGTAAAATACAGCCGCAGTTAATAATGATTTACAAAGTTTTCCCATATTGTTTAACAAATTTCTTAAAATCAAAAGAGGACCGATTTCTGCTTTTAACTCCATATGAAATTTTTGTCATTAAACAACTAGCTGGCTAAAAACAATTAATCTCATTCAAAAAAAAAAGAAGATAAAAGTGAACAATGACAGAGAAAGAAGGGGAGAAAATAAAAAGAAACCACCATTAGCAGACCTTGCATCTTATGTAATGTCATGTTTGGTCAAAAGGAACCGCGCCTTTGTCTATCCTCTGCAACATTTACTCTGATTGCCCTACCATCTAGATTCTGCAAAATCCATGAGCTATGGTTATAAACAAACAAGAATCCAGAAATTGTATCTTTCCACAAATAAAAAATAAAAAATAATTGCTCTTTTTTAATTATTGACTGTTATCCTTACTGAATTACTTGAGCCTGAATGGAACATGAAACATAAGTAATACCATTATGCGCATTTTCTTCATTGGTCCGTGTACATAAACTGCTAAAATATGAACTTTGGAATTTAAATATACAGAGGAATACCTGTCCGTCAAGTGCAGCAATGGCGTCATTCAATTCAGTCTCACTAGACATGGTAACAAAGCCAAAACCTCGTGAACGTCCAGTCTCCCTGTCAAAAACCACCCGAGCATTCACCACTTTACCATGTTCACTGAAAACTTGCTCTAGACGAGAATTATCCACTTCCCATGGCAGGTTGCCCACATAGATTCTAAAACCAGGCTCAAATGCACGAGGGGGGCGTTCGGGCTGTGTTCCTCTTGGAGCAGCCTTATTTACAGTCAAAAGCCTTCCATCTATGTCCTGTTCGAAATAAAGAAGCAACTTAGTAAGAACAATAACTTGCTTTGAAGGTGTGCAATTGCAGGCACAAATAGAATCATTAAGTCACGCATGAAAGCTTTTATCTACCACAATATGTCATTGGTATCTTGATATAAGAAGTTGTGTCCACTTTCATTTGCCAAACTAACATGAAGCAAGGCTGATAATGGTTTTAGCATGGAATTTTGAGTACATTTGTCGGAGCTTTTATCTAGCCACATGCATATAGATCAAGCCTTCTCCTAGAACTCCTTTTATACCATGATTTATAGCCATAAGGAGACAATAAATAACAAAGGGAGTTTACGATGACGTACAGGCACCTCAAGTAATCATCAAATTTCAAAATTAAGAACTAATGAAAATGTGCAGCGAAAAGTTGAACGGATATGGATAGAAGCTATTTGATTCTGAATTTGAGAGAAGTACAGATATCAAACCATGACTAGAAGAAAATATGAAAGGACTCTTATGATAGTTACATTACACAAGCTACCATTTAAAAAAAGGGTACAGGCCCACTGCTATATACCAATATATGGTGGATTAAATATCCTTGTAATTGTAGACCACAGAGTAAATTAACTAGAGTACTAATAAAGGCCCATCATGCTTAGGAATACATATCTTGAAGAAATTAAAATTAAGAAAACTAAGAAAAATTACTAGGAGAGAAAGCATAAGAGAGCATCTAAGATCAATGGACAAGCCAGTTTCTAAGTCAATATGCACATGCAATATCCAGCTAATTGGTCTAACAGCAAGTCAGTAATACAACATGGAATGATTGACAAGTTGTCCTTTAGATGTACTTTAATGTCATAGCACCATTTAGGAGAGCAAATGATAGGTAGTAGATGCTACAAACATCAATAAGAAGGGCCTTCTTCCATTTGATGGAAAGAGCAACTTTCAAACCCTAGACAATATGTTTAGCTAACTCCATTGAAAATTGCATAATCTTCCATCATTTAACAATAAGTATGTTGAGCATCATGCGTATCATTCAGACAGATGTCAAAAGGTGATACTTGAACTAAACAAGAAAATCAAAACCTACATATCTGTTAAACATTTCCACAGCCTGTTCAGCTTCCTCAACAGTACTCATAGTCACGAACCCAAACCCACGGCTGCGGTCAGTTTCCCTGTTGTAAATAACCTGCAACCAGAAACATCAAAAACAGTACATACCCATATATGAAAACCTTAATTACCCAATAAAAAAACTTAACTTTACCTCGGCAATCTCAACAGTTCCAGCCTTCTCAAAAAGCATAGCAAGGTTTTGACTATCAACATCATAAGGCAAATTCCCAACAAACAACTTAGCATCCTCAGGTGGCTCCACCGATTCCTCTTCCTCAAAAACACCCTCTTCAGCACTCTCCTCTTCGCTTTCACCAGCCTCAGCAACTGTTTCCTCACCTTCGGGTTCCCAATCGGATAAATTCGCTTCGGCTTCATCGGTTCCTTGATTTTCCCAACTGGGTTCTTCTTCCTCATCCTGTTGTTGTTCTTGTTCAATAGTGATGGTGGTGTTATCCTTTTCGTCTTCTTGGTGGGCCCAGTCCGAGGTCTGGGCAACAAAAGTGGTGAATGAAGAGAAATGGGTGGTTTTGTTGAGCTTAAAGGAGAGAGCTTTTGAAGATAAGGAGTGTGAAAGGTGGAGTTTTATGGGTCTGGGTTGGATTAAGAAATATGGGTGCGGTGGCTTAGTGGTTCTGGTGAAAATAGAAGGCAGAGAAAGTAGAGAAGCAGAGTCAGCCATCGATAAAGGTTTCAATATAGATGCTGTTGAAGAAGACATTTTCTTAGAGAGGAGTGGAAAAGGGTTTTAGAGGAGATCTATGAGAAGATAAGGGGCAGATTAATGGCCTGAGAGCAAGAGAGCAAGGAGAGGGAGAGAGAGTGGAGAAGGGTAAATGATACTGAAATATATTATGTATATGTATGGTTCCAAATGGCCTCACAATTTTATGGCCCAATTCAAATTTGTTTAGGATTGAGAAGATATTCCCAGGGAGGCCCACTTTCACAAGGGAAGGAGCAGAATTTATCTAATCTTTTGGTTTCCATTTTCAAGTCTTATTTAATTTTGTTCTGCTACTTACTAGTATGACAGATTTGATTGGAATCAAAGAACAACCCAGGTAGATGTCATAACACAACAAATATCTTATTTACACACAAATGGGAGAAACAGTTAAGATTTCACATTTTAAATGATCCAAGGTGACCTGACTATTTCCATTCTTTGGCATGGTCGATAGAATACCTACCTGCAATGTGTAACGCATATGGTCCTGGAAAAATAAATCTGGTTAAAAAAGGGGGAAAACAGAGTTCGAGGTAATTTTTAATAATTCACTTGAATTGAATGCATACATTGCAGAGTCTCCCTTCCATTATTCATTTCCAGGTTCTTCAAGAGAATCAATGTCCAATGGACTGACAAAGCCTCGGATGGGATAATTGTAGGAAAATTTTATAATACATTTATAATTATAGGAGAGACATATCTCTTAAGAAGTACCTTATGGGAAATACACAAGTTAAATGGACAGAACATCTAATAATGAAAAAATATAACTCTAGAGTTCAAATAGCATTATAAAATGATATAATCTTTAGAATGATCACATCCTTAAACTAAAAGGTGCCTACAAAAGCACATATTCATGTCTATAAAAAATGACATTTGGGTTCATTTTCATTCATTCCAAAAATTAAACACGAACTTATAAAGTTGAAGTTTAGAGTTTCCACCATTATTCCAAATTCAAGTTTGTGAAGAAATGAGTGTCCCTTCTATTAGAAACAGTCAAGTTATCCAGAGAGAACATTAGTCATAAGAAATCCGTAGAGCACCGAGACAGGTCTAATAAGTTCTTAAGGACATGGACATCTAGAATTGGTTTAAGTTTCTTCGTCTTCTTCAATATTTTTCAGGTTTTTCTAAGTCTTTATCTTTATGTTTTATTCATGGCATACATGATATAATGTTGATGTTTTTTACTAAATAATACAAGTTAAAAAATGATTAATAACACATTCGAATAACAATAATGGGAGTAGGTGCTTATGTGGGTGGCACATATATACCTCCCAAAATTTGTGAAAACTGCTTCTTGAACTTGGGGAGTTTGAACGTCAGGATCGCCTCACAATCAATAAAAATCCTATCAGATAAGAACTAAGGGAAAAAAATATATTAAGTTCCATACAAAGAGTTAAACTTGTTTCAACAGTGGCAAAGTTTGAAGAACATAGAAAGCTCTCTATGAAGAGAGAAGCTTTTAATCAATGTTCTTATTGAAGCTGATTTTACAGTGAAGCTTAATTACAAAAGATTACACAAGATCTATTTATAGAAACAGAGTAATCGTAACTAACCAACAAACTCTACAAATCTATTGGCTAATTATTCACATCACCATAACAACCTAACTAATTATCTTGGAGACTATAATCCCCTGAGCTCTGTCATACAAGACTACCATAGTGCTTTACATCCCCCCTCAAACTCATGATGCCGAGAAAGGACATTGAGTTTGCTGCGAAGGAAAGCAAATTGATCATGACTAAGAGGCTTGGTGAAGATATCAGCAAATTGGGCAACACTAGGAACATGTTGAAGAACCAATTCCTTACGAGCCACATGGTCACGAATGAAGTGGTGATCAAGCTCAATATGCTTAGTGCGAGCATGAAACACAGCATTGGAGGCAAGAGCTTCAGCACTTTTATTGTCACAAAAGAGGACAGGAGGACTCTCTGAACAAAGCTGCAGTTCCTTAAGGAGATAAGTGATCCAAAGGAGTTCATAAGAAGTAGCTAAAGCAATGGCGCGATACTCTGATTCAGCAGTAGAACGGGAGACGACTTGCTGCTTCTTGGCAGACCATGAGACGAGATTGTCACCAAGGTAAACACAATAGCCTCCGACAGACTTTCGATCATCCAAATCAGCCCCCCAATCAGAGTCAGAGTAAACACGAAGATGGAGAGAGCTAGAGCGATAAAACTGCAAGCCATGAGAGGCAGTAGCTTGAAGATATCGAAGAACCCTTTTACAGGCTTCCCAATGGAGAACAGTGGGATTAGAAAGAAACTGACTGAGTTTAAGAACACTAAAGGAAATGTCAGGCCTTGTTAATGTGACATACTGAAGAGCACCAACTAAGCTTCGATAAAGAGAAGGATTGGAAAAGGGCTGACCCTTGTCGCGAACCAGTTTAGTGTGCTGAGCCATTGGAGTGGAAACTCCTTTGCAGTCAAGCATATTGGCACGTTGGAGAAGATCACCAATATATTTCATTTGAGACAAATGAAGACCATGAACTGAAGGAGTAATTTCAATACCAAGAAAATAGTGAAGATCACCCAGATCTTTAAGAGCAAATTCTGCACTGAGTTGATGAATAGCAGAAGCAATAGAAGCTTGATTAGAGCCAGTAATGATGATATCATCAACATAAATGAGAAGTAGAGTGATATAACCATGATCAAACTTGATGAACAAAGAGGGATCTGCCTTGGATGAGTGAAAACCCCACTGGACAATGGCAGATTCAATCAACCTATCATACCATGCTCTTGGTGCCTCTGCTTGAGGCCATAAAGAGCTTTGTGTAACTTGCAAACATGGTGAGGAAACTGGGAGTCAAGAAAGCCCTCAGGTTGATGCATATACACAGTCTCTTTGAGAACTCCATGTAAGAAAGCATTGTTGATATCAAGTTGTCTAATAGACCAATTCTTCATGACAGCTAAGGCAAGGACAATTCTGATGGTGGCAGGCTTGACAACAGGGCTG
This sequence comes from Zanthoxylum bungeanum, assembly GCA_019454045.1. NCBI lineage: Eukaryota > Viridiplantae > Streptophyta > Magnoliopsida > Sapindales > Rutaceae > Zanthoxylum > Zanthoxylum bungeanum. Next base: position 646,909 of record SKCR01001385.1, on the reverse strand, counting down.
AAAGTGTCAAAGTAATCTATTCCATGAGTTTGATGGAATCCTTTAGCTACAAGCCTTGCCTTATATTTGTCAATAGTACCATCTGGATTATATTTGACTCTAAAGACCCATTTGTTGCCGACAACTTTAGATGCTTCAGACTTGGGAACCAGAGACCAAGTTGCATTCCTTTTAAGAGCTGCAAATTCGTCTGACATGGCCTTGTACCATTTTTCATCAGACAATGCTACCTTGACACTAGCAGGTTCAATGGGAGAACTGGCTGCTAAATAGGTTTTGGGTTTGAAAATACCTGTTTTGGATCTAGTAATCATGGGATGAGAGGCAATAACAGAAGGAATGGGAGCAGCATGTGGTGATGAAGTAGCGGATATGGGGAAAATGTGAGAGGAAGCAGAGGTGTTTGAGGTGTGGATATCTGAAGAAGCTGCATCTGGAAGCTGAAGGGACTGTGACGCAGAACCTGTTGGTGTACCATTGTTGATTAATTGACAGATATGAGGGCTGTGAGAGTAATGAAAAGGAACATAGGTAGAATTAGGTGTTTGAGATTCAGTAGAGGAAGAGCTTGGAAATAATTTCAGAAAGGGAAACTCGTGTTCATTAAAAGAAACATTCCTGGCAATGTAAACTTTACCATTTGGATGAAGACACTTATACCCTTTGTGAAGAGGATTGTACCCAAGAAAAAGACATTTTGTAGTATGAAAACTCATTTTGTGGGGGTTATAAGGTCTTAATAGAGGAAAACAAGAGCAGCCAAAGGTTTTGAGAAAAGAGTAATCTGGTGCGTAATGAAAAAGTTTATGATAAGGAGAGAGGTTATTTAAGACTGGAGTAGGAAGCCTATTAATGAGAAAGACAGAAGAATGAAAAGCTTCCCACAAAAGGACAATGGCATGGTTGCTTGTGCAAGAAGGGTGAGGCCTGTTTCTACTACCAAGTGCCTGTGTTTTCTTTCAACGACTCCATTTTGGTTATGGGTATGAGGACATCTATGTCTAAAAAGAATGCCTTATTCCTGAACAAAGTTAACAAAGGATCTGAACTCCCCTCCCCAATCTGACTGTAAGACTTTAATGGTGGTTTGCAACTGGTTCTTCAAAGATCAAACGAAGTTTTGCAATTAAGGATCGAGCTCAAATTTCTACACTCATTGTTGACATCAACCAACTCCTAATGACCTGATCTTGTCTATTCCATATCTCAAAATCAGGATTCACAGTAGCTAGGGTTTGTACCTGAATTCGAGCTGCAAGTGATGGTTCTAGCATCTTCTCAGGACATTTCTTCGATCCATCCACAAAACCTTCCAATCCATTGCCACACAGTGATGAAAGAACTTGTGTCTTCCACAACAAGTAGTTTGCACGATCTAGCTTTACTGGTGCCGCAAAGAAGAAATTGTGTTGAGAAAGCTCTGTGACAGTAAGGAACCTGACTGAGACAGGTTTGGAGAAAAAAGATGATTTGCCATGGATTTAAGTGGCTCTGATACCAAGTTAAACTTGTTTCAACAGTGGCAAAGTTTGAAGAACATAGAAAGCTCTCTATGAAGAGAGAAGCTTTTAATCAATGTTCTTATTGAAGCTGATTTTACAGTGAAGGCTTAATTACAAAAGATTACAACAAGATCTATTTATAGAACCAGAGTATCGTAACTAACCAACAAACTCTACAAATCTATTGGCTAATTATTCACATCACCATAACAAACCTAACTAATTATCTTGGAGACTATAATCCCCTGAGCGCTGTCATACAAGACTACCATAGTGCTTTACACAAAGTTACATAAAATGCCAAACATACCACTTTCAAGACATAATTGGAGCTCATCCGCGGGGGTTCCTTGCAAACTAGCCTGAAATTGTTCATCAAACACAGATAGTAACATAATATAATTAGGGATGACAATTATTCAATTGGATATAAATAATTTATATTCATGTTTAAATCTATATATATCTAACATGGATAAATTCATATCCATGTCTACTTTTTAAATATCAGATATGTACATGGATTTTATCCACATGAATATGGATATCCATGTATATCTATAAATATCTAATTTAAACCATTTACTTGAATATAATATATTATAATTTAATCACTTATTATTTACATTAATGTTAAAAAGTCTATATATATAAAAATAAATTTTCTAAACTTTCTCCCCTCCATTGGTGGAGATTGAGAATGATTTAGATAAAACTTATTAAATTATTTATAATTAATTTAGCTTTGGGATTGGCAAAATTCTTTGTTATTTGTTTGTATATTTCAAATGTAATTAATGAAATTGGTGATTTCCATGTGTTATTGATTTATTATGTTGATATGAGCACAATACTTGAAAAAACAGTCCAATTTATTAAGTTGCTTCAGGAATCAAACACATGTCAACAACAATGAATATGATTAAATGTCAATTCTTATAAAAAAAAACGTGTAATTTATTATTTGAAATAATTATTGTGCATCCATGGTGGATGCATGCATGAAAAAGTTTTGGAAAAATACAAAATCATAAATTTTATTTTCAGTTCTCATGTCATTATTATTATTATTATTATTATTATTATTATTATTATTATTATTATTATTATTATTATTATTATTATTATTATTATTATTATTATTGTGCATTCATAGTGGATGTCTTCATGAAAATATTTTGGAAAAATATAAAATGATAAATTCCATTTTCAATTCCCATGTCATTATTATTTATTATAATTTTAAGCTTCCAAATACGTTGCATGATGAAAAGTATGTGTGTGTATAACACATCAAACAAGAACCATAAAGTGCACATTGTACTGCAATTAGTTATCGTAAACTAAAGTAACATAGATATACTTGTCGAAAATATTTTGTTATGCCTCATTTTTTTTATTATTGATGCATTGTGTCAAAAGAAGTTGGTTTAATTATTTGTTTTCAATTTTCCCTCAGTTTTTTTAAATACATTTTTAGCTTATTTGCTTATTAACATGTTATTTCTTTTTATTGTCAAATTTGACCTTATATTTGCCATGCATGAGTTGGGCATTTCATTTAGAAAGTATTTCGATAAATGTATTAGAGTGCATGAAGAAGTTAGAATTACTATTAATTAAAAAATACAAACATGCAACAAGCGGAAAAATAATTTTAAAATTTAACACACACATATATAATTTTTTTTTTTAAAACATAAAAATAGGAACTCGCGCAACGAGCAGGATCCCGACTAGTTTATTATTATAATAAAAATATTTTAACTAATAAATTAATTATTTTATAATTAAATTAATTAGTGATGACCTGTGTCCCAAGCCCGGCCTGACTTTCGACACCGAGCCCGCCTTGACGCTCGGCACGGGTCTTGGAACAAAGTTCGGCCCTGGTGTTGACACATAGCCCGGTCCAAGTCCCGGAATCAAGCCCAAAAGCTCCCAAAATAGAGCTCAGCCCGGTTCTCGACACCGAGCCCGACCCGGCTCCCAAAATATAGCCCAGCTCGGGTCCCGGTATTAAGTCTGTTCGGGTGTCGATACCCGATCTTAGGCCTGAACCTGAGCTGTATATCATCATATTTTTTTTATAATTATATTATAATTTTTTAATTAATGACATTGTTAAGGGTGGCAAAAAAGCCCATGGCCCGGCCCGGCGGGCTTTGGCCCGGCCCGCGGGCTTAAAAGCCCGGGCCGGGCCTTAAAATGTAAGCCCGGCTCGGGCCCGGCCCGGCCGGGCTTTCCTATTTTGGCCCGGGCCCGGCCCGGCCCGGGCCAAAATTAAAAAAACATAAATATATATATTTTAATATGCTTGTATCATTTTTATTTATTTTTAGTATTTAAATTGTTAATTTATCAATAAAATTTGTGATTTATTTATAAAATTGTCTTTATATATAGTGTAAATATATATTTTTATTTTTATTTTTTTTTTTTTCTTAAAATTCGGGCCTAAAAAAAGCCCTGGCCCAAGCCCGGCCCTACTCGGGCCGGGCCGGGCTTTTTCACGGGCCCGGGCTTTTTTTTTGGTTGGCCGGCTAGGGCCGGGCTTGTAACAGCCCGGCCCGGCCATTGCCACCCCTAGACATTGTGTATTTATCTACTTATAGTTGGATATTAGATAAATAATTAATATTCATATTCATCCATTGTCTACCCAATATCTAATTGGATATTTAAAAAATTATTCATCTCTATATCTAATAAATATTGTATGAATATTATATTGGATGGATAATTGAAGATGTAAATTTTTGTCATCCCCGAATACAATAGGGGTTCTCATTTTTTTTTTTGGATGGTTGATTCTTCTTTTGCTTCCAAGAGAATCGATTGAGTTTCTATTGGAATATCACTGCTTTCTTCCAAAACTATGTATCATCCACAAGACTTTGAAGTTTGAATTTGAAGAGTTGTATACCAATCGGTTTTGTGCAAAATCAATTGAGACAATATTTTTTATGGGCTTGTTTTATCCTGGGGACGGCGGAGCTGACATACTGCTAGCACAAATTTTAGGCAGAGCCGTGAAATGTCTTAAAGAGAGCGACCTAGTGCGCGACTCAAGTCAACTTCAATTTTTATATTCCAGGTGAACGGTAATATTTTTCTTATTTGTGCAAATTGTTCTAACAATTTTAAGACGTGATCAATCTGTCATGTTTCCTTATGATTATTTATTTACTGTTCTTAAGGTACAATTATAAGTACATTATGCATGAAATGAATATTAAAAGAATTGATAGGATTGTGAGAGAAATGAAATAGAGATATTTGAATATGCATATTTAAGTATATAATTTTGATAATATCATTTATGCTAAATGTGAGCGCGGATGAAACTTTTAGATTGATGATTGATAGTGGTTGTGAACCAGATATTGTTACATATGATATTTTGATTAGTGGGTCATGTAGGGATGATAAGATTGATGAAGCTGTTGAACTTCTGGAATAGGCAATGGTGAAATGACTGTTAATTTATAGATATGATTATTTGGAATTGCCAACAATTTCAAGAAGCTACAAGGAAATGTTTAAATACATTTATAATTTAATTGATGACTATTAACTATTTATTAGAATTTTTCAATGCTGCTAGAATATAAGTGGATATATAGATTATTGAGGTTGATAGCTTGATGTCATATTCTGAAATTTTTAGACTTATCATGTGAGTATTATTTGAGAAATTGTTTGGAATACATTGCCTACAATGAATTGGACATGTGTTTGCCGATTTGATTGAATTTGGATTAAAATATATCGTTCTTGAAAACATGATTTATTTTGGTTGTATCAGTTAGTCTTTTTAAGAATTTCAGTGTTGATGTGGAATATTGAGAATGTTTTAACTATATATGCATAATTGATCTTTGCTTTAATATGAATAATCATGACCATAGAAACCACAAGAACTATAATCACCAAAATTGGAATAACCAGAACAAGCACTAACCTTCCTCAAGAAATAACAATAGTTAGTTCATATGCTACAACTGTAGCAAACTAGGGCACCTTGCCCGGAACTACCGGTTAAAGAGTTTGCTCCAAAAACAAACATTACCGAAGATCAACTTGTTACTACGATCTTTGAGATCAACATGTTTGGTGGATTCGATGGATGGTGGGTAGGCACTGGCGTTTTTCGTCATGTCTGATATGATTATGCTCTGTTCGAGTTATTTATACAAGTTGTAAATAAGATATTATGATGAGTGGTTTCCCAAACCACTATAGCGGCTGAAACTGGTGATGTGGAATTTAAATTTTCTAAAACTTTGGGTATAACATTAATAGAAACATATAAATTTTATGATTTATATGATCATATTATCTTTTAATTAAGAAATAGTGGGGGTTTTTACCTCTAATGTTGTACTTATGGATTGAAAGTGACAAATACATTTTCGAAAACAACATGTGAAATATTTTTATATATTGATATGCTTATTTTTCTATATGCATGTTGTTAATTTCGTTGATGTCTATGTTGTCTTCTAAATCTGTAATGAAATAAACTTAGAAGAAACTAGTGTAATTCTCGAAATTAAATTACTAGGTCAGAAAAAATGGAATTTAAGAATAAATTTACATGTACTCCTTATGACTCTAGTGTAAAGTTGTTCAAGAACATTGGTGACAGTGTTAGACAATCTGAGTATGCGAACAACATTGGTAACTGACGTTATGTTTTGATTACACTAGACCTGACATTGCATATGTCGTAGGATTACTATGTAGATTTATTAGTAGACCTGATATGAGCATTGACATGCTATTGAGAGTGTTATAAGGTACCTGAGAAGGACCATGAACCTAGAATTACATTATCAGAGATTTTCCGCTGTCCTTGAAGGATATAGCGACGTTAATTGGAACACCATTTTTGGATGATTCCAAGACTACCAACAGATATATTTCTTTGAGTCTGAGATGATACCACTAGCATCAGCTTGTGAAGAAGCAACTTGATTAAGAAGCTTGCTATTAGATACCCATTTACGGGAGAGACCGATACCAGTTGTCTTGATCCATTGTGATAGTACCGCGACTATTGCAAATATTCAGAATTGTTATTATAACAATAAGAGATTATAGATACACAGTACAATTAGAGAATACATCTCCTTTGGAGCTGTAAGAATGGATCATGTACGAACTGATGATAATTTAGTTGATCCTTTGATAAAAGGACTAGCAAGAGAGAAGATATCCAATACTTAGAAAAGAATGAGACTATTGCCATTAGACAATCACTTATGATGGTAACCCGACCTAATAGACTGGAGATCCCAAGAAATAGGTTAAATGAGTAATAACAAGTCATGAAGTGATGATGAATCATGCATATTATTTTATTTGTGAGTTCCATTCTGAGAGCATGATATCCTGAAGCGATAGAATGATGAGTTATTTAACTCTTAATGTGTTCTATACTCTATGTAGAGTGGATTACCTTGCTACAAGAGTACTCTTGATAGACACACCTATGTGAATGTAGAAGTGTGGCCAATTCTTATGAAATTTTAGGCAAAATTTTATAGAGCATTCACTATATTGGGATATACGAGCACGACCGTAATGTTCAGGCTTTTTGACTACACCCGAAAAGGTTTGTGTGTGTAACTTTGTCAGAGATAGAGTTCAAAACTACGGGTTACTCTAGTATAATTTGAATCGTTAACACTATGTAAAGGTTCAAGTCGAAAGACACATTTATTTATGCACGACCTTATGTTATATTGTTCGATGAAAAGTTATTTTTTAAATTCAAATGGGGGATTGTTAGCATCATTATGAAATTAAAAAAATTAATTTCAGTAACCGAAATATTAAATTTGTCCATTAGTTGTTATTTATTTATTTTCAGTTACAATTATCAATAAATAATTAGCTTGGAGTTACATCCCATCTTTCGTTTTCAGCTTCTGGGTATTTCTATAAAGCCTGTCCTTTTCTCTACAGTGTGATTTTCACATTCACTGAAACAAGTTTATACTCTGTTCCTTGCACTCTGGTTTTTGAAATATTTTGTGAGAGATGGCCAAGATTACGCCTTTGTTTTCATTGAAGAACTAGTTGCTGGTGTCTCTAGCCTTGAACATGAGTTTGATTTGGAGGGTTATGCATGAGTGTGAAAAATGGAGTCTTGATAGTGGCTTCCCTCTGCAACAGCAGAGTAGTTCTGGAATGGCAGGCTGTGGCTTACAAGAAAAGGACCACATTAGCAAGAGGACTCATCTGTCTTTTTTCATCTTCACCACCACCACCATCATCTTCACTTACAAGAATTATCAATCTTGACCATGGGGATCCAACCATTAACCTGTGTTGGTTCCTGGAGCCTAAAGTTGCACAAAATAAGGTTAAGCATTTGAGGCTTTGGATATTTGAGTGCAGAGACCCAAGCTAGGGTTAGCTGCAGCTGCACTTTTGGTTTTAGCTCATGTTATTGTTAACTTACTTGGTGGTTGCATGTGCATTTGTTCTCAAGATGAGCTTTCTAAAGCTTCCCCTAACAGGAACATTGTCAAACAACAAATCAAAAGCTTCTTGTGAAAATACAGTCATATAAAGTCAAGCTCTCAAAGGCGCCATCAACTTTACAAATATATATAAATTATAAACCCTTAACCAGAAACTTGCCCATTGTTTGTTTCTCCCTTCTTATTTTTTGCTTCACTGAAGAAGCTAGTCTCTTGGCTTTTGACCCTCTTGGCCGTGGTCCTTATACTGATGTTGCTGATGGCAGAATCCTTTTCTGGGATGGCCTTAAATGGAATGATTTTGCTTTTACTTCCAATAACAGATTCCAGTTTGGTTCTCCTTTGGTCTTGCTACCATAACTCTAGCATATGTCTGGATTCTACTAAATTGGAAATAGGGTGTTGTTGGGTGCAGGGACTTACATTTTGGGTATGTTAAACGTGTCAGTTGTTTGTTTTGGAAATCACTGTACGTGGAAATCACTGAAACGATATAGTTCAGAAAACCTCTCAATTTTGTTTTTTGATGTTCCCGAGCAAATAATTTTTTTTGGGTGTGAGTATTTCAATCGGTTTTGTGCAAAATCGATTGAGACAGTATTTTTTCTGGGCTTGTTTTATCCTGGGGACAGCGGGGCTGACATACTGCTGGCACAAATTTTGGGCAGAGCCGCGAAACGTCTTAAAGAGAGCGACCTAGTCCGCGACTCAAGCCAACTTCAATTTTTATATTCCTCGTGAACGGTAATATTTTTCTTATTTATGCAAATTGTTATAACAAGATAATCATAAGCCTGTATCCTCTGCTGTGACACATAACTTCAGAAAATGCAGCAGAAGACCGAGAGAAACTATTCATTAAACCAGAAGATACTCCAAGATTGAGAACATGAAGACTGCTTCGACTAGCTGAACTTGCTCCAATGAAAGCTGAACCGTCGATTATTATCCCGAACTTGAGTCAAAACAACTTTGCCATATCTGATGCACGGTGTGCTGGTGATTGTAATTTTTCTTTTATTCTATTTCCGAGATATATAATGAAGCTGTTTCCATTCATACATATATGACTCTGTGTCTCTCAATAAACAAATTCGATATCTCTTAATGTACAATCACCATGAAGTTTGACTGTCAATAGTCCGTCTTCAGCATTGTAGGTGAATTCTTCTTCCTTCATGTCCGCCATACAACACTTTGGTTTAATGCTCGAGTATGCTCCAAATCGTCCACAAACTTTGCCTTTTATTTTAATTCTGTATTCTGAAAGATGCATAATATAATTCATAGCTTCTACAGCTCCTCCTGAGTTGTACATGTCAAGCAATCCTATTGGAGCAAATAGAAGATCCTGACTGAAAACCTGCTCATACAATATTCAGCTGATTCCAATTAAACCCGATCCAGAAGAATCCGTAAGATAAAGAATGTGATTGATTTACTGACCCTGATTGGAGAGATTGTATATATTTCACACTTGAGAGTGGCCAAGGACACTTCAAATATTCCCTTCTTGGGCAACTTGGACAGTGCTCCTACAATACCAAATGATATTTACCAATCAATATGAAAAGTTAATTTGATCAAGAGGTTTAGCTGAGAGTGAAAATAACCTGAATTAAAGGCATATACTGCACAATCTCCATTCCAATTTTCTCCTGCAACCTCTTCAAGAAATTCAACATCAAGGGGACTCGCATGGCCAGATATGAATGAAGGTGTAGATGGTTTGCCAGGCATGTATTCTTTCATTGGCCAACTGCCAGCTCCTTGGCAATTAAACACACCAACAACTCCAGATAATTTATTTAAATTCCAAATCTTCAGCAGACTGCAAAAGAGTTGATTCATATTATGATTTTAGTGAAAACGCCTCAGAATGAGGTTATCAATTCTCGGAGTTAGAGAATATGATATTATCCTGATAAGTTTACCTTTTCCCATCCATGACAGGGTCTTCAAATAAACAATCTCGAGTGGGACGGCCAGCATGTCTGGCTCTTAGGACAGATCCATCAGGCAACACAAGCTTTTTGAGGATTTTAAAATCATGAATCCCTGGCTTGTCACTGTGATTGCACGAAAAGATCCAAAAGAATTACAGATCACTTGTATCAGAACTAAGCATTGAACCTTTTCTTATCCAAACTGAAATGCAGGTAAAGTACATTATCAGCATATGTGTCTCACCTTACATATACTGCACAACCACCCAATGCTCTGGCTGCAGCATGAAATTCTGCAGTATCATGCTTGCTCTGAAATGAAGAAATAAATACAGTTACATTTTGCAACTTGTAGATATGAGATGATTTCACGGCCATTAGCAAAGCTTTCTACCAGTGGTAGATCAAATATTTTTAGTTTGAACAAGTTCTGGAACCTCAAGCAAATATAGAAGTATGTGATAGATAGTACTGATTTACTTTGTTATGCCCAACTTTTGTATCTTTTATGAGCTCTTAACTGGTGATTAGTTAATCTGGAAGAAAAACATTGGGTAGAAATAGGAGATATCTTACGTGAAACATGTCCCAATCTGGCACCACAATCTCCCCTAGTAGAAGACTGTTAAAAGCAACAGAGGCAATATGCAAAGTCTGAAAAGTTGGCTCTCTTGGCATGAAATCTTCAGATGCTCTTGCAACGGCACTCTTCTTTGAACTGACAATAAACAGTCACTCCATATCAGAACTTTATATCTGTTGACTTAATGTGCAACTTTCCACCGAAAGTAGCAATAATTGAAGACAAGCTGCATGCAGAGGAGAGAGACGCGTGAAGAAGCTCTCTGCAAGTTGGCAAAAACGTGTCCAAACCGCGTGGCACTGTTCACGCGGTTTGGGCACTATAAAATGGAGCCTTGAGTCCATTGTTCATCATCCCTAAATGTGTGAAAGAGTAGTGAGAGTGATTGGTGAGAGTTTTTGTAAAGCTTGTGTTGTAAGCTTTGTAATTCTTTTGTGGATATATAAAAGAAGAGTTTTCTCTCAAATTATCCTCTATTATTGTGTGTTTATTCAACAACAAGTGGTATCAGAGCTACGGTTACACGGAGGGATCCCGAAATTCAGTAACGAAGTTTCGGTTCGGAAAGTCGATTCCGACAAAAGTTGTCGAAAATCGATTTTGAGCATATCATCGGACTTTCACGGCGAGACGAGCACGGTGATATTTTCGCGCGCGATCGAACGGAGGTCCGACGAGTCCACACGCGCTACACGCGCCAGACAGAGGACATCCCACGCGCCCCACGCGCACTCACGCGCTTCACGCGCTGCTGAAGGAAGAAGACGAGACACGTAGGCGCCACGTCAGCGTCCAGTCAGCGCACAGTCAGCGCCAAGTCAGCGCACAGTCAGCAGCCCAGTCATCCGCCACGTCATCGCCCAGTCAGCGCCACGTCAGCGCACAGTCAGCAGCCCAGTCAGCTGCCACGTCAGCGGTGCCTGGTAAATTTCAGATAGGTCCCTTAACTTTCTGAATATTACATTTTAGCCCCTGTACTTTCAGATATTTACAATTTAGTCCCTAAACTTTTTGTAAATTGCAACTTAGTCCCTGAACTTTTCCGTAATTGCAATTTGGCCCCTGAACTTTCGGAAATTGCACTTTGACCCCTGTAATTTCTGGAATTTGCTATTTGGTCCCTGTGTCGGATTTTGACAAACAAAGTGTCATTTCCACCATTTTCGACCATTCCGGACGCAACGGTGAGGTCCGTTTTTTGAAATTCTGCTTAGAATTTTTATGATGGAGGGGAGCAACGGAAAAATGATTTTGTTAACCAGTACAAACTATTTCACATGGAGAGGAAGGATGAAAGACCTTCTGTATGTGAAGGACTATGATGGATCGGTATTTCTGGAGGAGAAACCAGAAGGAATGACCGATGGAAAGTGGGCTAATCTTCACCAGAAAACATGCAGTACTATTCGTCAGTGGATCGACGACAGTATCGTGAACCATGTCAGTGAAGAGACAAATGCACGTGTTTTATGGAGAAAGCTGGAAGAGCTTTTCCGAGCAAAGACTGGAAACAACAAGCTGTACTACATCAAGAAGATGGGGTTTGAAATACCAGGAAGGTACAGCTGTGGCAGATCAATCAACGATTTCCTCGGAACAATGAAGGAATTGTCTGGATTGGGCATAGACTTCGGAGATGAGGTAAATGGTTAATACTCCTTAATACGTTACCAGAATCTTGGGAAACGTTCAGATCTACGGTGATCAATTCAGCCGCAGATGGGAAAGTCACTATGGAGATGACAAAGACCAGGATCTTCGAGGAAGAAAAGAGGACGAGAATGCAGGAGTCAGCATCAGCCTCAACCTCAGAAGCTCTAGTGACAGAAAAGAACACCAGAAGGGGGAGGAGTAAAAGCCGAGGCCCAGGGAGATCAGACAAGAACCGAGGAAATCAAGAACTAGAGATATTGAGTGCTATCACTGTAAAAGAAAGGCCATATGAAGCGGGATTGCTACAAACTGAAGAACGAGCAGTCCAGGAGAGATGGTGACTCTAATCAAGAAAGAGTTGCTACTACCACCGAGAAAACCTCCAAAGAATTTCATATAATATATGAAGAAGATGTTGTGAATCTTGCCAGCCACGAGACCAGTTGGGTGATAGATAGTGGCGCCTCCATACACGCCACATCTCGCAGAGACTTCTTTTCATCTTACACACCAGGGGACTACGGTGCTGTAAGGATGGGGAATGACGGACAGTCCAAAGCCGTCGGTATTGGAGACATCTGCCTTGAAACAGAGAACGGGACAAGGCTAGTGTTGAAGGGAGTCAAGCACATCCCAGATATCCGGTTAAACCTGATCTCAACAGGCAAGCTGGATGATGAAGGTTTCTGCAGCACCTTTAGTGACGGATGCTGGAAGCTCACTAAAGGGTCAATGGTCGTGGCACGAGGTAAGAAAGACTCAACTCTGTATTTGATGCATGCTAAGCTTTCCAATAGTAGCATAAATACAGTTAACAGTAATGAGGCAGCCGAGTTATGGCATAAAAAGCTCGGTCACATGAGCCAAACAGGGATGGAGATACTACGCAGGCGGAATGTTCTTCCGGAATTGAAGAACTCACACTTACGGAAGTGTGAACACTGCATGGCTGGAAAGCAGAACAGAGTATCCTTCCAGAGCTCCCCGCCTCAACGGAAACCGGAGGTACTAGATCTCATACATTCAGATGTATGTGGTCCGATGCAGATACGAACACTCGGAGGGTCACTGTATTTTGTGACATTTATTGATGATCATTCAAGGAAGATTGGGCATACACCTTGAAGAGAAAAGATCAAGTGCTGGGAGTGTTCAAGGAGTTTCATGCTTTGGTGGAGAGAGAAACCGGCGAACAAGAAACTGAAGTGCATCAGAACAGACAACGGTGGAGAATACAGAGGTCCGTTTGATCAGTAGTACTGCAAGACGCAAGGAATCAGACATCAAACGACACCTCCGAAGACACCTCAGCTGAATGGCCTAGCTGAGAGGATGAACAGAACCTTGTGCGAGAGGATCAGAAGCTTGCTGTCACAAGCCAAGCTGCCGAAGACATTCTGGGGGGAGGCACTCATCACACAGTTCATGTTTTGAACATGTCCCCAGCGGTCGCACTGAAAGGTAATGTTCCTAACCAAGCTTGGACAGGTAAAGAAGTGTCATACGAGCACTTACATGTCTTTGGGTGCAAAGCTTTTGTACACATCCCAAAGGACGAGAGATCCAAACTTGATGCAAAGACGCGACATTGTGTCTTTATTGGCTATGGTCAGGATGATTTCGGCTACAAACTCTATGATCCTGTGGAGAAGAAGATTGTCAGAAGCCGAGATGTTGTCTTTGTTGAAGACCAGACCATAGAAGATATCAGGAAGGATATGAAGACAATGCCCCAGCAATACAGAAATGTGAATCCAGAACCTCAGACACCGGTGCCAGTACGAGTTGAAGATGAGGTTCCCAGACATGAGGGTACAGGTGATGAAGCTCCCAGAGATGATGATCATGATCAACCACCAGTACCAGAAGTTCCACCAACAGTTCCACAGAGAAGGTCTGACAGAGACAAGCGACCTTCAACTAGATACTCTGCATATGAGTATGTGCTGCTTACTGACGGGGGAGAACCCGAGAGCTACCAGGAGGCTGTGGAAACAGAGGACAGAGAAAAGTGGGAGGAAGCCATGCAAGATGAGATGAAATCTTTGCATGACAATCACACTTTTGAGTTGGTGAAATTGCCAAGAGGCAAACGGGCTTTGAAGAACAAATGGGTGTACAGGGTGAAGCAACAGGAGCACACTTCACAACCCCGGTACAAAGCCAGACTAGTTGTCAAGGGATTCAATCAGAGGAAAGGCATTGACTTCGATGAAATCTTCTCTCCAGTTGTGAAGATGTCATCCATCAGAGTGGTACTCAGCTTAGCAGCAAGCCTCGACCTGGAAGTTGAGCAGATGGATGTCAAGACCGCATTTCTTCACGGGGATCTGGAAGAAGAAATTTATATGGAGCAACCAGAAGGCTTCAGAGTCAGGAAAAGAGGACTTTGTGTGCAGACTCAGGAAAAGCCTCTACGGTTTGAAACAGGCACCGAGACAGTGGTACGTGAAGTTTGAGTCAGTTATGGGGGAGCAGGGATACAAGAAGACTACTTCAGACCATTGTGTTTTCGTTCAGAAGTTTTCTGACGATGATTTTATCATCTTATTGTTATATGTAGATGATATGTTGATAGTTGGCAGGAATCAATCGAGGATTGACAATTTGAAGCAGCAACTGAGTAAGTCTTTTGAGATGAAAGACTTGGGCCAGCTAAACAATTCTTGGCATCAGGATCGGTCGTGATCGGAAAGCCAGGAAGTTATACTTGTCACAGGAGGAGTACATCGAGAAAGTACTTCAGAGATTCCAGATGGACAAGGCTAAAGCGGTTAGCACTCCTCTTGCTACCCACTTTAGATTGAGTACGCCAGAGTCCCTCTACTGAGACAGAGAAGGAGGAAATGAAACAGGTTCCATACACCTCAGCAGTGGGAAGTCTTATGTATGCCATGGTGTGCACGAGGCCAGACTTAGCACACGCAGTTGGATTGGTCAGCCGGTTTATGTCAAACCCAGGACGGGAACATTGGAATGCTGTCAAATGGATTATGCGGTATCTTCGAGGCACTTCCAAGATGAGGTTATGTTTTGGAAGCAGCGACAAGCCAGTGTTGATGGGCTACACCGATTCAGATATGGCAGGAGATGTGGATACCCGAAAGTCTACTTCGGGGTATCTGATTACTCTCTCAGGAGGAGCTGTGGCATGGCAGTCGAGGTTGCAGAGGTGTGTTGCACTTTCTACAACAGAGGCGGAATTCATTGCAGCGACGGAAGCTTGCAAAGAATTGCTGTGGATGAAGACATTCGTCCAGGAATTGGGTTTCAAGCAGGAGAAGTACACTTTGTACTGCGATAGCCAGAGTGCTATCTATCTCGGTAAAAATTCAACATTTCATTCGAGGTCAAAACATATCGATGTGAGGTATCACTGGATACGGGACGTCCTGAGCTCAAGGCAGTTAGAACTCAGGAAAACACCACCGACGACAACGGTGCCGATATGTTCACGAAGGTTTTACCGAAGGAGAAGCTTGAAATCTGTCGTGCCATAGCCGGGATGACAAAACTCTCCACATAGTCAGAGTGGGGAGATTCAGAGAACTACGATTGGCTTGATCCCAACTCAGGGTACGTAGGCAGTCATACAGATGCAGCCAGGGGAGGATCCTTTGGAGGATCCGGATTTGGATGATTGATGGTCGGCTCAGATTTTGGGAAATCTTCACCGAGGGGGAGATTTGTTGACTTAATGTGCAACTTTCCACCGAAAGTAGCAATAATTGAAGACAAGCTGCATGCAGAGGAGAGAGACGCGTGAAGAAGCTCTCTGCAAGTTGGCAAAAACGTGTCCAAACCGCGTGGCACTGTTCACGCGGTTTGGGCACTATAAAATGGAGCCTTGAGTCCATTGTTCATCATCCCTAAATGTGTGAAAGAGTAGTGAGAGTGATTGGTGAGAGTTTTTGTAAAGCTTGTGTTGTAAGCTTTGTAATTCTTTTGTGGATATATAAAAGAAGAGTTTTCTCTCAAATTATCCTCTATTATTGTGTGTTTATTCACAACAATATCTAACTTGTCAAATATTCTTATTTTTTAATATTTCTAGAAGCAAACAAACCTGTAAATGGAGTCTGAGTTGTGACTCATGCAGGAAATCAGGTTATTGTCTTTAAAGTTCCTTGCAATTGATTGCTCAAGTGATTGCTGATACTGTCTGGTCAATGAAACTCGTCCGCCATACCCAGAACCCAACGTTTCTATCAAGTTCTGAACATCCACCTTTACTCCATCTACCCCACTGCTTGCAAGATAGCTATGGAGATCATTGTAAAAATCAAAGACTTTCTGCGGGTCAATAATTCCAACTCCATATTTTTCCAAGCTGTCCATGGCAATGTCTCTAAGATTTCCTATGTTACCGGGAGACTGAACTGGATATGCAAGCTTTGGGTTGTATTTCTTCATTATTTCAGATGATGGGAGGACTCCTCCCCAATAACCAGCTAAAGCATGCCACAAGTAAACATATCTGCAGTAATTGATGATTCCCCATTGTTAAATATTGCTCGACTCGATAATAAGTATGACACAATAAACAATATCCAGATTTTTGTTTGGAATCTTACTTTAATCCATATTTCTCTTTAATGTCATCAATGAATTCATGAAGGTCGATGCATGTATTATCATACCCCGAACTCTTAAACTTTGCGTTTTCTTTAATATCGACCAGTCTGGTAGCAAACCTACAAGTCAACGGAAGAAGAAAGAGGCACAATTAACAAATTCATGATCATGAATAATGAGTTCTACATACCAGAGGAAACTATGAAAATCACAAAAAGCACTTACTGTGTCCCTTCAACAAGCGGTTCACCTTCTTTACAAAATTCATTTGTTGTCTTTTGCCATCCATCATCAATTATTAGAAACTTTGGTGAGCATCCACCTTCCGATAAACTATTGAACAAAACAGAACTCAATCAATGATCATGTGCCTTATTAGATAAGTTACAGATGGTGAACTTTTTAATCCAGTAGAAATCAAAACATGAGTTTCCTATCATACCTTTTGTTGTGAATAAACACACAATAATAGAGGTGAATTGAGAGAAAACTCTTCTTTTATATATACCCACAAAAGAATTACAAAGCTTATAATCCAAGCTTTACAAAAAACTCTCAAACACTTTACTCTCTATCTTTCCTCACGTTTTTGGGATGCTAATAACAATGGTTTGGAGCTCCTTATATATTGCTCAAACCGCGTGCTACAGTAACACGCGGTTTGGCAAGTTGGCAACACGCTTGTTGCAAGCTGGAGAACGTTGCTTTCAAACTTTCGGCTCATTTGGCTTCTTCTGCCTCTTCTGCATGCTGGCAACCAGCAACTTCACTTCAACAAATCCCCCCTCGGTGAAGATTTGCCGTGAAAATCTGAGCCGACCATTATAATCCAAACCCGGATCCTCCAAAAGGATCCTCCCCTGGCTGCATCTGATGACTGCCTACGTACCCTGAGTTGGGATCAAGCCAATCGTAGTTCTCTGAATCTCCCCACTCTGACTATGTGGAGAGTTTTGTCATCCCGGCTATGGCACGACAGATTTCAAGCTTCTCCTTCGGTAAAACCTTCGTGAACATATCGGCACCGTTGTCGTCGGTGTGATTTTCTTGAGTTCTAACAGCCTTGAGCTCAGGACGTCCCGTATCCAGTGATACCTCACATCGATATGTTTCGACCTCGAATGAAAAGGTGGAATTTTTACCGAGATAGATAGCGCTCTGGCTATCGCAGTACAAAATGTACTTCTCCTGCTTGAAACCCAATTCTTGGACGATGTCTTCATCCACAGCAATTCCTGCAAGCTTCCGTCGCTGCAATGAATTCTGCCTCTGTTGTAGAAAGTGCAACACACCTCTGCAACCTCGACTGCCATGCCACAGCTCCTCCTGAGAGAGTAATCAGATACCCCGAAGTAGACTTTCGGGTATCCACATCTCCTGCCATATCTGAATCGGTGTAGCCCATCAACACTGGTTTGTCGCTGCTTCCAAAACATAACCTCATCTTGGAAGTGCCTCGAAGATACCGCATAATCCATTTGACGGCATTCCAATGTTCTCGTCCTGGGTTTGACATAAACCGGCTGACCAATCCAACTGCGTGTGCTAAGTCTGGCCTCGTGCACACCATGGCATACATAAGACTTCCCACTGCTGAGGTGTATGGAACCTGTTTCATTTCCTCCTTCCCTGTCTCAGTAGAGGGACTCTGTTGTGTACTCAATCTAAAGTGGGTAGCAAGAGGAGTGCTAACCGCTTTAGCCTTGTCCATCTGGAATCTCTGAAGTACCTTCTCGATGTACTCCTCCTGTGACAAGTATAACCTTCTGGCTTTCCGATCACGACCGATCCTGATGCCAAGAATCTGTTTAGCTGGCCCCAAGTCTTTCATCTCAAAAGACTTACTCAGTTGCTGCTTCAAATTATCAATCCTCGATTGATTCCTGCCAACTATCAACATATCATCTACATATAACAGTAAGATGATAAAATCATCGTCAGAAAACTTCTGAACGAAAACACAATGGTCTGAAGTAGTCTTCTTGTAACCCTGCTCCCCCATAACTGACTCAAACTTCACGTACCACTGTCTCGGTGCCTGTTTCAAACCGTAGAGGCTTTTCCTAAGTCTGCACACATAGTCCTCTTTCCCGTTGACTCTGAAGCCTTCTGGTTGCTCCATATAAATTTCTTCTTCCAGATCCCCGTGAAGAAATGCGGTCTTGACATCCATCTGCTCAACTTCCAGGTCGAGGCTTGCTGCTAAGCTGAGTACCACTCTGATGGATGACATCTTCACAACTGGAGAGAAGATTTCATCAAAGTCAATGCCTTTCCTCTGATTGAATCCCTTGACAACTAATCTGGCTTTGTACCGGGGTTGTGAAGTGTGCTCCTGTTGCTTCACCCTGTATACCCATTTGTTCTTCAAAGCCCGTTTGCCTCTTGGCAATTTCACCAACTCAAAAGTGTTATTGTCATGCAAAGATTTCATCTCATCTTGCATGGCTTCCTCCCACTTTTCTCTGTCCTCTGTTTCCACAGCCTCCTGATAGCTCTCGGGTTCTCCCCCGTCAGTAAGCAGCACATACTCATATGCAGAGTATTTGTTTGAAGGTCGCCTCTCTCTGTCAGACCTTCTCTGTGGAACTGTGGTGGAACTTCTGGTACTGGTGGTTGATCATGATCATCATCTCTGGGAGCTTCATCACCTGTACCCTCCTGTCTGGGAACCTCATCCTCAACTCGTACTGGCACCGGTGTCTGAGGTTCTGGATTCACATATCTGTATTGCTGGGGCATTGTCTTCATCTCCTTTCGAATATCTTCTATGGTCTGGTCTTCAACAAAGACAACATCTCGGCTTCTGAAAATCTTCTTCTCCACAGGATCATAGAGTTTGTAGCCGAAATCATCCTGACCATAGCCAATAAAGACACATTGTCGCGTCTTTGCATCAAGCTTGGATCTCTCGTCCTTTGGGATGTGTACAAATGCTTTGCACCCAAAGACATGTAAGTGCTCGTACGACACTTCTTTACCTGTCCAAGCTTGGTTAGGAACATTACCTTTCAGTGCGACCGCTGGGGACATGTTCAAAACATGAACTGCTGTGTTGAGTGCCTCCCCCCAAAATGTCTTCGGTAGCTTGGCTTGTGACAGCAAGCTTCTGATCCTCTCGCACAAGGTTCTGTTCATCCTCTCAGCTAGGCCATTCAGCTGAGGTGTCTTCGGAGGTGTCGTTTGATGTCTGATTCCTTGCGTCTTGCAGTACTGATCAAACGGACCTCTATATTCTCCACCGTTATCTGTTCTGATGCACTTCAGTTTCTTGCCGGTTTCTCTCTCCACCAAAGCATGAAACTCCTTGAACACTCCCAGCACTTGATCTTTTCTCTTCAAGGTGTATGCCCATGTCTTCCTTGAATGATCATCAATGAATGTCACATAATACAGTGACCCTCCGAGTGTTCGTACCTGCATCGGACCACATACATCTGAATGTATGAGATCTAGTACCTCCGGTTTCCGTTGAGGCGGAGAGCTCTGGAAGGATACTCTGTTCTGCTTTCCAGCCATGCAGTGTTCACACTTCCGTAAGTGTGAGTTCTTCAATTCCGGAAGAACATTCCGCCTGCGTAGTATCTCCATCCCTGTTTGGCTCATGTGACCGAGCTTTTTATGCCATAACTCGGCTGCCTCATTGCTGTTAACTGTATTTATGCTACTATTTGAAAGCTTAGCATGCATCAAATACAGGGTTGAGTCTTTCTTACCTCGTGCCACGACCATTGACCCTTTAGTGAGCTTCCAGCATCCATCACTAAAGGTACTGCAGAAACCTTCATCATCCAGCTTGCCTGTTGAGATCAGGTTTAACCGGATATCTGGGATGTGCTTGACTCCCTTCAACACTAGCCTTGTCCCGTTCTCTGTTTCAAGGCAGATGTCTCCAATACCGACGGCTTTGGACTGTCCGTCATTCCCCATTCTTACGGCACCATAGTCCCCTGGTGTGTAAGATGAAAAGAAGTCTCTGCGAGATGTGGCGTGTATGGATGCGCCACTATCTATTACCCAACTGGTCTCGTGACTGGTAAGATTTACAACATCTTCTTCATATATTATGCAGAAGTCTTTGGAGGTCTTCTCGGTGGTAGTAGCAACTCTTTCTTGATTAGAGTTACCATCTCTCCTGGATTGCTCGTTCTTCAGTTTGTAGCAATCCCGCTTCATATGGCCTTTCTTCTTACAGTGATAGCACTCAATATCCCTCGTTCTTGATTTCCCTCGGTTCTTGTCTGATCTCCCTGGGCCTCAGCTTTTACTCCTCCCCCTTCTGGTGTTCTTTTCTGTCACTAGAGCTTCTGAGGTTGAGGCTGATGCTGACTCCTGCATTCTCGTCCTCTTTTCTTCCTCGAAGATCCTGGTCTTTGCCATCTCCATAGTGACTTTCCCATCTGCGGCTGAATTGATCACCGTAGATCTGAACGTTTCCCAAGATTCTGGTAACGTATTAAGGAGTATTAAACCATTTACCTCATCTCCGAAGTCTATGCCCAATCCAGACAATTCCTTCATGGTTCCGAGGAAGTCATTGATATGATCCGCCACAGCTGTACCTTCCTGGTATTTCAAACCCATCATCTTCTTGATGTAGTACAGCTTGTTGTTGCCAGTCTTTGCTCGGAAAAGCTCCTCCAGCTTTCCCCATAAGGTACGTGCATTTGCATCTTCACTGACATGGTTGACGATACTATCGTCGATCCACTGACGAATAGTACTGCATGTTTTCTGGTGAAGATTAGCCCACTTCTCATCGGATATTCCTTCTGGTTTCTTCTCCAGAAATACCGGTCCATCATAGTCCTTCACATACAGAAGGTCTTTCATCCTTCCTCTCCATGTGAAATAGTTTGTACTCGTTAACAAAATCATTTTTCCGTTGCTCCCCTCCATCATAAAAAATTCTAAGCAGAATTTCAAAAAACGGACCTCACCGTTGCGTCCGGAATGGTCGAAAATGGTGGAAATGACACTTCGTTTGTCAAAATCCGACACAGGGACCAAAAAGCAAATTCCAGAAATTACAGGGGTCAAAGTGCAATTTCCGAAAGTTCAGGGGCCAAAGTGCAATTACGGAAAAATTCAGGGACTAAATTGCAATTTACAAAAAGTTCAGGGACTAAATTGTAAATAACTGAAAGTATAGGGGCTAAACTGTAATTTTCAGAAAGTTCAGGGACCTATCTGAAATATACCAGGCACCGCTGACGTGGCAGCTGACTGGACTGCTGACTGTGCGCTGACGTGGCGCTGACTGGGCGCTGACTGTGCGCTGACGTGGCGGATGACTGGGCTGCTGACTGTGCGATGACGTGGCGCTGACTGTGTGCTGACTGTGCGCTGACTGGGCGCTGACTGGGCGACACGTGGCGCTGACGTGGTCGTCTTCTACCTTCAAACGGCGTGTGCGGCGCGTGACTGATCGTGACGCGCGTGATGAAGCTTCTGCCTGGCGCGTGTGGCGCGTGCGGGTTACTCAGACCTCCGTTCGATCGCCGGAAAATATCACCGAGCTCGTCTCGCCGTGAAAAGTCCGATGATATGCTCAAAATCGATTTTCGACAACTTTTGTCGGAACCGACTTTCCGAACCGAAACTTCGTTTTTGAATTTCGGGATCCCTCCGTGGAACCGTAGCTCTGATACCACTTGTTGTGAATAAACACACAATAATAGAGGTGAATTGAGAGAAAACTCTTCTTTTATATATACCCACAAAAGAATTACAAAGCTTATAATCCAAGCTTTACAAAAAACTCTCAAACACTTTACTCTCTATCTTTCCTCACGTTTTTGGGATGCTAATAACAATGGTTTGGAGCTCCTTATATATTGCTCAAACCGCGTGCTACAGTAACACGCGGTTTGGCAAGTTGGCAACACGCTTGTTGCAAGCTGGAGAACGTTGCTTTCAAACTTTCGGCTCATTTGGCTTCTTCTGCCTCTTCTGCATGCTGGCAACCAGCAACTTCACTTCAACACCTTTGAAGGCCCTCTTTGATTCCTTGGGGATGGACGTCTGTATAAAAGGCATCCCATGTGCACCATCCAAACCAGTCCAAATGTTGAGGGATCTATCAATTAAAACATAAAAATCCATAAAATTGGAATAAAGTTCAAAAGTAACAACCGCCTGTAATTCAAGTATATGAATCTATACCTTCTTGTTTTCAATGTGACTAAAAGTACCCTTGTGCCTCTCCAAAATTCTACACACACAAGTAAACATAAAGAGAAATTAGTCTATGATCATTTCAAACGAGAACTGCATATGCAAATAAGACACATTAACTGTTTCTTAAACATGGCAATCTTCACATACTTGATAGAATCTTTAATAAGCTCAAATGGATTTTCCCCTGAATTAATGAATACTGCTTCAAATGCCTGAGAGGTTTGGACACTGGCATCCCCTGAAGATTTAAAGTTTTAAACAATAAAAGAATCCAAACCCAATTATTTACTAAAATAAGTATTAATGCAGTTGAATATAATGCTAATAGAATTGGCAACTAACCACTCTCAATGCAGAACTGGAGGTCGTTTGAGGGTGTCCCTTGCAATGTTGCCCTGAATTGTCCATCCAATACAGGCAACAAAAGAATGTAGAATGTGTTTGCTGAAGCAGCATCAGAAGAAACAACGTCAGCATCCAATGCTGAGTCTTGTTTTGCTTCCAAGAGAAGCAATTGGGTTTCAATTGGAATCTCACTGGCTGATTTTCCAACACGCGGAATCATCCACCAGATTTTTTCCCTGAAGAGACATAAGAATCTGTATCTCCTGCATTTGGCCACAACCCACATGCAAACTCAAATTAAACGTGCCCGCTTACAAAAAAATTGAATAAAGAAAGCGAGAAGAAACAAGAAACTTAAACTTACTCGAGAACTCCAAGACTGAAAACATGGCGAGAGCTTGGAGTTGCTGAGGTTGCACCAATGAAAGCCGACCCAGAAACTGCCGGAGAAACGACGACATTTTGAGGAACTCCGGTCAACACCACCTTGCCTCTGACCATGAGGCTGCCATCTTTGATGCTGGGCTTGGCATTAATCGTCATCTCTAGCTATATCAATCAACGTCTGTCAATTATCAACTCTGCAGCAGCTCTTAAAGATTGAAACAAACAAAACAGATTAGCTTCCAAATTGTTTGATAAATGAGTGGAACCGTGTGAAGAGATTTACGTGTATCAAATTCCAAATGATAGGAAGAAGAAAGCAATGCTGATCAAAGTTAACACGTTAAGTTTACTAACGCAGGGTATTTATATAAATCAAATTACATTTTATAATCATCTCTATCTTTACTTATTCAATGCAAGCTACGATGGGTTTGGTTAAGTGGAAACTTCCAGATTCTCATGTTCTAGATGTTCAATTGTTTGTATGTTCATGAGTTCCGCCTTGGAAGTAGGTGGTTCCATGCAAGCAAAGCAATGAATCATCCTTCTAAGAACTTGAGACTAATCGGATATTTTTTAGTAAACGGATCAGATTGCGGACCAGCTGATGTGGAATTGAGTCAGATCATAATCGTAATTTTTGTTTTTGACTTTTCTTTCAATATACGTGGCGGATCGTGGATGGAAAATGGGAGGCAATGTACCAACTCGTCTTCTTTTTCAATTTAGTGCTAAAACATTGTAGTAAAATATATTATTAATCAAAATCAAGCAAATTCAGCCATATGGGTTTTTGCTTAAAATCATATCAACTTGGGCCGAGTTGTATCCAACTCTTCTTCTCAAATATGAGTTCGAGTTCACCTATTATATTAGGAGGACACCAAACAAATAATAATAATAATAATAAACTATTACCACACTTTTTAAATATCTTAAAACGTCTCATCTTAATGCAGCCTTTAAAAAATATTGGAAAATTAATATTATTTTTCAAAACACCCCACCTTATTACTAGAGATGGTAACCATTTGGCGGACACAAATAAATGAGTTTGATTGTGTATATCTAACATTGAGGGAATGCTATTGGCAATATCTTACTAACTGATTGGACCTTATATATGATTACAGAGTTAGTTCTTAACTGTAAATGTGTCGATAAGAATAATTTTTTTTTTTTTTTGGTGGGCTTTGAAATTCGTACACTCATGCCAAAAATAAAACATTAATAGTCAATCAACTAGATTATTGGTTCAATCTTTGAGCCGCCAAAGAAGACAATATATTGCTAGTTAAACCGAACCTTACAAGTTTGTTAAATTTGACAAAATTATTAAATGCGTCGTTCATGTCAAGTTGTATTTCAAGTCTTTACTTTCCAATCTGATTATAACACAACTATTAATCTGTCAACCTTATCATATTCACCATTAATTCTTCAACCCCGTATAAAAAGATGACTTTTTTTTGACATTTTAAAATTTTGATAGTATAATATTTTAAATGAACTTGAGACAATACAATTCCATGGATATCTAACTTTTTATACTTTAAGACATCATAAAGGGTTTGGTGAGAAAACACTTAATTGGTTGTCAAATCCTGAATTCAAGTCTGCTGTATGCATTTTTTTATTAGAGTCTAGGACATCAAGAATTTTATTTATTTCACTTAAACCCGTATCTAGTGATTTAACGGCGTGTTTCCAATGTTCAAAAAAAAAGAGAGCATTATATGCATGTAGATTAGCCTAAATATCTATGTTATGTATTGGTGGTGTGTGCATAGTAGGGTACCGGGCTTATAGCTCAATGGTGTCCTCGTATCCCCCTCAAAATCTACTTAAGTGGAACCAAATAGAGTAGGTTTCCTTATTAGTTGTTATAAATATGAATTTTAATAGAGGAGTTACTTGTTTTGAATTTAAAGGAGTTGTTATAAAAAAAATTAATTGGGAGTTTCAAGTTTTTGAATGAATGGAGATTGTTGACGGATGATTTTCGTCCCAGTGGTAGTTTCGAGATAACCCTTCCGAGACAACATTCCCTCAACCTTGAATTTATTTGGTTATAGGGAGACCAAAAGTAAATTTAGTAAAAAAGGTGGAGAAAACACAAAGATTGACAAGAGAGTTTTAACGTGGTTCGGCGGAGCAAGTCCAGCCTACGTCCACAAGCACAAAATGAGATGTTACTTTTATTACCAAAACCAGCTCGACCGACCTGTTTTCACGGATAGCCTAATGAAAATCGAGCTGTTTTGCTTACGATGTTTTACAAGTAGTGCTCATTTTCTTTTGGTTACAAGTTTTGCTATCCCCCTACAAATGAATTCAACCTCTCTTTATATACTAAGAGCATTATAACACTGTTCCTCCAGTTTTATGACGTTTCCCGCGTGGTCTCCGACTGATTGACGGGCTCTCTACTCCAAGACTGTCATCGCCGAAAGCAAGCCTGCAGTCTGACGGCCTATCACATCACTCTATTTTTTTTCACTTCTACACGCAACAATAATGGTGTCAGCCTGTAAAGAGCCTTTGAATAATGACACATTTTGGAGGGAAAAATCCAACAACTCTGATCTTGCGTCGATCTTCAAGAGATCGGCCAATTGATATGTCGAGCTTCCCAAACCGATACCATCCTGACCCGAAATATCCAAACTCATCAATCGTTTCTGGGAGGTAAAGTAAAACCAAGCCGAGCTGCCGGTCTACTGTGGCCGGCCCCAGCTCTGATGCTTTCGGTCTCTGAAATCTGGTCCATGCCGTATCCTCTGGTCGGTCATCCCGAGAAAATTGGACCCGAGCTTCATTCTAGGTTGAAGATCGACACACAAACTCTGAACATGGGTCCTCCGGATGAGGGGAATTCATTCTCTGTCCTTACCAAACTGTTCAAATACCTTTGGTGCAGAAATCTCCATCAATATTTGTCCCCTAATTCTCGGTATCAACGAGTTAACGAGTTGATGCCATGAAATATATAAAAAAGTTGGTGATGTGTTGATCAGTTATACGGTGATCGGCTTCAGGAGCCACAGAGAAAGATGCCTTTGCTACCAATCAGGTCGTCCTTGTTATTTTCATGTGCTCGACCACTGAGGATTCTGAAATCCGTTCAAATGATCTTCATCCCTAACTTGCTAACATGTTCTTCATATTCTGGCTGCGAGTGGAAGTTTTAATCCCGGTCAATCTCGAATCCAGCCATGAGGGGATATTCTGTCCCCGAGACGAAATCAGATGCATTCGATATGACGTAACACGACCCCGAGCTGAGAAGAACATTTGGCTCTGGGGGAATGTTACGTCCCCAAACCAATGAGATGGACTCGGCGGGATGTAACCCGACTCCGATATGAAGAATAAAGCATCGGCGGAACGAATCCAGGCCCGAACAGGTAGAACAATATAGATTCAGTGGAATAAATCCAGCCCCGAGCTGGTGGAACAACACAGACTCGGCGGAACTAATCCAGCCCCGAGCTGGTGGAACAACACAGACTCGGCGGAACTAATCCAGCCCCGAGCTGGTAGAACAACACAGACTCGACGGAACGAATCCAGCCCCGAGCTGGTAGAACAACACAGACTCGACAGAACAAATCCAGCCCCGAGCTAGTAGAACAATACAGATTCGGTGGAACGAATCCAGCCCCGAGCTGAAAGAACAATACAGACTCGGCGGAACGAATCCAGCCCCGAGATGGTATAACAATATAGACTCGGCAGAATGAATCCAGCCCAGAGCTGGTGGAGCATTACATACTTACACGATGAAAGATTTTCAACCTCTGAGACTTTGTGGATCCTGGCGCAAGCGTCCCATAACCAGACATCGGCGAAAAACAAAAAATAGAACAAGATAAAATTAACAAGGTGACTTAGCACATACTCCACGCAAATTCAAGAAAAAATAACAACTCGGGTGCTCCGAGGCAGCGTTCTGCCCGGTGCCCCCCAAAACACAATTCTGAACCTTATAATTCAGTGTCCCGGCTAACCAGGCTACAGATACGCTAATCTGGGGCGGTCAGGCAAATCCCCACGGGGGAGGGAGGAAGACACCTCGTGTGTTCCCTCTCTGGGGGTTTCTCAACGGGACTCACCAGCCGACTCACAGGGGAAGAAACCTCTATGGGTTCGGTTTACCCGAGACTCATGCAATCAAGGGGGCCATTCGGCCGAACCCAAGCTAGGTGGTATGATGGTTCTCAACGGGACTCACCGGCCGACTCGCAGGGGAAGAAACCTCACTGAGTCCGATTTACCCAAGACTTCTACAATCAAGAGGGCCATTCGGGCGAACCCAAGCCAGGTGGTATGATGGTTCTCAGCGAGATTCACCAGCCAACTCGCATGGGAAGAAACCTCTCTGGGTCCGGTTTACCCGAGGTGCTCCTCAAAGATGCGAGTCATAGGGTAGTAACGCTCCGACCTCGAGGATTTGATAATGACATCCGGGGCTGGTGTGTCACGAGGGGTTCGCGATTTTCCCATATGTACCTCATCTCTTGATGCGTTCTGGATCCTCAAAGGTGAAAGGAGCCAGGTTGGAACACTTCCACCCGGAGGTTTGATAATAACACCCGGGATTGACGTGCCACGGGCTTGGTGCCCTTCCCGACCACCGATCACCCATTCGCATCGAGCACATCCCAAGAATATTGAAAACAACTTTCGCATTTGATTAACAAACAAGTAAGATAGAAAAGTTTATTAAAAAAATGAGAATTTAATTCATATTCAAGAGACATGTTGCCCTTCGTACAACTCTTTACATGTCATTTTAAGAGAGACTTCTATAATACTTTCTCATTTCATCCATTCTGCTGCTGAACTCTCCAACAACTCACGGTTTCCACCTTCTACCATCATAGTATTTAGTATTAATTTCCAATAAGTTTATAATTATCAATGTCCACATTAAAACAAAAAGACTTAATTTAATATTTTTTCCAACTATGCCATGTTAATAACACTATAATTTTAGATGATTTGAACTCTCAAATACATTATACTAGGGGTGGCAATCTGGGTCATAATTCGTTTATTCGTTCGATTCGATTCGCTTTAAAATGAATACGGATTTGAAAAAATGGATTCGTTTAATAAATGGGTCAATTCGATTCGATTCGTTTATTAAACGAATCGAATACGAATTTAAGCTCATTGATTCGTTTATTCGTTTACGATTCGTTTTATTATTTTTATTTACTAGTTCTTATTAATTTTCAATTAAGATTTGAGAAATTATAGCTAATTATTATAGAAAAAGTAATATTTTCGATATTTGGTGAGATATTTTTAGTAAATATATTAATTACATATTTCATATGTATATATTTATGAAGAATTAATGTAAATCAATAGGGGTAAATTATTTTATTAAATAATATCATTGACTAAATGAATAAACGAATATTCGTATTCGATTCGTTTAATAAACGAATCGATTACGAATCATGATATTATGATTTGTTTAATAAACGAATCGAATACGAATCCATCACATTTTGATTCGATTCGTTAAGGATTCGATACAAATTCGATTCGTTGATTCGTTTTGCCACCCCTACATTATACACCACAAATTGAGATCTATCTGTGCGGCCAAAATATGTATGTATGTCATGCGGCATAAAATCAACGGAGATAGCCACCCATTCCAACTTCTAATTTATTTTTTTTGAAATTGTTAGAAATCTCGTCGTAAAATCAATCATTACGGGCTTAAGCGGGACATATAAAACTTCTGATTGTCTCAGATTCTTATAAGAAACGTCCTCCCTAAATTTGAACTCATAACCTCAAGATGAAGTCTTAAACCTTACACCATCAAATTACTCCCCTTAAAGACCACTCGTTCCAACTTCCCATAGCACGATTGACTTAAGGTGGACGTGACTTTTCATCACAGTGAATGATAGGTGAATTGATCAAGCAAATTGCATCTCATAAAATTTGCCACATTTTAATGTTTATTATCATAGGTGGTGGTCTTAAACGGCTGATAGAGACGGTTGCTTGCGTGAGTGCTACCACTTTCCAAGTAAAATTTTCATCCATACAAAGTAATTGCAAATAACATCAGCTACAGTGTGGAGACATAATTTCAGAGGGACACCTCAAATGATATGCAAGAAAAATTTGAATATGTCAAAATTATATGATATTGATTATCTGAATCAAAAGACTGTTTGGGGTATCCACCACCAGTTGGAGATTAATGTATTCTTAATCTTACAAGTTACAACGAGGGAATTTAGAAGGGGACCCACAGATATTCAAGATATGAAAAAAATCGAGGAGCGAGTCCAGCTGATGCAATTGTAATTAGGGGTTGGTAAACTAATCGAACTGAATCAAATCAAAAATATCGGTTCGGTTTGGTTTGTAAACCGATCCGTGAATCGATCGCTTGTAAAATCTTGAATTGAATAGATCGGTTTATGAGTTTATTCCTCTAAAAAATCGATTCGGTTCGGTTTTAAACCGAACAAAATCAAAACCGAACTCACAAATTAAAATTGAACTGAACCGAACCAAATTGATTCGGTTCTGTTCGGTTTGGTCCGTTCGGTTTCGACCAATTCGATATTTCTAGAATCAATCGGTTTTCGATTCGGTTCGGTTCGAAACCGAACCAACCAGATATTTGTTCACCCCTAATTGTAACCAAACAAAGCAAATATAGTTAAAATCTCAATAAATTAATAAATTTGACACTATAGTAAATTACTAATATTATTTATTTTTCTAAAATATCATGTGTCTAAATTCTAACTGCCAAGAAAACTAATAACCTATAAACACTAAAGGTGCGAATGATTGGTGAATGAGTTGGATTTGAAAAAATTTAACTTCAATTTTAGTTTTATTGGTTAATTTTTTTAAGATTTTGAAAAAAATCATATTTTTATTATATTTTTTTCATATTCGGACTTAAATAAAAAAACATTGGACTGTTGTTGATTTTTTTAAGTCCTATTCATTTTTCAACCAATATTTTTATTTTATTTAATTTTGGAAACAGAAAACATTGTAAATTGTGTTTGATGACTTTGTAGGAATTTTTTTTCCTTTTGGAAACAAAAAATTACATTTTTTAATTTAAAACTTTGAAAATGCATTGTAATAAGGAAAAAATATATATATTGCAGCCCAAATGCATCAAATCCAATACATCTTAATGTATTTTGTTTTATCTCGCTTAGCAAAAATTAAAAACTAATACCAACCAAACACATTTTCATTCGAAAATATATTATTTTTAAAAACTTCATTTTCATTTTTAATTATTATTTTTAAAATATTATTTTAGAAAGGAAAATTGATATTTAACTATCTGTAGTTTTTAATAATGAGACTTTGGTCATAATTTTGAAAATATAAAATTTAATCCCTATTGTTACATATTTTAGTTAATTTTGAGTCAATTTTCATTCAATTAGTGTAAAATGACTTATTCTATAAAATATTCAAAGAAAGTAAAAGTTTATTTCAAAATTAGATAAAAAGTTACTTAATTAGCAAAAAATAATAATTAACAGCATGAATTAAAATTTGTATTTTTTTTTGGAATCGTTGGAAATCCCGCTGCCAAACCATAAATTTCGGGCTTCAACGGAGCAGATAAAACACATGGCTGTCCTAGGCTCTTACAAGAAACGCACTCTCTGAATTCGAACCTAGAACCTCAATATGAGATTATGAACCATATACCACCAAACAACGTCCATTGAGGACTAAAACTTATATTTTCTAAAATTATATGAATTAAAACTCGTATTTTCAAAACTATAGAAACTAAAGTGTCATTATGATAATTTATAAGATTATTGGATGCCATTTTCCCTTTTAAAAATTATACAAAACGCATCCTATATGATTTAATTAATCTTATTGTCTTCTTTTTTTTTTCTTTTTTTTTTTTTTAAAGAAGATAAATCATCCCACCCTCATACAGGTGTTAGGGTATACTCCAAAGTCATGTTGTTCTTTTTAGGCAATAAATTATAATATGGATATGTGCATGGCCAACAACACACAACACTAAATAAGTTAAGATTTACGCTTCAGCGATGGATCGAACCACTCCATTCAACTACATAAACCTCCCTAGGTCCTAAAATCATCCAATAATACCAGGTTAATCTTATAGTTAGGGATGACAACGGGTCGAGTATGATACGAAGATGTCAATATTCGTACATGTCTCGTTCAATCAACGAGTATGAAAATTAGTCTCTTACTTGCCTTTAACATACTGGATCCCGTACAGATCTATGTTCACACATGAATTTTACTTATATTTTAACGGAGATGCGAATATTCGTATCCGATCCATCCAACCAACAAATATAAAAAAATTTATCTTACCCGTCCCTAAGATATCGGGCCCATGCAACCCCATTTCCGTGTTGATTTTTACCAACCCTACTTATAGTTATTAAAGCTATAATCAAGGGATTCGGCATGCCTTAAAATATAGTATATTATTAGTATGTAAATATTGACTATTTTGTATTCTATTGGCATATAAATATTGACTATATTTTTAATATTGATTTAAAATTTTGACTATCTTTATATTATTGGCACGTAAATATTCACTATCTTTATAAATTTAGTTGTATATTGATACATTATTAATTTCTACCGCAAGTGGGATCGACGTATATGAAAAGTTGTCTGTAATGCGTTATCTTATAAATTTATTAAATTATATATTGAATTTAATAAGTAATGGTGTCCAAATCGAGACAAAAATAATAATAAATTGAAGTTATCTAATTTTTACTATATGTTATTTGATTGTACATCTGATCATCTAAAAGTTGGTGGGATACAAGCTAGCTAACCAATAAAATTCTATCTTTTTTTTTTTGTTGAAAAAACACCTTTACACTCGCTAATAGGTGGTCCAAATTTCAAACCAACAAACAATGGAAGAAACAGAAGCAAAAACAGATAGCATAGCTGCTTTGAGCATCGAAGAAGGCCAAAGAGAGGGATGCAAAAACCATGAACATGGCGTCACTTCAGCTCATACCGTTGGCCACGGTTCATAATATTCTTTACACTTTTTTATGAATTATGATGAGAGATTTGTTGAAATATATTTTGGAAGCAAGAAAATATTATTGAGCTGCATATATGGGTTATTGTTTTGGCTGCAGATTCGTGGCAACAAGTGGGGTGGATGCTGGCGATCAGCTTCAACTGCGGATACATACTAAGTTACTCAAATCTTATATTGGTGCCATTAGGTTGGAAATGGGGGATCTTTTTCATGTTCTTTATGGCGCTTTACACTGTCTATTCTCAATGGCTCTTGTCTGCATTTCACTTCATTAATGGCCAAAGATTCATCAGATACCGAGACCTTATGGGTCATCTCTTTGGTATTTAATTTATTTATTTAAAGTGCTTATTCCTACCAAAAGGGGATTGTAATTAATTTCTTACGCCAAACTCTTTTCTATAGGTCAAAAAATGTATTATGTTACGTGGGTTATGCAATTCTTGAACCTTATCCTCATCAACATAGGCTTTATCCTATTTGCAGCGAGATCATTGAAGGTATTGCAAATTGATCATATCTTATCCAGATCTTATTTATAACAGCAGAATTATATATTGGGTATCACTTTTTTTTTTATAAATCCAATACATGATCAATATATATAATATTTTGAATTGGTCTTAAGCAGGAGATAAATTCGGAATTGAGCGACTCTCCCTTGAGGCTTCAACTTTATATTGTAATCGCCGGAGTGACCTTCTTCACTTTAGCAAATTTGATACCAACGATGTCGGCTATGAGAATGTGGCTGGTCGTGTCTTTCGTCATCACATTTACTTACATACTCATCCTTCTGGTGATCCTAGTCAAAGACGGTACGTATGTATTTTTATTCCCTATTCTGTTTCAACTTATATTTTAGGTAAATTTCTTATTAAAAAAAAGAATATTTAATTAATTAACTCAAAGGGCTTGAGCTTAAAATTCGTAGCTCCTTAAATAATAATAAAATTGAAACTTTACATGAAAATTCTATAAAAGTGATGTGATATCACACTATTATATGGAAATTTCCTAACAAATCTAATAGAAAGTCAAGTGATCAAATGATCATTTTTCACTTTTTTTATTAAAAAAAAAAAATCTTTATTTTTTGCTTGGAAGGTAAATCTAATAAACATAATAGAGATTATGAGCTTAAAGGAAGCAAAGCCGACAAGGTATTCAATGCCGTAAGTGCCATCTCAGCCATTGTCGTTGCCAACGTCGCTGGCATGATTCCAGAGATGCAGGTATATATACATTTCGAA
Source organism: Zanthoxylum bungeanum (assembly GCA_019454045.1). Taxonomy (NCBI): domain Eukaryota; kingdom Viridiplantae; phylum Streptophyta; class Magnoliopsida; order Sapindales; family Rutaceae; genus Zanthoxylum; species Zanthoxylum bungeanum. The sequence continues at coordinate 612,900 of SKCR01001385.1, read as the reverse complement.
ATCCGAATCATCCTCTTGTTTGATCAACAATTCAATTCTTAAAAATTATTTATACATATCATAACTGACCTCAAAACCTATATATAAGCAGTCGACTCTGCGCCAGCCAGTCGTTAAGAACATGAGGAAAGCCTTGTACCTACAGTTCACAGTTGGGCTCTTGTTTTATTACGGCATCACCATCATAGGATACTGGGCTTACGGCTCTACTGTTTCTGTATACCTCCCTGAACAGCTAAGTGGCGCAAAATGGCTCAAGATCTTCTTTAATGCTGCTGTCTTCCTACAGTTTCTAGTCTCCCAACAAGTAAGCTTGATCGTATACGTCTTCGATTAATGCTTCTTTTAACATACAATTTCGGTTCATATCCTAATTGTCGGATCAATATGTAATAATAACGAATGTAGGTTTTTATGTCACCGATTTACGAGACCCTTGATACGAAGTTCCTCATGCCGGATGAGAGCATGTTTTCCAGAGAAAATATCAAACGAAGATTTTGCCTACGACTCCTCCTCGCGGTGAATGTATTTGTGGCAGCAGCTTTTCCTTTTATTGGGGATTTTATCAACGTGATAGGATCATTCTGTCTCATTCCCCTAACCTTGTTGTTTCCAAGCATGATCTTCCTCAAGGTACTTGTGCTATATATGTTGCACCACTAAACAAGGGGAACGAAATTTTTCTAGTTAAATGATTGTTTTGTCTTTTTTAATTTCGTTTGTCACAGGTGAAGGCAAAGACAGCTACTGTAGAGAAGAAGGCATGGCATTGGTTCAACATCATTCTTTTTTCATTGGTCACCATAGCAACTACAGTTGCTGCTGTCCGGTTAGTCATTAAGCATATTCAAGACTACAGTTTCTTCGCAGATGCATGAACAAATATGTCAACTTTTATCGAAACCTCGACCACTTCCTTATCTTTCTGAAAACCCTTTCTTGTGCTTCCTTGTCAACTCTCCTTCATCATATATATCTCGGACTGTGGTATGAAAATTTGGAAAGTGAAGCCATTTCTCAAGCATTGGTGCTCGTTTCAACCGTTTTAAAGAGAGCATAGATGAGCTAGGAAACAGTGGTGATTTGCTTTTAGCTTCACGAGATCTCCAACTTTGTTGCTTTCAAATGAAAATGAAACAAAAACTAGATGGATGCATTAAAGGCAACCCACATGGAGCTGGAAGCTGCCCTGTTAGTTCAATTATTGAGTGATGCAGGCATACAGCTGTCAAAATTGTACCACAGGGGCACAAAGAGGCCTTATTTCCCCTCCACCCGAGTAAATCTTTGGTACAACAGTGGTATGGATGACGTGGTACCACCAATCAATTAAAAAATAACATGTTTAATTTTCTTCCTATTTTTTAGTTGTTTTTTGACTTTTTAGCACGCGTGGCAAATGATGATTGGCTTGTTGCATGGATGATGTGGTACCACTGTTGCACCAAAGATTTTCCCCCTCCACTAACAGTTACTTTTTTCTTTATCTCCTATACAATTCCGAATTTATCCCTTATCTTTCTCAAAAATTTAATTTTCCAAATAAATAAAATATATCCCACTTTTTATATATTGATATCTATAAAATATAAAAATAACATAATATTTATTTTATTTTATTAATTAAATTTTTTATTTTATAATTTTTTTAAAAAATTATATTTTCTTTGCTTTATATTTTTTTATTTGTTTAATAAATATTACAAATTTCATATTTATTATTATTTATTTTGTGTTCATTTATTCATTTAATTTTTGTGATTCTTTTTTAATTCATTTAACACTACTTATGTATTATAAAAAAATTTCTCATGTATATTAGAAAAAATATTTATTTAAAAATAGTACAAATAACAACATAAAAAGTTACACTTTAAAATATCCAAACATAAATTTTAATTTATGTTACCTCTAAAGTCTTCTCCTAGCGCAGTTGGTGATATACCAAATACTTCGTACCATTATTGATTATGAATACTATAACGAATGACAAATTTTCAAAATTAAAAGAAAAATCTAAAAGAAAAAAAGAAAAAATAAAAAGAAAAAAAAAGAAAAGAAGGGGAACAAGAAATTCCCCTTCTCTGAATAAGGGGTTGTGCGCCTCAGATGAACTTATGCTATTCAGCTGGGGCGCACAAACCCCTTCTTCAGAGAAGGGGGAATTCCCCATCTTCTTTCTTTTTTTTCTTTTTTTGATTTTTCTTTTAATTTCGAAATTTTTTTTATGAATATATACGAAATCTATTTTATGAAAAGACTATCAAAATATTTATTTTATAATTTTATTTTATTTGGTTAAATTATATTATTTTAATACATAAGTAGTATTAATTAAATTAAAAATGATTCAAAAAAATAAATGAATAGATACAAAATCTGTAATATTTATTAACAAAAATCAAAAAAATTAGAAAATAAAAAAAAATTAATAAAATGGGAAAGTGAGTTATAATTAGTATATAATTATTTTTAAATTAATATATATAAATACATAAATTTTGTAATATGTAATAATTGTTTGAGTCATTTCACACAATGAGAGGGATATTATGGTAAATTTATTAGGGGACAAATGGGAGGGGAATGGCAGGGGGTGGCAGGGAGGGGTGGGATGATCAATTTTCGGGCACAAATATGTTGGGTCTAGTTTCTCCCCCAGTTGGGTTTTTGTTTTTTGTTTTTTGAATAAATGACATCGGCTATGAGTGAAGTATCAAAACAAATAGTTAAAGTCATCATGTGCTTAATTGAAGTCATCGAGAGTGTTATATTAATAAATAAAATTCATATGTTATAAGAGAATAATAAAGGCCAATACGTTAATAACTGCAATTCTTAAGTTCAGTTTCACACTTTCCTCTGATTTTAAATCCAGTAAATTTGTAACCAATTAAATGCCCTCCAAGAGTTAGACCCGGTCGGCGGTCTACTAATAAATCTGCATAATAATCCTACGATATAGGCAATGTCGGGTCTAGTGCAATCAGTAGCATAACGAAGACTACCAATGCTGCTCGCATACTCATTTTGTTTAATATCGTCACCGATGTTCTTGAACAGTTTTACACTAGGATCATAATGTGTACTAGCAGGTTTACGGTCAAAGTAATTATACTTTTTTAAGATTTTCTTAATGTAATGTGATTGATCTAAAATAATTCCATTTTCTGACCTAGTAATTTTAATACCTAAAATTACACATGCTTCGCCTAAGTCTTTCATATCAAAATTAACACAAAGCATAGATTTAATATCATTCAAAACATGGATATTAGAACCAAAGACAAGCATATCATCCACATACAAGCATATAATAGAACACATCCCATTTTCCGATTTATAATATATGCACTTATCGCTTTCATTCACCTTAAATCCATTTGCTAAAACTAGGTTATCAAATTTCTCATGCCGTTGTTTCGGTGCCTGTTTTAAACCATATAGAGATTTATCAAGTTTACAAAATTTATTTTCTTGACCAGGTATTACAAATCCTTCAGGTTGGTCCATATAAATTTCTTCTTCTTCTAATTCTCTATTTAAAATGGCAGTTTTAACATCCATTTGATGCACAACAAGATCATGGACTGCAGCTAGAGAAATAAGCATACAAATATATGTAATCCTAATTAAAGATGAAAAAGTATCAAAGAAATCTATGTTTTCTCTTTGTCTATACCCTTTAGCAACAAGTCTAGCATTGTATTTATCTATTGAACCATCTGGTTTTCATTTCTTTTTAAGTATCCATTTACAACCTATGATTTTACAACCTGTAGGTAAATCTACTAAATGTCAAGTTCTATTAGTCTCTAAAGAATTCATTTCACCTTCTATTGTTTCTTGCCACAAATCAGCATCTAAAGATGACAATGTTTCTTTTAGAGTAGTGGGATCTTCTTCTAAGGTGTATGCATAGAAGTCGGGACCAAAATCTTTAACTGTTCTAGACCGTTTACTCCTTCTAGGTATAGATTCTATTTCTTTATCAGATTCATTAACTTGTATTGTTGGATTAATACTAGAGGACGAGCCCCCACTATTCTTCAAAATAAAAGGAAATTTGTTTTCAAGGAAATCAACATCAACAGATTCAACCACAACATGATTTTTTAAATCATAAAATCTATATGTTTTACTATTCACAACATAACCAATGAAAACTCATTCATATGTCATACTCACAAGTTTAATCCTTCTATGGTTATTGATTCTAACAAAGGCAAGACAACCCCAAGTTTTAAGGTAAGACAAATTAGGTTTTCTATTTTTCAAAATTTCATAAGGTGAAATTTTATCATTTGACTTATGCACTCTATTCAAAACATAACAAACAGTTAATAAGATTTCTCCCCACCAAAATGAGGCAACTCCAAAATTAAGTAAAATAGAAACTACAGCTTCAGCATAAGTTTTATTTGTTCTTTCGGCTTTTCCGTTCATTTCAGGAGAATATGGTGCAATTTTCTCATGAATAATACCATGCAATTTATACTATTCATTAAAAAGTGTATAGTCATACTTAGTGCCTCTATCACTACATAATCTTTTAATTTTCCTATTAAATTGATTTTCAATTTCTGAGTGAAATATTTTAAACATATCAAATGCTTCATTTTTATTTTTCATTAAATAAACATAATCATAGTTTGAAAAATCATCGATAAACGTGATAAAATATCTTTTTCCACCTCTAGTCAATTTTCCACCAAATTCGCAAATATCTGAATGTATTAAGTCTAACGGTTCAGATTCTCTAATTATAGATTTATGTGGTGTTTTAGTGATTTTTGCTTGACTACATAATTCACATTTTTCAAAATCATTCAGAGATAATTCAGGAATTAAGCCTAAGTTACTTGTGTTCTTTATAATTCGTTTATTAACATGACAAAGTCGAGCATGCCAAACATTAAAAGAACACAGCATGTAAGCAAAAGAATTCATTTTATTAATTGCAACATTAAGTTTGAACATTCCATCAGTAGCATAACCATTTCCCACAAAAATATTATTTTTGGTGAGAGTATACAAATCATCCCATATTGTTTGTGTAAACCCAACCTTGTTCAGGAGATAGTCTGAAACCAAGTTCTTCCTTATCTCAGGAGTGTGCAGCACATCCTTGAGAATAATGGTCTTCCCAAAGGTGAACTCCAGTTCCACGTCACCAGTCCCAGCAACCATAGTGGTGTGGGAGTCACCCAGCAACATTTTAGAGATTATAACAATAAGTTGGTATTCGGTAAGGTTCGCTTATGGAGCGGAACACTTATTCCGGCAGTTTCGAGCAATATGCCCTAGTTTGCCACAGTTGTAGCATTTGAACTGTCCATTTTCATTTCTTGAGGGAGGTTGTTGCTTGTTCTGGTTATTCTGAGTTTTGTTGTTGGGATTTTGGTGATTATGGGTTTTGTTGTTCTTAAGGGGATACTTTTTCTTCATATTTTTACCATTAGGTTTCAGGACTACCGAAGCAGATTTTTTATTATTTGACACAACTAATATCTCTTCTTTTTGATCCTGTTTGCGGGCTGATTACGCCCAAATATGACTTGCGGTTATCGCAGTATAGCTGGGGTGTCGATTCCTCAGAGAGATGGTTACATGGACTAATCTACTCAAACAAAAACGTAAACGGTAACTAAATTAAAGAAAAGATTACAAATTAAATTGCGATGTAGACTAAATAATACGAAAAATTTAAGATGATTTTATCAATGGAGAAAAATAGCAAAGCATCAGGGTTCCCTCTTATACCTATTACTTCTATTCCGTTATTAATTCGTTTTATTACACAATTGAGGATTTCACGTCCCAAACCCACAATCGGAAGATAATCAATTCTATTCAAATTAAAGTGCTAAGGTAATTATTATCCTATTTTCTCTACGTTCAAGCTCATAAGGTTATCGTTACAACCTATCCAACCACGACAATATACCCTCGGGCAATACTGCAGCAGAGGATGAACTCGCAAAACAACCTTAATCTATCACAACCAATTTTACCAACATCACATAGAAAAAGCTTGACTGAATCTATATGACAATTAATAAAATATAGTTTTCAAATCAAAATACTCAATAAATTAACGAGAATTATACGATAATAATTATATTAAACGATTAAAGCATCCATAAATTAAATAACGAAATATAAATATAGGGTACAAGAGTTCGCCCTTAGCTTCGCTTGGAGATTAGTTCCGCATGCCGAATGACGAAATAGTCGAGCTGTATTGGAGAGACATCGTACGGATCATTATTTCTACTCCCTGAATTGCTTTCAGCCTTTACATGAGAAGATTTATTATGATTGTTCGGCTCCCTGTATCATGCACAGCTCTCGGCAATTTCTTTCCTCTCGCCCAAGTTGCTCTTCTCTCGCCCAAGTGCACAGCTCTCTCGCCCAAGTTCTTCACTCAAGCTCACTGGACATGCACAACCTTCTGGGATCCCCTCGGCTGCTGGTCTCCTCCACGCCTGGGTCAGCTCTTTTCTTTGAGTGTACAGCACCAGCTAGGGTTTTCTTGTCTTCTCGGCAAGTTGTGTGCTAGACGACCTGCTCAGCTCTCCTCGGCAGTCACTCAGCCTCTCTCAGTGGCTTCCTCCTCTCGGCAGTTGGTTCTTCAGGTCTCGGCAGCAAGAGCTGCTTGGAGCAGCCCTCTGCACTCTCCTCGCCTAAGGACTGCCTCCCTTGCTCGACAACTTTTTGGTATTTGAAAACCCCTTCAATATGCCCATGCTGCCCTTTGTCTCCTTTCACGTGGCTTCTTTCTTTTGTCACAATTGCTTTGGTTCTTTTTAATATATATGCACAGCCACTACAAGCTCAAAACAAAACCCTAATGTTCACGTGCATGCCTTATCTCTTTTAGTCAACAACTGCTGCTCCACTTACCAAATTCTTACTCTCCTTACTCTCTCAATTTGTGCTTTGTAAAATATGTAAATGAAGCTTGGCCCACGTGTTCCTATTACTTTTGTAACTCATCAATTCCTTTTTCTTTTATTGCAACTTCACGCCATTTTCTTCTTGTCAAGCCACTTTTGCTTTTATTTAGTCTTGGAACTCATTCTCTCTCTTTGGTGCATTCAAGCTGGAACTTTGTTTTTGGTCAATAATGTCATGTAAACTTTCTCTTTTTAAATTGTTTCCTCTCTCACAAGTTCATGCTTTCGGCCCCTCAATTCCTGCAATAATAATGAGTAACAAAAGTTACTAAACTAACATAAATAATAAACATTTTCTAAATTCATAAAATAACAAAAATCATATAATAAATTATAAAATATATTACTAAATGCTTAACAATAAACCCGAATAAGTGCTGTTTCAAAGTGTATTTTCATGCACTTATCACGGGCTTCCTCTTCTATGCGAAGGCGGGTAATCAAACTTTCTAGGGAAAATTCCTTAGTTTTATGCCTAAGGTACCTTTAAAATCTTTCCAAGATGGGGTAGTTTATCAATTATGGCAGCTACTTGGAATTGTTCATCTAGAGACATACCCTCAGATATAATCTCATGGGCTATTTTTTGTAGTTCATGGGATTGGGTTTCTACGGATTTGGCATCTACCATTTGATACCTAAGGTAATGACTAACAACATATTTTTTAGAACCAGCCTCTTCAGTATCATATTTATTCTGAAGGGCATCCCAAACATCCTTAGTAGTTTTCCTAGAACTATATATATCATACAATTCATCAAACAAACCATTAAGTATGTAATTTTTGCATACAAAATCATTCTCTTCCCAATTTTCATGCACCATAATTTGGACCACGGTAGGGTCATCAGACAATTCGATTTTTTCAGACATACAATAATTTGCTAATTTTTTAATGGTAAGGAAAAACAACATTTTTAATCTCCAACGCTTAAAATGAAACCCTTGAAACCGAAACGGTTTGTTCAAATCAACAGCAGCAGAATCAAAGTCAATAGTGTTCATGGCAGCAATAGCAAAAACAGACATGTCAGATATGATACGTCTTAAAATTATAGAAACAGATTATGAGTTAGAACAATATTACTGTTCACAAAGATACAAAAAGTGAAACTGGATTGAGTCGCGGACTATGTCGCTCTCTTTAAGATGTTTCACGGCTCTGCCCAGAAATTTGTGCTAGCAGTAATCGGCCCCGACGTCTCCAGGATAAAATAGCCCAGATAAACACTGTCTCAATCGGTTAGCAGTGAGGTTTTTGGCTTTGAAAGTATTTCAAACAAAAATAGCTGCTCTCGGTTTCTTTTCTATTTTGCTCTCGGTTTGAAAACATTTTGCTCTTGTAAATCAAACAGCTCTCGGTTTGTTTTCTGTTTTGTTCCAATATGGAACAAACAATCTGCTCTTTTTTGTTTTCCGTTCCACACTGGCTCTCGGCAATTTCCTTTTCTCACTAGCTCTCGGCAATTTTTTTTTCTAAAGATTGTGAAGCCATTTTTTATTTCCTCTCGCTGTTACCTCTAGCTTATTTCTTGTTTTATTTCAAAAAAAAAAAGCTTTGTTTATATAAGAAATTTTTTGAACGTTTGTATTTAATTACAAAACAGATTTGTACTTAATTTTGACAGTAAAAACAAATTAATATTTTTAAAGTTAGAAAGCTTTAAAGGAAAACCGTTTGCAATAAAGACCCATGCAAATTTTGTAACTCCCTTTTACCATTTAAAATTCAAATTTACAACATAACCCAATGAGATAGGTTATGAATCCCTCATTCAGAACAGTTAACATGTAATAACGACATCATTTGATTCAATAGGCGCCTTCAAAACTTATGCATTCAAGAGACTTGTTTATCCTAAGTTAGTAGTGAAGACGAGTAACAAGTGATGGAAGAGTAAGCTCTGAGGTTATCTTGACCTCCGTGGACTGTCGTGAGTGCGGTGGGCTGGTGTTTAGAGGACAGAATATTCTGAGAGCTCAAGTAAGAATGTTTAAGCTTGGAATAAGTATGTTTAAGCTTCAATCCCAAATAATGAATATAACTCTGAGTTTTGCATCCTTTTATAGACCAAAGAATAGTCTAGTAGTTGGAATATGGACCGTATTTATGATGGTGGCCCTACTAACATGTTAAACGTTCATATTTCGGTGTTGTAGCAGCTAATTATACGGAGAATAGTTTAATCATGAAATGATGTTTTTTTCGGTTGGAATGTGGGTTTTGACCAAAATTGGGCCTGCAAAGTCAATTAGATCACCAGCCCAGACTTGGTCTAGGTAATGTTTGAGTTTTACCTAACATAAGGCTTGTGGTGAAAAGAAAAATATATCATTGGCCCAAATTTGGCCCGTACAGTTTGTCTCGTACTCTATAAGTCAAAGAGTTCTTGACTTTGAGAGTATTCGACGAGTATGTCGTGTGAGATTGGTGTAAGCGTACCTGGGTGTTGATGTCGCTTGGACCTGTCAACGGTCAAACCATTTGATTAACGGAGATTACAAAAAGTTGTCGAAGCAATTGATGGTGAAAAACAATGAATGTGAAGACTAACGCCTATTGAAGAACATCTTATATGGTCTTATAGCTTATGACTCTCTTTGTAAGTAAGTTGATAATTTAAGTACTATAAGCTCATATGAATCATTCACATTCATTTAGATGTATTAGAGTCAGTGTAAAATATTTTTAACCTTCTAAACTTGAGATTTTGACATTGATACCGGCATACTAATCCCTCATATCGACATACTGATGCCTCTGCTATGTTATGAGTAGTTTGTATCGCCTCTAGAATCGGGCTACTTCATACCGGTCCCCCATATCGGTCAATATGGAGTTTTCACAGTTATTGGAACCAGATTAGAGCATAACGGTATTCATATCGGCCAACCTTCTTATTTTGCATGTTCTCTAGAACATGCATGATCCATACCAATCTCCATACCAATCAGTAATTCGGTCGTGCTTGCGCTTACTGGTGTCAAATGATAATATTTTATAGTAGTTATTATGGCAGACCGGCATACCAGTCTCAACGTAAACAACATGGATTACTTTCATTTTCTCTATAAATTATGTCTCTATTTCATTTTTGCAACTCTCTAACACGTTCATACATTTTCTTTCAATGCCAAAACATATAGTTAATTTAAATCTTCTTGACCATTTATTCTCTTTATTATCAAAACTCACTACATACATCTTCATATCATTTATAGAGATTACAATATTTGGGTTAACTACTCACATATTGAGTTTTATTTATCTTTGTGAGTACCAAGTTGTGCTTTAAACTTTCACATCTTAAACACTTGGTTGTAGAAATCCCTTGTTGAGTAGGTATACTCAAAATGGTGATTATTGTAAAGATTTGTGAGTGAGCCTATAGATAAAATTCATTGTAAAGGTTTAAGAGTGAACCTATGAATAAAACTCTTGTGTAAATGTTTGGAGTGAACCTAGGAGACAAACCTCTTGGTTGCTTGTGAGCCACAGAAAACTCAGTGTAAGTTGTGGATTCAACTTAGTGGAAAGCTTCAAGCGCGGCTTGGAGGAGTAGACGTAGGCATTATTGGCCGAATCACTATAAACCTGGTGTCAATTTCTCTAATCCTATCTCTTTAATTTATTACAAATTTTATATTATATATCATATTATTTAGCATATCTTGTCATTGATGAAATTATTTATTAAGTGTATTAATTGTAGAAATTGATCATCAAGCTTAATAGGTAAAGTTATCGAAAAGATTTATAATTTCGCGTAATTAGGCTATTACCCAATTCACCTCCCTCTTGGGTATATATAGTTGTTGTTTAAGTGTGCTTGTAGGTAATATCAATTACTACTTTATTCCGATTATGATTCTTATAGTTAAATAAATAACTTATTTTGATTCCGATTTATTATTTCATTACAGTCCATTTCGATTTCATCTCATTTCGATTACGAGTACGTAAATGCACCACCAAAAGCACTTGAAGGAAGCATGTACAAGAAACAACTAAGCAAGAAATTAATCATTGTTTTTTATTTTTCCATGAAGTTGGGAAGTAAGTGGTTTTTCCAAAGATTGGTCATTTCACTGTACCAGGGGAGAGGCCTTTCTCTCTGTATCTTAGTTCATTCCATCTCAATAAAGCTCAAGAGAGACAGCATGTTATTGAAGCACCAGCAGCAACCTTACCATTATTATTAACAACTTGCATGTGATTGATCCATTCCCCATGCCCAACTGATCAACAGCAACCACTAAATATATAGCCCAACGGCAGAGCTATGACATAATGATCTAGGAGGACATGCTTGCTGCAATTAAATAAATCCATGAAGAAGACAACATGTATACTGAATCTGATCCAGCGCGAGTGAGTGAGAACTATACATATTAAAAATAATTATAACATGCAAATTCAGACATCCACTCTCTATGGAAAATGGTAAAATTAAATAAATGAAAACCAAAAGACATAGCAACTTCTATATATGATAATGATGCATAAGTACAATTCAACACAAACACACGTGAAAATGACCAAAATTGATAAAAAAAAGTACTTGAACCTTACAATTCTTATCTTCGTAACCAATACCATCATAAACACCAAAGAACGATGTGGAATCATCCAAATCAAGATATATAGCGTGCTACATAACAACATTTTTTATGGTCCAACACCTTCTTGAGGTCAAAAGTGAGAAGAACTATTCGTATTTCATTGCTGCTTTTATACGTCTCTCTTTACAACAAAATAATTAACATTTTATTTTTATTATTTCATTAAAAGAATTAAAAATATAAAAATAAATAAACTATATATGAAATCGAATATTTCTATAGGAAATTTGTATATATAATTATCTTTTAATTAGTCTCGTAAATCAGCCTAAAACTGTACCCGTCCTTATTGTTCTTGTGTTGTATTGAGGAGAGTAAATTGTTGTGTGAACATCATTATCGATTCCAGCATGATTTTTTTATGAATTATTAAAAAAAATTGTGTGTATATATAAAAAAATCTTTCTCCAATGTGGATGCCACATGTTAGCATGAATTTTTCGTGTGGATGAATTATTATTTTTTTTTGTTGTGTGTGTATAAAAAATCTTTCTCCAATGCGGATGCCACATGCCAGCATGATTTTTTCGTGCGGATGCAAGTAAAGTACTAATACTTTATTGTGTAAATTATTCTATTTTTTTTTTTAACATAACAAAGTAATAATATATAGTCGTGCTAGAAAATAGGTAAAATCGATGTGAGCATTTGGTTTTAAAGTGACTATATATATGTTATATCCAATTTATTAAGAAAATGATGCATAAACAAACCAGAATAGTTTAACCCAAAATGAAAGTTTGTAATTATCATAGTTTCTGGCCCTCTGCATAATTTATCTCAATTAACTAATATAAGTCCTAATTAATGTGTCTATGGAATTATCAAATTAACAACCATCCAACTTTATGTCCACGTAATTATAAATTAAAGTAAAATATTCATGCAATAAATAATAATGCAGAAAATAAATATCAACCACACAAAATCAACACAGTTATTTTGATGATGAAGTGGAAAACTCGTGCGAGTAAAAACCACTTAAGGTATCTCAACTACCAGCCCAAATTCACTATAAAGAGAAAAAATTACAGTGATGATAAAAGACCTATGATGACAACTTCACCGACTCTAGTACCTCTAGACTGAAAGAACTCAAAGAACTCCTCTAGCCTGGACCTCACGATTTCTTCAAAACCTCTGAAGTCTCTTGATATAAAAGTTTATTATATTTTATATATTAGCTAAAACACATGACATGTGTAGACCCGGCCAAAGTTCCGGTTCCGGAACCGAACCAGAACCTAACTGGTTCGGTTATGGTTCTCACCCTGACCGAACCGGTTGGAACCGAAAGTAAAAAAAAATATATATATTTACTTGCATTAAGGGGGTGGTTTTGGTGATGTAGGGTTCTTAGTCTGATCTTTAAGTCTTGGGTTCGAATCCACATAATGTGTTTCGTGTAAGAGTGTGGGACAATCGAGGGTTTAACTTGATCTGCTTAAGCCCGAGAAATGATTTGGCGGCGAGATTTCCAACGATTTAAAAAAAAAGTGTGATATTATTTAATACAGAGAATATTGTATTAAACTCAGTGGCGTATCTAGAAATTTCAGTCAGTGGGGGTAAATTTTTTTCTTACCAAAATAATATATAATGAATTCATACATATTTTTTGAAATTACAAGATGATCCATATACTTTTGAAAATTATGAAATAGCCCATAGTTTCTAAACTTATAAATTAACCCAAAATTTTCAGAATTATATTTTATCCATAATTTCTAAAAATACCAATTTACCATAAAAATTTAAGTAAAAATTTATTTTTAAAATTATGTATTTTAAGTTTATGTAGTATATTATATACTAAATTTTCGCTAATTTATTGTAGATTTAATCACTTTTTTAATTAAATTATTAAAAGCATAGTGCTAAAACGCAACATGTGTTCTTTGAACAACTATAAAATAAATAAATAAATAAAATATATACAAAATAATTATATTAATATTAATATGTGAATATTTTATACATAACAGCTATACACGGCGTGGTTTAGTAAAAGAATCACTACAAATATATCAATAAATTAAAAGATCAATAACCAAACCTAAATATAAACATAGTTATTTTTATTTTTATTTTTATTTAAATGTAATGAAATCCCTATTCTTTTGCAAATGGGAAAACACATAAATGAGATTTAAAATGAAAATAGTCAATTATCTATACACATACAAATTAAATATAATTATTATAGATATGTTTAAGAAATAAGATTAATGCAAAAGTGTATTGTAATTTTTTTTTAACTATTTTGGGCTTGGGCCTATATATTATATTAAAAAATATAACTCAAAAAATTAATAAATAATATATTTATGGGTGTTGTTTAATTATTTATATTTTCTAATATATATATAATTTATAAAAAAAAATTAGTGGGTCCAGTGGGGGCAGTTGCCCTCTTGCCCCCACTGGGCCCAACGTGGCTCCGCCACGGATTAAACTGTATTATATTATCATTGTATTATTTGATGTTATATCATGTTTGGTATTACACTGTACTGTATTATTTTTTTTTTATGAATAATTAAGATTGTGTGTGTGTATATATATCTAATTTCTTCCGAAAATGTAGCATAAACAAACCATAATAGTTTAGCCCAAAATTGATTTAAACCTCAAAATTCTCACATAATCGGCCTGCGCTTTCATCATATTGACACGTCGTACATTGTAGCACCAAAACTGGTGTAATGCAGTATATTGTGTTGGAAAAATGCTTATTTATAAGCATTTTGAGGCTCAATTTTAAGCATGGTCCACTTCGTGTTAGTGGTTGTTATTGAATAATTCGGATACTCCTCCGTGAGTACTTCGAAATGGTATATTCATATGCTTAAAATGGTGCTTGGGTGAATGAGAAATTGTTGCTCAAAGTTCACAATTTTCAAGCCTTTTGTAATTCCATAACAGCTAATTTAATTAGCTTGGTGGTTACAAAATTTAATCTCCACTAGTGCTAATTTAATTAGCTTAGTGGTTACAACAATGTGTAACATCTCCCATTATGAAATTTAATTGGCTAGTTAATTTCTATTAATTGAGATGTGTTTTCTTTTCCTATATAAACAACATCAGTTCTTGTTTTCAAGATCAGAGAATGAAATAGAAAATAGAGAAAGACATAGCACACACACGAAAGATCATTTTCTTTGTTTTGTTAAAAGGAGAGTTCAAACACTTTGTGGTTCATTGGATACGAGTCTGGTGGTGCCCTTTCTCGTACGTTTCCGTTGTATCCTGGGAAACAATCGTCTCACGTTCTACTGCACCTACGGTAGGGGACGAATTTGTTTTAAGGATATTGTTGTTTTACAACAAGCCTCGGGAAAGTTCTGATTTGCCTCAGCTTCAGCTTCTGCCTCTGCCTGCCAACAGCCTCTGCCTCAGCCTGCAACAGCCTCTGCCTCAGCTTCAGCTCCTGCCTCAGCCTGCCAACAGCCTCTGCCTCAGCTTCAGCTTCTGCCTCTGCCTGCAACAGCCTCTGCCTCAGCCTGCCAACAGCCTCTGCCTCAGCTTCAGCTTCTGCCTCTGCCTGCCAACAGCCTCTGCCTCAGCTTCAGCTCTGCCTCAGCCTGCCAACAGCCTCTGCCTCAGCTTCAGCTTCTGCCTCTGCCTGGCTCAGCATCTGCCATCAGCCTCTGCCTTCAGCCTCTGCCTCTGCCCAGCATCAGCATCTGCCTCTGCTCAGCATCTGCATCTGCCTCTGCCTCTGCTCATCAGCCCCTGCCTCCGCTTTCAGGGTCTGCCGTTAGGGTCTGCTCCGAGGATAATAATTATAATTGTAATTTTTGTCATATTCGGATTTCCCAATTACCGTGTAATAATTGTAATAATTATCATCTACAGTCTTAAAACAAATTCGACTCTGTGGATATGGAAATCAGTCCAAACACAGTAGATCCGAATATGGCAGCCTCTTCGGCTGGCCAGAATGTTGTGGCAGCCCCCGTGGCTGACCAAAGTGCAGTGGCAGCCCCTTCGGTTGGCCAACTTGCATCAGCCTCTGGGCTTAATATGGCAGCCGTTGTGGCTGGCCAAGGTATTTCTGCCTCAATGGCTAGACAACCTGTTGGACATGTGAGCCATGTCAATCCTGCTGCGGAAAAACCTGAAAAATTCAGTGGTCAGAATTTCAAAAGGTGGCAACAGAAAATGTTCTTCTACCTGACCACGTTGAACCTTGCGAGGTTTCTAAAGGAAGATGCTCATGTACCCAAAGAGGGTGAGATTGATATCCAAGTCATCAGTGCCATTGAAGCTTGGAAACATTCTGAATTCCTATGTCGGAATTATGTGCTGAATGGGCTAAGTGATTCCTTGTACAGTGTGTACGCTGGAATGAAAACAGCTAAAGGGATTTGGGAATCTTTAGATCGAAAATATAAAACTGAGGATGCCGGTACTAAGAAATTTGTCGTAGGCCGTTTCCTAGAGTTTAAAATGATTGATTCCAAAACTGTGATAAGCCAAGTACAAGAACTGCAGATTATTCTAGCAGAAATTCATGCTGAGGGGATGAGTTTAAGTGAAACCTTCCAAGTAGCCTCGATAATTGAGAAACTACCACCTGGTTGGAAAGATTTCAAGAATTATTTAAAGCATAAGCGAAAAGAAATGAGCATTGAAGACTTGGTTCTTAAGCTAAGAATTGAGGAAGATAACCGAGTTTCTGAAAAGAGAGGAATGACTCATGAGGCCAAAGCAAATGTTGTCGAACATGGCCATAAGAACAAGAACCTCAAGAACAAAGGGTCAAAGATGGATCCTAAAGGAGGAGTTTCCAAGAAATCAAAATTTCAAGGAAAATGCTTCAACTGTGACAAAATGGGTCACAAGTCTTCTGAATGCAGACTGCCGAAGAAGAAAAAGAAACAAGAAGCTAATGTGCTAGAAAACATGACTCAAGATGTTTCCAGACATTAACCTTTCTGCTGTGGTTTCTGAGGTGAATCTGGTGGGTTCTAACCCAAGAGAGTGGTGGATTGATACTGGTGCCACTCGACATGTATGCTCAGACAAGAGCATGTTTTCTTCATTTGAGCCTGCTGAAAATGGGGAAAAGTATATACATGGGAAATTCAGCAACATCTGAGATAGAAGGTCCAAGGAAAGGTGATTCTGAAGATGACCTCTGGAAAGAGTTGACTCTGAACAATGTTCTGTATGTACCTGAAATACGGAAGAATCTTGTGTTTGGATCGCTTCTGAACAAGCATGATTCCGGATGGTGTTCGAGTCTGATAAAGTAGTTTTGACTAAAAATGGGATGTATGTGGGAAAAGGGTATGTAACTGATGGGCTTTTTAAGCTCAATGTAATGGTTGTGTTAACCCAAAATATCAATAAAGCTAGTTCTTCTGCTTATATTGTTGAGTATTCTAATCTTTGGCATGGTAGATTAGGACATGTTTAATTTTAATTCATTGCGAAAGTTAATTAACATGAATCATATTCCCAATTTTAAAATTGATAACAACATAAGTGTGATACTTGTGTTGAGGCAAAACTAACAAGATCATTTTTTCATAGTATTGAAAGAAACTCTGAACCATTTGATCTAATTCATACCGATGTATGTGATTTTAATTCAATACAATCGAGAGGCGGTAATAAATATTTTATTACCTTTATTGATGATTGCACAAGATTTTGCTATGTGTATTTAATGAAAAGCAAGGACGAAGCTATAGAGAAATTTGTTCTCTATAAGAATGAAGTTGAGAACCAACTGAATAAAAGAATTAAGGAGTTAAGAAGTGATCGTGGTGGTGAGTATGTTTTCCCTTTTGAATCACTTTGTGAACAAAATGGAATCATACATCAAACCACAGCTCCTTATTCGCCTCAATCCAATGGGATTGCGGAACGTAAGAATCGTACCTTGAAAGAGATGATCATCAGCTCTGGCTTACCTCAGACTATGTGGGGAGAAGCTGTCTTATCAGCTAATTACCTTATAAATAAGGTACCACGGAAAGAAGCAGGGAAAACTCCTTATGAAATGTGGAAAGGAAGAGTACCTTCCTATAAATTCCTTCGAGTGTGGGGGTGTCTTGCCAAGGTAGTCATTCCTCCACCTAAAAAGGTGAAGATAGGACCAAAAACTGTTGATTGCATTTTCATAGGATATGCTCATAACAGTAATGCTTATCGATTTCTTGTGCATGAGTCTAATGTACCAGATATTCACAAGAATACGATAATGGAATCGAGGAATGCAATTCCTTTTTTTCGAATACGTTTTTCCTTGTAAAACTAATTCGAATTCAGATGTGCACAAACGAGCACATGAGACTATCATTGAAGATAGTCAGGACCGAGAACAAATTAATGTTCCATAGGATCAACAAGTTGTTGAACCTGAACTAAGACGTAGCAAAAGAGCTAGAACGGAAAAATCATTTGGTCCAGATTTTCTGACATTTTTGCTAGAGAATGATCCTCAAAGCTATAACAAAGTTGTAAGGTCAGCTGATGGTGCCTTGTGGAAAGATGCCATCAATAGTGAAATTGAATCCATCTTACAAAATCACACCTGGGAGTTAGTGAATCTTCCTCCAGGATGTAAACCTTTAGGGTCCAAATGGATTTTCAAAAGGAAAATAAAGGCAGATGGATCAATTGACAAGTAAAAGCAAGACTTGTAATTAAAGGTTATAGACAACGTGAAGGTCTTGATTACTTTGATACTTATTCTCCTGTAACGAGAATAAATTCCATAAGGATGATACTAGCGATTGCAGCGTTGCGCAATCTTGAGGTACATCAGATGGATGTGAAAACAGCCTTTCTGAATGGAGATTTAGATGAAGAAATCTACATGGAACAACCTGAAGGTTTTTATAGCTCCAGGACAAGAAAAGAAAGTCTGTAAGTTAGTTAAATCCTTGTATGGATTGAAACAAGCCCCGAAACAGTGGCATAAAAAGTTTGATGACACCATGTTGGCAAATGGTTTTAAAATCAATGAATGTGATAAATGCATTTATGTCAGAGAGACAAAAGTTGGCTATGTCATTTTATGTCTCTACGTTAATGACATATTGATTGTCGGGAGTAATGTCAAAATGGTGAAATCTACCAAGAATATGCTGAAATCCAAGTTTGACATGAAAGACATGGGTCTTGCAGATGTCATTCTGGGAATAAAGATCTCGAGAAGTCCAGATGGACTTATTCTTGATCAGTCACACTATGTGGACAAAATCTTGGTAAATTCAACGATGATGATTCAACTGTGGCTAGAACTCCTTTAGATGTGAGTTTACACCTATCGAAGAATAGGGGAGATGGTATATCTCAAGTAGAATACTCTAGAGTGATCGGGAGTTTGATGTATCTATCGAGTTGTACAAGGCCTGATATAGCCTGTACAGTAAACAAGCTCAGCAGATATACGAGTAATCCAGGGGTTGATCACTGGAAAGCAATAGTGAGAGTACTTAGGTACTTACGTTTTACTCGTAATTATGGGTTGCACTATCATAGATATCCAGCTGTAGTCGAAGGATACAGTGATGCTAATTGGATATCTGACATGAAAGACTCAAAGTCTACTAGTGGTTATGTGTTTACACTAGCAGGTGCAGCATATCATGGAAATCCTCCAAACAGACTGTGATAGCCAGATCTACAATGGAATCAGAATTCATTGCATTAGACAAGTGTGCTGAAGAAGCAGAATGGCTTCGAAATTTTCTAGAGGATATTCCAAGTTGGTCTAAGCCAGTGCCAGCAATTTGCATTCATTGCGATAGTCAATCTGCAATTGGAAGGGCACATAACAATATGTATAATGGTAAGTCTAGACATATTCGTCGTAGACACAATACCGTTAGACAATTACTCTCTACTGGAGTTATTTCGATTGACTATGTAAAGTCAAAGGATAACATTGCGGATCCGCTAACCAAAGGGTTAAATAGAGAGTTAGTTGTGAAATCATCGAGGGGAATGGGACTGAAGCCCATTAGATAAATGTTTATTACGAAGGAAAACCCAACCTTGTTGACTGGAGATCCCAAGAACTAGGTTCAATGGGACAACCTACTCGTAAAAGACATAATTGGATCACTGTGGGGGTTACCCTCTAGTCCATTCATATGATGAAATGAAACAGTGATGCTCGTATGGATAGAGGTTAAACAAAAGCTTTTAATGATTCTTATGCGTCGGGAATCCGAGCAGAGTATTACGAGATACTCTTAAATAAGAAATCACCTATGTGAGAGAGAAGTGTGGCCGCTTTAAAGGGAATTATACGGGGCACAATTTTTAGAAACTCTTGCAGAACCAGGTAGATGTTCATGGCCAAAATGAACATAATAATGAGAACTCAAATGTGTAGGTAAAATATCTGTGTGATATGTGTTCTCCAATTACATGAACGGCAGTACAGTTCAATGACATCGCGTCAACTGTCAGCCAGTAATGAGATATATTTTCACAAGGGAAGGTTCAAAGGCTGTGGCCTACCTATCCTATGCAGGTGTTGAACCGTTGAACTCTTCTAGGTCAAAATAAAATGTTTTATAAAAATAATTGTATTCGAAGTTTTTCGCCAATTTCATTCATGTGGGGGATTGTTGGAAAAATGCTTATTTATAAGCATTTTGAGGCTCAATTTCATTCATGCAGGTGTTGAACCGTGAACTCCTCCGTGAGTACTTCGAAATGGTATATTCATATGCTTAAAATGGTGCTTGGGTGAATGAGAAATTGTTGCTCAAAGTTCACAATTTTCAAGCCTTTTGTAATTCCATAACAGCTAATTTAATTAGCTTGGTGGTTACAAAGTTTAATCTCCATTAGTGCTAATTTAATTAGCTTAGTGGTTACAACAATGTGTAACATCTCCCATTATGAAATTTAATTGGCTAGTTAATTTCTATTAATTGAGATGTGTTTTCTTTTCCTATATAAACAACATCAGTTCTTGTTTTCAAGATCAGAGAATGAAATAGAAAATAGAGAAAGACATAGCACACACACGAAAGATCATTTTCTTTGTTTTGTTAAAAGGAGAGTTCAAACACTTTGTGGTTCATTGGATACGAGTCTGGTGGTGCCCTTTCTCGTACGTTTCCGTTGTATCCTGGGAAACAATCGTCTCACGTTCTACTGCACCTACGGTAGGGGACGAATTTGTTTTAAGGATATTGTTGTTTTACAACAAGCCTCGGGAAAGTTCTGATTTGCCTCAGCTTCAGCTTCTGCCTCTGCCTGCCAACAGCCTCTGCCTCAGCTTCAGCTCCTGCCTCAGCCTGCCAACAGCCTCTGCCTCAGCTTCAGCTTCTGCCTCTGCCTGCCAACAGCCTCTGCCTCAGCCTGCCAACAGCCTCTGCCTCAGCTTCAGCTCCTGCCTCAGCCTGCCAACAGCCTCTGCCTCAGCTTCAGCTTCTGCCTCTGCCTGGCTCAGCATCTGCCATCAGCCTCTGCCTCTGCCCATCATCAGCATCTGCCTCTGCTCAGCATCAGCATCTGCCTCTGCCTCTGCTCATCAGCATCTGCCTCCGCTTTCAGGGTCTGCCGTTAGGGTCTGCTCCGAGGATAATAATTATAATTGTAATTTTTGTCATATTCGGATTTCCCAATTACCGTGTAATAATTGTAATAATTATCATCTACATATTGAATTACCAAACATCGTATTGCGCAACGTGTCAATTATATTATGTTTGATACTACACTGTATTGCATTAATTAATGTATCTCACGTCGTACGTATTTCACATTGACCTTGTCATATTCTCATTTTTTGCCTCAATCATTTTTAACTATAAGTATTAACAATGATTTAAAATCTGGACCGGTCTGGCTGGTCCGATCGGTTGACCCATGGATCGGTCATTTGGCCGGTCCAGATGACCCCCAAAAAACACGCATGTCATTGACTCGGTCCAAGACCCGGCGACCCGACCAGTTGAACCGCGACTCGGCCAAACCGGTCACGGTCGGACGAGTTTTTGACTTTTTGAAAAAAATATTCAAACTGAAATAAAAAATTAATTTATTACTATATTTTGGTTATAATTTTGGTAAAAAAAAAATTATAATATTTTAAAAAGTATTAAAATTACTGTTAGTTATATATATATTTTTTAAAAAAATTATTCATTTTATCATATTTTTATATAAATACATAATAAAATAAAAATTTATTATCGACTCTCGGTTGAACCTCAGTCCGACCTCTGACCTTTAAACCTCTCGCAATCCCGGATCGATGGACCGGAGTACCGGACCAAAATTTAAAATACTGAGTGGTAATAAAACAAATGATACATCATACAAGGAGATCGAATACAAGATATTGGATTGATTTAATATTAGCTAACTGATTGATATAAAAGTTTATTATATTTTATATTTTAGCTAAAACACATGACATGTGGATCTACATCACATTATAACCTAACAGTTTTCACATATAAAATATAAATATTTTATTAGTAAAAAACAAAATAAAAAATATGATATATGTCAAATAGTAAAGATTCGGTAAACTCAAATAAGTAGAAGATCATAACTCATAAATATTAAATCCCCGATAATTTTGAAGAAATAATGTCAATTTAGACGTTGTTATCTCGATTTGGTCATTACATTTTGATACGTGTGAATTATTAATTGTTGCACTGTCAAGTGACGACTATGTATCGGTCCAAGGCAGTAATTCAAAATATGATGGCTGATATTTTGTAATGATGCATTGTGTGGGACCCTTTAATTAAAAAATGTTAGAAGGAGAAATAATGAGCAAACCACTATAAGAGATTGAAGGTTTATATGCTGGGTCTCCATAGCAGGTTTCGAACTAGAAATGGCTCTGCTATCAGTGCTGAAACAATTGCAGCCTTTTATAGACTTGTCAGAATTTTACAATTACAACCCATTGTCCCTCTCCCTTCTTCTTCTTCTTCTAATCATCCTTTTTACAAGCGTACAATTGTTCAAGCTTACAAGACGCAGTAACCAAATCAAGTTACCTCCATCCCCATCAAGGTTACCCATCATTGGTAACCTTCACCAGCTACTAGGAACTCTCCCTCATCGATCTCTTAAAGCCCTTGCCGACCGCTATGGCCCTTTAATGTACGTTTACTTTGGTAGTTCTCCGAGTCTTGTGGTTTCTTCAGCTGAGTTTGCTAGCCAAGTGATGAAGACTCATGACATTCTTTTCTCAAACCGGGCCAAAACCGCAGCTGCTAACATCCTCCTTTATCAATGCCAAGATATGGCCTTTTCTAATTACGGCGAGTATTGGAGACAAGTTCGAAAGATTTGTGTTCTTGAACTCTTGAGTACCAAAAGAGTCCAATCATTTCAGCATGTGCGAGAAGAGGAAGTTTCGAGTTTGATCAAGAAAATTCGTAGTTCATGTTTCAACGAAGACTCTGTTAATTTTACTGAGTTACTAGTAGCTGTTTCCACTAATATAGTTTCACGCTGCGTTATTGGTAGGAAAATTGAAGAAGAAAATGGAAAGAGCAAGTTCGGTGAGTTATCAAGAACGCTGGAAGAGCAGCTTGCAGCCTTTTGTATAGGAGATATTTTCCCTTCTTTGGGATGGTTAGATGTTCTTTCAGGACTCATTGGTCGTCTCAACGCAACTGCTAAAGCATTAGACGCTATGCTTGATCAGGTGATTGAAGAGCACGTGTTATCTGAAAGTGATGTTGATGACCATTCTAATACAAAAGACTTTGTGGATATACTCCTCCACCTTCAAAAGGATGGCGCGCTTGGGGCAGATCTCACTCGTGACAATCTTAAAGCAATTCTGCTGGTCTCTCCCTTACTCTTATAGCTATCACTTTTTTACTCACACACACACACACAAATGAGTAACATTTTCATGTTTCATATTCTCAGGACATGTTCGTGGGAGGAACTGATACTACTTCAACAGTAGTAGAGTGGACAATGGCAGAGTTATTGAAAAATCCAATTAGTATGAAGAGAGCTCGGGAAGAGGTAAGAAGTGTGGTGAAAGGGAAATTAAATATAGATATGAAGGATATTGATAAGATGGAGTATTTGAAATGTGTCATCAACGAAACTATGAGACTACATCCACCCGCTCCTCTTTTGGTTCCCCGAGAAACAGCAGCGAGTATCAAATTGGGAGATTATGATATTCCAGCAGAAACTAGAGTGATTGTAAATGCATGGGCAATTCAAAGGGATCCCCAACTATGGGACAGACCCGAGGAGTTTTTGCCAGAGAGGTTTATGAATGACCAGGAAGATTACAAAGGCCAAAATTTCCAATTCATCCCGTTTGGTGGTGGAAGAAGAGGTTGCCCTGGGATGTCGTTTGGATTAGCCGCAGTTGAGTATGTGATTGCCAACCTTTTATATTGGTTTGACTGGAAGTTGGCCGGTGGTGCAACTGGGGATAATTTGGACATGACTGAACTAAATGGAACAGTAGTTCATAAGAAATTACCTCTTCATCTTGTTCCGACACTGTACTCCCCTTGATCTCTCCAGAAAATATCCATGCTTGTGCTGTTGTTATGTTTATTATTATTTCCTCTTTAATAAACTCCAAGACGGTGGTAACTGAATTGAGCCTTTATGAATTTTCTTTTATGTTCTTGGCTGCATATTGAGGGCCAAAGGATTTTGTTCCCCGTCTATTGTCCTTTGTCTTTGGTCGTTATTTTGATAATACCCTTGTTTGATGTTACCCCCATTTTTTTTAATCTTGTTTACATTGAATTCTTTCGAAATTGTTCTCTAAAATTCAATGCCAGATCATCTCTTTGTCCGCAAAGCATCTTTCGATCAATAATAACTAATTGATAAATAGTAATAGCAAAGTTGTCATTATGAATAAAAATTATATTTTAGACATGATGACAACTATTAAAAATAAAATAATAGGTCAATAATAAATTTGTTAAAGTCAAAGGTACAATTAAAAAAAATAATAATATGTGGGTGGTGTTGAAGACAGCAAAAGTCTTCCACCGAAAGCAGCAACAAAGGAAACCAGCAAGGCAGCAAAAGTGTTGTCTCCAAGCTGTGTGTGAGTTGGCCAAACCGCGTGACACTGTTCACGCGGTTTTGGCTCTATAAATTTGAGCCTCTGAAACCATTGTAATGCATCCCTAAATGTGTGAAAGTGTAGTGAGAGTGATTGGTGAGAGTTTTTTGTAAAGCTTGTATTGGAAGCTTTGTAATTCTTTTGTGGGTATATAAAAGAAGAGTTTTCTCTCAAATTATCCTATATTATTGTGTGTTTATTCACAACAAGTGGTATCAGAGATACGGTTCCACGGAGGGATCCCGAAATTCAGTAACGAAGTTTCGGTTCGGAAAGTCGGTTCCGACAAAAGTTGTCGAAAATCGATTTTGAGCATATTATCGGAATTTTCACGGCGAGACGAGCACGGTGGTATTTTCCGGTGATCGATCGGAGGTCATACGAAGAGGCACGCGCGCCACGCGCCAGACAGAGAGCAAGTCACTCGCCCCACGCGCATTCACGCGCCGCACGCGCCGTCTGAAGGTAGAAGACGGTCCAGTCAGCGCCCAGTCAGCGCACAGTCACCGCCACGTCAGCGCACAGTCAGCAGCCCAGTCATCCGCCACGTCAGCAGCCCAGTCAGCGCCACGTCAGCGCACAGTCAGCAGCACAGTCAGCTGCCACGTCAGCGGTGCCTGGTAAATTTCAGATAGGTCCCTGAACTTTCTGAAAATTACAGTTTAGACCCTATACTTTCAGATATTTATAATATAGTCCCTGAACTTTTTGTAAATTGCACTTAGTCCCTTAACTTTTCCGTAATTTCACTTTGGCCCCTGAACTTTTGGAAATTGCACTTTGACCCCTGTAATTTCTGGAATTTGCAAATTGGTCCCTGTGTCGGATTTTGACAAACGAAGTGTCATCTCCACCATTTTTGACCAATCCGGACGCAACGGTGAGGTCCGTTTTTTGAAATTCTGCTTAGAATTTTTATGATGGAGGGGAGCAACGGAAAAATGATTTTGTTAACCAGTACAAACTATTTCACATGGAGAGGAAGGATGAAAGACCTTCTGTATGTGAAGGACTATGATGGATCAGTATTTCTGGAGGAGAGAAAGAAGGAATGACCGATGGAAAGTGGGCTAATCTTCACCAGAAAACATGCAGTACTATTCGTCAGTGGATCGACGACAGTATCGTGAACCATGTCAGTGAAGAAGTAAATGCACGTGTTTTATGGAGAAAGCTGGAGGAGCTTTTTCGAGCAAAGACTGGCAACAACAAGTTGTACTACATCAAGAAGATGATGGGTTTGAAATACCAGGAAGGTACAGCTGTGGCGGACCATATCAACGATTTCCTCGGAACAATGAAAGAACTGTCTGGATTGGGCATAGACTTCGGTGATGAGGTAAATGGTTTAATACTCCTTAATACGTTACCAGAATCTTGGGAAACGTTCAGATCTACGGTGATAAATTCAGCCGCAGATGGGAAAGTCACTATGGAGATGGCAAAGACCAGGATCTTCGAGGAAGAAAAGAGGACGAGAATGCAGGAGTCAGCATCAGCCTCTACCTCAGAAGCTCTAGTGACAGAAAAGAACACCAGAAGGGGGAGGAGTAAAAACCGAGGCCCAGGGAGATCAGACAAGAACCGAGGGAAATCAAGAACGAGAGATATTGAGTGCTATCACTGTAAGAAGAAAGGCCATATGAAGCGGGATTGCTACAAACTGAAGAACGAGCAGTCCAGGAGAGATGGTGACTCTAATCAATAAAGAGTTGCTACAACCACCGAGAAAACCTCCAAAGAATTTCATATAATATATGAAGAAGATGTTGTGAATCTTGCCAGCCACGAGACCAGTTGGGTGATAGATAGTGGCGCATCCATACACGCCACATCTCGCAGAGACTTCTTTTCATCTTACACACCAGGGGACTACGGTGCTGTAAGGATGGGGAATGACGGACAGTCCAAAGCCGTCGGTATTGGAGACATCTGCCTTGAAACAGAGAACGGGACAAGGCTAGTGTTGAAGGGAGTCAAGCACATCCCAGATATCCGGTTAAACCTGATCTCAACAGGCAAGCTGGATGATGAAGGTTTCTGCAGCACCTTTAATGACGGATGCTGGAAGCTCACTAAAGGATCAATGGTCATGGCACGAGGTAAGAAAGACTCAACCCTGTATTTAATGCATGCTAAGCTTTCAAATAGTAGCATAAATACAGTCAACAGCAATGAGGCAGCCGAGCTGTGGCATAAAAAGCTCGGTCACATGAGCCAAACAGGGATGGAGATACTACGCAGGCGGAATGTTCTTCCGGAATTGAAGAACTCACACTTACGGAAGTGTGAACACTGCATGGCTGGAAAGCAGAACAGAGTATCCTTCCAGAGCTCCCCGCCTCAACGGAAACCGGAGGTACTAGATCTCATACATTCAGATGTATGCGGTCCGATGCAGACACGAACACTTGGTGGGTCACTGTATTTTGTGACATTATTGATGATCATTCAAGGAAGATCTGGGCATACACCTTGAAGAGAGAAAGATCAAGTGCTGGGAGTGTTCAAGGAGTTTCATGCTTTGGTGGAGAGAGAAACCGGCAAGAAACTGAAGTGCATCAGAACAGATAACGGTGGAGAATACAGAGGTCCGTTTGATCAGTACTGCAAGACGCAAGGAATCAGACATCAAACGACACCTCCGAAGACACCTCAGCTGAATGGCATAGCTGAAAGGATGAACAGAACCTTGTGCGAGAGGATCAGAAGCTTGCTGTCACAAGCCAAGCTGCCGAAGACATTCTGGGGGGAGGCACTCATCACAGCAGTTCATGTTTTGAACATGTCCCCAGCGGTAGCACTGAAAGGTAATGTTTCTAACCAAGCTTGGACAGGTAAAGAAGTGTCGTACGAGCACTTACATGTCTTTGGGTGCAAAACATTTGTACACATCCCAAAGGACGAGAGATCCAAGCTTGATGCAAAGACGCGACAGTGTGTCTTTATTGGCTATGGTCAGGATGATTTCGGCTACAAATTGTATGATCCTGTGGAGAAGAAGATCGTCAGAAGCCGAGATGTTGTCTTTGTTGAAGACCAGACCATAGAATATATCAGAAAGGAGATGAAGACAATGCCCCAGCAATACAGAAATGTGAATCCAGAACCTCAGACACCGGTGCCAGTTCGAGTTGAAGATGAGGTTCCCAGACATGAGGGTACAGGTGATGAAGCTCCCAGAGATGATGATCATGATCAACCACCAGTACCAGAAGTTCCACCAACAGTTCCACAGAGAAGGTCTGACAGAGAGAGGCGACCTTCAAACAAATACTCTGCATATGAGTATGTGCTGCTTACTGACGGGGGAGAACCCGGGAGCTATCAGGAGGCTGTGGAAACAGAGGACAGAGAAAAGTGGGAGGAAGCCATGCAAGATGAGATGAAATCTTTGCATGACAATCACACTTTTGAGTTGGTGAAATTGCCAAGAGGCAAAAGGGCTTTGAAGAACAAATGGGTGTACAGGGTGTGAAGCAACAAGAGCATACTTCACAACCCCGGTACAAAGCCAGACTAGTCGTCAAGGGATTCAATCAGAGGAAAGGCATTGACTTCGATGAAATCTTTTCTCCAGTTGTGAAGATGTCATCCATAAGGGTAGTACTCAGCTTAGCAGCAAGCCTCGACCTGGAAGTTGAGCAGATGGATGTCAAGACCGCATTTCTTCACGGAGATCTGGAAGAAGAAATTTACATGGAGCAACCAGAAGGCTTCAGAGTCAGCGGGAAAGAGGACTATGTGTGCAGACTCAGGAAAAGCCTCTACGGTTTGAAACAGGCACCGAGACAGTGGTACGTGATGTTTGAGTCAGTTATGGGGGAGCAGGGATATAAGAAGACTACTTCAGACCATTGTGTTTTCGTTCAGAAATTTTCTGACGATGATTTTATCATCTTACTGCTATATGTAGATGATATGTTGATAGTTGGCAGGAATCAATCGAGGATTGATAATTTGAAGCAGCAACTGAGTAAGTCTTTTGAGATGAAAGACTTGGGGCCAGCTAAACAGATTCTTGGCATCAGGATCGGCCGTGATCGGAAAGCCAGGAGATTATACTTGTCACAGGAGGAGTACATCGAGAAGGTACTTCAGAGATTCCAGATGGACAAGGCTAAAGCGGTTAGCACTCCTCTTGCTACCCACTTTAGATTGAGTACGAGACATAGTCCCTCTACTGAGTCAGAGAAGGAGGAAATGAAACAGGTTCCATACACCTCAGCAGTGGGAAGTCTAATGTATGCCATGATGTGCACGAGGCCAGACTTAGCACACGCAGTTGGATTGGTCAGCCGGTTTATGTCAAACCCAGGACGGGAACACTGGAACGCCGTCAAATGGATTATGCGGTATCTTCGAGGCACTTCCAAGATGAGGTTATGTTTTGGAAGCAGCGACAAACCAGTGTTGATGGGCTACACCGATTCAGATATGGCAGGAGATGTGGATACCCGAAAGTCTACTTCGGGGTATCTGATTACTCTCTCAGGAGGAGCTGTGGCATGGCAGTCTAGGTTGCAGATGTGTGTTGCACTTTCTACAACAGAGGCAGAATTCATTGCAGCGACGGAAGCTTGCAAGGAATTGCTGTGGATGAAGACATTCGTCCAGGAATTGGGTTTCAAGCAGGAGAAGTACATTTTGTACTGCGATAGCCAGAGTGCTATCTATCTTGGTAAAAATTCCACCTTTCATTCTAGGTCAAAACATATCGATGTAAGGTATCACTGGATACAGGACGTCCTGAGCTCAAGGATGTTAGAACTCAGGAAAATTCACACCGACGACAACGGTGCTGATATGTTCACGAAGGTTTTACCGAAGGAAAAGCTTGAAATCTGTCGTGCCATAGTCGGAATGACAAAACTCTCCACACAGTCAGAGTGGGGAGATTCAGAGAACTACGATTGGCTTGATCCCAACTCAGGGTACGTAGGCAGTCATACAGATGCAGCCAGGGGATGATCCTTTGAGGATCCGGTTTGGATGATTAATGGTCGGCTCAGATTTTGGGAAATCTTCACCGAGGGGGAGATTTGTTGAAGACAGCAAAAGTCTTCCACCGAAAGCAGCAACAAAGGAAACCAGCAAGGCAGCAAAAGTGTTGTCTCCAAGCTGTGTGTGAGTTGGCCAAACCGCGTGACACTGTTCACGCGGTTTTGGCTCTATAAATTTGAGCCTCTGAAACCATTGTAATGCATCCCTAAATGTGTGAAAGTGTAGTGAGAGTGATTGGTGAGAGTTTTTTGTAAAGCTTGTATTGGAAGCTTTGTAATTCTTTTGTGGGTATATAAAAGAAGAGTTTTCTCTCAAATTATCCTCTATTATTGTGTGTTTATTCACAACAGGTGGGTCCCAATATAAAAAGAAAATAATAAAAAATTAAAATTTATTCTTTATTCAATAAATTTCATGTCTATAAATAATGATTTTATTCCATTATTTTCTTCATTTCATTCTTAATCAAAATCGTTTATATTTTAAGAAAAAAATATTGTATATTCTTAAGAGTTTGTGATAGAGTTGTAATTCTTATATTTCAAGAAAATGTGAGATTGTTCACTCCTTGTGTTTAAAGATAAGTTTTAAAATTCTTTCCACTATAGTGAAATCTTTCTACAATTGTCCGTGAATGTTTTCCCCACATTGAGGGTTTTACCACATTCAATATGTGTTTCATTGTTTTATTTCATTGTTAATATTTATAGTAAGCTAAGCCTCATATTTATTATTGTATTGAT
Organism: Zanthoxylum bungeanum; assembly: GCA_019454045.1. NCBI lineage: Eukaryota > Viridiplantae > Streptophyta > Magnoliopsida > Sapindales > Rutaceae > Zanthoxylum > Zanthoxylum bungeanum. The sequence continues at coordinate 582,498 of SKCR01001385.1, read as the reverse complement.
TTATATGGAAGACAAAGCCTCTTGAACTAACAATTGTTCTCAGTTTCACTTTACTTGCGTGTCAGATTTAGCTCATAATTCCCTAACAGTGGTATCAGAACATCAGGTTTGGGATTATTATTTACGAAGACTATTCACATAGATTGTTCATCGGAGACTGTGCACATATACGGTATAATAATATTCAAGTATACGATACGATTCACGGTAAAATAATAAAAATTGTTTCAAGTGAGAATCTGGTCATCATAAGAAATATGACTGAAAAGTTCGAAATAGAGAAGTTCAACATAAGCAACTTTTCCCTTTGGAAACTTAAAATAAAAACAATCATGAGAAAAGACAATTGCTAAGCAGTAATTGGTGAGAGCAAATGAAATGATTACTGAAAAATGTAAGGATATAAATGACAATGTTATAGGCAACTTGCATCTATTCTTAACAGATTCTATGTTATCTAGCGTTGTAGAGAAGATGACGACAAAAGAGATTTGAGATGCATTTACCAAACTGTACGAGGTCAAGTCACTACACAACAAGATCTTCTTGAATAGAAGAATTTACACTCTTCGAATGAGTGATTTTACATATATGACAGATCACATCAACAACTTGAATACAATATTTTTCCAACTCACTACGTTAGATTATAGTATATCTACAAATGAACGTGCGAAGATTCTACTCCAAAGTCTACTTGATTCGTATGATCAACTTATCATCATCTTGACAAGTAATGTTGTCATTGATAATCTAGTCTTTGACGAAGTTGCAGCTGTTGCTCTGGAAGATGAGTCTAGGTGTAAAAATAAGGACGACGAATCATATCGTTCACAAAAAGCAGAAATATTGTCAATGGCAAAAGAGAGATCAACGAAATGTGGCTCAAGTGAGAGTCAAAATCATGGTAGATCGAAATCAAAAAATAAGAATAATTTAAAATGCTATAGTTGTGGCAAGAAAGGGCATGTCAAGAAAGATTGTTGAAATCTAAAGAATAGTGCAGAAAAGCTCATGTTGCAGTAAAATCTCAGGGATGTGTTACAAGTACTTCTGAATAAGGTGGCGTACTTTACAGTGCAGTAGCAATAGTGTCCAATGATAGCAGAAAATAACTAAGTGATGCATGGTTGATTAATTATGCAGCAATATAACACATGACTTCTATGAGAGAATGGTTCTGTCATTATGAATATGTCTCTAGAGGATCGGTTTTTCTACGCAATGATCATGCCTTAAAAATTAAAGGGATTAGAGCCAACAAAATAAAGATGTACGATGGTACTATCTGCACAGTACAAGATGTTCGACATGTTGTGAGAATGAAGAAAAATCTTATGTCAGTTGGACAGTTAGATGACCTCAGATACAATACCGTTGTTGAAAGTTAAAAAGATCTCAGCAAACTTATATATGCTTTTGAGAGACTCAGTTTAGGAAGCAACTGTATTGGTGACATCACTGAATTCTGGAGAAGAAGTTTTTATGTTGTGGCATCAGAAACTACGCCATATGTCATAACAATGAATTAAGATTCTCGTCAATCATAAACTACTCCCAAGCTTGAAAGCGATTAGTCTATCATTTTGTGAGCATTGTGTTACAAGTAAATAGAGCATATTAAAATTCAGTAAGTCAAGTGGTCAAAGTAAAATCATTTTAGAATTGATTCACTCTGATGTTTGGGAAGTACTGGTTCAATCTCTGAGGAAAATATTCGATAAAAAATAAGTCAGATATGCTATCGGTTTTCAAAAATTTCAAAACATAAATTGAAGTAGAAACTCAAAAGAGAATCAAGTGTTTACGGACAATTAATATAGTAGAATATTTCAGCAAGAATTTTGACGTATATTGTCAGCAACAATGCATCAAAAGCTAAACTACTACACCATACACTCCTCAATAAATGGTATGACAGAAAGGATGAATAAAATATTGCCAGAAAGATTAAGAGTTATGCTCAAAACGGCTAGTCCACCAAAGTACTTTTGTAAGAAACAGTTCATACAACACGTTATATTATAAATATATCTCCATCAACAATAAATGATTTGAAGACATCGATAGAGATGTGGAGCGGAAAGCAAATTGATTACTCATATCTTCACATTTTTGGTTATCATGTATACATGATGTACAACACTCAAGAAATAACAAAGTTAGATCCAAATCTAGAAAGAATATTTTCTTGGGTTATGTTGATGGAGTAAATTGGTATCCCTTGTGGAATCTCATTACCGGCAAGATCATCATCAACACATATGTGATATTTACAGAAGTTCAATTGTAGAAAGAATAAAATAATAGCACTTCAAAAGAAAGTACATAGACTATAACAATATTGGTGGAAAATAATCCAGAATAAGAAAATTTAAATTCTTCTGAAGTAGCATCAAAGCACGAGGTACAATAACCAATCGAGTTTGAAGATTATGAAGTTCGTAGATCAACTATAGAAAGAAAACCTCCAAGTTGGCACTCAGAGTATGTTACAGAGAGTAATGATTGCATACTGTCTTCTAATATAGGTTAGAGAGCCATCATTTTCCATGAAGCTACAAAAGACGTAAATGCATCTTTCTAGATGACAACAATACAAGAAGAAATAAAAAATTTGCATATAAACAATACATGAGATCTAGTACCATTATCACGTTGAAGAAAACTCAATGGTAATAAATAGGTCTACAAAATCAATAGAGATAGCAATGATCAAGTGGAGCGGTATCGTGCACGATTAGTGATAAAATGGTATGTTCAAAAAGAACGTATTGATTTCAATGAGATATTTTTTTTAGTGGTTCAGCTTATAACAATCGGAGTAGTCATGGCCATGTGTGCTACTTCTTACCTACACTGTAACAGTTGGATGTAAAAAATATATTTCTTCATGGAAAACTTAAAGAAGAAATTTATATACTCAAATTGGGAGGTTTTACTGAATTAGACAATGAGAACTTGGTTTGTAGGTTGAACAAATCTATGTATGGTCTCAAATAGGCGTCGAGATATTGGTATAAGAGATTTGATTCTTTCATATGCATTGGGTACAACAGACTCAGTTTAGACCATTTTACATATTACGAGATGTTTGAAAATAATGACTTTATTATTTTATAGTTGTATGTGTCGACATGTTAGTAGCAAGCCTTAATATATATTGAGTCCAATAATTAAAAGCACAGTGTAGGCATTGCATTTTCGCATGTGAAACCAGATGATGAGCCTCATTTGGAGGCACTACCTTTTGAGTCACGAAAGCCGCGGGAAACGGATATCGGAAGGGGAAATTCAGAATAAACAAGCTCATTGTCTTCGTTGGTGCTGCGTTCGTTACTTCGTTCGAACGGAAACAGATTGCGGGTGTTCGTGTCGCGTTCGAGGGAGCGTTCGAACGGTGTCGGTAATTCTGGTTTTGCTGCTAACCTCACACCCAGCCCATTTAGCTCCCCAAAGCCCATAAAACACATCCCAAATTAAATAAATAAATATTAATTTAAACATTAAACATTAAATAAAATATTTAAGCCATTTACCAATTAAATAAAATATTTACCAAAACTAAAAATAAGATATGCCCAATTAAAATCAATCTTAACCAATTAAAGCCAAACATATATTTGACTTCCTAATCTAATAAGATAATTACCAATATAAAATATTTGTATTCCTAAACCAACACAAATTAAATATTACAACTTCCTAAAATAAAATATTTTGTCCCCCCCAAATCCTTTGATTTCCTTGTTTAAAACTAAATCATATCCTAATTAATGCACAAAATCCCTTCCCTTGTCAACCCTAACCCTTCTCTATATAAACCACCCTTCACCAAGCCTCTTCCCCCCCTCTAGTTCACGCATATACACAAAAAAAAAAAAAGCATTCCCATTGACGCCCATTGTAAGCAAGAAACAACAAGAATTTCTCTCCTTCTCCTCCCTCCATAGCCGAAAATAACAAGCCTTCCTAAAGCCACTGAAACCAGCCCCTGCACCCCTCTAAAACACGCCCAAGTAGCCCCTAAATCACCTTAAAACAGCAGCCCCAAATCACCTTAGAGCAGCAGCAAAAATCCTCCCAAAACAGTCCCCAAAATCCCAAAAACAGTAACATAAAAACTACATAGATAATCTTAAAAATAATCACATATAATGCACTAAGAACCCACACAAACTTGGAATAGTTTATTGAAAACGTTAAAACAGGTGGCCCGTGCAGTGAGCAGCAAGACAGAAGCCGAATAGGAGCAGAACGGAGTTCGAACCGCAAGCAAAACAGCAAAGCAGTGAGCTAGGACGCTGAACCAGTGAACCAGAAAAGTTGCGGAGCCGTACCCCTTCCGATCTTCGTGGAACGCGAGTCCGAGAGACGGCTTAAAAGGTTAGACCTGAGGGTATCTTTCACACTTGTTTTCTTTTTTCCGCATTATTTATTAAGTATTACTTGTATGATTGTCATGTTGGAATGCATGTTGTGGTCTTTGAGTAGATAAACATGCATGAATTATGAGATGTAATATGTTGTGGGTATTGGATGAATGAGAGATGTGTCAACTCTCGCGGTATATCGGATGGAAACCCGGACATAAATTTCATAGCCGATTCCGAATGGACGGTAATATGATCTGTACTCGGGCCACAACTCCACGTACCGCTTGGGTAAACGGCACCATCTCTCTTTTGTTGCGTTGCTTTTGTTTATTTAGTTTTCTTTACTTGAATTCAATATGTTGTTTAGTTATGCATGATTCAACCAAGCGCATGGGCTTAGTGAGTTAGTCCAAAGGTCCTCCATTTGGGAGACAAAGAGCCGAAAAGGCCACCTTTGTGACACTACTTCGCCGCGCGGTTGATGTGTGTTCGGTTGGATGCGAGATACGTTCAATCGGGCATACTTAGTTTGATGTTATTGAGTTTATCTTTTATGTATGGTTCAATCAAGCGCATGGGCTTAGTAAGTGGAATGAAAGATCCCTTATAGGGAGGGGTTAAAACCCGTTACCACGATGCTTTGCCGCGCCGGTTGATGTGTGTTCAGATTGGATGTAAGATGTGTCCAATCGGGCATACTTGGTTGATATGATTGGTTCTATTCTTGTATGTGTGATGTGACGCGCATGGGCTTAGTATGTTGGTATAAAGGTCCTCTCTTTGAGAGATCAAGAGCCCCAAAAGGTCACCTTTATGGCAGTACTTCGCCGCGCCCTTTTATCTTGTGTTTATGTATTGCGTCCCATTTCATGCATCAGGTCTGTTCCCGTTCGAACGCGTTTACGAACGCAACTCGAACGCGCATGTGTTTTTGCCTTATCATGTGTCAGGTCTCATTTCCGTTCGAACGCGTTAACAAACGCCATACGAACGTGAGCATTCTGTTTCATTTCCGTTCGAACGCGTTTACGAACGCTACTCGAACGTGGGCATTCTGTTTCATTTCCGTTCGAACGCGTTTACGAACGCTACACGAACGTGAACACACTGAACTGAGTCTTTTTCATTAGATTTCATGCATAGTTTTCCTAGTAGCTATCTCCACATGTATAAATGCAAATATGTTAATGTATTACAATTCATATGCTTGTGTCATGATAACATTTGAGTATTATTTCTTACGGTATATCGGATGGAAACCCAGACGTAAATTCCGTAGCCGATTCCGAATGGACGGTAGTGCGGTCTGTACTTGGGCTACAATTCCACGTACCGCTTGGAAAAGTGCCCATATGTGTGCTTGTATGGTTAATATGTGTGCTTGTGTTTTCCTGAATGTAATATGCAAATGAAGTTATATGTTCGTTGCTATTTTGATATATGTTAAGCATGCAATTTTAAACGTGAGATATATGTGAAATGCGTATATAAGTTTTATCTTGAATATGAGAATTTAGAAGCATGATACTCTTGGAAATAAGCGTTACTTAAGCTTGATTAAATTATTACATAAATCCTTTCATTACAAGTGACATAAGTAAGGGACCATTCCGAACCCAACGGTTTGAGGTCTTCCTTTGCGAGGGGTGAGTGCGGCCTTAAATCTTTGTCCCGGTTCACACCGGGTGGCGACTCCATGTTATTCAGTACTTCCCAAACTAGGCCGCGAGCCTAGGAACGGCGTCGCCCAGGTTCTGTGTTCCCACAGTCTGGCGACTCCACTGGGGATCTAGAGAATTGGCCCCGAAATATTGTCTTGTGATGTTTGGATTTATGTTTTAATTGACCGTGTCTATAGTGGGTAAAATGAGGGTTTAATCAAAGGCATTTTGAGGCTAGGTAATGGTTTGGTGTCCTCCTTCATTCACTATCTTTCTAGAAGGAAAAGCTGTGAAGGCACCTAGATAGCCATCTACTAGTAGCCTATTGTGATGGACTAATTTGGAGGACTCGTTGTTTATTCCTGACAACAAGCGATAAGAGCCTAAGAGGCTTGGGTATTTAAGTGAGCCTCGCTCCACCTTCCCTCTGGGGGATCTACAACGGGAAATCCATTTGACAGTCCGTCACACACCATAGCTCATTGGCACGTACCTTAGTGTATAAAAAGGGGTGCGCTCACTTGGTTGCTCGAACCCTTGAGTGGGGAGACCTAGTTGTGGGCCATCCTTCGCCGGTGAAAGCCTTTGTCTATACTCTTGCTAACCCACCCATAGACCGGGTTGGCTAAAGTAGCAATTATTTCCTTGAGTATGTGCTTGTGGACCATCCTCATTTGGATGCAGTTGGACTATTGTCAGAAATGCGGACTTGCTGGGCCATTTAAACTGGGGCGAGTTCGTGCCTTATGACCATTAGGCCCAAAGCTTCTGAAATGTTGATGGGCCATTTTGTAGAAATTATTGTTCTATGTTTGCATTATCTTTCTTGTACGCTTGTGTTTGGGAACATCGTCGTTTGGATCCATTTGGACCATTTGTCATGAGATATGTGCTTGTTGGGCCATTTAAACTGGGACAAGAACGTATCTTATGATGATTGGGCCAAAAGCTTCTAAAACGCCAATGGGCCATTATATGTTTGGGAACGTTATCATTTGGATACAGTCGGGCACTTTGTCATGAGATGTGAACTCATTGGGCCATTTAAACTGGGATGGGTTCACTCCTATGACGATTAGCCCGAAAGATTCTAAAATGATAACAGGCCGATTTGTGTGAAAATTTTAATTGATTTAGTATATTTTATATGTTACATGCATCTCATGCACCCCATGCATACATACATCATGCTAACCCTTGTGTTTTAAAAGCCATCATAGACTCCCGTTGGGTTAGGGAAGAGGGAAGACTCACCAAAAGACCGGTAACAGATATGAGTACATCCGATAATGAGGTATCCCGGATAGATCAGTTGGAAAGCGGTTTAGCCAAGATTACCGAACAGTTGCAAGCCCTAACTACTGCCATGACAAATATGGTTGTGCCCCGTGCTGGGGGAAACTCTGAGAATGTAGGACGTGAGGAGACTCCGAATGGGTTGGGGGATGACATCCCCGCTTTTGATGATGATATGGCTGATTATGCCACTGGGAGAACAGTTGGGTCTCAGACAGAATTACAGAAACTCCGTGACCAGGTAGAGTCTGTTACCCGTAAGATGAAGGGTAAGGATGAAGACTTACTAGACTATGAGGCGATGACCTTTGAGGAACAGTGGCCTGCTCAGTTCAGAATGCCCAACATGGCCAAATTTAATGGGAATGGAGACCCGAGAGTCCATCTGCAGCAATATGTCCCGGTCATGAGTTCAGTGGGCCTATCACAGCGCCAGGTCCAAAAGATGTTTGGGATGTCACTTGAGGGGGCTCCTGTGGTTTGGTATCATAGCCTTGAGAAGAAGGTTAAGGAAGATTGGAGGGAACTAGCTGATGCTTTTCTGAAGCAATATGTTACAGACTTAGAGATTGATTTGTCACTTCGTGATTTGGAGAACTCTAAGCAGAAGCCAGAAGAAAGCTTCAAGGAGTATGTAGACCGCTGGAGAAGCCAGCTTCTGAAGATGCAGACTCGGCCCTCTGAGAAGGACCAGATTAAAATGATCATTAAGGGCACCAAGCCCTCGATCTATGGCAAACTGAGGATAATGACTTCGATGATTACTGATTTTCGGCAGCTAAGGGAAACTGTCATGGACATTGAGGAAGAGGAGGCCGAGAACCGAAGTTTTATGGCCAGAATAAGAGGAATTTTGGGGGGCATTTTGAGACAAGGCCCACTACTGCCGAAGTTGCCGCCATCAGAAATAGGTGATTTTCCAACCTTGGCAGGCCTCTATCGAAGGTGTTTGAAAAGTTGAAGATGCAAGGACTCCTGAAACCCTTGGAACCTAAACCACTTCCAAGCCATGTACCCCACTACCTTGACTTAACTTATTCTGTTACTTCCACCAACAAAAGGGTCACGAAACTGACAATTGCCCCCGCCTTAGGCATGAGATCCAAGACCTCATTGACACCCACAAAATACCTGACCCAGAAAGAGAACAACCCAATGCACACAGAAATCCCCTACCTAACTACATGATCAACTCTGGCCTACCCGAAACCCTTGTCCTCCAGGCTCTCAACCACTCAGCTTCATTCATTGGGATAAGGGATGACAATGATGAAGACCATAGGCTGAGGAAGAAGGCACTGCTGTTTCTCCAATTTATCTTGCATTTTTAATAAAGACATTGATTTTGTTTGCTTGTTCGGACCTTTTCTCAACAATAATAAAGAAGTTCATTTCGCTTACTTGTCTGAATCTCCACTTCTCAACTTGCAACATGAGTGCATGTGACAAAAGCATTCAATCTTGGTATTAAGATGCTCAGAACACGGGGGATCCTCAGAAAAAGCAAGCAAAAAGGATAAGTTAGCCGTTCAGAAACTGGGAAATGAGGACAGTGAGATTGTCAAAACTTGGAAAGGAATAAGTACATCGAGCCAGTCAACGAAGATAGAATGAAGTAGTTCTTTGCATAAGGAAGAGAAGACTAAACAGTCATCAAGAGAATTGATAGAAAACCTAACCCAACGGAATAGGAACTTCATCCATGCATGCATACACGTAACGTATTTTGGCATTCTTTTTGGTGTTTGTTTTGTTTTGTAAATCACAGGTTTCAACAACGAAAAAGAGAAAGCGTCAAATGAGTCAACCAAAAGCAGCGACAATACAATATCAGTCTGGGGGCGAGGCCCACATCATTATCAGCATGGGTTGAGGCCCACATCAGTATCAGCATGGGCGAGGCCCACATCAGTATCAGCATGGGTTGAGGCCCACATCAGTATCAGCATGGGTTGAGGCCCACATCAGTATCAGCATGGGTCAGGGCCCACATAGTATCAGCTTGGGATGCGTCCCGGGGTTGAGGCCCACATCAGTATCAGTATGGGTCGAGGCCCACATCAGTATCAGTATGGGTCGAGCCCACATCAGTATCAGTCTGGGGGCGAGGCCCACATCAGTATCAGCATGGGTTGAGGCCCACATCAGTATAAGCATGGGTCAGGGCCCACATCAGTATCAGCTTGGGGATGCGTCCCAGGGTTGAGGCCCACATCAGTATCAGTATGCGTCGAGGCCCACATCAGTATCAGCATGGGTCGAGGCCCACATCAGTATCAGATTGGGAATGAATCCTAGGGCCGAGGCCCACGTCGTCAGAATTATGGAATGAATCCAGGAATGAATCCTAGGGCCGAGGCCCACGTCGTCAGAGTTATGGAATGAATCCTAGGGCCGAGGTCCACATCATCAGAATTTGGAAAGAATCCAGAGAAGGAATCTCAGAATTTGGAAGGAATCTAGAGAATGAATCTCAGAATTTGGAAGGAATCCAGAGAATGAATCTCAGAATACGGAAGGAATCCATAAGAATAAATCTCAGTTTTGGAATGAATCCGAGAACGAATCTCAGTTTGGGAATGAATCCGAGAATGAATCTCAGTTTTGGAATAAATCCGAGAACGAATCTCAGTTTTGGAATGAATCCGAGAACAAATCTCAGTTTTGGAACGAATCCAAGAATAAATCTCAGTTTTGGAATAAATTCTAGGGCCAAGGCCCAAGTCACTTGCAGTTATGGGGATACGTCCCAGGATCGAGGTCCACTACATCACCAACTCAACTCGAGGCGGCAGCCGAGCCAGGTAAGTAAAATGCATTGCATAACTTTGATAGGATTGTTCAAAGTCACACACTGCACAAGTCCCATCAAAGTGGGGGCGACTGTAGGCATTGCATTTTCGCATATGAAACCCGATGATGAGCCTCATTTGGAGGCACTACCTTTTGAGTCACGAAAGCCGCGGGAAACGGATATCGGAAGGGGAAATTCAGAATAAACAAGCTCACTGTCTTCGTTGGTGCTGCGTTCGTTACTTCGTTCGAACGGAAAACAGATTGCGGGTGTTCGTGTCGCGTTCGAGGGAGCGTTCGAACGATGTCGGTAATTCTGGTTTTGCTGCTAGCCTCACACCCAGCCATTTAGCTCCCCAAAGCCCATAAAACACATCCCAAATTAAATAAATAAATATTAATTTAAACATTAAACATTAAATAAAATATTTAAGCCATTTACCAATTAAATAAGATATTTACCAAAACTAAAAAGAAGATATGCCTAATTAAAATCAATCTTAACCAATTAAAGCCAAACATATATTTGACTTCCTAATCTAATAAGATAATTACCAATAAAAATATTTGTATTCCTAAACCAACACAAATTAAATATTACAACTTCCTAAAATAAAATATTTTGTCCCCCCCTCAATCCTTTGATTTCCTTGTTTAAAACTAAATCATATCCTAATTAAATGCACAAAATCCCTTCCCTTGTCAACCCTAACCCTTCTCTATATAAACCCACCCTTCACCAAGCCTCTTCCCCCCTCTAGTTCACGCATATACACAAAAAAAAGAAGCATTCCCATTGACGCCCATTGTAAGCAAGAAACAACAAGAATTTCTCTCTCATTCTCCTCCCTCCATAGCCGAAAATAACAAGCCTTCCTAAAGCCACTGAAACCAGCCCATGCACCCCTCTAAACACGCCCAAGTAGCCCCTAAATCACCTTAAAACAGCAGCCCCAAATCACCTTAGAGCAGCAGCAAAAATCCTCCCAAAACAGTCCCCAAATCCCAAAACAGTAACATAAAAACTACATAGATAATCTTAAAAATAATCACATATAATTGCACTAAGAACCCACACAAACTTGGAATAGTTTATTGAAAACGTTAAAACAGGTGGCCCGTGCAGTGAGTAGCAAGACAGAAGCCGAATAGGAGCAGAACGGAGTTCGAACCGCAAGCAAAACAGCAAAGCAGTGAGCTAGGACGCTGAACCAGTGAACCAGAAAAGTTGCGGAGCCGTACCCCTTCCGATCTTCGTGGAACGCGAGTCCGAGAGACGGCTTAAAAGGTTAGACCTGAGGGTATCTTTCACACTTGTTTCTTTTTTTCCGCATTATTTATTAAGTATTACTTGTATGATTGTCATGTTGGAATGCATGTTGTGGTCTTTGAGTAGATAAACATGCATGAATTATGAGATGTAATATGTTGTGGGTATTGGATGAATGAGAGATGTGTCAACTCTCGCGGTATATCGGATGGAAACCCGGACATAAATTTCATAGCCGATTCCGAATGGACGGTAATATGATCTGTACTCGGGCCACAACTCCACGTACCGCTTGGGTAAACGGCACCATCTCTCTTTTGTTGCGTTGCTTTTGTTTATTTAGTTTTCTTTACTTGAATTCAATATGTTGTTTAGTTATGCATGATTCAACCAAGCGCATGGGCTTAGTGAGTTAGTCCAAAGGTCCTCCATTTGGGAGACAAAGAGCCGAAAAGGCCACCTTTGTGACACTACTTCGCCGCGCCGGTTGATGTGTGTTCGGTTGGATGCGAGATACGTTCAATCGGGCATACTTAGTTTGATGTTATTGAGTTTATCTTTTATGTATGGTTCAATCAAGCGCATGAGCTTAGTAAGTGGAATGAAAGATCCCTTATGGGGAGGGGTTAAAACCCGTTACCACGATGCTTTGCCGCGCCGGTTGATGTGTGTTCAGATTGGATGTAAGATGTGTCCAATCGGGCATACTTGGTTGATATGATTGGTTCTATTCTTGTATGTGTGATGTGACGCGCATGGGCTTAGTATGTTGGTATAAAGGTCCTCTCTTTGAGAGATCAAGAGCCCCAAAAGGTCACCTTTATGGCAGTACTTCGCCGCGCCCTTTTATCTTGTGTTTATGTATTGCGTCCCATTTCATGCATCAGGTCTGTTCCCGTTCGAACGCGTTTACGAACGCAACTCGAACGCGCATGTGTTTTTGCCTTATCATGTGTCAGGTCTCATTTCCGTTCGAACGCGTTAACAAACGCCATACGAACGTGAGCATTCTGTTTCATTTCCGTTCGAACGCGTTTACGAACGCTACTCGAACGTGGGCATTCTGTTTCATTTCCGTTCGAACGCGTTTACGAACGCTACACGAACGTGAACACACTGAACTGAGTCTTTTTCATTAGATTTCATGCATAGTTTTCCTAGTAGCTATCTCCACATGTATAAATGCAAATATGTTAATGTATTACAATTCATATGCTTGTGTCATGATAACATTTGAGTATTATTTCTTGCGGTATATCGGATGGAAACCCAGACGTAAATTCCGTAGCCGATTCCGAATGGACGGTAGTGCGGTCTGTACTTGGGCTACAATTCCACGTACCGCTTGGAAAAGTGCCCATATGTGTGCTTGTATGGTTAATATGTGTGCTTGTGTTTTCCTGAATGTAATATGCAAATGAAGTTATATGTTCGTTGCTATTTGATATATGTTAAGCATGCAATTTTAAACGTGAGATATATGTGAAATGCGTATATAAGTTTTATCTTGAATATGAGAATTTAGAAGCATGATACTCTTGGAAATAAGCGTTACTTAAGCTTGATTAAATTATTACATAAATCATTTCATTACAAGTGACATAAGTAAGGGACCATTCCGAACCCAACGGTTTGAGGTCTTCCTTGCGAGGGGTGAGTGCGGCCTTAAATCTTTGTCCCGGTTCACACCGGGTGGCGACTCCATGTTATTCAGTACTTCCCAAACAAGGCCGCGAGCCTAGGAACGGCGTCGCCCAGGTTCTGTGTTCCCACACACAGTTAGCTAGAGAATTTGATATGAATGATCTGGGACCAGCAAATAAAATTCTAGGGATGCAAATACACCGAGACATAAATAACATGAAGATTTGGCTTTCTCAGAAAAATTACCTGAAGAAAATTTTAAGCAGTTAGCTTTGGAGATTATAAGATAATTTATACTTCACTTCCTGTTAATGACAAGTTATCATCATTTATGTGTCTTATCAATGAAGCTGAGAGGAAGAAGATGTTTCGAGTACCATATGCATCGGGAGTGAGAAACTTAATATACGCTATGATTTGTACAAGACTATACATTGCACAAGCAATTAGAGCAGTTAGTCGTTTTATGATGAATCCTGGTAGAGAGCAATGAAATGGTGTTAACATAATCCAGAGATATATCGAATGATCCTCAGATGATGCATTATGTTATGGAGGATCAGAATTAGTTGTTTGGGGTTACGTGAATTCAGATTTTACATGAGACATCGATAATAGAAAATCCATTACATGTTATGTGTTTATACTTGCAGGATGAGCGGTGAGCTGAATATCCAAGTTACATAGTGTTGTGGTTTTATTTACAATAGAAGCTAAATACATGGCAGCTACACAAGCCAATATGGAAGTTATTTGGTTTCAAAGTTTATTGGATGAGCTCATGCACAAACAATATAATATTTCATTATTTTGTGACAGTCAGAGTGATTTGTATATTGTAAATAATTAAGCCTTTCATTCAAGAACAAAACATATAGGGTACAATACCACTTTGTTCGTGTAGTATAATAAGACAATGTTAACTTATTGAAGGTACACACCAATGAGAACATCTCAGACGTAATGACCAAACCTATCAATACAGACAAATTTGCATAATGTAGATCCTTTTATGACTTTGTAGAGACGTAAGCAACTTGAAGACGACAAAGTATAACAGATGGTGTGGAAACTAATTGGTTCTTAATCAGGTTTCCAAGTGGGAGAAATGTTAAAGTCAATGGCATCTTTCGGTGCCTCTGACAAGCAATGAAATGTGCCAATAAAAATATAAAAAATAATATGTGGGTGGGTCCCACATGTAAGAAAATAATAATAATAAATTAAAATTTACTATTTGTATAATGAATCTCATGCTTATAAATATATGCTTTATTTTATTATTTTCTTCATTTCATTCTCAATAAAAATCTTATGTATTTTAAAAAAGAAAAAAATTATTTTTTAAAGAATTTATGAGAGAGTTGTAATTCTTCTATTTCAAGAGAGTGTGAGATTGTTCACTCTTTGTATTTATAGAGAAATTGTAAAAAAATTTCCATTATAGTGAAGTCCTTCTACATTTGCCCTTGAATGTTTCCATCATATTGAAGGTTTTATCACATTAAATATGTATTTTATTGCTTTATTTTATTATTAATATTTATGGTAGGTTAAATCTCTTATTTATTATTGTATTGATTTATATGGAAGACAAACCCTCATGAACTAATAATTGTTCTCAGATTCATTTTACTTACGTGACAGCTTTAGCCCCATGATTTCTTAATGAAATTTGTAAAGAAAAATAAATCGATATAAAAATTTACGTGATTCAGCACTTGAGACATACACCGAGAAGTGAAAATATAGAACGATTTCACTATTTTATTGAGACTAGACTGAGACTGATTCTTTTGGTTATGTGTCTCTCATTCTCATTTTCTTGTTAGGTAAAAACACTTTTTATAGTTCTTTACCGGATGAGGAATTACATTTGAATTTTAACTGATAACTTAATAAAATATGTCATCTAATCCTATATTTTGAATTTGATTTCTTCGAGCCTCAATTCATAGCTCCCTCATGGGCCCCATCCTGGCTCCATTTGTCATAGGCTCCATCGTTTCCACAGACATGCTAAAACCCTTTATTGATTTAAGCACTTGATGACTTCGACCCTCTCTTTTATGCTATAACAAATACCAATCAAGCTGAAGGGAGTTAAATAATAATTGTAAATTTACTTTTTAAGAAATAATAGTAAAGTTGACTTTAATTTTTTTTTAAAAAATTATATATAAGCGAATTCTAGAAGATTGAAGCTGTGGGCGGTTTGTCGGCATAGTAAATTTCAAAACTTGAGATGGCCATTGGCTATGCTGCTATCAGTTTGTTACCCTAAACTCATCTGCATAAGTGATACCCAGGATCCGCGGGATTTTGTGATAAAACAATACTGCATTATGTATATATGGGTTTATTCGTTCGATTTGATTCGCTTTAAAATGAATATGAGTTTGGAAAAATTGATTTATTTAATAAATGAGTCGATTCGATTCGATTCTTTAATAAACAAATCGAATCTGAATTTGAGATTATCAATTCGTTTATTCATTTATTAAACGAATCATAAACGAATCGAATTCGAATTCGAATCCAATCCATTTAATTATATTACAAATTTACCCTTAAAATTTTTGAACAAAAATATTTAACATGAATGTTATTTTAGTATTTAACTACTTATACCTTGAAAACTAACTGATATTTTATATTTAATTTTGATTAAACGAATAATGAATCGAATATAAATATTCGTTTATTAAACGAATACAAAATTCGATTCGTTAATTTTGTTGCGACTTGGTCGCGTAATTGGATTTTGATGATGCAACAAGAGTGAAGACTTCGACGTGCTTTAACGGACATTACAAAAAAAATGATAATGAAGTCAAAATATTGATGAAGAGCTAAAATAAGTTATATGATGATCAAGAGAGCAAAGATGATAAAGAGGCAAAAAGAAGATGAAAAAGTCAAAGAATGAGCCAAGCAAGATGAAGATCAAAATAATGATTAAGAGCTAAAATTAATTGTAAGTGAGTTTATTCAAATGTTTCAAAGCTCTTAGGAATCATATATTTTGCATCACTTGCATTTAAAATGGCTTAGAATGCTAAAAGAATCATTTGTACTTTATTTGCACCAAAATGAACTTCAATGCACAAGTGCATCGGTAAATGATCTTCCAAAAACTAGCAAACAGTTGAATTAAATATCAAATGATATACCAGTAAATAGATATGTGTCTCTAATTTTCTACGGTTTAAATGGAACACAATTCGATATATAGAACTTTTGCTAGAGTCATTTTACTACAACAAGTTCATATGTGCGTTTTCTGCATACATGTCACATTATAAAAATTTCATAAAATTTATCTTAATGTTTTTGAAGCTGAAATTTTTACAATAGATAGATCTATGTGTCTAGTTTACGTAAATATTTACGGATCTTTATTTGGAATTTTCTAGAGCAAGTTATGGTCAAAATACCGAGTGCTGTCAGTCTTGACTGGTCATCATAAACAGGCATACCGGTCTCAAAACCGGAATACCGGTCTCAAAACCGGCATACCGGTCCCTGTAACCGGCATACCGGTTCCAGAGGTGCCAACGGTCAATTTTTGAGCCGTTAGACCGGCATACCGGTCCCAGAACTTTAAAACGGCTAGTTTTGTGTAAAATCTATAAATTCATCATTTTCCTCACTTCTAATACACCTCTTGCACACATATTCGGCCTATAATCATGTCAAAACATTCTTGAGAGTTTATAACCATCTTCAAATCATTTTACACTCTCAACATTTGAAAAAGCTCATATTTCATCTTCATATTCATTAGTAGTGAGCTTAGAACATTTAGATAACCAACTCACACAATCTTCTTTATCATTGTGAGTATCCAAGTGTGTTTTAAATCTTCTTTATACAAAACATTTGTGATTTGTGAAATCTCATAGTTTGGGTAAAGTGTAAAGGTTGTGAGTGCTCCTACGAACAAAACTCAAAAGTGTAAAAGGTTTGGAGTGCACATTTGCGGAAAACTCTTGGTTGCGAGTGAACCACGGAAACTCGAGATTAGTGGAAATCCTCAAGCAAGGCTTGGGGGAGTGGACGTAGGCACTTTTGGTCGAACTACTATAAATCTCGGTGTCGTATTTCTCTATCCTTACGCTTTTACTTATCGCAAGTTAATTTATATTTATATGTATTGAATAGAAAACTTGCATATAAGTTATTAATTGAAATAGAGAAAATTAGCCTAAGTGTCAATTTGGTAATAAGAGCTAAAATCGACAAAGATTTTATAATTCCGAATTTATAACGATAACTCAATTCACCCCCCTCTTGGGTATAGAGATTGATTTGTCGCTATTGCTTGTAGGTAATTTCAAATTTTGTGTAAACGAATCGAATGCGAATAAACGCATACTAAATTCGATTCGATTCGTTTAATTTTATGTAAACGAATAAATAAATCGAATACGAATATTCGTTTATTAAACGAATCGAATCTGAATCCTAATATCAAAACTTGTTTAATAAACGAATCGAATTCAAATTTAATATATTATGATTCGATTCATTTAATATTCCACACGAATTCAATTAGTTGATTCTTTTTCACGTCCTATATATATATATTACAACGGAGCATGGACTTCCCATTTTTCAATTTTCCAATCTTTCCAAAATGTTTTCGACTGGCAATATTTAATTGCTTTCGTCTCATAGGAAATTGTGAGATTTTAATTTGAAGCGCGATTGTTATATAGTTTAATATGTGACCAGCTTCCATATCAATTCCATTGAGAAGAACAAAGAGAGGATGGATCCATTGACAATATTGCAACGATGGTGGCAAGATTTGAACAAAACAACTCTATCCAATCCCATTCTCTTATCTCTTCTTTTCTTCCTTTGTCTTTTCTACTTATTCAAGATCACCAGAAGCAGCAAGCTCAACTTACCACCATCTCCGTGGAAGCTACCAATAATCGGAAACCTTCACCAGCTAAGCGCAAATCTCCACCGTTCACTCCAAACTCTGTCCGAGAAATATGGCCCTGTGGTGCTCATACACATGGGAAGCACCCCAACTCTTATAGTTTCTTCTGCAGAGATAGGTAAAGAGATCATGAGAACTCAAGATGCATTCGCAAACAGGCCTCAGACAAAAGCTGGCGATGCTTTGTTCTACGGATACTGTGACATAGCATTTTGTCCCTTTGGTGATTATTGGAGACAAGCAAAGAAGATTTGTGTTCAGGAATTATTGAGCCAAAGAAGGGTGCAAGCATTTCAGTTTATAAGAGAAGAAGAAGTTGCATACATGGTTGAAAAGATCCGGCTTTCGATTCTTAATGGAACTTCAGTTGATCTAACTGAGATGTTTGCTACCATATCGAATAATATAATTTCAAGATCTGCTCTTGGTCGAGTATATGAAGGAGAAGGTGATAAAAGTTTTGCAGAATTGTCAAAAATTGCAATGGATCTTATTGGAGCCTTTTGCTTTAAAGATATGATTCCAGTTTTGGGTTGGATGGATGATCTAACAGGCTTGAACGCGAAATTAGAAAGTACTTGTGAAGCTTTACATAATTTTCTTGATCAAGTGATTGAAGAGCATCAGGTTTTGAAGAGCAATGATGACAAAACTGATTTTGTGGATATTCTTCTTCAGCTTCAGAAGGATGGCTCGTTTGACATTGAACTCACTCAAGAAAACATCAAAGCAATCCTATTGGTAAACCTTCAGTTTTATTTGACAGATAATGTTTTATCAACCAACCATCCATCCATCCATTTATAATAATAACACTGTGTTTATGTTATTACAGGACATGTTTATTGGAGGAACTGATACTACTGCAACAACAATGGAATGGGCAATGGCGGAGCTTGTAAAGAACCCAAGTATAATGAAAAAAGCACAAGCAGAGGTCAGACGAGTGGTGGGAGAAAAAACAAAAATAGATGAAACTGATATCAATCAAATGGGATACTTCAAGTGCATTGTGAAAGAGATTCTGAGGTTACACGTTCCAGTTATTATTACTCGGGGAACATCTGCAAGTGCTAAACTGGAAGGGTATGATATTCCTCCGAACACAACAATCTTTATCAATTCCTGGGCAATTCAAAGGGACCCCAAATTGTGGGACAGTCCTGAAGAGTTTATCCCGGAGAGATTTGCGAATAATTCAATTGATTTTATAGGCCAGCATAACCAGTACATTCCATTTGGTGCTGGGAAAAGGGGTTGCCCTGGGATTTCATTTGCAACAATAGAGACCGAGTATGTGTTGGCAAATCTCTTGTGCTGGTTTGATTGGAAATTGCCTGATGGTGCAAGATGTGAGGATCTGGATATGAGTGATGTTTTTGTTCTTGTAATTCGTAAGAAAATACCCCTTCGTCTTGTACCAGTGATGCCTGCCTACTTCTAATTTGCAACTCTAATGCTCTTACGCTTTGGCCAGTGATAAGTGTGGTTTATACCCACTTATTCCAATATCTTTAGCTTATTATTTTGTTATAATTCGAGATATTTAATATCAATTATGATTTATTTTATCTTTTATTTATAGGAGCATCAATATATGGATCGGGGGACAATTACACGTGTTTTGGGAACTTCAGGGAACACAGGACCGAGCACAAGAGCGTAGGCGCCTTGGCGCCAAATCCCCATACAAATTCCAGAGGAATGGCGCCATGGCGCCCATTATTGTCAAAGGCGCCAAGGCGCCCATTATTGAGAAGTCATATAGCGCCTTGGCGCCAATGAAGAAATGAAAAAATGGCGCCATGGCGCCACTTACCAATAATACACCAAGGCGCCACGGCGCCCTGACAAGCCTCCTAGTCCATACAGTTTACAGAGAGATAGGCGCCCCGGCGCCCATTTACAAGCTGCAATGATCCGGAAGAAAACCTATACGTTCCAGGATTCAATTTTTAGGGTTTTCAATAATCCTAATGCTACCCAAGACTCACAGCCTCAACTATAAATATAACATTACATCCAACACTCAAAAGGAGGCTAATACAGAGCACAAAACACAGAAACACATATTTTTAGAGATCCAATGAGAGGATTGAAGAGCGACAAGAGGAGACAAAGTCTGTGACATCCGAGGAGGAAGAGATTCAATTCGGGTTTTATCTTCTTATTTCTTTCTTAAAACTCTAATGATTTCCATTAGATTCGTGGCTTGATTATTTATTGTTTTATCTTTTGTCATGAATTTACTCCTTAATTTTGGAGAACGATTGTAATCTATGCTCAAACCTTGTAATTGTTGTCGATTTTGTTATGAAGTTTTATTGATTTATTTATGTTCTTTTGAGTTTAATGCTTCTTGATTGTTGGCCACAATTTGAGATGATGAATGTTTAGAATCTATCACTCGAGAGAGGGGATTTTGAATAGATCTAGAGAATATGACCTATGATTTTATAGAGTTCGAGAGAATCTGTAGTCCTTTGAAGCGTTAATATAGAATCACAAAGCGTAATGAGTTGTTAACTATTGGATTTTTATAGAGATATCGAAATCTGTAGTTGATGATATTTTCACTGATGCTCGAGAGAGGGAGTGAATATTTTAGGAGTCTTGACTTATAAACAATATAACTGAACAAAGATTAATTGGCATAACAAATACATAGGTGACAGCTAGGTGAAATCAAGATCCAGAATCTCTATCGTATTAGTTCCTCCTATATAATTATTTTATTATTTGTATATTTATCTATTAAAAATCTTTATTAATTGTTTTCTAAATAAAGTTAGGATTATCAATTGTAGTACTTAGTGCGAGTTAACGCAATCCCTGTGGGTTCGACACTCTAAACTCATTTATACTAAAACTTGACACCGTACACTTGCGGTACGATATAAAAATATCACACCAAGTTTTTGGCGCTGTTGCCGGGGATTGTTTGTTTAATTCACATTAATACTACTACCAAGTGTAGGCACTGCATTTTTACACATAAGTCCCTATGATGAGTCTCATTTTGGAGACACTACCTTTTAAGTCACGGAGGTCACGGGAAACGGACATCGGAAGGGAAATTCAGAATAAACAAGGTTCACTGTTTTCGTTCGTGCTGCGTTCGTGTTTACGTTCGAACGTCAAACGGATTGCGGGCGTTCGTGCCGCGTTCGAGGAAGCGTTCGAACGGTGTCGGTAATTCTGGTTTTGCTGCTAGCCTCTCATCCAGCCCAATTAGCCCCCCAAAGCCCATAAAACACATCCCAATTTAAATAAATAAATATTAATTAAAACATTAACTAAATAATATAATAACTAAATTAATTAAATGATTAAATAAAACATATACCAAACATAAAATAAACAATTACCAACTTAAACTAAAATCATGCCTAAAATAAACAAATCACACACTAAATCAAAATATAATCATACCAAGTTAAAATCAATCAACCAATTATATTCCCAATCTAATAAGATTATTCCCAAATCTAAAATATTGTATTCCTAATCCAAGCCAATCAAATATTCAACCTTCCCTATCTAGCCAAGATTTGTCCCCCCTCAATCTTTGACTTCCCTTAACCAAACCAAATCAAATCCTTTGACTTCCCTTAACCAAACCAAATCAAATCCCTTTCCTTGTCAAACCCAACCCTTTGCCTATAAAAAGAACCCTTCACCAACCTTCTCAACCCTAGCTAGCTAGCCCCTAACTCATACACAACACACATAAAAATTACAGGAGGAACACACCCAAGGAAACAATAAGCAAAAGATAAAGAGGAAAAGGCAGCGAAACCACAAGGAAACAATAACAAAAGACGGAAAACGACGACTCAAAACAGTAAGACAACGAACGAGAACAGTGAACCAGTGAACCAGGAGAGTTGCGGAGCATCCCCCCCTTTCGACGATCGTGTACCGTACATCCGAGAGATGATTTAAAAGGTTAGACCTGAGGGTACCTTTTCATTAGTTTACATTCGTTTTATTATTATTATTATTGCATTCTATTCGCATGAGAGTCGTTTATGGAAGCATGTTGTGGCTTGAATGAAATGGAAGAGTGTCGTCTCTTGTGGTATATAGGATGGAAACCTAGACGTAAATTCCGTAGCCGAATCCGAATAGACGGTAGTGCGGTCTGTACATGGGACACAACTCCACGTACCACTTGAGTAAACGGCACATTCTCTTGTTTTGTGTTGCTTTTATGTATTTATTTTTGTCATTTAAATTCTGCATGTTGCTTATTTATGCATGACTCAATCGAGCGCATGGGCTTAGTAAGTGCGATGTGAGATCCCCTATGGGGAGGGGTTAAAGCCCTTTACCACGATGCTTTGCCGCGCCGGTTGATGTGTGTTCGGTTGGATGCAAGACACGTTCAATCGGACATACTTAGGATAGTATGATTGTCTTTGTGTTTGTATGCATGATGTGATGTGACGCGCATGGGCTTAGTATGTTGGTCTAAAGGTCCTCTCTTTGAGAGATCAAGAGCCCCCATAAGGCCACCTTTACGGCAGTACTTCGCCGCGCCCCCCTTTTATTTTGATGTTTATGCATTTTTGCCCATTTCATGCATCAGGTCCGTGTCCGTTCGAACGCGTTCACGAACGCAATTCGAACGCGCATGCATTTCGCCTTATCATGCATCAGGTCTCATTTCCGTTCGAACGCGTTAACAAACGCCATACGAACGTGAGCATTCTGTTTCATTTCCGTTCGAACGCGTTAACAAACGCCATACGAATGTGAACATTCTGTTCCATTTCCGTTCGAACGCGTTTACGAACGCTACTCGAACGCGAGCATTCTGTCTCATTTCCGTTCGAACGCGTTTACGAACGCCACACGAACGCGCACACACTGAACCGAGTCTGTCTTATCATATTCATGCATAATTGCCTCTTGGTTGATCTTTCTTGTGTTATATAACCAACTGTATTATTTGTATTCAAGCATGATTAGGTTGCTAGCATGTTATTTGGTTAATAGGTTCATGAGATTTGTATTCAAGCATGATTATGTTGTTCTTAGTTTTCCATATCATAGGATTGAAATATGTTCATGAGATTGTCATGTGGTGTTGCATGTTGTGATGAACTTGTTGATACATGCATATGAATCTAGAAGCATGATATTTTTGGAAGTAAATGTTATTTATGCCTGGTTGAATTAGTACATAAATCCTTTCATTACAAGTGACATAAGTAAGGGACCATTCCGAACCCAACGGTTTGAGGTCTTCCCTTGCGAGGGGTGAGTGCGGCCTTAAATCTTTGTCCCGGTTCACACCGGGTGGCGACTCCATGTTATGTAATTCTTCTCATCTAGGCCGCGAGCCTAGGAACGGCGTCGCCCAGGTTCTGTTGTCCCACACCAAGTAATTTTAGCTTTAATTTAGAATTTTATTTTAATTTTAATTTTTAATTTTAATTTTTAATTTTAATTTTATTATTTTTATTTCCTTTATTTTTGTCTTAAGTTTTATTCTTATTTTTGTTATTATTTCTTTTTTTTTTTTTTTTGATTTGATTTGATTTTATTTTATTTTTGTTTTATTTTTTTCTTACGAGGTGAGTTTGAAAAGAACCAATGGCAGATCCTGTTAGTGCACTGATAGCTGAAGTATCGTCCTTCACGACTCATCTAGCAGTATTGATAAATCAAATGAGTCAACCGTCTATTGAAGCTGTTTCTGCTAATGGAATGTTTTTATCCAACAGAGGAGCGGGATTTGAACAAGTACAGTATGTGAACAATTGGAACTTCAACAACTGTAGAGGCAGTCATATGCTTAATTATTATCATCCGAATTTTTCATATGCTGATATGGAGAACATTTTGCAACCTCCTCATGGCTTCAATTATCCAAAAGTTGAGCAGAAACCTTCCTTAGAAGACATCATGATCACGTTTGTAGCTACAGCTTTAGAGAGGTTTGAGAAGAATGAGTCAATGCTGAATAATATCGAAACACGAATGGGCAATATAGAGGCAAATATGAAATCTTTAGAAGCAAAAATTGAGTTGCTTGCTTCTTCCATGGCCAATCAACAGACATGGGATTTTCCGAGTGATACTGAAGTCAACCCCAATGAGCAAAGTCAAATTATAACCTGTAGGAGCGGAAAAGAGTTTAAAGACACCTCTCAGGACTTAGGCAGTAAAGAAAATGAAATGGTATTTCAGGAGGAAACAGTAACAGAAGAAGAGAACAAAGGTGAATTGATAATGAGAGGTCAATATGAAGAAATCACCTTCAGTGTTTTCAGAGCCATGCCGAGTTCTCAAGGTGATGCAGACTGTCACATGATAGATACAATAGAAAAGAGAGTTGAAACCAGACAGGGTGAATCAGTATTTCAACAGCCTATGAGCATAATGCAACCATGTATAAAGGAAAATTCTCGGCAGCTAAACTCGAAACCACTCCCAAAGGGTCGTAAAAAGAGGAAAAGAAAGGCCAGTTCTCACTTAGAGATAATTCCTGGAAGATTAAAAAGAAAACCGAGCCAATTTTGCCGAATGTGCAGTCCAGAATTTCCAATTGAAGGGAAATCTACATATCCTGGGGGACCATCTATGGATAAATCACCACAGCCTGCCAAGCTATCTTTTTCATGTCATAAGAACCGGTGGATACCAAAGAAGAAAACAGATGAGATTACCCGGTTCACTACTTTTAAGCCACCATAACCATTTGGGTGGTTGCGTCTGGCTGAAGACGTTAAACTTAGCGCTAGCGGGGAGGCAACCCTTGCATTTCTTTTATTATTATTTTCTTTACTTTTTATTTTATTTTATGTTATTGTGTGCTATTTATTTATTTGCATGTTATTTATGCAGGTAGCACGAGACACACAACGCCCGTGCAACCAAATTCCAACCAGCAAGAGTCTGATCAACTCCATGCACGGTAGTGTTGTCCCTCACTTTTGCTCTTGATATTTATCTTACATTGAGGACAATGCAAATTTTAAGTTTGGGGGTGTTTTGTGTGCATGTTGTTTACTTGCTATTTATTTGTTTAAATTTATTGAGAAAAAAAAAATTAGTCTTTGATAGTCAAGCATAAATCCTATGATGAATATTGTTTGTTTATGGATGAAATTTTAGAAACGATAAGTGCCCGATTTACTTTTATCTGATGCCTTGAATAATTGATCTATGTTAGACTCGTAAGCACTTAAAAATAGGTTTTTAGCAGTAAAACTTAAGTAGTTGACAAGGTGACTAGTTGACGAAATTGCATGTCGATGAATGACCGTTTGCTTAAATATCTATCTTGATTTGCTAGTGTTATGAAGTATGGTATAGCTAAAAAGAAAAATGTCTCTAAAGAAAGAAAATAAACCACCTATAACCGATAAGCGTGAAGCTACCCATGGGCGAGTATTAGGACCACCATGAGGAGAAATGCTACCTTAAAGGGTAGGTGTGTTGATGAAAAAAAATAATAAAAGTGCAAAAAGAGAAAAGCAAAAATAGACAAGAAAAAAAAATCCATACCATACTGAGCACAAAATAAAACAATTACAGAGCATAATTGAGATATCTAGGTTGGTTTGACCCATCGATTCTAATTTCTAAACGAAATCATTAAGTTGGTTTACTCATGAGTCGAGCTGTGAATGAACCTTTACACACACACACTGTGAGTCTAGTTTAGATAATTTATTCAAGAAATTGGATTCGAGTTGCAATTGCGTACTTTGAAGGTTCTCTAATTTCATTTATAAGCTTTCTTTGAGGATATATTTATGCGTAACTATCGAGACTATGTTTTGTTATTTTTATATTTTTGCATGATTGTGTGTGAATGACGTTTGTGGGTGTCGTCGCTGTAAGCCCTCACGAGACTATAACTCGTCCACTAGGGCCGCCTAGGGGTTTAAAGGCTTGTTGCATACGCTAAATGCAATCGTGATCCCTACGAAAGTGGCTTAGTTAAGTTAGTAGTTTTTATTTGTTTATTTGAATTTAATTTTATTTTATCTTTTGTTCGGGACTAGCAAAACCTTAAGTTTGGAGGTATTTGATAAGTGTGGTTTATACCCACTTATTCCAATATCTTTAGCTTATTATTTTGTTATAATTCGAGATATTTAATATCAATTATGATTTATTTTATCTTTTATTTATAGGAGCATCAATATATGGATCGGGGGACAATTACACGTGTTTTGGGAACTTCAGGGAACACAGGACCGAGCACAAGAGCGTATGCGCCTTGGCGCCAAATCCCCATACAAATTCCAGAGGAATGGCGCCATGGCGCCCATTATTGTCAAAGGCGCCAAGGCGCCCATTATTGAGAAGTCATATAGCGCCTTGGCGCCAGTGAAGAAATGAAAAAGTGGCGCCATGGCGCCACTTACCAATAATACACCAAGGCGCCACGGCGCCCTGACAAGCCTCCTAGTCCATACAGTTTACAGAGAGATAGGCGCCCCGGCGCCCATTTACAAGCTGCAATGATCCGGAAGAAAACCTATACGTTCCAGGATTCAATTTTTAGGGTTTTCAATAATCCTAATGCTACCCAAAGACTCACAGCCTCAACTATAAATATAACATTACATCCAACACTCAAAGGGAGGCTAATACAGAGCACAAAACACAGAAACACATATTTTTAGAGATCCAATGAGAGGATTGAAGAGCGACAAGAGGAGACAAAGTCTGTGACATCCGAGGAGGAAGAGATTCAATTCGGGTTTTATCTTCTTATTTCTTTCTTAAAACTCTAATGATTTCCATTAGATTCGTGGCTTGATTATTTATTGTTTTATCTTTTGTCATGAATTTACTCCTTAATTTTGGAGAACGATTGTAATCTATGCTCAAACCTTGTAATTGTTTGTCGATTTTGTTATGAAGTTTTATTGATTTATTTATGTTCTTTTGAGTTTAATGCTTCTTGATTGTTGGCCACAATTTGAGATGATGAATGTTTAGAATCTATCACTCGAGAGAGGGGATTTTGAATAGATCTAGAGAATATGACCTATGATTTTATAGAGTTCGAGAGAATCTGTAGTCCTTTGAAGCGTTAATATAGAATCACAAAGCGTAATGAGTTGTTAACTATTGGATTTTTATAGAGATATCGAAGTCTGTAGTTGATGATATTTTCACTGATGCTCGAGAGAGGGAGTGAATATTTTAGGAGTCTTGACTTATAAACAATATAACTGAACAAAGATTAATTGGCATAACAAATACATAGGTGACAGCTAGGTGAAATCAGGATCCAGAATCTCTATCGTATTAGTTCCTCCTATATATTATTTTATTATTTGTATATTTATCTATTAAAAATCTTTATTAATTGTTTTCTAAATAAAGTTATGATTATCAATTGTAGTACTTAGTGCGAGTTAACGCAATCCCTGTGGGTTCGACACTCTAAACTCATTTATACTAAAACTTGACACCGTACACTTGCGGTACGATATAAACTCATTTATACAAATTCCAGAGGAATGGCGCCATGGCGCCCATTATTGTCAAAGGCGCCAAGGCGCCCATTATTGAGAAGTCATATAGCGCCTTGGCGCCAGTGAAGAAATGAAAAAGTGGCGCCATGGCACCACTTACCAATAATACACCAAGGCGCCACGGCGCCCTGACAAGCCTCCTAGTCCATACAGTTTACAGAGAGATAGGCGCCCCGGCGCCCATTTACAAGCTGCAATGATCCGGAAGAAAACCTATACGTTCCAGGATTCAATTTTTAGGGTTTTCAATAATCCTAATGCTACCCAAAGACTCACAGCCTCAACTATAAATATAACATTACATCCAAAACTCAAAGGGAGGCTAATACAGAGCACAAAACACAGAAACACATATTTTTAGAGATCCAAGGAGAGGATTGAAGAGCGACAAGAGGAGACAAAGTCTGTGACATCCGAGGAGGAAGAGATTCAATTCGGGTTTTATCTTCTTATTTCTTTCTTAAAACTCTAATGATTTCCATTAGATTCGTGGCTTGATTATTTATTGTTTTATCTTTTGTCATGAATTTACTCCTTAATTTTGGAGAACGATTGTAATCTATGCTCAAACCTTGTAATTGTTTGTCGATTTTGTTATGAAGTTTTATTGATTTATTTATGTTCTTTTGAGTTTAATGCTTCTTGATTGTTGGCCACAATTTGAGATGATGAATGTTTAGAATCTATCACTCGAGAGAGGGGATTTTGAATAGATCTAGAGAATATGACCTATGATTTTATAGAGTTCGAGAGAATCTGTAGTCCTTTGAAGCGTTAATATAGAATCACAAAGCGTAATGAGTTGTTAACTATTGGATTTTTATAGAGATATCGAAGTCTGTAGTTGATGATATTTTCACTGATGCTCGAGAGTGGGAGTGAATATTTTAGGAGTCTTGACTTATAAACAATATAACTGAACAAAGATTAATTGGCATAACAAATACATAGGTGACAGCTAGGTGAAATCAGGATCCAGAATCTCTATCGTATTAGTTCCTCCTATATAATTATTTTATTATTTGTATATTTATCTATTAAAAATCTTTATTAATTGTTTTCTAAATAAAGTTAGGATTATCAATTGTAGTACTTAGTGCGAGTTAACGCAATCCCTGTGGGTTCGACACTCTAAACTCATTTATACTAAAACTTGACACCGTACACTTGCGGTACGATATAAAAATATCACAACAGCCAGTGTTCTATTTCTTTTTAGCTTCATCTGTAGGGACGGTCATCTTTTCTTGTAATATCTATCTTACCATTTGTAACTAATCAAATCAATGGCCTATCATTTATATGCATACTGAGTACTCCATACCCAATGGGTGTGGTTCGGTGGTAAATGGTTTAAAATTTGATTGTCATGTTCTGAGTTTAAGTCCAGACGGTGCATTTCTTGTAAGAGTCTGGGCAACCGAGAGTTTTACCTGATCCGTTTAAGTTCAGATTAGATGATTTGGCAGTGAAATTTCCAACATTTTCAAAAAAAATCTTGAGTACTTCTGTTTTAATAGAACTTTTTGGCTAGGCATGTCTCATTGTAATTCATCTGTATGGACATGTTCATTTGAGAAAACAAGAGTTACAATGCTGTTACTAGATTAGTCGATGTGTACAATTTGCTCAATTCTGTTAGCGACACAATCGCGTGATATATTTTGATGACGTCAACACTTGAAGTCTTCAACGCACATTAGCGAGACATTACAAAAAAATATCGAAGCAAGTTGGTGGTGAAGAGCGTTAATGTGAAGACTAGCGGCAAATCGAAGACAATCTTACTTAATCTTAGCTTAGAGCTTTAAAATGTAATGTGAATTCTTTATCTAAGTACCTAAGCTCATATGACACATGCACATTCATATAGATGCATTAGGATCATGTGCAAAATATTTTAAACCTTCAAATCATGTATTTTGTATTGTGACCGGCATACCGGTACCATACCGGTGACCATACCGGTCTAATGCTCTGTTTTGCAAGCTCTCTGGAACCGGAACACTTTATACCGGTCTCATACCGGTCCATCTCTGTTTTGCATAGCCATTGGAACCGGCATAACATATACCGGTCTACCATACCGGTCTATCTGTGGATTGCATGCTTACTGGAACCTGCACGGACCATACTAGTCCTTATACCAGTGTCCATACCGGTGAGCCTATTACTGTGCAAGCTCATTGGAACCGGTGAGGACCAAACCGGTCCCCATATCGGTGACCATACCGGCCTAACAGATATGTTTAAAATTGTAATATAGTCGTTGAGAGTCGTTACTATGCCAGACCGACATACCGGTCTCAGACTGGTGAATTAGGGAAGCTTTGTATTTTATTATAAATAGAGCCCCAATTCATTTTTGCAATATGAGAGAACCTTCATATACATTACATTAAGGCAAAAACAGAGAGTTTTCTTTAACTTTCATAATCATACACTCTCATACATCAAGCTTACACACCACACCTTCTTAATCTTTAGTAGTGAGCTTAGAACACTTGGGTAAGCAACTCACACTTAGAATCTTCATTATCTTTGTGAGTACTCAAGTGTGTTTGTAAATCTTTTTATTCAAACACCTGTGATAGGTTTGTGAGTGAGCCTCTATCTAAAACTCATATTGTAAAGGTTGTTGAGTGAGTCTTCGAACAAAACTCATACTTGAGGTTTTTGAGTGAGTCTTTATCTGAAACTTAAAGTGTAAAAGTTTGGAGTGAACCTAGTCGCTAAAACTCTTGGTTGCGGGTGAGTCATGGAAACTCGATTGATAGTGGAAATCTTAAAGCGCGGCTTGGGGGAGTGGACGTAGGCATAATTGGTCAAACCACTATAAATCGCGGTGTTATTTTCTTTATCCCTAACTCTTTACTTATTGCAAGTTTACTTATTTCTATATGCTTATTGAGTAGAAACTTGCATATATGTTATATATTGAAATAGAGAAAATCGACCTTAGCCTAATCGTTAAATCTAGTTAAAATCGTCAAAGAATTTAATTTCTGTATTATTAAGCAATAACCCAATTCACCCCTTGAGAATATAGAGATTAATTGTTGTACTTACTTGTAAGTAATTTCAAATTTGACACCAATTTTAATTAAAAGTATTGAATTAGAAACATAATGGATAAATCCCTTGAAGAGAATAGTACCATAGCATAGAAGATAAAGCAGTTAAAAAATGTCTAAATTACTTTGTTGTTTAATAGATATTATTTAAAATCAATTTTGGCAAAAACACTTCTTATGCAGATTTTGAAAAGTATATAATTTCATATATATCCTCACAATTATTAGTTATTACATAAATCTAAAATTTTCCTAATTGATTTAGGAAATAAAATCAGAAGTTTAATTTTGTTTTTCGGTTTGACATTTTTTAAATGATTTGTAAGGAGTACCAACATGATGCTTTTATTTTATGTTTGGTGTTATCTGATGATAAATGTGTATTATTTACTAAAGTTCTTCTTCACATATGTGGTATATAAATGCGAATTAATTAGCATCAATCGGAAATTAACCGCAAATTATTATTTGAGTAATTCGATCCAGTTGATTTTGATTGCTTTGAATCAACATTGATTTTTGGATGATTTTGACCAATAATCAACCGATTTTTTATTTTCGATTTCTTAAAAATTATCCTATTTCATTTAATTTTATTAAAAAAAAAATTTGATTGATGATTTTGAATAAAAAAGATAATGATACTAGGGGTGAGCAAAATCGGTTCCGGTTCCGCATAGAACTGGAACCTACCCGGAAAAATTCAGTTCCGCACTAAGTGGAACTGGAACCTACCCAATTAAACAGGATACCCTATTATTCGATTTCAATCCGGTTCCGGTCTGGTTCCGAATTACCCTATTTTAAAATATTTTAATGAAAACTACATTCCGATACGAGTACGTAGGAAAAAACAGGACCAAATCGGAGTGCGGAAGCTCAAGAACGAAAGGTTATACAATATCCCACTATTTTCTTTCAAAATATTTGATTATTGATATCATTAGTTATATATAGATTTTCATTAATACTTATGTTGCTGGGAAAATGGAATGAAAATGAAAAGATAAAAAATAAATACATATAATTTTAGATTCGAATTTTGCTGTGCTGGAATATTTCGAATTAGATTAAGAAGATGTTTTTTTTTGTTAAAACAAAATTGTGGCAAAACAAAATGGAGTAAAGGAAAATTTTGTTTATTGATTGATTATTTTCCCCCTAGTTGTGGTAGTTTTAAATTATAGCAGCTTTCTGTTTGCAATGGACTCATTTTCTAATTTTAAGCGTCTCTGTTTAACACAAACACACATACATTATATATATACTTGATAGAATCACTGAAATATTGCTATATGAACTGCGACTCTTTAAAATTTGTACAATTATCAAATATTTAAACTTTATGTTCATATAAACCGGTTCCATTGTCCGGTTCCGGTTCCGATTATTTTGGAACCGGAACATACCCGGATAAAATCGGTTCCTTCATATTTGGAACCGGAACCTACCCGATTACAACCGGTTCCGGTTCCAAACCTGGAAAATCGGTCTGGTTCCAACCGATTCTGGGTAGAACCGGAACCGATGTTCACCCCTAAATGATACCGTTAAAAACGACTAAAAAGAGGGAGATTACGTGTTGATTTAAACAATATTATTATCTATATAATAATATAAATATCCTTGATTTATCACATTTTCTTTGTATCAAATTGATCTTTATTCATATTGACTTAATTAAGGAATCTTAAATTATTTAGCATTGTTTCATCATAAATGAATGATTTTTTTTTTGATTTTTGAAATATCTTGAAAGATGAGTTTTAAATTTATTTAATTTTTTAAAATTCTCAACAATACAAAAAATCAACTTTATCCTTTTATTTAATCTTCAAATAATTTCCGATTATTTATGATTACATACAAAACGATTTGCTATCATTTTCTAATTAAACTGTAGAATTTTGGATTCATATATATAAAAAGAAAACATGGAAACACATTTTAGCCATATTATTATTTAGCCATTAAAGGCTACTACTCTGGTACCCAAAGATATCAAATACATTTGGGTATAAATATGCAACTTAAACCATTAAACATGCAAACTCTATCAATTCATATTTTGAGAAAATTCATGTTTATTGACAGAGTTTAAATGTTTAATGATTTAAGTTGCATGTTTAATGTTATAAATTATATGTTTGATTAAGGGTATGAAATAGACATTAATTTACATTTGTAGACTGCTTAAGAAAATGACCAAAAAATAAAAATAAATCAAAAAAACATTGAAAATGCCTTATGAACATCATTCATAGTGGGCCTATGATGAGGGTTCTCCTCAGTACAAGCCTTGGCAAGTATTGTCAAGCACACAGCATCTGCTAATGGATAATCCCCTTCCAAAGCAGGGTCCAAAAATTCTTTCAACTTCTCCAAGGATCCTGAAGATCTCTCGAACCCTGCGTCAGCCAATAAATTTACAGAATCCTTAAACAGTTTCCCTTCCATAGTAACCTCTTTAGCTGATATTAACTCAAGCAAAACAACTCCATATGCAAATACATCAACCTTGAGGGAAGCTACCCCATCAGTAAGATACTCAGGTGCCAAGTATCCTTTTCTGCCCACAACCACTGACTCATTCCAGCTTATCTGTTTATTCTCTTCATTGAATGTTACAGGTTTTGCCAATCTAAATCCTGAAATTTTTGCCCTCCAATCCAAGTTTATAAGCACATTTCTGCTGTTTATGTCACGATGCACATAAGCAGGCTTAGTGCAGTAGTGTATGTAATGAATGGCCACTGCTAGATCAAAAGCAATCTGCATTCTTTTCTCCCATGTGAGCTGCCTGGACATCTTGGCATTTGACAGGCAGTCCCTCAAGCTACCGTTCTCTGTATACTCGAACACTAAATAAGGGGTGCTTCCATAGCAGCATCCCTCGAGCCTGACCACATTGAAATGATTGATCTTTGTCAATATGCTTATGACATGACAGGCCTCCTCCTCCGAATTCATCTGCTCAATTGCCACATACGAACTACCAATCCTCCCCCGGTACAGAGCTGTTCCAATCACTGAAGTGCCACCGAAATCCTCAGTTGCAAGCCTAAGCTCTTCCAAGCTAAAATTCATCAGGGAATGCTTTATCTTGGATACTCCATCAAGAAAATCAGGTGACAGATTTGATGACACTGAAGGTCTAGGAGATAAAGGCTGGAAACTCCGTGGATGATTCTTTCTTCTAATGTATATACAAACACAAAAGGCTAGAATAAATGAAACAACTGCCACAACAACACCTAGTGCAAACATTACTTTTGGCTCCAAAAAAGTTGTTTCTGCACCAGATGTAACTTTTCTTAAAGGAGTTGTTCCTCTTGGACTGAGAGCTGAATCATCAGAACAAGTTCCAATATCCCAGTTCACGGAAGGAACATCCTTTGTTGTAGGAATGAGTATTGTTGTTTTAGGAAAAATGCTGTCAAATGATTGTAACCTATTAGCCTCCCATATCGATTCTTCGAGCACTCCAAATTTACTAGCTATTAAATCAGTGTGGTCATTCTGTATAACTGGATATGTAACAAGGTACTTTACACCGTTGCTTCTATCATTTTCGTTAGGACAAGCACATCGAATGGGCGCCTTAATCGCACTGACATCTTGAAAATTAGGATTCTCATTGGTGATACTCTGTGCTTTCACCAACCCTTCAAAAATACCACAAGCAACTGCAGCAGAGGAACCTCTACTTGAAAAATTGTACATGACAATGGCCTGAGAGAACTGGCCAGTGCAAGAGCAGTTAATGGGAATGATGATCTCTCGACCAAGTGCTAAGCTTGTGGAATCAGCTTCAGTCATTTTGTTGATGTAAAGGAGTTTGTTTAGGCTTAAATGAAAGAGAGATGATATGTTGGATAGTGACTGGAAATTATTTTGCGCTCTATAGACTACATAAGTGTCACAAGTGAAATTGGTTGAACCGCAAAGGTAGTTGGATTCAGGAACTTGTGATTCTGAGTTGCAGTTGGATTTATCATACAATTGTTGACAATGGGTAGGCTTAATGAGGAAAATTAGACAGCAGAAACAAATAAATTTGGAGAGAAAATTCATGGTGATGAGATCGGTATCTGATGTACAGAAAGCGCAATTGATGGATGAGCTGAGCCTGAAGAGTGGAAACTTGTACTGAAATAGACCAATAGGAGGCCGCTTAGCCGGCCAATCATTTTGATATTCTAAGCATTTCCTTGCTGGTCATACGCCAATAAGGGACTGTTGGTGACAATTTATAAACTATATATATGACATTTGTCATTATGTCAAAATTAGTATGGTGACCTATGATCTTGTTTATTTATTAAATGCATTTAAAAAGTCTTGAGATGAAGGTTCCGTTAATTCAGCTTGACTATACTGTTGGGGTTGGTGTTCCGAGTGCCAATCCGGATCGTATTTATGTCCGATTCATAAATACGGACAATTTAATTTTCCATAATATTACCAAATTTACTGGTAGCACCCTTGTCTTTTATACACTTATTCGATCTAATCTCGATTAGATTGAAACTGAATCTGATTTAGTGATACATGTATATTAGACAAAGACCCTAGGATTTACAATATAGTGCGCAGTTACAACGTAGTTTGTAATTGACATTGGGAAGCGCACTATTTGTTGTATATCCTTAAATAAAGTTCATGGTCAAGATTTACTAACAAGGGTCGGTTAGTAAAATCCGCTGAGACCAGTACATGTCGTATATCGTGACTTGGTCCGATGGTTTATCCCAGTGAACCATGAGTCTCGGGAGACTCGTATAGACATGTAGGTGTTTATTTGATAAGACACTGAACGACTCACTGAAGGTTTCCTAATAGATGGTACACCAACGTCAATAGGAACCTTCTCGAGTTGAGCGAGCATAGTAGTCCTTCGACTTGAGATACCACAGTGGGATATATGAGTTATCCTCCACACTCTAATGGCAGTCACGTCAACGATCTATTCATGATCAGATCTCCGCCTGTTCGTTGGGTGTGGACTGATGCTCATGATATCCAGTGCGTATCAAGATAGGATCCGTCAGTCCTGTGTACAGGATATAGACATCCTCACGTGTTTACGATCTAGTAAATCCATGGCCGTGGTATAACATCGGAAACCAGTTCCGAGTGTTATTTCGTGATCGTAAATTAAAAGTCGACTGTATTATACCGAACGGATTTGACGTTCTCATCTATATCTCAGGTATAATACGGATGTCCTGTGACGGAGGGATTATACGTATGTTATGACCTCGACTTGCATAGTTTAGCGAGATTATCTGTGGTCGTCATAATCCATGAGTGGGTGGATTATGGACACGAAATTGGATTTCGTGACGGATAAACCTAAACTTAGAGAGTCCCACAATATGAAGTGTACTCGTTGAGCACTTGGGCAACACGTTATGGATAATATTGATTATTCATAATATTTTACCG
Source organism: Zanthoxylum bungeanum (assembly GCA_019454045.1). Taxonomy (NCBI): domain Eukaryota; kingdom Viridiplantae; phylum Streptophyta; class Magnoliopsida; order Sapindales; family Rutaceae; genus Zanthoxylum; species Zanthoxylum bungeanum. The sequence goes on along the minus strand of SKCR01001385.1, from coordinate 546,473 downwards.
GATTAAATTAGTTAATTCGAATAGTTTAATCAGTAAACAAAATTACACATGCTGAGATTATTTTTTAATGTGTATTTGTATTTGATACATAATTAGATTAGATACACATTAATTGGAAAATTATTTGATGACACATGTAAATTAAATAATAATTGTTTGACTTTTATTATTTGATTTAAATGTGTAAAAGTTGCACTATTATTTAAAATATATTAATAGTAATATATGGTAAATATTATACCATGTGTCATAATCTTTTGCCAAGTCTTTTATTTTAATTAAAATTATTTTAATTATTGCCTTTTCAAAGGACTATTATTCACGCCACTTTTTTTTTGTTTATTGTTCAAAAGGGAAATTGTTTTTCATTTTATTAAACTTTTTAGTCAACACCACTGCTTTTTTTTTTTTTATTAATAAATGAAAAACAATTTCCCTTTTGAACAATAAACAAAAAAAAAGTGGCGTGAATAATAGTCCTTTGAAAAGGCAATAATTAAAATAATTTTAATTAAAATAAAAGACTTGGCAAAAGATTATGACACATGGTATAATATTTACCATATATTACTATTAATATATTTTAAATAATAGTGCAACTTTTACACATTTAAATCAAATAATAAAAGTCAAACAATTATTATTTAATTTACATGTGTCATCAAATAATTTTCCAATTAATGTGTATCTAATCTAATTATGTATCAAATACAAATACACATTAAAAAATAATCTCAGCATGTGCAATTTTGTTTACTGATTAAACTATTCGAAATAACTAATTTAATCCGGTAAAATATTATGAATAATCAATATTATCCATAACGTGTTGCCCAAGTGCTCAACGAGTACACTTCATATTGTGGGACTCTCTAAGTTTAGGTTTATCCGTCACGAAATCCAATTTCGTGTCCATAATCCACCCACTCATGGATTATGACGACTACAGATAATCTCGCTAAATTATGCAAGTCGAGGTCATAACATACGTATAATCCCTCCGTCACAGGACATCCGTATTATACCTGAGATATAGATGAGAACGTCAAATCCGTTCGGTATAATACAGTCGACTTTTAATTTACGATCACGAAATAACACTCGGAACTGGTTTCCGATGTTATACCACGGCCATGGATTTACTAGATCGTAAACACGTGAGGATGTCTATATCCTGTACACAGGACTGACGGATCCTATCTTGATACGCACTGGATATCATGAGCATCAGTCCACACCCAACGAACAGGCGGAGGTCTGATCATGAATAGATCGTTGACGTGACTGCCATTAGAGTGTGGAGGATAACTCATATATCCCACTGTGGTATCTCAAGTCGAAGGACTACTATGCTCGCTCAACTCGAGAAGGTTCCTATTGACGTTGGTGTACCATCTATTAGGAAACCTTCAGTGAGTCGTTCAGTGTCTTATCAAATAAACACCTACATGTCTATACGAGTCTCCCGAGACTCATGGTTCACTGGGATAAACCATCGGACCAAGTCACGATATACGACATGTACTGGTCTCAGCGGATTTTACTAACCGACCCGTGTTAGTAAATCTTGACCATGAACTTTATTTAAGGATATACAACAAATAGTGCGCTTCCCAATGCAATTACAAACTACGTTGTAACTGCGCACTATATTGTAAATCCTAGGGTCTTTGTCTAATATACATGTATCACTAAATCAGATTCAGTTTCAATCTAATCGAGATTAGATCGAATAAGTGTATAAAAGACAAGGGTGCTACCAGTAAATTTGGTAATATTATGGAAAATTAAATTGTCCGTATTTATGAATCGGACATAAATACGATCCGGATTGGCACTCGGAACACCAACCCCAACAATTTCTCCCACTTGCTCTAGTGCCAATCCATGGTATCCTATACTCATCTAAATGTGTATCGTATACTCATGGTCCTCAAGAGCTCACCAGCACTCAAGAGGTAGGCAATAACAAGTAAGCCTGCTTTAACAAATCGAGTCTGTCAAACAAACCCAACCGTTTTCCTAAGCCAGCATCATTCATATTTTGTAGAATCCAAATTCCACATCAATATGACTCGGATGTTATATCAGTATTGTGCTATAGCTACTGAGTTGTCTATGTATTTATAGATCAAATCCAAATACTTTGCAGACAACCGCAAGCACATATACGACAAAAGGTAACTCCGTGGCCATCGCAAAATACACAAAGAAGCACTCACTTTGTAGTACTGTTTATCAGTCATCAAGTCCCTGGAAACCTGAAATGAGTTGCAATCTCCGGGACCGCATGAGCCTATGCCTATGGGCTTTAATTAAGGGGGAAAAGCCATCCTGTAAAGATAGTCAAACTGTGCTCTGTTTCTGTTTGTTTGTTTATGGGAAGCTTTGATTTTTGATGAATGAATATACTTACTAATTTCTTGCTAGCAAGAGAAAAATAGTTTATTGGCTATGGGGATTCTGAATCTTCTTCAAGAGCTTTCTAAGAGAGTATCTATGTTTTCTTTGTATAAATATTTTCTATATGATCTCCCATTTTCTTTTATTTCAATTAAAACTTAAAATTTTTAAATAATTGGTGTGGAACTAAAAATGGTGTACCCGCCACAAGGGTTTTTTATTTTGAGAGTGTAACATTTTTATTTTACAGAACCAAGACCGTGATTTCAGAGCCACTCACGTGACTTGAAGATCCACAAATATATATATTTTACTCTCCATTCTATTTATTGGGTTCATATTCTATGAAACGGTCCATGAGCTGCGGTCCGCCCATTGTGCTCTTCCTTTAAATGATTACCACTCCAAATTATAAAACAAAGTTGCAGCAAAAGAAGTCATTAAGCACAGCCATTGATTTTTGCTTTGCATAGTAATTAGTAATGGATTCTTTAAGCAAATTCTGAAAAGGCGCGAGATTCTTCAGTCATAAAAGGACGACTCATCAAAACAATCAGCTATACCATTACCATTTTTCAAAATTTTCCTCAAACAAATGGCATTATGTTATGTGCTAGTTGCTAAAGTAGAAGGTAGTTATCATATACTTAACAAGTGGGTTGCTTTTAACAAGACTTCGCAGTGTAACGGCTTGGATCCTCTGTGCCAAAGTCTCACAAGCTTCTACCTACGTTTTGAAAGATAATTGAATTGGTGAATTTGATAGGTCACAATTCAACTGGTTGAACGAACATAACTAATTGATATCAATATTAAGTTAAAAAGACCGGTCGGTTTGATTCATCGGTTTTAACCAATTTTTTTACCCTGTGATTTTGAAAGTTCAACCGGGCTATATTTATGATCGGTTTCCAATTCAACTGATCGATCCAGTTTGATTTTCAACACAATAGCCTACGTAACTACCAAATGTCTCGGCTTTGACTATGTGCTCTTAGTATTTTGTGGTCATTTTTGTAGCATAACTAACTCTCCTAATGTGGTCTCTAAGGGCGTGACCCGGTGGTGTAGGGTTCAAGATCTCACCTTAAGGTCATGAGTTCAAATTCAGAGAGTGTATTTCTTGTAAGAGTATGAGACAACCGAGAGTTTTACCTAATTTGCTTAAACCCGGAATGGATGATTTGACGGCGGGATTTCTAACGATTCCAAGAAAAATATAACTCTACTAATGTGGCATTTCATAAAGGGTTGGTTCAAATAATTTCAGTTTTTTGGAATTCTTTTTCTTTATTTGCATTCTCTTTTTCTTCTTAATATACAAATGAAAAATGCTAAATATACACCCAAATTACACATCCCAAGACAGACTCATGTGTCTTATGGGTGGGTGACTTAGGTATTTGTTAAAATATTGAGGATAAAAAAAATTAAAAAATAAATATGGGTGTATCTTGAGCAATATTTTTAGAGTAATTATGTATCATTACTCATATACAAATAAACTTATGGCGTGTTTACCTACCAGTCTATCACTATTGAGAATGAATAATGAGAATAATTTCCATATTTAAAAAATAAATATGGGTGTATCTTGAGCGATATTTTTAGAGTAATTATGTATCATTACTCATATACAAATAAACTTATGGCGTGTTTACCTACCAGTCTATCACTATTGAGAATGAATAATGAGAATAATTTCCAGACTTATTTATTTTCTAAAATTGAATGAAAATGAGAATGAGGTGGGGTCCATACATTTGTAATTAGTGAGTGAGAGTCCTATTTCCACCACTCATAAGCATGAGATTCTCATTCCCATTATTAATGGGAAATTACAAGATTACATCTAAATTAATTAATTAATAAATTATTGAATGAATAATATTAATTTATAAATAAACAATCAAATGTATTAATAATTCGCAAAAAAATCGGACACAGATTGCGAATTACGAACCTTGCATGGATCCGGATAAGGGTATTTCTAAAATTGATTCTGATACAGAATTTTAATTATTTTATACGAATATAATTGAAAAAAAAAAATTATACCCAGATTCAGATCCACGTGCCTCCGGATTTCCGAGACCCAGTATAAAATTTTATTAATTCTATACAAATGTAATTGAAAAAAGGTATATAAAACAAACCGAATTTTTGGATTCGTACCGGATATATTTGGATTTGAATTTTTGGGACACCGGTCCATAATTTTATTAGTTTTATATAAATATAATTGAAAAATATTATAAAAAAATGAATTTACGATCTGGGTATCCTCAGATCTATATATAGAATTTTATATAAATATAATTGAAAAATTAAAAAAAAAAAGATTTCTAGATCCAGTTCAGACATATTCGGACCTGTATACTCGGATTGGATCCACCTGAGTCCAGAACTCTGGAACCTCGGACCATAATTGTATATAATATAATTGAAAAAGATTAAAAAAATCATGATTTTCGGATCTAGATATTCTCGGTTCCATATCCACGCAAGTTCGGAATTTCGGGACCCGAGTCCAGAATTTTATTAATTTTATAGAAATATAATTTAAAAATATTTAAAAAATCATGATTTCTAGATCTGATCGGGTATACTCGAATCTGGATCCACGCTGGTCTGGAATTTCGGGACCCGACTCCATAATGTTATACAAATATAATTGAAATAGATAAAAAAAAATCTAGATTTCCGGATTAGGATATTTTCGGATCCAAAATTTGGGGACCCGAGTCCATAATTTTATATAAATATAATTGAAAGAAGTTAACAAAAATTTGGATTTCCGGACCTGGAATGAGTATAAGTGCATCTGGGTCCGGATATTTTTTCTCAGATCTAGATATAGACTCAGATTCACAAAACACATTCGGGCACAGATATGAACCTGGGACCAAGCTTGGATTTTGTCATTCCTTCAAGTGACTTGTGGAAATCTTGGACAAGAAGAAACAAATTTATAAAATAATTTACGGATTTATATTTCATAAGTCATTTTTTGAAAACGATTTAACTTTTTCATTGACCGAAAAATATTTTACATTGATCAAATTTTTCGTAAGTCTCTCAAACACCATAAAATAAGGAAAATTTTTCTAAAAATCTTTTTACAGTGAAACAAATTGACCCTTAGTTGAGTAGTGATATGTGTGTCGAGGCATTTGAAAACCATGCTGATGCGTTATTGCATCTTTATTAAAACCTCTGAAGATTGTGTGGGTGTTGATATAATTCCTGTCGAGATCTCTCTCTACTCACCTCTATTCTATATTCATACTTCATATACCTCCCGTGAAAAAATAACAACGTTACTCTGATACCAGGCGTTGGGAACTCTGCAGCAGAACCTCCTTACAAATCTCAAGACCAATGCCTCCTTGAATAACGCACCATACAAACATGGAGTGAATCTCTCTAGACTCAAGACCAGGAACTCCTTGGGTGCTTCTCTGTACTTCTATAATGATTTGTAGCTTGTTTTACGCTGCTATAAAGAAAAAAAACTTGACCTCCACTTGGCGGCCATCATATAGATCTTAATCTGCTGTTATAAAAACTTGTGTTGATCGAATTGAGATTTTGCATCTTTGCTCCAATTAGTAGAGTTATCTTGTGTTTATATTCTTTTATTGTTTGGTGGTCAACTACTAAGCTTGTTACTCTCCATCTTAATTGCAAGATTCTGGTTTGAGATCGATGAGTGATTTTTCAATTTTCTGAAATTATCTTTGATTTTTATCTGGTGAATTAGAATTTAATCCCCTCACTTCAATTTAAACTAGGGTAGATGGCAGTTCTTTTCCATTCCAAGAGTATTGTCCTTATGTTTTGTGCTTTTACCTTCCTGTCCTTATTTTTTGTGTTGTATGATTTCAGTGGAGATCTTAAACAACAGATGAGTTTTTTGTTGTAAGAATCTTTTAAATATCTGCATTTTAGATGACAAATATGCTTTCAATTGCAGATGTGCTGACATATGAAATCTCCCGTTAATGAGACATATCAAGTTCTCAAGAACATTTTCTTGACGATATTAAAATCGTAAGTTTCATTCTAGTTTGATTGCAGGCTAGATATTTGTTCCCAGACGAGTCTAAGGTCAAAGAACTTGCCAATGTGCTGAAGGAGAAGAAAATTGGCATAGTTGCACATTTTTACATGGACCCTGAAGTCCAAGGTGTCTTGACTGCTGCAGATGTATTGGCCCCCACATTTATATATCTGATTCGTTGGTCATGGCTGATACAGCTGTCAAGATGGCTGATGCTGGATGCCAATTCATAACTGTTCTGGGTGTAGATTTTATGTCAGAGAACATTTGTGCAATCCTTGATCAGGCTGGCTTTCGAGATGTAAGTGTGCTCTCTTACAAGCATTAACTTTCAGTTGGTATTGTTGCCACTTGCACTTGAGCAATTCATGGCTCTTGTTTCTTGTTGGTATTCTACACAGGTTAGTGTTTACAGGATGTCAGATGAACGCATTGGTTGTTCGCTGGCGGATGCTGCTACTACTCCTGCTTATATGAGTTATCTCGAGGCAGCTTCTACCCATCCTCCTCATTTGCATGTTATCTACATAAATACTTCACTTGAGACAAAAGCCTATGCCCATGAACTTGTACCTACAATTACCTCTACTTCTTCCAATGTCGTGCAAACTGTTTTATAGGTTGGTTGTATAGTGATCTTTTAATTCTTTTCATTTATTAACTGCACGTTTGACGATTTCAATAATGTTTCCAGTGTATCTGGTATTGAACTCTTCTAGGAACATGCTTTCAGCACTGAGATCCATCCAAAACACAACAGAGACTCAATTAAGTCATTGCTTCCTCGCCTGCATTATTATCAGGTAAAACTTCCCTTTTCAGTCCTTTAGGAACAAAGATATAGAAAGCTTGTTTGAATGGCATAAATTATATCTCATGCATTGCTTCTTTATTGTTTTCTTTGTTGACCTAATGACATTTGCATCAGGAAGGGACATGTTTTGTGCATCACCTTTTTGGGCATGAAGTCGTGGAGAAGATCAATGAAGTGTATTACGATGCATTTTTAACTGCACATCTCGAAGATCCCGGAGAAATGTTTTCTTTGGCAATGGAAGCAAAGAAAAGAGGAATGGGGATAGCGGGTTCCACTCAGAATATATTAGATTTCATAAAACAGAGGGTTCAAGAGGTATTGGATAGAGATGTCGATGACCATCTCCAGTTTGTGTTGGGAACAGAGTCGGGGATGGTGACTTCAATTGTTGCAGCAGTTCACAATTTGTTAGGTTCTGCAAAGTCCTTTTCTGGGAAAGCAAAAATCAATGTAGAAATTGCCTTTCCAGTTTCTTCCGACTCAATGACAAAAACATCAACAAGTTCATTATCAAGCCTAAAATCAATGTAGAAATTGGGAGATATTGCACTACCTGTTATACCTGGAGTAGCTAGTGGGGAGGGGTGTTCTATACATGGTAGATGTGCATCCTGTCCATACATGAAAGTGAACCTTATATTTCATAATTTGTTTACTATTGTCTAATCAATCAAAATCTGTTGCATGTTTCAAATTCCTGCAAGTGCCGTGGTAGTGGAAATTATGAACTTATGTGTGATTGCATCAATTGAGTGTTCGTTCAAGTAGCTATCTTCCTGTTGAAGGAGTGAATTGGAAATTAAATCTCAGCTGTGTGTTGCCTTACGCTATCCAATTCAGACTCGACTTTGGTATAGATTTTAGATCCTTTAGGCTAATGAAGTGATCTGGTGAGGGGCAAATGTCCCTGATTTTCAATGTGCTAATATATTTTCTTGAACACTGGGTTTCTGATGTATTTACTGTGACATGGCAGATGAATTCTCATACCTCACTATTAAAAGCAGGGCCGGTCCTGAGTTTTTGGGTGCCCGGTGCGAAGGTTCAAAATGTGCCCTTTTTTATTACGAAAACGTGTTTAAAAAAATAATATTTAACGAGGGCTGGAACCCAGTCGAAGCTGGGGGGCTAGGCCCTCACGCCCAAATTATATTGCTTAAGAAAATATACAAAGGGGGGGACATAGTACCTAAACCCCGACAACAAAAAATACAATCATTCCTAACAAAGTTCCTTGAAATTTCAACCTTTAAGAAATTGTCTTCTAGCATTTTTTGAAGCAAAATCATCAATTATATCATCATACTCCAAGTCTTCAATCTCATCTTTTTCAATGCATAAGATTGCTAATCCATTTAGCCTATCTTGAGTCATGGTGGTCCGCAAGTAAGATTTTAATAATTTCAATTTTGAAAAACTTCTTTCTGCAGATGCCACGGTCACAGGTACAGTCAATAGTACACGATAAGCAATCATAACATTAGGACACATGTTGGTTTCTTTTACAAAGTTTGCTATTTCCATCGATGTCCAAGGGTTATTAGAGAGAAATGCTTCTTCAGGTAACATCATTTGCAACACCTGTAATTCAGAACATAAGTCTGCTCCATCTATATCCATGGTATTTTCATATTTCAAATGTGCTTCAAGGTTCATACAATTTTCTTTTAACTGTTGATCATCCAATGAAATTAACTTCGGTGCATCAAACAAGAAGCCAAAAATAGATTCAAAAGCCTTTAACTGTTCAAATCTGTTTTTCAGTTGAGAAAGAGCAATATCCACTATAACAAGAAAATAATCTGTTCTAAATGATTCTTCAACAGACTGTTGTTCCCTCTCATTACCATCAACTTCATCATGATGTCTTTTTCTAGGTCTATGACGTTTAGTTTGAAAAACAGGTTCAATTTCCGAATCAAGTGCAATTTCTTTAGCATCACGCATGGCAGAAGCAAAACCAGTTTCTCTGTAGTTTTCAAAAAAGATAACAAGTGCTTCCAGTGCCTTTACAGCAACATCAAGACGCATGTCTTCAGATTGTAATTTTTTGCTCACCATGTTAATCTTCAACAAAATGTCATACCAAATAACCAAACTTAATACAAAATCAAAACTGGAAAGTTCTCCTGATGCTAAACACCCTGCATCCCTACTCAATTGGGGATTCTCAGTAATTTCCACCAACGTAAACAAAGCATTTCTAACCTGGGCTACTTGAGATTTAATTGCTTTAACACTTTCAATGTGACTTTCCCATCGAGTAGTTGATAATGACTTCAAAGTTAACCCATCAATATGTTCAAGCAAAATATTCCAACGCTTTGTAGAGTTGGAAAACACCGTATATATGCATTGGCATGCTCCAAAAAAAGATTTTGCTTTAACACATGAACTTGCCATATCACAAACTACTAAATTAAGACAATGAGAACCACATGGCATGTAAAAGGCTCTGGGATTTATCTCTAGCAATCTTTTCTGAACACCTTGGTGTTTCCCTTTCATGTTAGATCCATTATCATAACCTTGTCCCCTCACATTATCAATATCAAGATCAAGAGACTTTAGGACATCTTGCAACTCATTAAAAAGTCCTTGTCCTGATGTATCTTCCACACTTAAAAATTCCATGAAATACTCCCTTATATGTATTGACCTACTTGACAAGTCAACACATCTCAAAATTAAAGTCATTTGTTCCACATGACTTGCATCAGGAGTACAATCAAGAATGACAGAATAAAATTTGGCTTCTTTTACTTTTTTAATGATTGCGGTTTTGACTTTTGAAGCTAAAGTAGCTATCAACTCATTTTGAATTTTATGGCTCAAATAATGGTGATGAATCTCTTTATTCTCAATGAGTCGAAAATGCTCTTGCATTATTGGATCAAACTCCGCAATCATTTCAAGTAAACCTAAGAAGTTGCCATTAGAGTCTTCATAAGGTCTTTCATTTGTTCCACGAAATGCTATATTACGTATGGCTAAACATTTCACAACAGCAATAATTCTAAGCATCACTTGTTTCCAATGATTAGTCTCTTTCTTGATTCGCATTTGAAATTCTTTGTCAATTGTTTGATTTTTTGTCAATCTACGTTTCAACTCAACCCAAGTTCTCGAATTAGTAAGATGCTCTTTACTCTTTTCATGTTGATCAAGTTTCACACCGAGATGTCTCCAATCACTAATTCCATCTTTTGCTAGCTCGCTTTTTGAGGCAATTGTTTTAAACAATTTACAACAAAAGCAAAAGATTTTATCCAACTCTTTTGAGTACACGAGCCATTTCCTATCATAAATTTCACCCGTTGGTAATTTTCGATCATAGTATTGTGAGGAAAATTTTCTAGAGAGTTTGTCTTTAGGGTAAGTGAGATTAGTTTCTCGAATTGGTCCATTTTCTACAAGTAAGGCTCTCAATTCTGCATTAAGACCATCCCAATTTCTTGGATCATAAATGTTTAAATGAAATGTAGGTTCGGGAGATTCAATATTTTCCTCTACACCAACATGATCATCATCAACATTTAAATCTATATCACCACCATTTTCTTCTAAATCACCACCATCATAACCACCAATTTCATGATCATGAGACTCCCCAACAATATTTTGTGACTCTTCACCAACATCATTTTCTCTCAAATTTTCAACCGACTCATTCTTTGTAGAGAAAAATTTATTAAGAGATCCTCTTAAATTTTCAGCAATTTCATTATCCTTTGCTTTTTTTTTCCTTTTCATATTACCAGAGAGTTGTTTCCTAAAAGACATGACTTCGATAATTTATTTGCAAAAATTACCTACACATGATATAACAAAAATTCTGATCAAAATTACCTACACATGGTATTAAAATTATCAACACTAATTAACTGGAAATCAGACAAATTCACAACATCCAAAAGTTCCTATATCCAAACAAAAGAATAAGTAATCAAAAAATAAAAGATCAAACTAGTAATTTAATGTGAAAATTGACATACAATACTTGACCAGACTCCACAAAATCAGTAAACCCAACACAAATTCTCATCAAATGAACAAAAAATCACTGCCAAATTATCTATAGCCCCAAGAACTAATTTTCATCACTAATATGATAATATCAGTGATATTATTATTATATCACCAATCCAATTAATATCCCAAAGGCACAAGTTTAATCAATAAACAATAGGATGGAAAAAAATGAAGCAAAAAAAATTAATAAAACAACTTCACAAGAGAAACTTACCTGAGATTTTTAACAACGATGGTCTGAATGGTCTGGAAGGCAAAAAGTAAAGTTGGTTTGGGTTTGCCGTTGCAGAAGATGAGAGAGAGACATACAAACTTCAGAAAGTCAAAAATGAAATTTTGGTGCCCTATTTTTTTATGGGCCCTGGACAGCTGCCCTTGTGGCACTGTCCAAGGGCCGGGCCTGATTAAAAGTCTGCCACCAGCTGCCTGATGGGAAAATTATCCTCAAGGCTTATGAAGCCGAGAGATTCAAAATTGCAGTCTCCTCAAGGAAAATCAATTGCTGATGTTGGGCGTGCGTGATCCGATATTACACGAGACACTTCCAGGTTAATATTTTTTGATAAAATGCCCTCCTATGTGTTGATATCTGTTGAAAAAACACGGCAGCACCTCTTTTCTAAAGTCAGCAAAACGTGTGTGTGTGTGCTGGAAAGCTTTGTGAGAGTGTGTATGTGCTCGCGGTTTGATCAGCTATAAAAGAGAGCCAAGAATCAGTAGTTCATCATCCCAATGAGTGTGTGATTTGTACAGAGAGTGAGAGAGGTTTTTGTGAGTTTTCTTGTTTGTAAAACTTGTGTATTATTCTTGTAGTAATAATACGAATTCGGTTTTTCCTCAAACACTCCCAAGAGTGATCGTGATTTCACAACAAGTGGTATCAGAGCTTTTGGTTCTTCATTGGGATCGAAAAACCGAAGAACGGAGCTTGGTTCGGAAAATTCGAGTTCCGGCAAAGTTGTCAAAAATCCAATTTGAGGGTACCATCAGCTAGTTCACGTCGAGACGAGCACGGTGGTATTTTCCGGCGACCGAACCGACGTCCAGAACGGCCGCACGCGCTCCACGCGCCAACCAGAGAGCTTCCCAAGCTCGCCCACTCTCAGCACGCGCCTCACGCGCGCCAGAGGTTGAAGACGATCCGAGTCAGCATCCACGTCAGCGACACGTGTCAGCCACGTCAGCATACAGGTCTCGCACTGCCACGTCATCTTGCCACGTCAGCACGCCACGTCATCTTGCCGCGTCAGCTGCCACGTCAGCCGCCACATCAGCAAAGCGGGTCCCACCTGCCACGTCAGCAGCCTGGTAAATTTCATTCAGCCCCATGAAGTTTTGAAATTTACAGTTTTGCCCCAGAACTTTTAGGAATTTACAAATCAGCCCCCGTGTCGGATTTAGACCAAAGAAGTGTCTATTCCACCATTTTCGACCGTTCCGGACGCAACAGTGACCTCCGATTTGTGAAATTCAGACCCGATTTTAGTGTATTCCCATTTTAAACTTTAAAACTTAAAATGGAGATGAAGGATTCTCATTCTGGTGCAATGATTAAACTGGCTGCCACTAATTACTCCCTCTGGAGACCTAGGATGATAGATTTTTTACATTGTAAAGATCTGTTTGATGTCATCGAATTGAAGGGAGTGAAACCAGAGTCTGCTAAGGAGTATGACTGGAATAAACTCAACAACAGAACTTTGGGTCAGATTAGGCAGTGGATTGGTCATAGTGTCTTCACCACGTAGCACAGGACACAGATGCTTATGAAATATGGAGGAAATTGGAAGACATGTTCCAGGCCAAAACAGCTCGGAATAAGGCCTTAATAATGAGGCGATTGGTGAATTTGAAGCTACGGAGTGGAACTTCCGTTGCAGAACACACCAACGAGTTCCAGAGCCTGGTGAATCAGTTGTCTGCAGTAGACATGCAACTGGCAGACGAAGCTCAAGCCCTCTTGCTACTCAGTTCTCTTCCTGATAGCTGGGAGACTCTGGTGGTTACTCTCAGCAACTCAGCTCCAGGAGGCAAACTTACCATGGCCTGTGGTAAATGATGCATTGTCAAATGAAGAAGCCAGAAGAAAAGACGTGGGCTCAGATCAAACAGAAGCTCTTGTCTCGGAGCAGCGAGGAAGACAACAGGAGAAACATCAAGGTGGGAGAAGAGGCAGAAGCAAAAGCAGGGGCAGGTCCAAGGACGGGAAAAAGACATACAAGTGCTTCTACTGTGGCATTGAAGGCCACTTGAAGAAGAATTGCCGAAAACTGCAACGGGAGCAGGGACAAGGCAATAACCAGCCGAAGAAGAATGATGCGGAGACACTAGTAGTTACTACGGTGGATGTAGCTATATGCTCCGGCCAGGAAGAAGCATGCCTTCACACCGCAACTCAGGATGTCGAGTGGGTGGTAGATACTACAGCATCCTACCACGTCACTCCTCACAAAGATTTCTTCACAACATACAGAGCAGGAGACTTTGGAGCAGTGAAGATGGGGAATACCAGTTCTTCTCAGATAGAAGGAATTGGTGAAATACAGTTGCGGACAAATGCATGGTATACAATAACCCTGAAGGAAGTCAGACATGTTCCAGAACTTCGGCTCAACTTACTTTCGGGGGTAGCCCTTGACAAACAGGGTTATGCTAGCCATTTCAGCAACGGCACCTGGAGGATGATAAAAGGTGTCATGGTCATCGCCCGAGGACACATCTGTGGAACCTTGTACAAGACTCATGTGAAGATTTGTGCAGAAAGCCTCAATGTAGCTGAACGGGAGGCTTCTCAGAATCTGTGGCATCAGAGACTCGGTCACATGAGTGAAAGGGGGTTGTCTACCTTGACAAAGAATGATCTAATCACTGTCTCCAAAAATGCTAATCTGGATCCTTGCAACCACTGTCTATTCGGTAAGCAACACAGAGTCTCTTTTAATTTCTCATCTACAAAGAAATCAGAGTTACTCAGTCTGGTCTCCTGGTCGTACCTGATGTAAAGGCACACTTCTAGGTAGCGGTAACAAATATTTTCTGACTTTTATTGATAATGCTTCTCGGAAAGTATGGGTGTATTTTCTGAAATCAAAGGATCAGGTCCTGGATTATTTCAAACTGTTCCATGCCATGGTCGAGCGTGAAACAGGGAAGAAACTGAAGTGCCTTCGTACAGACAATGGAGGCGAATACACTTCCAGGGAGTTCGATGCCTACTGCGGAAGTCACGGCATTCGACATGAGAGGACTGTTCCACGCACCCCACAACACAATGGTGTCGCTGAAAGGATGAACCGCATTATGGAGAAAGTCAGAAGCATGATCAGTATGGCTAAGTTGCCAAAGCCATTCTGGGGAGAAGCTGTTCGTGCCGCATGCTACCTGATCAACAGATCACCATCTGTACCGTTGAACTTCGAGATTCCGGAGAAAGTGTGGTCTGGTAAGAATCCTTCATATTCTCACCTCAGAATATTCGGATGTTTAGCATTTGCACATGTATCCAAGGAGCTCAGGCAGAAGCTCGATGCAAGGACTACTCCATGCATCTTCATAGGCTATGGAGACGAAGAATTTGGATACAGGTTATGGGACCCGAAGGAAAGGAAGGTCATCAGAAGCAGAGATGTAGTGTTTCTTGAAGACCAGACAATAGAAGACATTGAAAAGCCCAAGATGCCTTCTAGAACCAGTGCCGATAATGTTGATAAAAATCCAGACACAACCCCAGCACCAACACCAGTGGCCACAGATGATGATGGGGTGCAAGACATACCAGAAGCAGAACCAGAGGAGGAATGAGGTGTTGAGCAGGGGGAGCTGCAGCCTGCTCCATCAGAGGCTTCAGGGTCATCCACAGATCCAGATGACAACAGATAGCCAGAACCTCATGTACGAAGATCCGAGAGAGGCCGGATTCCATCAGCCAGATACTCAGGATCAGAATATATTCTGCTTACTGACGAGGGGGAGCCAGAAACCTTCAACGAAGCAGTATCTCATAAAGACAAAGACAAATGGCTGCACGCAATGCAGGATGAGATGGAATCTCTGCAGAAAAACAACACTTATGAGATATTCAAGCTCCCACATGGAATGAAGGCACTGAGGAACAAATGGGTATTCAAGCTCAAGAAAGATGGCAGCAGAAAAGTGGTGAAACACAAAGCTCGGCTAGTGGTCAAAGGATTCCTACAGAAAAATGGGATTGACTTTGATGAGATTTTTTCACCGGTGGTAAAGATGGCTTCAATCCGAGTTATCCTAGGATTGGTAGCCAGACTGAACTTGGAGCTTGAACAGATGGATGTCAAAACAGCATTTCTTCATGGTGATCTGAATGAAGAAATCTACATGGAGCAGCCAGAAGGATTCAAGGTTTCAGGTAAAGAAAACCTTGTTTGCAAGCTGAAAAAGAGCTTGTACGGGCTCAAACAAGCACCGAGGCAGTGGTACAAGAAGTTCGACTCATTTATGGTGGGTCAAGGCTACAAAAGAACTGCAGCAGATCAGTGTGTATACATTCAGAGGTTTCCAGATGGAAATTTCGTTGCTCTTCTACTGTATGTAGATGACATGTTGATTGTTGGACAAGACAAGAAGCAGCGAAGATTAGCCAGCTGAAGAAGGAACTCTCCAAGGCTTTTGACATGAAAGACTTGGGACCAGCTCAACAGATTTTGGGAATGGAGATTGTTCGTGATAGACAGAACAAGAAGCTGGGCTTTCACATGAGAGGTATATTGAACGGGTAATCAGAAGGTTCGATATACAGAAAGCCAAATCAGTCAGCGTTCCGCTAGCGCACCATTTCAAACTGAGCAAGAGTTCGTGCCCCTCATCCAAGAAAGAGATAGAGGAAATGTCAGCAATACCGTATTCTTCACTGTTGGAAGCCTAATGTATGCAATGGTATGTACCAGGCCAGATATTGCACACGCAGTGGTGTTGTGAGCCGTTTTCTCTCTAATCCTGGAAAACAACACTGGGAAGCAGTCAAATGGATTCTCAGGTACCTGAAGGGTACAACGAAGTTTCGTCTGTGTTACGGGGGAGCTGATCCGATCTTGGAAGGCTATACAGATTCAGATATGGCGGGAGATCTTGATGGTAGGAAATCTACATCAGGATTCATTTATAATTTTGCAGGGGGAGCTGTGTCATGGCAGTCAAGATTGCAGAGGTGTATAACATTATCCACAACAGAAGCTGAGTACATTGCCATAGCTGAGGCAGGAAAAGAAATGTTGTGGCTAAAGCGGTTTCTCCAAGAGTTAGGGATCAAACAGACAGAATTCAAGATACATTGCGACAGTCAGAGTGCTCTGGACTTGAGCAAGAACTCAATGTATCATTCCCGGACGAAACATATTGATATTCGCTATCACTGGATACGCGAGGTGATGGATCAACAACTGCTGATGAGACTAGTAAAGATCCATACAGATGAGAATCCAGCCGACATGTTAACAAAGGTGGTTTCCCGAGACAAGCTAGAGTTGTGTGAGAGAGACATTGGGATAGCTTTCAGATGACGATTGTTTTTCAGATACAGAGAACTACGATTGGCTTGATCCCAACTCAGGGTACGTAGGCAGTCATTCAGATGCAGCCAGGGGAGGATCCTTTTGGAGGATCGGATTTGGGTGATTGATAGTCGGCTCAGATTTTGGAGCAAATCTTCACCGAGTGGGAGATTTTTTGAAAAAAACACGGCAGCACCTCTTTTCTAAAGTCAGCAAAATGTGTGTGGGTGTGTGCTGGAAAGCTTTGTGAGATGGGTGTCACGCGGTTAGGTTTAAGCTATAAAAGAGAGCCAAGAATCAGTAGTTCATCATCCCAATGAGTGTGTGATTTGTACAGAGAGTGAGAGGAGGTTTTTTGTGAGTTTTCTTTGTTTGTAAAACTTGTGTATTATTCTTGTAGTAATAATACGAATTCGGTTTTTCCTCAAACACTCCCAAGAGTGATCGTGATTTCACAACAATATCCCGCGACCATTTGGGGTCATGGATTCAACTTTATTTTATTCTTTTTGCAGGATAAAAAAGAATTGTCAGAGAAGGTTGTCAATCAGGTCCTTCATCCACACAGCGGAAATGGCAAATCAACGTCATTACTCATTAGGTTGAGCATATTTCTCGGCGGCTAATCTGCAAGCTGGTTTATATCAGAGCAGTTCTCCCATGAACTTTTTTAATGACAGAATTTTGTTGTAGAATTTTTAGTTTTTTCACAGCTTCTCTCTCATCCGGAACATAATTTTTTTTAATTTTTCACAGTATTGTTGAGTGTTTAGGCTTATAGGAAATGAAATGAAAGTGCATCAATTTGGTTTTACTTTATTTCTATTGAAACTGTATTCTCTGTATGGTCAGTATACTCAAAAATTACTTACAAGTACACAAACAACAAGTATTATATTCAAGAGGGGAGTGAATTGATTAATGATCAAATAATGCGGAATTATAAATATTTTCAATTTAATTTTATCAATTTAGTTTAAAGATCAATTTTCTCAATCACAATATATTATCAAAATGCAAGTTACTAATATGCAAATACAAAATATAAATTGGGATAAATAAAAGGAGTTTAGGGATAGAGAAAATGACATCGAATTTATAGTGGTTCGGCCAATAATGTGCACGTCCATTCCTTCAAGCCGCGCTTGAAATTTTTCACTATGTCAATATGATCGCACACATTACACCGAGAGTTTTCCGTAGCTCACTCACAAACCAATAGTTTTTTATGGTTCATCCTAAACCAAGAGTTTTCCTAAGTTCACCCTAAATCTTTTACAACACCAAAAGTTTTGTCTCTAAGTTCACTCTTTAACCCTTTACAACAAAATTCACACTTTTGAGTATACTCACTCAACAAGTGATTTCACAACCAAGTATTTGAATATAAAAAATTTATGATACAATTTGGACACTCACAAAAGATAATGAAGATTAAGAATGTGAATTTCTAACCAAGTATTTCAAACTCACTAAAAGTGTATGAAGGTGGACTGTGTGGGCTTTGATTATGATAAGAATGTTTGATTAAGAAGATTTAAGCTACTCTTAATGTTTTTGTCTTAGAGAAAATGTATGAAAGTTCAAGAAGTAGGCAAAAATGAAATTGAGATTCAATTTATAGAGAAAATAAAATTATCCCCGTTTTGTGTGATAAACTTGGTATGCCGATTTACAGAGGCCAATATGCTGGTTTTCCATTATAACAGCTATAAAAATATTACCGTTGACATCGGTAAGTGCTACGATGACCATATTATTGACCATTATGAATACCATTATGGATTACCCTAATTCTAGAGGCGACGCAAAACTGCTAAAGACAGAGTAATGATATCATTATGTCTGTATCAGAGATCGATATGTCCGTTAAATCTCAAGATTTTAATGTTAAAATTTTTTGCAACCCTAATGCATTTATATGAATGTGTATGAGTCCTATGAGTTTATACTACTTGAATTATAATTTCACTTATAATGAGAGCTCTAAGTTATAATACTACACTAGATATCTTCGTTCAAAATCAATAATTGAAAATATGGCGCTAACTTACTGACGCGTACTCATGGTCTTCTTCAATATACACGGCGCGTATGTCTTTAGATTTGCTAAAGACTTCTTCTGTCCCTAATTTCACAACCATCAGACTTGCTGATTATGAAAGTTACCCCATAATTTTTATATTATTATGGATATTAATGGAGCCAAGTAAATTGAGTGGTAATTGGTAACTTAATAAGTACCGATAGCTTGGCAGTTTTTTGTTGTGTTTTCTTTTATAATTTTTTGCCCCATATATATATAAATTAAGATTTAATTATTAATAAATTTTTATCTAATAATTATCTATAATAAATTCTGTGTAAAGTCTAGTTGAATGTCAAATCAACGACCGATACAATATAGTGGCGTATGTTATTAATGAGCTGTCATCCTATCGTTGGCTACTCTAAGGACAAGATAACAAATAATGTCCTCACTCGTGGCTAAACGGGACAACACCCACGTGTCCGCTAAGCAATGTCGGTGTTGAAATATGTCGTCAGTTCCTCGGTGTTTCTTACCAATAATAACCGGAACCAACGACCTGGACCTGTTTGCATTTACCTTTGATTAATACTACGCCGGGTGCTTTCCCTTTATTTTCCCGTTATCAAATCGAACAACTGGGGAAATTATTGTGGTCTCGTGTCTCCACAAACGAAGAAGGCGGAAGCTGTTAAGCTAATCATATTCATACGTACGTACATCTCCTTCTCTCTGTTTCATTATTGTTTTTTTTTTCAAAGTTTTTCTGCTCATTGATTCTCTGATATCTTATCTCTGCTCGTTTTCTGTCACATTCTTTCTTTCTCTTCTGAAATTCTACCAATGGACATGATTGTGTTACTTTTGTTAATTTATTTGTTTATTGTTTTTTTGTATCTAGAATGTATTGTTGTTTTCTTGTGTTATATGGATCCAATTTTGCTTTTATTCTTTTCGTTTAATTCAGCTTTGACTAGTTGCTGTAAGCAGTTCATCACAAATTAGGCTTACAATTATAAATTAGTTTCTCTTTTTTATTGCTTTTATTTTTATTTCATCTATAATTAACGTTTTCATTAATCTTAGTTCAACTCTGTTCTCCATTTGGCTCTTTCAGCTAATTTGGGAACTTTAGTGAATAACCACACTTTGTTTGCTGAACAAAAAGGTAATAGTGTTATTCACTTCACTGTTATATAAGATAAAATATTTTATATTTTTGGGCATCGGAGGAAATTGTTTATATGAATGAGGAACATGTGGTTGATGATTTTCTGAGATGTTAATGTAGGGCTGGTTTTTGACAATAATATTTGGTTAGGTCTTAAGATGTATTTATGTTAGGATTTAGTCACTTCTTGTCAAGAATCTTGGATCAAGATTCTGCTTCTTGAAGCAGAAAACAGTTGCAGTAATAAGAAAATAGTGACTTAAGTAGTGATTTTCCTTAGAACAAAATACAGGAGATAAGAGAAGAAGTATCAAGCTTTACAACTCAACAAAGAGCAAAGAAAAGGAAGGAGAATGGAATACTGATCTCCCTATGCAAATCTGTGCACCTCTCAGCTATATACTCAGCTGTGGAACTGATAAAATAGAAATAACAGAAATATGTTTTGGCAGCCTGTACACATCAGCAAGCCAATCTTCACTCAGCTCCCTCGTCAACATGCTTTTGACTCACTCACCCACTAACTCCAGGACTCTATCACTTTGGTCCTCTTGTGTCACACCAATATGCACACTAACATTCTCCACCTTGTCAAATAGATCTTAACATTCTATCTTCCCAGTCACAAAAAAAAAAAAAATCCCTTCATTATTGACATGCACTTAGAAATCAGTTGGAATCACTCATGATTCCGATCAAGTCTACACAAAACTTGAACTTTGTTGTTGGGACACACACCACCACTGCCCCCTTTGAAACCTCATCCCTGATGAAGTGCAACTTAACATCAATATGCTTTGTCCTTTCATGATACACCTGGTTCTTAACCAGCTGTATTGCACTCTGATTATCACATAAAACCTCCGTTGTCTTCTGATCCAACCACAACTAATTGATAATCCCTTTTTGCCATATTGACTCCTTTACAGCTTCAGTTGCTGCTACAAACTCAGATTCTGTTGATGATAAAGCTACTATGTGTTGCAAGGTTGCCTTCCAACTGATCAGGCAATTATCCAACACAAATAAGTAACCTGTGATAGATTTCCTTCCATCTAAGTCCCAGCAAAATCAGAGTCTATATAACCACTCACAGCAGTAATTTTGTTTCTGGTTTTGCCATACATCAGACCATGACCAGAAGTGCCTCTGAGATACCTTAAGATCCACTTTACTGCATCCTAGTGAACTTTGCTTGGATTTGACAGGAACCCGCTGACAACACTCACAGCATGTGCTATGTCTGCCTTAATGCACACCATGACATACATAAGACTTCCCACAGCCTGTGCATAAGGAATCTCATCTATCTTAAACCTGTCTTCAGTAGAGTCAGGGCATTGTTGTTCTGTTAACTTGAACTGTGTTCCCAGAGGAGTTAACACAGGCTTAGAGTAACTTATGTTGAACTTCTCTAACACCCTTTCAACATACTTCTCTTAAGTGAGAAATAGAGTACCAATTACTCTATCCTTTTGATCTTCATGCTCAAGATCCTTTTAGCACAACCAAGATCCTTCATCTCAAATTCTCCACTTAACAACTTCTTAAGTTTCTCTACCTCATTTATGTGCTTGCTTGCAATCATCATATCATCTACATATAAGAGTAAAAACATTGGTTCCCCTGTATATGACCTCCTAAAATAGACACAACTGTCATATTTACTCCTGGTATACTCATTTGTGACCATGAACTCATCAAAACGCTTATACCACTGCCTTGGAGACTACTTTAATCCATAAAGGTATTTCTTCAGTAAACACACTAAGTATTCTTTCCCGTCTGCCTCAAAGCCTTCAGGTTGTATCATGAGTATCTCTTCTTCAAGGTTGCCATATTGAAAAGCAGTTTTAACGTCCATTTGCTCAAGCTCCATGTTCAGCAAAGCTACCATTGCTAAGAGTATCTTGATTGAACTGTGTTTGACCACAATAAAGAAAATTTCAGTGAAGTCTACTCCTCCTCTTTGAGTGAAACCTCTAGCAACTAACCTAGCATTGAACCTTGAGGGCTCAATGCTTGTAATACCTTACTTTTTCTTGAAGATCCATTTACAACTGATAATCTTCTTGTTCTTTGGCTTAGTAACAAGGATCCAAGTCTTATTCTTCTCCAAAGAGCTCATTTCTTCACTCATGGCCTTCAGCCACTCTTTACTATAGCTACTTTTCAATGATTCTGAATAGTTACTGGGTTCTTCTATGCTAATGTCATCTGCACTCATCAACGCATATGATATTAGATCGGCATAAGCATGTTGGCTGAAGCATGAATACCTGCTTGGAAGCTTTATTTGTCTTCTTTCTCTGCCCCTTACCAAATTATAACCATGTAAATCTGATTCTTGTGGCATACTCAGTTCAGATTCATCACTTCCTTGCATCTCTTCTGGCAAAGCATGATCATATATCACCCCATCAGATTCAGTTTTGTCTGAATGAAGCTCCACCTTAAGCTTAGAACTCTCAGAGGGAGGTTCATCTTCTTTGATGTTGGTGTCATGATCATCTCCAATTTTGATCATAGCTTCTTCATTAAACACCACATCCCTGTTGATTATGTACCTTGCCTGTTGTCCACACCAGACCTTATACCCTTTGACACCATCAGGGTAACCTACAAATCTTCCTTTCAAGGCTCTTGCATCCAATTTTCCTTGTTTGACATACACATGTGCTGAACAACCAAATATCCTGAGGTTGTCATACTTTGCAGGCTTCCCTGACCACATTTCCTTTGGTGTCTTGAATGGATAGCTGATAAGGGACTCCTATTGACCAAATAACAGACTGTTATGACAGCTTCTGCCCAAAAATTCCTTGGTAACTTGGAATTTATGAGCATACTCATTGTTTTGTCAATAAGGATGTCATGTTCATTCTCTCAGCTAAATAAGGGTCATATTCAATCTCTCAGCTAAACCATTTTGTTGAGGGGTGAATGTAGGACACAGAAATGGACGACGATGTTCCGGGCTCGCGGCCCGGTTGGGAGTACGGAGTAGCCGCGGGGGACTAAACCGGAGAATAAAATGGAGTCGCCACCCGGTATGAACCGGGAAAATGATTTAAGGTCGCACTCACCCCTCGCAAGAGAAGACCTCAAACCGTTGGGTTCGGAATGGTCCCTTACTTATGCCACTTGTAATGAACGGATTTGTGCAATAATTTAACTAAACCTACACAACATACATGTCCAAGAATAACCTAAATCTAGTTCGCATTCATAAAAATAAATCATATGTCTAAGTCATCATGCTTTAAAAGTAAGTCATCATAACGGCAAGCATACGATAACACACAATAATCTCATAAGCATGTTGAATTATCAAACACGAAAAATAAATAACAACCTAAACGTAACTAAATCATGCATAAAGAAACAATATACTACAACTAAATCATGCTTAGAAATAGATAACATACCAACGACTTAAATAAATAACATCCCAACGACTAATCATGCTCAAACACAATATTGGACGAAACGAAATAGGTGTGTCTCTCAAGTGATACGTGGCATTGTATCCCGAGTGCAAACCGCAATACCGTCCATTCGGATTCGGCTGCGGAATTTACGTCTGGGTTTCCATCCGATATACCACAAGAGAGAACACATATTCCGTTCACCCGGAAATCACATCATGCACCAATTCACAATACTCATGCGAAATAAAGTAATTTTTAACTAAAAAATAAAGGATAATAAATAAAAGGGTGCCCTCAGGTCTTACTTTTTAAGTCGTTTTTCGGGAGTGCGTTTCACGGTGCCGGAAGGGTTATCGTTTCCACTGTTTTCACTGGTCTGCTGTTTCCGCTGTTTCCACCGGTTCACTATTTCCGCTGTTTTGTCTGTTTTCACTTGCGGTTTTCACTCACTGTTTTCTCTTATTCACTCGCTATTTTCGCTGGCTGTTTTCTCTGTTTTTACTGCAGTTTTCAGTCTATTTTCGGGCCGGTTTTGGGACAACTTTTGGGCAGTTTACTGTCTTGATTTTGGCTACTTTGGTCGCTGTTTTGAGGTGTGTTTGAACTGGTTTCGGGGACTGTTTTGGTGCGGTTTCTTGGGTCAGTTTTCGGGGCTGGTTTGTGGTACTTTAAGGGTGCAATTTGAGGCTAATGAGTGGCAGTTTGTACGTGTGCATGAGGGAGCTTTGAAGACTTAGTGGAGAGGCAGATTGCGTGAGGGTTATAGCGTGCATGAAGGGGAGTTAAGGGCAGTTAGCGTGGCTGTGTTCAGTGGGGGAGGGGCAGTTGTTGTGGTGCATTCAGTGGGTGAGATGCATGGCTTATAGGGCTGTATTGTGCGTGGATTGTGTGTGGCTGCTGGAAGGGCTTTGTGCGTGAAGTAGGTAGGGTAGTCTGCTCACTGGTCTCATGTTGATGTTGCTCGGCTTGGTGGCTGCTTGGTGCGTGCGTGCGTGAATGGTCTGCTGCTGAGATAGGTGCTGAGTTTGTGAGTGTGATTCACGTGTAAGGCTGCATGGTTTTGGTCAGTTTGATGAGAGGGTTTGCGTGTTTATGAAAGGGCTGGGCGAGTGTGAGAGGCGTGGTAGTGGGGGCTGTTTGCCGAGAGAGAATGTGATGATGATGTGTGAGGGTTGTTGTGACTGTATGCGTGAATGAGCTCGGTCAGGGGGCTTGCATGAGGAAGATCGTGGAGGTCAGAGGCTAGTGTTAGGGTTTGTTTGTGTCATTTTTTTTGTGAGTTGCGAGAGAAGAATATGAGGGCAGTTTAGGCGTGATGGTTTTAGGTCATTTGTGAAGGTTATTTGTGAGTTAAGATCAGTGAGGGAGCCAGGCTGTTGCGTGAATGCTAGCTAGGTTTTTTTTCTTGATTTTGTGATTGCCGTGAAGATCACCCCCCCCCCCCCCCCAGCGTGTGTGCGTGTGTCTCCTTCCTTATAGGGGCTGCTGAATGAGTGAGATAATAGAGAGTGGCCGAGAGGGGGACGTAGCATGGGTGCGTTATGGGTTGGCATGGAGAGTGGTTACATGAGTGATAGGAATGGGCGGTTTGGATTTTTGTGTTTGTTAAGTGCAGTGCATGGGTTCTTGTATGGAGGGTGGTTGCATGGGTTTGTTTGAGGTGGTTTGTGTTTGTTTGCTAGTGTTTAGTCTTTGTTTGGTAGATGAATGGAGGGTGTATGGGTTGTTCACGTGGGGTGATGGGCATGCATGGGTATTTGTTTGGATTTTGATTGACTTTTGTTGGTTAGTGTTTGGGAGGGAATTGTTTTGGAGAGAGTGGTTTTTGGTTATTTGGGTAGGAATTGTGAGATATGGGTTTGGGTCGAGGATAATTTTAAAATTGAGACCGAACGAGCGAACCCGAAGCTTGAACGAGCGAACCAAATCCAACAAAAAATATCAATTATTGACCCTTCCCTTCCGACGACCGCTTTCCGCAACTAAAAAGATAGTGCCTCCATTCGAGGCTCATCATCGGGACTTACATGCAAAAATGCAGTGCCTACAGTGAACCTTACTGTCTTATGCGTCAGAATGTCATTGCTTTGATAAAAATCTTAAACCATCTGTTACAAAACTCCAAGCGATTATTTGTTCTTAGTACTTTAACTTTTCTCCCAGTTTGATTCTCCACAAGAACCTTCCACACTTTAAATTTTTCAAACACTTCTTCTTTGGATTTGAGTACATACATCCAAACCTTTCTGGGGAAATCATCAATTAAGGACAAAAAATATTTTCTTCCACTGAGAGAGAGCACCTGAGCAGGCCCCCAAAGATCAGAATGCACATAGTCTAATACACCCTTTGACTTGTGCACACCTTTTGAGAATTTACTTTTATGTGCTTTACCAAAAATACAATCTTCACAGAACTCCAGAGCATCCACCTTATCTCCACACAAAAGTCCTTGTTTGCTCAGCTCTTGCATCCCCTTCAGACTCATATGACCTAGCATCAAGTGCCATAGCTTGGTTTTATCCAATTCTGAAGTTGCTGTCATTGCAGCATTTACTGGTATGGCTAAACCAGTTAGTACATACAGCCCATTCCTATTTTCACCCCTCATAACAATCATCCCATCCATCATTACTATTGCTCCTTTATCTGACTTAAAGAAGTGTTGTGAGGCATCCAACATGCCTAAAGAGATTAGATTTCTCTTTAACTCAGACAAATATCTCACATTAGGCAAATTTCTTGTGATCCCATCAAACATCTTAATGTTGACAGACCCAACACCAACTATTTTACATACACCATTGTTTCCCATAAGCACTCTACCACCATCTATGGGTTGATAATGATGAAAGAATGATCTATGAAGACACATATGAAAAGAATAGCCTGAATTGAGAGCCCACCGATCTTCTGTATTGTCATTTGTAACAATCAACAAATCTGCACTCTAATAGCCATCATCAGATGACTCATCTGATGCAACAGCTGCATCACCAGAGCCCTCTTGCCCCTCCTTTTTCTTCCTTTCTGCACAATCTCTAATGTAGTGTCTCTACTTCTTACAGTAGAAACACTTTTTTCTCTTCATTTTTTCTTTGGCATATTCTTGATTCTTTACTGGTTTCTTGGCTTGCTGCTTTGGCTTTTGATTATTTTTCTTTCTTTCAGGCTTTGCCTTTACTGTTAGCCCTTCCCCAGAACCCAGATCTTTGCCATCAGAACTCCTTTTCAACTCTTTTGAATTTAACTTTGACTTAACATCTTCCATGGTCAATGTATCTCTCCCATAGATCATTGTATCAACAAAGTTTTCGTAAGAGTCGGGGAGGGAACTCAGTAACAGAATAGCTTTATCTTCATCATCAATCTTCACCTCAATGTTTTCAAGATCTAATATAATCTTGTTAAAGCTATCTATGTGTTCTTTGATGGACATACCTTCAATCATTGCAAACGTATACAACTTCTTCTTCAGGTACAATCTGTTTTCCAATGATTTCGTCATGTATAACGCCTCGAGTTTCCTCCAAATACCCCCAGCAGTCTTTTCTCCAGATACTTCCCTCAGCACCTCATCACCAAGACTCAAGATCAAAGCACTATGTGCTTTCTTGAGGATCTCCTATTTTTGTGCTTCGGTGAGGGAACTCATAGGTGCCTTCGAATCATCCCTTTCTTCCTCAAGAGCATACTCCAACCCTTGATGAACCATTAGGGCTCGCATCTTCAACTTTCAAAGAGTGAAGTCACCCTCACTAGTGAACTTTTCAATAACAACCTTTGACATGGACATAGCCCAAACCTTCCAACAAGGCTCTGATATCAATTTGTTAGGATTTAGTCACTTCTTGTCAAGAATCTTGGATCAAGATTCTGCTTCTTGAAGCAGAAAACAAATGCAGTAATAAGAAAACAGTGACTTAAGGAGACTACTGATGCTGACGGATTTGGGGAAAAAGAAGACACTCTCTGTATTGATTTTCCTTAGAACAAAATACAAGAGATAAGAGAAAAAGTATCAAGCTTTACAACTCAACAAAGAGCAAAGAAAAGGAAGGAGAATGGAATATTGATCTCCCTATGCAAATCTGTGCACCTCTCAGCTATATACTCAGCTGTGGAACTGATAAAACAGAAATAACAGAAATCTGTTTTGGCAGCCTGTACACATCAGCAAGCCAATCTTCACTCAGCTCCCTCATCATGATGCTTTTGACACCCTCGCCCACTAACTCCAGGACTCTATCACTTTGTTCCTCTTATGTCTCACCAATCTGCACACTAACAATTTAGGAGAAAGGGTGAAAACGAGAACCAAGAAGAAGCTGGCAGAAAAAAAAGGGACTTCATTTTAAGTACGGGATTGAAGTGGTTTGGTTATAGGGAGGTATTGTCGGCTATGAATATGGTAGCTTGCATGATCTAATTGGAAAAATTCCCAATGAGCTGCTTTGAGTAGCCATTGGACTAACTAAAACCACGATCAGTACATATAGTTGACGCATGTCTTGTGGTTTTCCCTTGTTTATGTTACTTTGCCGACTGTTTTAGGGCACTTTTGTAGGAATGAATTTTTGGTTTTCTTAATGAAGTAGCCAATGGCAGGAATTTTTGTTAACATTTTTCTGTTTGACTGGATAGGGTGCTACTAGTTATATCATGGGTTCTGCAAATGGATTAGCACATATGCAAGGGAAGCGGCCTCTTTTTTCTTTTGGGATCATTTCTGATGTCCAGTATGCCGATATTTCTGATGGTCGTTCATTCATTGGTGTTCCCAGGTATTATCGTCATAGCCTTCTCATATTGCAAAGGGCAGTTCAAAAATGGAACAATCACGAGAAACTTAAATTTGTGATGAATTTTGGGGATATTGTTGATGGATTTTGTCCCAAGGACCAATCTCTAGATGCTGTCAAGAAAGTTGTTAATGAGTTTGAGAAGTTTAATGGTCCAGCCTATCACATGATTGGTAATCACTGCCTTTACAATCTTCCCCGGGACAAGTTACTTCCATTACTGAATATTCCAAGTATTGATGGACGTGCCTACTATGATTTTTCACCAACTCCAGAATATAGATTTGTGGTCCTTGATGGCTATGATATCAGTGCAATTGGTTGGCCGCGAGATCATCCAAATACATTGGAGGCATTGAAAATTCTTGAGAAAAACCCAAATAAAGAGAAGAATAGTCCAGCAGGACTTGTGGGGCTGGAGAGAAGATTCCTTATGTTTAATGGAGCTGTCGGGAAAGAACAGATAGAATGGCTAGATGGTGTCCTTCAGGATGCAACAAAGTTATATCAGAAAGTAGTAGTTTGTTGCCATGTGCCTTTGGATTCTGGTTCAACATCCCCAGAAGCACTTTTGTGGAATTACAATGAAGTAATGGATGTAATACACCGTTACAATTGTGTGAAAGTTTGCATTTCTGGCCATGAACACAATGGAGGGCATTCAATTGATACTCACGGGATACACCACAGAGTCCTGGAAGCTGCCCTGGAGTGCCCTCCTGGCACAGATGCATTTGGTTATATTGATGTTTATGACGATAGGTTATCACTTGTTGGTACTGGTCGAATGCAGAGCACAGATATGTGTTTTAATCCCTAAATGGACATTACTCAATATCAATAGCAAGAATCCTATAACTCATTCTTCAATAAAAGATTTAGTTTGTACATTAATTTGTGAGCAGAACTACCGGAACAAAAATGCTCTAGGCTTGGACGAGCTCGATAAGGGAGTGGTTTCTCTCCAAGTATTTGCCGAGTCGTCAGTTTTCTGCGTCTTTCTTCCTGCCAAGAGATGTAAAGATGTAAATGATGAACATTAAAAAATACATATTTTTTTTAAAACAAATTAATTATTTTACATTAATTCTCTTAATTTAGCACATTTGTGAAATAACAATAAAATTTATATTTTGTATATTTTTATTGTGTTTTTTTTTTAATCGTGGGCAAAATACTACTTCGAAAGCTTAACATGAAAAATGGATATAGAATCTGAAACCCAGGAAACAAAAAAGAGTGTGACAGTTAAATTCAAATCATACTTGGAAAATATTCATCATGTTTAGATTGATAATAAAATAAGCTTATGATGTACTTAGCTACACATATATTGTATTATTATTATTATTATAATATATATAATTTATTTAGGAGGTCCCACCGAGATTCTTTATATATAATATTTTGGATGTCTCATCAATATTATATATATATATATATATATATATATATATAAAGCACAATGGTGTGAGAGGAAAGAGAAGGCAACCAATGGTTAGGATTAAGAGATATAATGTATCCAAATGCTATCTTTATGTGGCTTAATTGGCGGCTCAGATCATTTCATTATAATCTAATGGCTGATAAAGAATCATTTCATTATAGAATCTCTATAAAAATGGAAAATGAAAACTACCAAATAAATTAAAGAATAAAATCATTTAATCAAAAAAATAAAATCATTTTATTATAAACAAATTAAATAACATAATCTCAATTTCTCTGTAAATTCTGTAATACCGTATCGTAGGTACGGACAAACACTAGTATATATATATAATGCAATGCATTATTGTATTGTTGGACAACAATGTAATAATGCATTGTCAAACTACAAATGTAATTGCATCAATTGTATTTGCAATTTGGTGTCGATGCCTTCTATAAAATGAGGTGCTCGACACCTCAGTAGAGAGTGGAGAAAATGGAGAGCTCTCTTCCGGTTTGGATATATTATTTCATTTTTCTATTTTGAGAAATTTGGAATAAATATCCTATGTGTTTTATTTTAATTTTTATAATTTCTTTCGCATATGATCTTCCCTGTGAACACATGATTAGTTTCTCCTCCTATAAAATCAAAGAAAAACCAAGTGGAAGGTGACGTATATCATTTAGAAATATTTGGACTCTGAATTCGAGTTCATACCATAGTCAGCCGCAATTGGCAGTGACGTGGTCGACCAATCGTTTTTTTACACACCACATATGCTTGTAGGATCGTGCCTTTTGTTTTTGGTTTTTTTGCAAGAGTCAGTTGCGACACCAAACATTGAATTCAAACCCTGATCAGTGTCACTGCTGTCAGCTGACGTAATTATTTCAGGCGAATGCGTCAGTTACAGGCTTACAGCTCATCTTGATGAGATTGTTTTTAAATTAATCTTGCATTGACTCTGATTAAAGATTGCTTATTTAACACGTTTCTATTCAAATATCAATGACAAAGTAACAGAGTTGACCAAACATTTATAAGCGGCAAATATTTTCTTGCACTTTCTTATGAAGCAAACACAGATAATAAAGTAATAATTACAACACCGAGTTTTTCACTTCCTTACAAGTTCATCATATTAGTAAACGCTACAATTGCATCTCAACCGTCCAATTCAGAAGCTTAGATTCACATGTACGGTCGAGATGCAAACCACAGGAGCAAATATATGACATAAGATAAAACAATACTAAAACTGGCAAGCTGCTACTACTGCTATAGAATTATTGTGGGGCCCATATCTATCTTCACAGCTTCACTTTTGTTGGGACGTCTTTGCCTTTCTCTTCTCAAGGAAGAAGAAGAAAAACAAGGACAAAACCGAGAAAGCACTGAAGCAAACCGATGCAATATCGAGCGACACGTGGCGCCCTGTGATTGCCTGGACATCGAAGAGGTTAGTTGTCTTCTGATCATTGGTGGTCTGACCGTAAGCCACCTCGTGACCATCAGCGTTAAAAGCATAGGCGCGTGCGAAGTACGTGGCCGTTGGAACGTCGCGCTCGATGATCCACTCCAAGGTTTCCAGGCTTTTGTTGTATGGCTTTTCAACAATCTTGATCGAACAAGTCTTGTCCTTGTTGAGATGGTCCACGGTTTTCCTCCACGCGCGATCTTTTTGGCTGACTGGCGCGTAGCATAACTTAACCCTGATGGTCTTGTAGGCCGAGTCAGTCCCCGCTGGGAGGCTCTGGTTCAGCCTCCACGTTACCGTCACTTTGTCCTCACCAGCTTTCAGTACTGCAAAATTTACAAATGATTAAGAGCTAGTAAATTAAAAATTGAAAATTTATTATTTTTAAGCTAAAAAATTAAAATTTTCAGAAACCCAATTGAAGAGATTGCGGTATCTATCATCTCTAAAATATATGATACAAAATGAATTAATTAATTACCTTGGCCTTGTTTAGTTGTAGTAGTGACTTGGAGAGTTTTTTGCAGAGAAGAAAAGAGTGTGGCTCCAGAACATTCATGCATGAAAAGATAGATAAGAATTGAAGCCAAGAGAAGGCCACGTGAAGCCATTAACGCTTTGCTTTTGATGCACTTG
The DNA here is from genome assembly GCA_019454045.1 of Zanthoxylum bungeanum. Taxonomy (NCBI): domain Eukaryota; kingdom Viridiplantae; phylum Streptophyta; class Magnoliopsida; order Sapindales; family Rutaceae; genus Zanthoxylum; species Zanthoxylum bungeanum. The sequence continues at coordinate 514,652 of SKCR01001385.1, read as the reverse complement.
TAACTCAATTAGAAAGTAGAGAAGCTATTGATGATCCCAGAAGCACTTCTTGTTGATGACAAATGACCCTTTCTTTGGGTTTCCTTTTTATAGAATTGGCAAGTAATACAAAATGTCAACTTGGTAGGCTTAGCCGAACAAGTCAATGGCTCCAACACTATGCTGGCACCTTTATGAATATCCAGAGATGATTAATTTAATTAATTAATTAATCAGCAAAAACAAATAATTGAAAGAACGTCCCTTCAGCGAGTTAAAGAGTTGAAATGGGAAAAATTTATAGCAAGATAGGGTTATGATATTTATGTTGGTATGTGTGTGGTGTCTAGTTTAACGTCATTGACTTTGTACTAATCAAAATTCATTAGAATAGGATCGGGGAAATATATTTGGAGTCTGTTTTGATACGATTTGACGATTTTTATTTAACAACTCTAGAGAGAAATTTTTTTTTTCAATTTCTTTTGACATGACAGTAGTCATTAGAATGTGTTTGTCCCGTAATGTCAAAGAAAGAGCAAAAGTACAAGAAGACGGAATTGAGAAAAGATTTGAGAGCCATACAATTAGGGGAAAAGGCCAAGAGGCCACGGTAGTACAAAATGAAATGAAATTATAATTAATATCTCCCACACAGCTGGAAATTTGTTCGATAATGTAACACCCCACTTGAATTACCAACACATTTTCAACGAATTTTAATTAACCACCTCCCACAAGTTGCACCTCACATGAATCACCTTATACTATCTGATACGACATTTTATTAGTCTATTAGATTATGATATCGATCACTTATTTGAAGTAAGTTTCATTGTAATATCCTTAATTTTATGTTATAGTATACTCAAATTTATCATATAGCATTGTACAAGATTTGAAACATATTTTTATTTAAAATCCTGATACTTCATTTAAAAAATCTTGAATCTCAAAGTATCGAGTTCGGGATCCGAAAATTATTTTTCGTTGATATTCAAAAATTATTTTGAAATTTGAGATAATTTTTCATTATGAATACATAATAATATCGAGACTGAAATTAAAAAATCTGAAATTAAAAAATCATGATTTCCTCTGACGAATTGTCATCTCTACTAATACATCAAAAATCTTAATTTGTGCAACTCAAAAATCCACCATTAAAGCATCGTGCATATAAATAGACACCAAAAAAAAAAAAAAAATCCAACTTATATATCCCCAATTAAAAGCTGAATCCATAAATCAAATATAAAATAAATGTACTCCAACACACGAGGAGTGTACGTCTACCATTCAATCAAGTGATTTGTAACCAGAATTCCTAGTTTCTCGCATTGGCAAATTGGGATTTTATGGTCTGTTTAAGTTCGAGTCGGGTGATTTGAAGATAGAGTTTTTAATATTTTCAAAAAAATTGGATTTTATGTATGAGTAATGACCAACCGCATATTATTTTTTTTTTTTTGGAAAAACCCACCTTAAGGCCCATGTACTCTCAATATTTTTTACATTACATCTCTGTACTAAATTTTCTACACATTGCACCCATGTACTCTCAATTTTTTTTACATTGCACTCCTGTACTAAATTTTCTACACATTGCACCTCTGCACTCTCAAAAAATTGACATTCCACCCTTATTTTAACGGCAAGTTAACAGAGTTGAGAAATATTCTGACATCACCCACCCTTATTTCGATTTGGACCGAGCAAATTTTTTTACTTTGAAGTTATGCTAGGGCGCATAACTATATGTTAGGGCGCATAAATATTATGCTCTTTCTGATACATTCAAAAATCCAACTAATTTATTGCAAAAATTAGATCAAAACTACGATCTTGGAGTGTTATTAATGAACAAAAAAAAAAACAAACAAAGATTTTTCACGGTTATCAGACATCATTCCTAAAGAACGACAACGAGTATTACATGTCATGCGTGCACATTTATAGCAAACACCCATTTTTTTAGCTCTTCTCTTTTTAGTATAGGTGTTTCTTACTAAACCAGACAGATATGACACAAATAAGGGTGGGTGATGTCAGAATATTTCTCAACTCTGTTAACTTGCCGTTAAAATAAGGGTGAAATGTCATTTTTTTGAGAGTGCATGGGTGCAATGTGTAGAAAATTTAGTACAGGGGTGCAATATAAAAATATTGAGAGTACATTGGTGCAATGTGTAGAAAATTTAGTACATGGGTGCAATGTAAAAAACATTGAGAGTACATGAGCCTTAAGGTGGGTTTTTCCTTTTTTTTTCTCTTCTAATTGAGTACTCTCTCAATCGCTCATGCCTCATTAGTATCCCACCTATTGCTCTATAAATGGGGTTTGTTGTTGGGCGTGTCATAAGAGTGAATCTTCAATGTTAATAACTAATTTTTAATCAAACAGATGTCAGAAATTTTGGGTTTCTAAAGCCTAAATGAGATAGACAATTAGATTTTATGAGGATATTAATAAAAAATAAGAAATTAAAAACCAGTGAAAAAGAAATCGTTATTGGAATTAGAAATCTAATTACGGATGAAGGAATTGCAAACTACTGAATTTATGTTAACCAGAATTAAAAACAGGTCATAATTATAGAGGAAAGCTTGAAAAAAAAAAAACCACAGTGATAAAATAATTACATAAGGCATGTTAATTTTTTGATTGATGTTCAGGCTTCCATCTTGCGTTCTCCTCCTTGGCTTTTATAAGTTTTTAAAGCAATGTCCTCAACTCCTATGTTTCACAAGAAACGTGTATTCATAGAGGAGCAGTTTTGGCAGGAATCGCGTATTTATGGAGGAACCGTTTTAGCAGGAAGTGGTTTTTTGGAGAGGGAATAACTCTTAGAGAGGAAGTTAGAGAAAAAGTAGTTCCTGGAAAGGAAATTGGAGAAAAAATAGTTCATGTAGAGGAAGTTTATTTTTTGGAGAGGAAATGCGTACATGAAGAGGAAGTTATAGAAGAAATAACTCATGAACATATTTCTTGCTCTATACTTAATTAATTTTCTTCTTAATTAAAGAAGAAATAGATCTTTTATTTTAAACGGGCTTAGTTTAATTTATATTCTGGTGCAAACAATGCCCTCATATACTTTTGGCCTAATGAGTCAAATTACATGTATTTAAACTTATCTTCTCCACTTATTCCCCTCACTATTCTTCTTCATCTATTTGTTCAAAAGGTCAATAAAATCATCCAATTCCAAAATCCATAAATTCAAAACAAGTCATAATTTACAAAAGAGGAAAAATCAAAATTCCTCATCAAATCCTCTCTCAAAAGTCAAATCACCATAAATCAAAACCTCTCATCCACACACGGCTTCCAAGGGACTCGATGGTACTTGGGGTTTCAGGTTTGCTCATTTTTCTCCAAGTAATTCTTTTACTTATATGATTGTGGATTTGAGAATTTTTGGATTGTGTTTTTTAGAATTTTTGGTTTAAGGCTTGGAGGAATTAAAGTTGTGAGTGTTTGGTGGATGAGAAGGATCTCATGAGTGGCATTGCGGCCATTAGCCTACTATTCATGTCATTTGCTCTTTGAAAAATTATTGGAGGAATTAGTAGAGTTGAAATGTTGTATGATTTTTAGTTAATAACGAAGTGGTCGTTTGACATTTCTTTCTTATACAAGATGTTATATATAAACTGTCACGTGATTTCATGCATTTATTGGAGGAAATCATGGAAAATTTGGAAGAATTCATGTATTTTTCTTTTTCCTCTCCATAAAATTTATTTAAAAAAAAGTCAAGAAGTATGTATCCTTTGTGACAGATTTTCTCTATCAACTGCGTTGGGATATGGCTTGTGCACTAGTGGAGGATTTTCTCTGTTGAACAGTGGAGGATTGTCCCTCGAGCCCATTCATACATATGCTACTTCTTCATAATTTATAAGATGGTTGTTCGGATTTGTGGCTATGAATAACTGATGAGGAGCTATAAGCCTGCCATTACCAAAAGTTTGTATGAAGTCCTTTAAGGGTCTCTTTGGTTCAACAAATGGGAGGGGAGGGAAGAGAATAACTTTTAATTGAGGGAAGAGAATAACTTTTAATTAAATATATGTTTGGTTCAAATGAGGAGAGTGGAGGGGAGGGGAGAGTTTTTAATTAGATATATGTTTGATTCAAGAAGGGAGGGGAGAGATTTTAAAACTAATTTACTATTTTATCCTTGTAATCTTTTATAAATAAAATTAAAACAATATAGGCTTATATTATCTTTGAATTAAACAAATAATAAAATTAAAATTAAAAGCTCTACATAATACGTGTTATTAAAAATAAAATTAAAACAAGCATCAAACCAATATCTAGGTTTGAATGGTGAAGCAAATACAAGAGAGATTTGTAATTAGGATAATTTTGGATTTTAATGTATAAGTAGAGATAATTTAGTTAATGTATTTAAAATTTTAATTGTTCACTTTCTCTCCCCTCCAAAACCCCCCCCCCACTTTTAGAGGGGGGCTAAAATTGGCTTATGAGAGATTTTGCTCCCCTCCCCTCTCATCCCCTCCCCTTAAAAAAATTGAACCAAACAAACATAATTTAAAATAACCTCTCCCCTCCCCTCCAAAACCCCCCAATCAAACACATTGTAAATGTTGGATGACATCATCAAAAAAATTATTTTTTTCATGCTAGTATTTTTTAAAAATATATAAACAAATCATAGGTTAGCCTGTTTCTTTATTTACACTTAAAGTGGTCAATTGGCCTAACTTTACAAAAGTTAATTAGTGAATAAATATCCATGCATTTCATTTTCAACCAATAGTAATTAATGGCAAGACATATCAAATGCTAACAATTCAACGGAATAACATAATATGTCATAAAAATCAATAAGTCTTATTTGATACCAATTGATACTAAATGAGATTTATGATATGATTAAATATAGATTGATACCAATTGACCAATTGAAATTCAAATTGCCTAATCACTAGTATGCTTCATAATTAAGTCCATTTTCATACCAATTGAAATAAGCATACTTATATAAGTTGGAAGAAACGGTATCAATATTTTCGTAAACACGAACTTTACCTTTTACCGTTGTCACAAAGTGACAGATCCACCAATCAACAAATTCATTCATTTTTTCCTACGTTCACTCCTTCAAGTCACGCTTGAAGATTTTCACTAAGTTGAATCCACAATTTACACCGAGTTTTCTGTGACTCACTCGCAACCAAGAGTTGTGTCTCATAGGTTCACTCTAAACCTTTACACAAGAGTTTTATCCTTAGATTTACTATTAAACCTTTACAATAAATTTTCACTAAGGCTCACTCACAAACTTTTACACAAATTGACATTTTGAGTATACTCACTCAACAAGGGACTTCCCAACCACAAGTGTTTAAAATATGAGGTTTAAAGTACAATTTGGGCATTCACAAATGATAAGAAGATTTAAGAGTGAGTTGTTAACCCAAGAAATCTAAGTTCAATATAAATGATATGAAAATGTAGTGTGTGAGCTTGAATATGAAAGTATATGATGATGAAGGTTTTGCAAAACTCTCTATTTGTGCTCATTAGAAAATGTATGAAGGTTGTGTATGTTGGGGCAGTTGTGGAACCCCTATGGTCGGATCGGTGCCCCGGGCAACGGAAATGGGTCTAACCCATGGATATCAAATATGGGTGTAATTTTAAATCATTTGATGAAATACTATATTCCATTACAAGTGTATAGGAAAAAAACCGGGACTGAAACAGAGTCCGGAAGCTCCCAAACGAAGGAAAACAAATTCAGCGCGCGCGAAGGGCGCCATACGCGCTACAGTGCGCGCGACACTGTAGCGAGCATCCCCTTCTCTTCTTCTTCTTTTTTTTTTTTTTTTTTTTTTTTTTTATATTTCACTTGTTAAGCTTCAGCTCTCTGGATTCGAGAGAGCTGATGCAATTAGGGTCTTTGACCCTAATTGCTTCCGGTCTTCCCTAAACACTTCAAAACACCCAAAAATAATTTTTAATTTCAAAACCAATATAAACACATGTTATAAAATAAAAATCTAGTTTTTCAAAATATCAAATATTTTTTCAAAAACATAAATTTATTCTAATACGCATTAGCGTAAATTTTGAATCCAATACACAAACCATTTTTAGAATCCCAATTAGAAATGTCTCATGAACAATTCTAGTCCACCTAAAGGTGGTCAAGTGAATCTAGAATGGTAGTCATAACTCTAAGCTTTAATATAGAGTTCCAAACTCTAATTAATTGTTTCATGTCCAACATGAACATCTTTGACCTAATTACAAGCATGTTGTGTTTATACTTCTAAAGTATCCTAACATAATTGATTAGCCTTATTCAACATTAAGTTATGTGATCATGCATCTAATACACAAATAAACATAGTTTTGGAGAAGATCAAACATTACCTAGTAAGCTTGATGCAAGATCCAATCTACTTCTCCTTGTTGAAATTGTTGAAGAACCTCCAAGGTGTGCAAGCTTGACTTCAAGATCCAATCTTGTTTCCAATGCTTCCAAGCTTCACTTCAAGATCCAATCTTGATTTCTCCTAGATTAAATGTTGTAGAGACCTCACAAGCTTCTCTAAACACTTCTCTAACTTAGGCTAATCTCTCAAGAATTTGCTTATGCTTGTATTTGAACTTGTAATTAAAATATTCCTAAAGCTTGCTATTTATAGCAAAACTTATGCAATTTTAATTAATAAAAGTTGTAATCAACTTTTAAGTGGGCTTGATCTAATTTGTCCAAATGTATAATTAGGTGTGACTAATCTCCATTGTCTCCCACTTTATTTAATACAATTAAATCAAGCCAAAGATTAGGAAATGGATTAGTTAAATGTTTGCATCTTGATTTAATCCAATTAAATCAAGCCAAAACCACATATTATTGCATACTTACAATTACCATAATATCCTCAAATGGTAGAGATAATTATGATTTTACAATTAAGACATTGTGTAATTATTGAATTAATCCAATTAGGTCAAAGTAAATAATCAATGTTATCCAATAACACTTGATTATCTTAGTTGATAATTATAATATCGAATATTATATTTTATCAAAAAAATCGGCTACCCAAGTGCTCAACGAGTACACTTCATATTGGGACTCTCTAAGTTCAGATATGTTCGTCATATAAGCCTAGCTAATATGTACGTAATTCGGCCACCTCCGAATTCGTGAAGACCACGAACGACATTTCTGAACTATACAAGTCGAGGTCATCACATATGTTTAACAATCCCTCCGTCGTAGGCTATCCAAGTTGTGCTTAGGAAACATAGAATATATCGTCAAGTTTCCAAGACGCACATCTCATGTCGACATGTCCACGATTCTTCATAACTGATGCGATCCACCCTAGGTGATCGACTTTGGCCAAAGATTTAAGAATCGTGACTTTACTAACTTGGATACCTAAACCCCTTATGGTACACATATGGGCCGACAAATCCTATATTGCTTCGCACTTGATTACTGAGTGCATCGGTCCACACCCAACGAACATCTAGAGGCCAAACCATGAAAGGTTTCTGACATACATGGCATCTAAGTCTGGAGGATCTCACACAAAATCAATATTATCCTATAGTCAAAGGATTACATATGCTACTCGACTCAAGGAGATTCCTATTGACGATGGTGTGTACTTCCAACTATTAGGAATCACCAATGAGTCATTCAATATTCACTCCAACGAATACCCACATGTCTATACGAGTTTCCAAAACTCATGGTACATAGCGTAAACCATTGGAACTCCAATTCCAATATACGACATGTGCTAGTCTTCTAGGTTATAGGAATTCGACCGTATTCCAAAACCAACGATTAGGAATATTTACTTTAAGAATAGTTTAACCTAGTGTCAAAACTATTCTAAGGTCGATGTCATTCTAGCATAACGATACATCAATTTAATACGCGTAATGACAATAACCATTAATAGGGTATGAAATGAAAAATAAGTTATTTTATTAATAAATAATAAATGTACAATTCGGATTGGCATTCCAAGCACCAACTCCATCAGTGTAACCATGTAAAAATGAATTTGAGGCTCAATTATAGAGAAAGTGAAAGATTGTCATTGCTCTTTGTCAGAGACCGATATGCCGGTCTGCCAAAGTATAACGACTATATTACCGTTGAAGATTAAAGTACAATATCATATTACTAACCAGTATGGAGACCGATATGAATCATGCCGGTTTCCGAGAGCATGTAAAATAAGAAGGTAGACCGATATGAATGCGGGTATGCTTTAATCCGGTTCCAGTAACTGTGCAAACTCCACACTGACCGGTATGGGTGATCAGTATGGAGTATTATGGTTCCAGAGGTGATGCAAAATTGCTCAAAACAGAGTAAGGGCACCATTATGTCGTTGTGGAGGACCGATATGTTGGTCATAGTGTCAAAATGCAGGATTTAAAAATTGAAAATATTTTGCACATGACCCTATAATGCATCTGAATGAAGGTGAATGTGTCCAATGAACTTAAAGACTTAAATTATCAACTCACTTACAAAGAGGGTCATAAGCTTAGATCATAAAAGATTTTCTTCAATAGGCGCTGGTCTTCAAATTCATTTATCTTCATCACCAACGTGTTTCGACATCTTTTGTAATGTTCGCTAATGCGCGTCGAAGACTTCCTCGTTGCGTCATCAAAATTCATCTTGAGTGTTACGACACTAACACAAACTATCTGACCCAAGATTAAGCGAAATATGTAAAATTCTCGATTGTCTCATGCTCCTACAAGAAATGCACCACTGGACTCGAACTCAGGATTGACAACCAAATATTAAGCATTTTGCTATCAAGCCATACCTCTTAGGGTCAAATTATTCATAATTGCATAAACTGAAATTTTAGTACCATTTGTAGGATAAATTTCTTGCACTATATATACATCATAAGATTGAACATTCTATTTGTTGCCTATTGATTATAGTCAGCCAAGAAGCTGGAGCAAAATTGGATCATATGGTTCCACAGAGGAAGTCTAATTCTACCTCTCACCAAAAAACTGTTACACAAATTTGAAATAGAGATTCTAAGGAATAAGGATGCAGAAAAAGCAAAAACTAATAAAATGGCAACAAAACCAAGCAATGCATCACTTATTTATTACTGATGCGACTATTTTTTGAATTGCAGTTGGTGTTAAACACTGGTCATATAAATTTCTTTCATAATCTTCAATTTAATTATTCCTTCTGATTTAACCGAAGGCACTGCAGCACCACCGGCGCGAGCATCCCCAAATCCTAATCGTGGAAAGAATAAGTTCTTCCTTCCAAAGTGGTTTGGTTTTGGATCAAAATGAAGAACCTTAGTGTAAATTTGTCCATTTCATGAATCATGAATCATCAATGAAATTATGAATCGGGTATCTGAAAAGTTATTGAGTCAAAATACTTATTCAGATAAGTTTTGGTTCTATAGATTGTTATGAAGAGGATTTAATAGGAGTAAGAAGTATTTTGGAAAATTTTCTAAATATGGTTATAAGAGTATATATAGGAAATGAAATGATGTAATCCTTAAGTGAAAAAAATTAAACACATGGGTTTAGAGTTAATGATATGTTATTTAAGAGGAAAGAACATAATCCTTAGGGTGAAAGGGTTCCATGAAGTGTTGTAATTCTTAAGGAATTGTCTTAGTTGACATGAGAGTATTTTTTCAAAAGTATTTTTTCATGTCTATAAACAAGACATTGGATTCTCATTTCATTTCACTCAACTTTCCTATACATTCTCTTACAAGTCTTAGGCATAGTAAGAGTTCTTGAGTTTTCATAGTTAAGAGAGTTTCCACAATTTATCCTTGTTTAAGTTCTTGGAAAAAAGAGTGTTTCTTCTACAAGAAGAAATCAAGTAATCATAGGAGAACGTTAGCCATAAAACATCCGTAGAGCACCGATGCGGGGCTAATAAGTTCTTAAGGATAGAGGCAACTCGACTTGATTTAAGATCATCATCTTCTTTAACATATTTTCAGATTTTTTCTAAGTCTCTTAGTTATGTTCTTATTTTGGTATGTTAGTGAATGATTAATGATAAATTCGCATGTTAAACTTGTTTAATAACACATATATTACAACAATGTTTGCCATCACCATTCTGTAATATTCTTGTATCAAACAATAATTTTGGATGCCACTAAATTGCTAGACATTTATGAGCTGTGACAAGATGAAAGAAAGTTGCAAATCGATTGTAATAGAATATGGCACACAGCTTAGCTAACACCAGAATTTTTTTGTTTTTTCTTTTTTTATGTATATCCAGGACAGAGTCTCAATGATTCTCTGATTATTGCACAGATAAAGTAAGATTTAAAGGGAAAAAAAGAGGAATCATTAATATTTTTCTAGATTTACATGTTATGAATTTATGACAATGGCAAGGCTATCAATGTTGAATAAATAGGAGCATATCTATGTTCATGTGCAGTTCACATAATTGCAGTTAGTGATTTTATATCATCACAGCACATGCATCAGCATTGCTTAGCTAGATACAGACATTCACTAGGCAATTAAAAAATATTGTCAACATTTACTCTGTGCTTATGTGTGTGTATATATATCCATCAATCATACACATATTGGTATATATAAAAATTTTGAAACAAAGTAGCTCATTTATCAAGACCAGATCAAGAGAGAGAAGAAATTGTTAAAATAACAAATAGGAGAGAAATATGCATCTAGATGTGAAATTATTGAGCATGTAGGTGAGATGATACAATCTGTCTTGTCTTGTTCAATTATGCCCACTTGTTCTTCAACCCCAGGCCCAGCTAGCTGTATGTAGCTTTCTTCTAATCCTAATTTTCTCTTCATTTGGACCCACTTCCTTTCCTCAACCCCTAATCATCTGTCACTCCATAACTTGATGACCATTTTGGTATGCATTTAACATTTTCCTATTTCATTATTCAACCTTCCAGGCATAGAGAAATAAACAAAACTCTGTTGTTGATACACTTGCATTTAACCCTTCAATTGAACCAGAACTTCCTGTCTGAGAAGATAATGGTGTTGATGAAGATGAAGATGTTGATAGTGAAGAAAGAGATTTGCTTGATGACATAGTTGGTTTAAATATAAACAATGCATGCCTTAAACCAGGACTAAAAAGCCAATCATGGACATCCCAATATACTTCTACTCTTGCTTTATTAACATTAATAGACTCATTACCTCTAAATTTCCATTGAAGATGCTTCACATGAATCACCAAATACCCATCAATCCTTATCTCCATTTCTGGCTCAACCCTACTTGAAGAATTACAATCACTTCTGTTCTTGCACTCAATTGAGATCTCATGAAACCTGCCCTTTTCATGAAACTTGACTCTTGTAGTGAATTTCCTCTTGCCAAATATGTGCTCTTTTCTTGAAACCAAAACAGGATCAATGAGAGCAGGCCTGCATCTTGTTTTCCTATAAGCATCTTTCTTTAGGTCACCAAGTAACAAAGCAACCTCTTCGTCACAAACAACTGCAACATAATAATCAGAGTTGGGCTCAGCTTCGCTGTTGAATTTGGCAGCCTTGAGGTCCCAGTAAATATCCACAGCTTTACCGTCTACAACAAAGCGCTTTGAACCTTGTTTCCTCCAAAAGTACCAAGGCTTCAGCTCCACTTTGCAGGTGTATTGGCTGTCCCCATCTTCTCCTTCTACTGACACTGATAGGCCATGGAGTAGCAAGTTCTTACACCATGTGACTGTGATCAAACGGCACTGATCAGCAATTTTTGTTCTATAAACTGACATGAAAACACTCTGACCGGACCTAGTTACCGCCGCGGTATCATCAGAAAACTTCTCACTTGAGGAAAAACAAGCAGGAATGCCAATAGCATCTTGCATGGTTCTTCAAAAGTAGTGAACAATTTCAATGAAGTAGCACTAGCAACAGGGCAGAGCCCAAACTTAAAGCAAAATGAGATGGAGAGAGCTGAATTGTGAGTGTGAGAGAGATCTTAATTACCTACAAGATGTATGAATCACATAAGCTGCCATGCCAGTGCCAGAGGTGTTCTTGGAAGCATTTTATGGAAATAAAAAAGTATTATCAAACTGGCAAATAGATGGCAGTTAGTGAGTGAGTGAGTGATCTTACCTGGAATTTTATTATAATAATTCTTTTTGTTCTCTTTATTATTTCACTTTATATCTAATTAAAATTTCTTTTGAACAAAGACAACTTTATTGAATCCGAGGTAGTTTTGCTTATGCTAATGTTTAAAATACTTGGTTCCCATGACCAATTTCACCAGATTTGGAGTATAGGTTTCTACATAAATATACAGTCCTTGGAAGCAATGGCATTGCAACACCAACATAGAAGTGGGACTGATTGAAAGCATGAAAAAGTTTCTTTTTTCAATGTAGGTCTACAAGAAGATTTATTTTTAACTAGTTTGTATGTGGTTGGTTTTAACCTTTTATTTTTTTATTCAAACAAGTGAAGGAATCTAGGCAGTGGTGGTTGGAAAAATAAAAGTATGGAGGAATCTATGGTTACAGCTGTAGATCTGGTCTAAATCTCTCAGTTCTCTGCATTTGTATTTCAAAACAGAGGTTTGCAATTGCAGTACAGTCTTGATTATGAAAATAAGATTATAACACAAATACAGTTTGGTTTTGAATTGAAGTAATAATATTGGAAATGAAAGTTACAAAAAATAAAAAATCTTCTTCTCCTTGTGTTCTCTCTCTCTCAAACTCAAAACCCCCAAATCAAAATTTAACCTAACTCTCAGCCTTTGCAGCCCCCTCTCCCCCCAAACCCACACTCTCTTTCTCTCCTCTATCCTTTTCCCCTTCCTCTTTCCCCTCTCTCTTCTCCCCATTTTCACCCTCCAAGTGGTAGTGGATCCCTCCACCCGCTATCAAGTTTTTTATTCATTTTGGATTTTTGCTCCTCAAAATTGTAGATCTAGGGTTTCCATTTTTGCAGTGATAGTTTTCCAACCTTAGTGTTACTTTTTTATTTTCTATCATTACGGAATATTTTGTCTTTTTTTCAACCTATAAAATGTTTGATACAAGTATTTGAGTAAATCCTGTACGAGATGTGAAGACGGTGATTGAGAGTTCTATTATACTTTCGATGAGTCTTTACAATTGTTGTTGGTTAGGTTAGATACTTAGATTTATAAATCATATATGAAAGTTCGGGGTTATCCTAAGTTCTGACCCTATGCGGAATTACAGACAATAAGCAGGACAAGTCCTGTTACTGCTACTATGGAATTGCAACAGGCAATTTAACAGGCAACCACAATAACAAATAAATAAAATATGCTGCAAATGTAAAAACAATAACAATAATTAAAGCAGCAAATATAATCAAACCACACAAAATCAACACAAGCAATTTTGGTGACGAAGTGGAAAACTCTTCCGAGTAAAAAACCACTCCGGGTATATCGGCTACCAGCCCAATCCACTATATCGAGAAAAACTTACAGCGATGGTCAAGACCTATGGTGGTAACTCCACCGACTCAAGTACCTCAATACTGCAAGAACTCAAGGCAACTCCTCAAGCCCGCGACCCACGGTTTTCTTCAGAACCTCTGAAGTCTCTGAGTAGATTGTATCACCTCTGAACGCCGGAACTCCGACTACCAAAACTCCTCCTATAGAACTCTAAAGGATTAGGGATTTTGGGTTAAGTTGTGTTGAAGGTTTAACAAAGATGGAATCACACCATTAATGAAGAAGACAAGAAGATGAAGAAGTCTTCAATGGTGGATTCAAAGAGAGTTGAAAGCTTTGAGAGTATTTGGCACAAGAGAAATATGCTTCAACTAATGAGAATGGCGGCTAAGGGTTATATTTATAGGTAGGGTGAAAACCTAGGGTTTTGCAGGCCAAAAACGCGTCCAGATCGCAGTCGCGTTCGAACGCTTACTAGAACGCGACACGAACGCGCCCTTTCTGTGAAGACTCGTTCGAACGTCAATCGAACGCACAACGAAGATGCTCTCTGGAATGATCTCGTTCGAACCCCACAAGAACGTGCTTCGAACGTTTGCTCTCTGGAATGCTCCCGTTCGAACCCAATAGAGAACGTGACACTAACGCCAACCGTTCGAACACTGCAACGAACGCACCACGAACGTATGTCTGATGCACAGCAGCCAGAAACCAGTCCAATTGCACAAAGATCTTCATGAAAGATTACAACTCAATTGAACTTATTTTGTCACGACACATGCCAATAAAAATGGAACTCACAATCTCCCCCTTTGGCATTCCGTGACAAAATACTACCTAATACAAAGACTACGGTAATAGACCCAAAAAGCAAATAGTCAACTGTCAACCATCAAAACAGTGACTTATTACAAATGGACTCGATCTAACACCTAACAAAGTAGTCTTGAAAGAAATGCCACCGCAGCAACATACCTGCTACCTGAAACATCCACAAACAACAATATACCGTGAAAAGCATTGGGATAATCAATAGAACATAAAGCAGGTAAAAATCTCATACATGTACAAGTAGAAATCCCTCTCCCCCTTAATCTTAACTCCCCTTAAAACGGAGATATCTAAAGGATATTCTACTAATCCCTCTATATATTAAGGCTCTCCCCCTTAATATATTACTCTCCCCCTTTTTGTCACGAAATGACAGGAGAACAGGAGAAAACACATGTAAGAGCATAAACAAACATGAATTACTCCCCCTCACTAACAGGCACATAAAGTTAGCAAAATAAGACACGGGAATCAAACCAAAACTCAGAAAGGTGCTCAGGAAAGAAAAAAATATGGTATGCAATAACATGAAGCACACACAGGCACATACTGAGATAAATAAAAATCCTGTCAAAAACTGACTGAAACACAGCATTTCAAGCTGATACAATGATACCCAGTCAGTATTCAGCTGTTTATGACATGAAACAATATGCATCATTTTAAAAGTGGCTAAATACAACACTTATGCATATGACATAAACACCAAAGCATATAAAGCACTTGCGTGGAAAAATAAAGTGCATAACGAATCAAGGCTTAAGACCTTATTTTATGAGCTGGACACAGCCAAAGAAATCCATCTCTAAACAAACCAAGTCCACAAAATGAGTGTTCAAACCCAGCACCACTAGGACCTGAAAAAAAGCAACATGGTTGCATGCTATATATATTTACCCCAGAAATATCATGAGCTCATATTTAACAACTCTTTCGAGTGAAGGGTTTTTGCCCTTATCTTTTGAATTTGGCCATTTTGGCTCTTTTGCACTTGAGTCTCATTTTTCTTTTTAAATATATTTCTTTTTACTTTTACAAGGGGATAGCAAGGTCATCTAGTCAAAGGTCACACTATTAGCAAACAAAGCATGGAGAGATTAGATTGCCATTCCAAAAACTCATACATGCGACCAAGCCTTGACAAAAAAAAATGTGTATGTGAAAGTGCAAGCACAGATATACCAAAGGTTTTTATCACACACACTCATGTATATAGAGCATCAAGAAAAATAACAGCATATCATACATGCATAATCATATATCCTACATACCAGGATCACATGCACATGCTATTCATGCTCTAACAAGCCATAAAAAAAATGTGGTCTTTTCAAAATATATAATTTTTTTTTGATTTTTCAGTTTTAAAGCACACAAAAAAAATAAAGACACAAAACAGCTTGCAAAACATCCAATGATACGTGGAGTTGTATCCCCGAGTGCAGATCATACTACCGTCCATTCGGAATCGGCTATGAAATTTATGTCCGGGTTTCCATCCTATATACCAAGGGATATATAACAAAAACAAGACACACACACACCCATATGCTGTGAAAACAAAACAAACGTGTAAAAACATAAAACACACGCACACACACATGCAATGGGAAGATAAAAGTGCATCATTTAAGCAGAGTTACACCGAAGTGCACTCTCATAATGTCCATCAGGACATGCAGAGGAAGATGGGAATTCATCTTGCTTCCTCACCCAAACTTTTCTAGGAACCTCTTCCACACTAGAGTTCCCAGACAACAAAGAAAGTTTCTCACTAAGAATAGTGCTTGTTTGGTTAGTGCAGAAACTTGAGACATTAGATTTGACGAATCAAATCTAGGAGACACATTCTTAGGCCTTCTCTTTTGCTTGTGCAACATGAAGCACTTAGGCCTAATATGTCCAGCCTTGCCACAGTGGTGGCACACAGGCACAAACCTCGGATGAGAGCGAGGTTTTCCCATAACACCTCTAGAACGAGGTTGGGTCACAGGACGAGGAACAAACGGAGGAATCACATGACTACACACAACAGGCTTTTTGCCTAAGTCACGTTTAGCTGCTACAGGCACAGCTTTGGAAGAAGAAGCCTTATCACAGTTAGGCTCAGAAATAATTCCTAACATACGGTCCACATTTTTATCTCACTAGAAAATACAGACAATTGGGTTCTAGTATCTTCAAGTTCAGTTTCTAATATTTGGACCCTATTAATTAGACCTCTATTTCTCTCCTCCAGGTCATCTACCATCAAAAGGCTTTGCTCAAATTTGGCTTGAGCTTCATTCTTTTCTAGCTCAACAGCTTTCAGCCTTTTATTGACCTCTATGTTAGTCTTCTTAGTAGCTAAACTCTCATTAAACAGTTCAACATAAGCTACCTGAAGACTTTCCTCATCTACAGACTCATCAAGAGAGACTTCAGAATCATCATCATTAACCACAATCTCTCTCTCACCAGTCACACTAGCAGTAAAGGCAATAAAATTTTTCTTGCCTTTAGGAGACTCATCAGAAGAGTAACCACCTTCTGAATCACTAGGAGATGCTGCCATGGCTTTCTTGCCTTTAGCCCTAAGATATGTGGGACACACAGATCTAACGTGCCCATATCCTTCACATTCATAGCATTGGGCACCACGGGATCTACTATCCCTATCCTCTCTAGACTCACTCTTGATATGCCTATTCTCTTTAGCCTATCCTCCCTATCCCTATTACTGCTATGGCCACTCTTCTTAAGTTTAAGAAATTTCTTAAACTTCTTTGCAAATAGGGCAAGTCACGATCCGTGATGGTATCACCATCACCAGACGTATCATGCACAACTTCCTTAGCGATTTTCATCGCAAACGTTTTTGGCTCTCTAAAACCAGGAAGCTTTTTCTCATAAACCTGCAGCTTTCCTACGAGTTCATCTAAATTAAGCTGATCGAGGTCATTGCTTTCCTCGATGGCGGTGATTTTGGGTAGGAACTTATCAGGTAGGGATCTCAGGATTTTCCTAACTATCCTATTCGTAGGTATAGTCTCACCTAGGTTAAAACTAGAGTTAACGATATCGTTAATCTCAGCATAAAATTCATCAAAGGTCTCATCATCTTTCATTTTGGCGACCTCAAACCTAGTGGCTAAATCCTGGAGTCTATTATTTTTAACAGACAATGTGCCCTCATGCACAGTCTGCAGGATGTCCCAAGCATCCTTGGCTATCTCACACATTGAGATTCTCCTAAACTCAGCAGAACAGACAGCACCATGTATGGCATTAACAGCTTTGCTGTTCCTATTGCTAGCATCAAATTCGTCCTTGGTCCAGGTCAATTTGTCTTTAGGGAAGTGACCCCATCAACAGTAACAACGGGAGGTTTCCACCCGTATTCAACAGACATCCAGACCCTCTCATCTAAGGACTTAAGGAAAGCTCTCATGCGAACCTTCCAATGCAAATATTCCGTGCCATCAAAAAATGGCGGACAATTTAAGGGTTGACTACGCTCCATAGCTAATGGGTCAAGGATCGAGTTCAGGCTCTGATACCAATTGAAAGTTCGGGGTTATCCTAAGTTCTGACCCTATGCGGAATTACAGACAATAAGCAGGACAAGTCCTTTACTGCTACTATGGAATTGCAACAGGCAATTTAACAGGCAACCACAATAACAAATAAATAAAATATGCTGCAAATGTAAAAACAATAACAATATTAAAGCAGCAAATATAATCAAACCACACAAAATCAACACAAGCAATTTTGGTGACGAAGTGGAAAACTCTTCCGAAAAAAACCACTCCGGGTATATCGGCTACCAGCCCAATCCACTATATCGAGAAAAACTTACAGCGATGGTCAAGACCTATGGTGGTAACTCCACCGACTCAAGTACCTCATACTGCAAGAACTCAAGGCAACTCCTCAAGCCCGCGACCCACGGTTTTCTTCAGAACCTCTGAAGTCTCTGAGTAGATTGTATCACCTCTGAACGCCGGAACTCCGACTACCAAAACTCCTCCTATAGAACTCTAAAGGATTAGGGATTTTGGGTTAAGTTGTGTTGAAGGTTTAACAAAGATGGAATCACACCATTAATGAAGAAGACAAGAAGATGAAGAAGTCTTCAATGGTGGATTCAAAGAGAGTTGAAAGCTTTGAGAGTATTTGGCACAAGAGAAATATGCTTCAACTAATGAGAATGGCGGCTAAGGGTTATATTTATAGGTAGGGTGAAAACCTAGGGTTTTTTGCAGGCCAAAAACGCGTCCAGATCGCAGTCGCGTTCGAACGCTTACTAGAACGCGACACGAACGCGCCCTTTCTGTGAAGACTCGTTCGAACGTCAATCGAACGCACAACGAACGGATGCTCTCTGGAATGATCTCGTTCGAACCCCACAAGAACGTGCTTCGAACGTTTGCTCTCTGGAATGCTCCCGTTCGAACCCAATAGAGAACGTGACACTAACGCCAACCGTTCGAACACTGCAACGAACGCACCACGAACGTATGTCTGATGCACAGCAGCCAGAAACCAGTCCAATTGCACAAAGATCTTCATGAAAGATTACAACTCAATTGAACTTATTTTGTCACGGACACATGCCAATAAAAATGGAACTCACAATATATTAAATTGATTGTATGTTAAATCTTATATTAACTGTTTCAGAATTTGTGTTTATCAATAATAGAAGAGATGAGATATCCAGGTCAGTATGTAAAGTCTCTAACATTTTCATCTGATTTAAGTGTGAATCTGGCTTCTGACCTAACCAGTTATGAAGATGAGCAATGTGTGGATTTATATTGTTAGATTTTTTTTTTTAACTAAATTCGAGTTTTAGAATTTCATAAGTTTATAATCGAATCGAAATGATTGTATATTGTGATGTTTTAATTAATGAAATCTTTTATGAACCTAAAAAAAAATATGGGAAATGAACGTGAATATAATGAAACACTCTATTGACAAGCTAATTAATCCCCATAGTTATGGAACACGGTATAAATCTACTAAAAATTTAGACTTATAGTACAACTCAAAGTAATTAGCTAGGAAATCTCCCCTTAACCAGATTTTTAAGAAACAATCATTTGTTTTGCATAATACAAATGCCAAATGTACTTCAAAATGTTTTAGGGTGTAGTTACTATGATCAGTTTAATGGGTAAATTGTTATACAAACGACAAAGTCAGAGGGAGCATTTTGGACCTGTCAAATCATTACTCGAAGTCGAAGCGAAGCTCATCCAGTAAGTAGCAAATCCGTTTCTTGTTTCATATATTTGTTTTAATTTCATAACATTTTATCAGGAATCAAACAGAATAAGAGACGATGGTTCAATTTTATAGCATTTGCTGTGAACAGGTAATTCCTGAGAATAAGAGACGATGTTTCAATTTTATAGCAAGGCGTAATGTTGATATAATATTAAATACTACATTTAGCAAGAGTCTTAGTGAGTGTGCATTTTCACCAAATATGTATTTAGTCCAACACTTAAATGTGTATTTGTTTCCAACACAATGTTATGGCGAAAAGGGTGCATATCATGATGGGCAAAGGTTCAAATGCTAACTGCAAGTCAGCCTCTCAAAAGCTTTTCAAGGATATACCGAAAAACCGTGGATGATTTGCAAGGCATGTGCTTGGATCTACAATTTGCTAGGAATGAGAGCCGCTATTGCATTATCTTTTCAATATTTTATATTTGATTAAATGAATGTTTAGATAAAAAAAATATATATATAGTTTCAAAATATTTAATTACTTATGCATATATGATGTGAGTACGAATAATATAAAATTTATGATGATTTTTTTATAAAATTATTAAGTGAAATTAAAATTAAATAACACTAAATTAAAAAATTTAGATGTAATAAAAGATTAAGTGAAATTGATATTAAATAATACTAAATTAAAAAATTTCATATAATAAAAAATTAAAAATAAAAAGGAAATGGGCTCCCATTTCCTTGAGTGGGCGCCGACAAGCAGGCCGAGCGGCCACTCAAGGCAATCGGCACCTGTTTGTTATTTTTTGTTCTTTTTTTAGGTGAAATTAGGGGTAATTTAGTCTATTTTTATATTTTTTGGTTGTTAAAAATATTTTATAAAAATGAGATTAATTTTACATTTGACCAAATCAAATGGGTCAATTTTATAAATTTCGCAATCTATTTCCTCGGTAAGTATCAAGTAAAGTTGGGCTTTTTTGGCCTGTCTCATACACGATACAATATATGGCCCCTCAATAGGGTGGCAATTTGGGTCAGGATTCGTTTATTCGTTCGATTCGCTTTAAAGCGAATACGGGTTTAAAAAAATGGATTCGTTTAATAAATGGATCAATTCGATTCGATTCGTTTATTAAACGAATCGAATATGAATTTAAGCTCATTGATTCGTTTATTCGTTTAGGATTTGTTTTATAATTTTTTTTACTAGTTCTTATTAATTTTCAATTAAGATTCGAGAAATTATATTTAATTATCATAGAAAAAGTAATATTTTTAATATTTGGTAAGATATTTTTAGTAAATATATTAATTACATATTTCATATGTACATATTTATGAAGAATTAATGTAAATCAAGTGTGGTAAATTATTTTATTAAATAATATTATTGACTAAACCAATATCCGTATTCGATTCGTTTAATAAACGAATCGAATACAAATCCTGATATTAGGATTCGTTTAATAAACGAATCGAATACGAATCCATCACATTTTGATTCGATTCGTTTAGGATTCGATAAGAATTCGATTTGACACTCCTACCCCTCAATCAATGCATGTTCGTATTTGGTCATGCTGCTTGAACACAGAAATGTCTTCTCCCCGAGTGGTATATCATGTTTCGGGTATATATGTCATCTCTCTCAGTAGCTGGGTCCCACACAGTTGTGAGACTTAGGGGTGTTCGCGGTGCGGTTCGGGGCGGTTTTTTTGTTTTTTTTACTTCAAACCGCGCAGGTTGGCGGTTTGGGAAATTAGAAAACGAAACGGAAAATTTGATAAGGAAAACCGCGGCGGTTCGGGTTGGCGGTTTAGCGGTTTTGGCGGTTCGGGTCGGCGGTTTGAATTATAAATTTTTTAAGAAAATTTTGTGTGTTTTCACATTATAATTGAAGAAAAAATTACATAATTTTCATTTATTCATTACATATTATTATATGATCATTAAATATCTTAATTTCCATAGTTAAAGAAGAAGAAAATATAAAATAATAATTAAATTGTACGCGGGTCGGCGGTTTAGGCGGTTCGGGTCGCGGTTCGAGTCAAAATATGCGGTTTGGGCGGTTCGCGGTTTGACATGGGTCAAAACCGCACACCAACCCGAAATTTGCGGTTCGATTCGGTGCGGATCAAAATCATTTTTAATATTTTTTCAAACCGCGCGGTTCGGTTCGGTGCGGTGCGGTTCGATGCGGTTCACGGTTTGACCCGAAATTATGTTCACCCCTAGTGAGACTCAACTGTTGTGATAGAGATGTCATATACACCCGAAACATAATAAAAATTTTCCCTATCTTCTCTTTTCTCTTTCCTATGTGGCTTGGAGAAATTGCTCATCCTGGATAACACGCTACTTCTGGAGTATGATAATGATTGTATAAATTTAAAAGAATAAGAATCTCGATCTTCTATGAATTAAGCATGCATTTTTTTATGCACATAATTGATCGGGAACTATTTGATGAATTTGATTCTTCTTAACTTATGGGTAAAATATTTCAAAGGGAAAGTTTTTAGCGTCTGAAAAAGAAATAATAGGCTGCACGAGAGTGTCTATTAATAATTTTTTTATATATTTTTTTTTATCCATATCTTAATTTAGAGAGTGTCTAATATTTAAGTTTTTCTTTATTATTATAAGAATAGGCCTCACGAGAATCAAATTTGAAAACATGTAGTTGGTGGCTTGGCAAGTTAAAATTCAAGTTGGAAAAAGTCAATGATGAAGGCTGAAGCACAGGAAATTAAATTTAAAAATAAATCACATGTTAAATTGAAATTGAAAGAATAAAAGAAAGTGGGATCTCAAGCTTGGTTTAGTAAAGTGGAGGCTTGACTAAATTAATTAGTGAGCTGGCCGCTGGGCTCTTGAAAGCCGACAGCAGTGAAGAAAACTCAATCCAACTATGCTTCTCCACTCTTTACACATACAGGTTAAGTTTATTTCTTTTTTAAAGAAATAATTTTTCAAGTAAAATTAAGGATGAATTTCTATATTTATCTTTTTATTTCTGAATAATCTTTAATGTTTAATATTATTGGTATTTTATTATTTTCTATCATCTTTTGATTTTTAATTAATATAGGGATTGTGTTTCATCAATTTTCATATATGAATAGTCATGTTATTTATTTATTTATTTATTTTTTATGTATGGTTGAAGAACCTAATTATAACTAGTATTGTATTTTATAAGTTAATCTTATGCTGTTATATTGCCCCTGAGTATATTATCGACGTTAGATATATCATAATAATAATGTATTATTCTTTCAACATTGAAAAAATATTATGCTAATTACCTAAGGACTTAATATGTTTTAAATTGATATATTTTCCGATCGTTGGTTTGAGAAGTGAAACCTTCAATTGATTAATAAAAGGAATCAAATATTAATTATAGGACATAAAACAAGAGGGATTTTCAACGCTTTACTGTCTTTTTCTATTGATAATCCTTAAGTATTTTTATAATATTTATTTTAATTTGTCAATTAAATATTTTTCTTTAATTAAGTTGTCGTTAACATTTCATTTAAGTGAATTAGTTCATTCATAATCGTCTTTTTGGGGAATCAACACTTCATCTATAGTGCGATAACCACAAGTATTTTTTTTTTGGGCTTAATCATAAACCAAAGTCTGTGCAAAGAGAGATCATGTGATCTGTCTTCTAGGACAGTTGAAATTTCTACTACGAAGCACATTAAACCACATATCCATCCTATGATTCAAGTAAAACGGACAAACTAATAGGTGTATTTGTATAAAAATTCCTCTGTTAGAATGTAAAGTAGTATACTATAGTCAGGTCATCTTTATGCTCTTAAGCAAATACTAAGCTCCATTATAATGTAATGTTATATGGATGTACTCGTTAATATTGCCTTCTGCTCCATCACTGGGTATTTATTAACATACAAAACTCAACTTTTATAGGCAGTGGCTCAGAACCGACCCTGGCCAAGCTTTAGTATATGAGGGACAAGCTGAATACACAGAGAAATAAATAAGAAGCTTTATAATGAGTGGAAGGTTTCTGTGAGTTCCTTTTGATAGATGGTGCAAATTTCACAAACTATTTGCATGTCCATTTTTACCTTACCTTTTGTCAATTGAGGTTTAGTTTAGCATCTTCTTTAATTGTTGTGCTGTTATGGTTAGGAGAGGCGGTGAGGAGCTCTAAACTTCAATAGAATTCTCAGCAAGCTGCCAGAAATGGTAAAATCTTGTCGCAATTATGCACTCAAGTAAAGTTTATAATAATGGATGTGACCTGTCTGCTGGCTTTGGTAATGTTACCTATAAAAGTTTTTTTTTTTTTTTTTTATCAAAAAAAACATATATAAACTTTTAATTAAAATTTATAGACCTCTCTCATTGTAGCTATCATAAAGAAATGGAGAAACTTTAATTAAAAGTTTATATATGTATATCATTACTCTTCTTTGATATGATTGACCATGCATTTAAACATGTGCAGTGAGCACGGTGCTAGAGACTATGGTTGTTCATAGGGTCGGGTCAACCCGCGATCCGACTCGACCCGCGCAGGTTCAAAAAAAGAAATTGCAAAATTTCAACCCGACCCGAAATTTTCGGGTTGGGCAACATGTTTGATACTAAAACTCGACTCGACTCTATAATATTTTTATTATTTTTCTAAAATTTTTATTATTTTTTAATTTTTTTTACTATTATTTAATTTGTTTATTATTTTTTTGTATTAAAACTTTATATATGATAATTTTTGGGACATAAAATAACAAATATTTATATTTCAAAATAATTAATTCATTAAAAAAAGTATTTTTTTAATGACTAGAAGACCCGACCGGACCCGACCCTGATTGGGATCCACCCTCGCGTGACCCGACCCGCAACCCGACTTTCCCGCTACTCGACTCGACCCGACCCGTGAACACCCTTATTAGTAGAGACAACACATTTTTACGTTCAATACATTGATATGTTGTGCATGGTTAATAGTACGTGGAGATGAATCTGTTTATGTTTGTGCATCAAGTAGAGTAGAGTTCCACAAATTTACCGGTAATGTCTCTATGAAGTTGATACTCCCTTCTTTCTTTCTGGGTTTCACTCAGCAAGAAGATAATTGTTTAGGTTCACAGATATATGCTGCTTCAAAAATAATACCCGGCATCTCTTTTTCATGGCTATAAATTTCTCTTTTCTTGTGAGGTGTTAGCCTGAATTATGAATGTGCTTGCATTTCCAGTTAGCTTGTTTGTAATAGCAGCTTGATCATAATCTACTCTAGTAATTAATGAGAAAAAAATTTATCATTTTTAATTTTGAAAGTCAACAATGTCTATATATCATATACTACTAATAGCTCTATATATGTAACTCTCTGTCTTGGTTGATTAGCTGGAAGCCTTGAATCCCCCATTCACTCATGATATTGCAAATCAGAATTAATGCATCTTTTTAGCTGACCTTTTAGTACCTTCCTCCAACATATAAGCTTTCTCATCGATTTGTACCCGGCACATGATATACCTTCTCCCCTTTCTCTATCACTCTCTCTTTTTTCCAAAAAAGTTTTATTTTTTATTTCTAAGTATATACCTGCGTAATACAAATTTTGAGACGCCAAAATACTTTATAAAGTAGTCATTTTTGTACTAAAAATATCAACCCGCTGTCTAATTAAATTAGTATGTTTTTTTGTTGGGAAAATTAAAATGTGGAAAACATCGTCATTTAATTTTACGCCCTACCTAATTCTCGAGTGGTTGTGTGTAATTATAATATGATGCCTACTTCTTGACAAAATCACAAGTATTAGTAGTAATAATAAATAACAGAGCATAATGCAAACATATAACTGTAGTAGATAATTTGTCAGGAAATATCAGGATTTGTCAATTCCGATTATGTCGAGATTTGATTTTTAAATGATAATAATTTTTCGTTTCGAATCTTGATTTGAATAGTTTAAGATCTCGATTTTCAATAAGAATTTGAGACATTTTAAGAAGAAAAAAATCATGATTTAAGATTTAAAAAAAAATTATAATCTTAAACCCCCGTCATAATTTGGAGTCTATAAACGTTAAAATTGAATTTTAAGAAGTATATCTTATCTTAATAAATCTAATCTTAAAAAAGATACCAGAATCATTATTCTAACATGCAACGTGGCAGCACTATTGAGCTTAGATCTGTTTCATTATTAGAAACTTGGGAGAGTAAGATAAATCTTAAAACCATTCTTTGTATTAAAATAATAATAATAATAAAATAAGTCTAATAAGTTGATCACTCCACGTTCCCACAAGAACACAAATCTGAACTTTATTGACGCAGGACGCTGCTACAGTTTTTTTTTTTTTTTTTTTTTTTAATTATTATTTTAATCAAAGCCTTCAGTCAAGAGTCGGTTTTGCTGATTTTGGCAGCCATTAAACGCTTCTCTCACACGCACGCTTCTGCATTTATTCTTCACTTTTAAACGTCTTTTTTTTTTCTTCTGATCCATCTCTTTGCTTTCTCATATTTTATTCAACCCTTTCGAGGTTGCACAAAAAAGTTTTGGTTTTTTTGATTTGTTTTGTTGGCGGGTGTGAAAAGACGAGAATGCCACAGGATACGACGTCGGAACAAGACCAGGACGATTCCGATGCTGAGTTCGTTGAAATTGATCCCACGGGTCGTTACGGTCGGGTCTGTTTTCATTTTATATGTTTTTTTTTTGTTAGATTACGATTTAGGTTTATTTTTATTGACTCTTTGCTTAATGGGTTCGTTTTTGTTTTGTTATTTTGATGTGAATTTTTAATTTTTGTGCAGTATAAAGAGGTTTTAGGAAGAGGGGCTTTCAAAAAAGTGTATCCTTTTTTTTTTCTCAATGCTTTTGTTTTAATCTTGAGTTTATATTTGAATGAAACGATTAGTTGAGTATGAATACATGCATATGGGAATTGTTATTTGAGTATCCTTGATCAAGTTTTGGGAATTCAGATATAGAGCATTTGATGAGTTGGAAGGAATTGAAGTAGCATGGAATCAGGTTAAGGTGGCTGATCTATTACGTAATTCGGAGGATTTGGAGCGTCTCTATTCAGAAGTTCATTTGCTTAAAACTTTGAAACACAAGAACATTATCAAATTTTACAATTCTTGGGTTGATACTAAAAACGAGCATATCAACTTCATTACTGAGATTTTCACTTCTGGAACACTCAGACAGTAAGTTTTGGTGATTTGCTAGAGTATTTTGTACTCGAATTTTCTTAGATGTTTATATTTGAATTATATTTAGGTATCGAAAGAAACATAAACATGTTGATCTAAGGGCGTTGAAGAAGTGGTCTAGGCAGATTTTAGAAGGCCTTTCTTATCTTCATAGTCATGACCCACCGGTCATTCATCGAGATCTGAAGTGTGACAATATTTTTGTTAATGGGAATCAAGGTGAGGTGAAGATTGGTGATTTGGGATTGGCTGCAATTCTTCGCAAGGCACGTTCGGCTCATAGTGTCATTGGTATGGCCTTTTTTTTTATAGTATTTTTCAAATGAGATCTCTAATGGAGGCTCAGTTGACTGTAACCCTAAATATTCTGTTTCTAGGCACACCAGAGTTTATGGCACCAGAGCTCTATGAGGAGGAATATAATGAGCTTGTGGACATTTATGCCTTTGGCATGTGCTTGCTTGAGTTGGTGACTTTTGAGTACCCATATGTTGAATGTGCTAATGCTGCTCAAATTTTCAAGAAAGTGACATCAGTAAGTCATTTGTGATCTCTGGCACTTTTATAAGTTTTGTGCATTTGCTACTAGTTCAGATCATACATTGCACATGCTTTCTGGAAGAGGTAACTTAACCTCTGTTGTAAGATTTGGAAATGTTACAATCACCGAAATCTAAGGAAGGCTGGTTCATCTAGATGCTCAGTGTTCCCGACAGCTTCCTGTGATGATATTGTTACCGTTTGAAATCTTGTGAAGTTTACCATGGCCCAAGATTGAAATAAATTATGAAATATTAAGGGTTAATAGCTGAAAACCTTTATCTAATTTTTATCTTTATCTCATCCATCATTCTTTCATATAACAGTACCTTGAAGTCGTATGTAACTTAGCCTCGTTATCATTATTTGTGGTTCTTTTTCCTTTATAGGGAATTAAACCAGCATCGTTGGCAAAAGTGGCAGATCCTGGAGTTAAAGCTTTCATAGAAAAGTGCATTTCAAAAGTCTCTGAACGTTTGCCTGCAAAGGAACTTTTGGGGAATCCCTTTCTCCAACCAGAGGACGATGAGAGTGTAGGCCGTTCTTTACGAATGAAAACTCATTGCTCAGGTGAATTAGTTTTCAACGGCTGCTACTATGCTTGAAGCCAGTTTACCTTTTGTCCTTATATATATTTCATTGCTGTTGCAGCTGAGACTTCTCATCAGGTAAATATTGATAAAAATGATCTAGATTCTTCAGCTGAGACAGGCAAAGACTTTACAGTGCAAGGTCAGAGGAGGGATGTTAACACGATTTTTCTGAAACTACGAATATCAGATTCCACAGGTTCTCTCTCTCTCTCTTTCCCCTTCCTGAACATGTACGGGACTGTTGCAGTTCGTTTGATTCCATATCTACAACATTTATTTTCAACTGAGTTTTTTTCCATGGTTCAGGTCATTTTCGCAATATCCACTTTCCTTTTGATATTGAAGCAGATACAGCATTTGATGTTGCTAGTGAAATGGTTGAAGAGTTGAACCTAACAGATCAAGATGTTTCAACAATTGCTGCAATGATTGAGTCAGAAATTCGGTCTCATATTCCAGACTGGGAACCTAGGGAAATTTCTGGACATGAGGTGGTGGCAAGTTTTGGCAGCTGTTCTCCTAAAACTAAGGATGAAGCTTTTGGAATGATGAGTGAGCTTACCAGTTCGCCCAGTGGTCTTCAAATGGAAAGATTGCCATCAGGTCATAGGTACTGGTCCGACTCACCGAAGGAAACAAGTAAGAACTCTCAGGACAAGCCTGCTTCGTCAAACCTGTACAGCTTGAATGAACACAAAGAACGAACTTCTGATAGTTACAGAGATGATGATAGTCCGAAACAGCTGGAGGATGAGCATGTGTCTGACAGTGTCAGTAGTATTGGCAAAATAGAAGGTAGTGGAATCACCCATTTGCAATTTGGTAGCACGACACAACAGTTAGGAGAGAAATGTGAAATATTGATGGCTACTGAGCCAGAAGATGTCAAGAAAGCCGTGGAGGAATTTGAATCTCTGTTGGTGAAGCAGCAAAAGGAGATAGATGATATAAAGAGAAAGCACGAGTTAGCAATGTCTGACTTTCTAAAGGAGCTTTCTCCAGAAATCCGTCAAAAGATGTTAGGTAAGTGTAAGCAGAAGATTCCTGCAATTAAAATGCACTGCGAGTGTGAGGCGCACTGCTAAGGTACAATTGTTTAAACTCATTTTTAACTGGGAAATAAATGGTAATCTCACACATCTTATAGAAGGGCTGAAGGTATTCGAAAAGCTCAAAGATTTTTCAAACCGTTGGTAATGTTGGGAAGCATGAGTTGAGAAACAGAACATTGTAAAGTGGAACAAATCTTAAGAAAGATGCCTAGTATGGTCTTCATAATTGATGACATTGAGATTTTGAAAGATAGCACACCAAAGTTAGCCCAGATAAACATGTGATCGCTGAATTAACCTACTTTCACTTGGAGTTTTCTCATGACAATCCCATGCACATAGGAAGCCTAGTTTTATTTTCCACGATTATATGATGCTGCTGAGGTGCGAGGTTACTCTGATATATATATATATATATATTTGTGTAAACATAGACACAAGTTACATCACATGTTAATGTTTGTCTAGTTTTTGTCTGATACATGTACATATGGTTTATAAGAAGTATAGCTGTTTCAAAATTATTGAAATGAGAATGTGTTTCAATCTTTTGGTGAATTGTCTGTGTCATGAAGACTGTGAAATGTGGTATACTCGGCCGTGCTTTGTATGAAGATTAGAACTCTTATCAATTAAACTACTATGACTCTCTTTGCTGGAGATAGTTTTGCTGCATGAGCAGTAAATTATTTTTTCTGTGTAATGTTCTTAATTGTACACTGGAACTTAGGAAGAAGACTTTATTCTTAGCCTGGGTAAAGGAAAGGACTGCAGATAGTTATAGATGAAAATGTGGCAATATTTTATTTTCATCGACATTGAACCGTCGGTATTAGCTCTACATATAATAATAATAACTTATTTGCCATACAAGTTTTTTCAGATAGTTTGGTTGGTGGATTTGAAAGAACAAGTTACGTCCTGAAATTAGCGAACTGAAATCAAACACGCGGCACAACCAGAGGCATGACTTTGTCGGCTACCACAACTAAGTCCATTTCACCATCATTTACTCTAATCTTCAATCCATGAGTCATAATTCTCATTTCATGACACGCAACTTTTACATTGTGAGCCAAAAATTGAAATTAAATACCATATCCTTATATGAGATTGTCAAGCAATCAAGGTAACATATCTATTATAATTCTAAATACCCATAATCTCGTAATCTATATACATCATAACAATATGGGATAACATTTGGAGAAAGAGGTTTTTTTTTTTTTTTTTTTTTTTTTTTGGAAATACTACCGTCAAATCACATATTTCGGACTTAAAGTGAAGTAGATAAAACCTCCGGCTGTCCAGATTCTATGGGGAGAGAGTTAATGGAGCCAAATAAGACAAGAAACGTGTCAACATACTACTAGTGTTGCATAAACTTTCTATGACTATAAGACCCATGGTAAATAGTTAAAAAAATAAACCCATCCCATAATATTAACTAATAACTCAAGCCTAAAGGCTAATGAATGAGGCAGAAGTCAAGTGGATAGAATAGGAGGAACTCATTCATATGATATGAGGCCCTCTTTTGTCACGCCAGTAGTTAAGATTAGATAACATACCAAAATCCTCTCTTCATTTCCTCTTCCATTTCCTTCTATCCCCGTAACCTTCAATCTCCTCCTCCTCCTCCTCAACTCTCTCTCTCAGTCTCTCTCTCAGAGTCGAAAACGCAAACACTTTCTCTGCTATCAATAAGAAAATGGCAATTTCAGCCTCAGCAGCAGCCACAGTCGCATCCACTTCCCCAAAACTCACACACCCATACGCCTCACCCTCTTCTTCAAACTCTTTACTCATCCCTTCCCGTTCTAAGTTAACCCCGTCCCACCTTTCCTCCTCATTCCTCCCCGCCTTCACCACCAACACCTCCGTTACAGTCACAACCACCCTCCGTCGCTCCTTTATCGTCCGTGCAGCCCGTGGCAAATTCGAACGCAAGAAACCTCACGTCAACATTGGAACCATCGGCCACGTCGACCATGGCAAGACCACCCTCACCGCCGCCTTAACCATGGCCTTAGCCTCTATGGGTAACAGCGCCCCTAAAAAATACGACGAAATTGATGCCGCTCCCGAAGAAAGAGCTCGTGGTATCACTATCAACACCGCCACTGTCGAGTACGAGACCGAGAACCGACACTACGCCCACGTGGACTGCCCTGGCCACGCTGATTATGTTAAGAATATGATTACTGGTGCTGCCCAAATGGACGGTGCGATTTTGGTGGTGTCCGGTGCTGATGGGCCAATGCCACAAACCAAAGAACATATTTTGTTGGCTAAGCAAGTGGGTGTCCCTAATATGGTTGTCTTTTTGAATAAACAGGACCAGGTTGATGATGAAGAGCTTTTGCAGCTTGTGGAATTAGAGGTTCGTGAGTTACTTTCTTCTTATGAATTCCCTGGTGATGATGTGCCTATTATTTCTGGTTCTGCGCTTTTAGCTTTAGAGGCTTTGATGGCTAACCCTAGTATTAAGAGAGGAGAGAATGAATGGGTTGATAAGATCTATGAACTTATGGATTCTGTTGATAGTTATATTCCTATCCCACAAAGGCAAACTGATTTGCCTTTTTTGTTAGCTGTTGAAGATGTGTTTTCAATTACCGGTCGTGGTACTGTGGCAACTGGCCGTGTTGAGAGAGGTACAGTTAAGGTTGGAGAGACTGTTGATATTGTGGGATTGAGGGACACTAGGAGTGTGACTGTCACTGGGGTTGAAATGTTTCAAAAGATTCTTGATGAGGCATTGGCTGGGGATAATGTTGGATTGTTGCTTAGAGGTGTCCAAAAGGCTGATATTCAGAGAGGGATGGTGTTGGCTAAGCCCGGAACAATTACTCCGCATACTAAGTTCCTTGCCATTGTGTATGTGTTGAAGAAGGAAGAGGGTGGTAGGCACTCGCCATTCTTTGCTGGTTATAGACCTCAATTTTACATGAGGACTACTGATGTGACTGGAAAGGTGTCTTCTATTATGAACGATAAGGACGAGGAGTCCAAGATGGTTATGCCTGGTGACCGTGTGAAGATGGTTGTGGAGCTTATTATGCCTGTGGCTTGTGAGCAAGGAATGAGATTTGCCATCAGAGAAGGGGGAAAGACTGTTGGAGCTGGTGTTATTCAGTCCATCATTGAATGATGATAGTACAAGGACGCTTTGGCTTGGGCAGTGAGTTATCTTTTGCTTTTTTGGGTGGTGTTAAACTTTATATTCTCAAGTTTATGCAATTAGTTTCACCATTGTAGGAACTTCTTGAATTCAATGTCATATAATTTGCAGTTTTGCTCTTGAATTGAACTCATATCAAGTCTAGTTGGATAATGTTCATGATAATTCAATGTGATTCTCATTTCATCTGTTGCTTCAGCTAATATTGATCTACTTGCGGGCAAGATTTCTAGTTAAGCAAAAAAAAATTCTGATTTTTCTGATGTTGCTGACTTGTATTCAATGTCCTTATAATCAATTTGTTTTTGTTTTTAATTATTTTGTGGAGTATTGGTGAAATATTTGTTGTTGAGTGCATCTTAATTCTTACAGATCATTGTTGAACTATCTTGAGACTGGAATTTTATATGCTGTCTTCCTGATGAAAAGAATTATAAGCTAATACAATTCTAAAACTGCAGCTCCAGCTGCAAATAAAATATAATCTTGCTAATCTTATTTGCTTGATTGGCGCAATGCACAGGTCATTCCTTTGTCAAGGGCCACTTTTCTCAACTTTTCCTTCTTTCTTGCCTGCATTGTCTGTATTTATGCCTTCCTTACACAATGCCAAGTAATCAACTTTCATTCTCATTGCATCATGTCACTAACAGTATGGCAAATCAAGCTGTCTCATTTCTTAAATCACCCATAATTTTTGGAGGTACACCATTGACGCTTTTCTTTCATGGGTTCTGAGAATATCATCCAGCAAAACAAAAATGGCTGAATATTATCAGTGCAAAACCTTATCTGCTTAGCCAGTCCACATTATTCGACTGAGATTAGAATTTCATATGTATAAGTCGAAGTGGAGAACCAGAAATACAGTTCTATATATATGATGCAATTGGCTACCTCAACCATTATCATATAGTTACAATCTAATAAACATTATTTAACCAACCCATCAAAACAAAAGGGCTAAACCCCAACTGATATTGATAGAGAAATTGGCAGAAGAGTCTTGAGAAGAAACAAATACCGTAAAAAACAAACAGATAAAACTAATCTTTAGGAGTGTCTTTACATAATATGACATGAAGGCTTTACAGTCTACAAGCACGTAGACCTATTACATCGCATAGCCTTACTTTAAATAGGGCCACCATTTCTAGATACCTTGCTAGAACATCTCATATAGAAACTATTTCACCCCTAGAATCATGAGCCGGCATTAAAACCCTAGTGGCTAATAATACAACAGCATTGGTGAGGACCAACTGAAGAGCCATACTAGCCTTTGCGTCTTCTGCAAAACCTTGAGATACATTACCTCAGGAAGACCTAGAAGACTGTTGATATGATCAACTCTTGAACAAATGTTGCTCTCTGCCTTTTCTCTTCCATGTTCTTTTCATTATATAGCAAAGTTCGTTCAGCACTGCACAGGAGGAAAGCATTCAGTCTGTAGCAAGTTTTGCATCATTGCGTGACTTATTAGTATTCATTCATATGATTCATTCTGGTGTACAGCAGAGACGACGGAGGATCAAAAAATAAAGCATAAAGCAAAACTACTAGGGACAGATACAAAATGATGGTAGAGTTATCATTACAGCTAAATTGTAATGGAGATGAATCAGCAGAGTTTCTGGAGAACTGCCTCCTCACTGGCCATGACTCACTACACGTCCATCTTTTCTGAGGGGAAGAAAAGATTGGAGAGACGAGGTAAAAGCAAGATAGTCACACGACAGTAGCAGATAGCCAAGTATCCGAAACAAGAGCAGTGTACCTCAGTTCCAGAGGGAGTAACTTCCCAAACAGTGGCAACAAAAGCATCAATAAAATAGTTTAGAATGAACCCAGATATTAAAAACTCATATACTCCGATGAAAGTTAACAAAAAGAAGAAGGAAAAATGTGATTGCTGTTATTTAAGTTTCTGGAGGTAAATGATAGAACAATCCCAGAAAATTAGAGAGTATGGAAAATAATCATTTCTAGGTTAATCACAAATGAATTACAAGGGACATATCAATGACCACTATTTCAATTTTAACACATGTTGTGCTAAAAACAGAAATTTTGTTTGGCTAGCAACTTAAATAAAAGCTGAGACCATCGTAACTTATATTCTGAGGAAGTACCTTTTCAAATCAGATGCTACAAGGACCTCATTAGAACAATCATCTTTCTGGACACATTTGGAGTCTGAAACAAGTCCACTACAAAGAAATGGTGATAGCAAGGGATCAGGTAGAGATTCGTGTGCATTTCCCCTACCAATTGTGGACGACCCTAGAAATGAGCTCAATTCCTTGCCAAGCATTGCTGAACCACCACTCCAGAAGCCAGATTTTAGAGATTTTCTCCTGCGCTGTAAAGCATGAAGTATTTTTTTATCGTAACTCAAAAGCACTTGAATATGCTCAAAGAGTTCATACGTAAACAAAATTCTACCACTTGAAGATCCAAAACAGGGGAACAATACCTTCAAAGAACTAGCATGCTGCATTATGAAATGCTCAGTGGCATCCTTTCCTAGATTTGCTGCACATAGAGGACAAACCTGAAACACGCCAAAAAAATCAGCCACCAAACTTAATTCCAAATCAAACAGAAGAGATGACTAATCACAAGCAGGACATCCAATTATCTATTGACATTTGTTCAATGTTGTTGATAATGGACGTTATGGATTCCTATCTTTTTAATGTTATAAGATTAATTGGAATAATATCAGATTTGCCAAGAGCAGCATCAAGGAATGCAACAAAGACATTCATACTTAATTTTAAACCACTTACTACCATCACGATTCACAAGATAAAATCAGTAATAAATGTTTGCCAATTAATAGCTATTTAAATAGAAGTATAATAGGAGGATTAGATAAAGAAAAACGCATACTGCATTTTTCAAGTCAAAGCAGTGTTCTTCTTGCAAATGGCTACAGATCATGTGAACTTCAATTTCAAAATAACAGAAGGGGCATGGAAAGCAAGCTTTTACATCATCATCTGTTTCTGTCCCATCCCCTCTTGAATGGTTACCTGCTTGACATATAAAACAGTTAGAAAAGATTGTTTTATAGATAATAGTCAACAATTGATTAGCAGTACGCACGCATTAGCAGTAAGCCTCCATACTCTGAAAAAAAAGGAAAATGCTTAGAAGTCCATACTAACAAAAAAAACCACCATACACAAGATCAATCACATTGAGAAATTGGTAATATGGTATCCTTAGCATACTTTAGCCGTTGTATGATTCAGCGACTTAAATTTTTTGGAGACAAAAGAACAAGAGACGGTTCCTGGATTGTCCAGTCGTGATCAACAGTGAAAACACACTAAATTTAAGGAATCTAACACAGGACTGGGCCGACTGGCTCCTCCTAAAGAATTTCTTCAAATGCATGTGCCCTACAAGAATATTACTGCTTAGCTACAAATTACAAAAAAAGAACAATTTGTCACTGTCGAATGCTTCATGATTATATCTAGAAACAGACTCCTACAATGGCTAGTATTTTGACAGTTCCAAATGTAACATCTCTGATTGCAACAACCAGAGCCGAAATAAAATTTGATTAGTGTCAGCAAACAACACCATTTAAAGGATGAAAAATTTTGATGTCAGCAAGAAACAACAAATCAATCAAGAATCATCTCAAAATTTCTATGCATCTATCATTCCATCCTCAAAACACCTATTAGCTGTGTCTATAAAATAGAATTTCTTCCGATGTTTTTGATACATCATTCAATCAAAACATCAAACTATAACCTTCATACTCGTCGTCTCCATAACTCAATTTATCATCTTCACCTTCATTGATGCAATTCTCCTTAAAATCATGTGGATCATTGACTTTTGATTGAGCCAATGACTCAGAGATTTTTTCCTTCAATAACTGTGATCTAATCGCCTTTAACTTTTTTAAAGACCTATCCATCTCCTCTAACAATCTGTTTTGCCGTTTCATCCTATCATCATCAGTGTCATTTGACATACTGACTGGCATCGTTTTATCACTTTTAGGGACTGATTAGCCTCCAACAAATCAACTTTTTCCTTGGACGCTATCAATAAAATGGCCTTAGCAAGATTTTATATACGGATACTCTCTCTAAACCCCAATTTTCAGATTAACAAAGCCTATAATAAATGACAATCTTCTAAGATTGTTTGGGGCTAATTACAGGTTCTATGATATTACCTAAGCTATCCAAGTATAGAGTTGCATCCAAAAGGTAAATTCTTATCTCAATTCAACACACAAAATAAATATTGGATCCAGAATAAGAAAAATAATCAAACAAATATTAAAACACACGCATATATGGAAGTAAAAATAATCACATTTTTTTCTTCTAAAAACACATGAATTCAAGCAAACCAAATACTGACTCTCTTTTGAAATTATCATCCAAACTGAATCAATCTACAAATAACTCATGACCCAATTCCCATATAAACAGTAGCTACTTCCAAATACGAACCGAAAAAAAGTTTAATTTCTTTTTAAAAAAAAAACTAAACTTTACTGCAATTTGGAAACATAAACAAATGTAAACAAAACCCAGGATCCAAAAAAAGTGAAAAAACAAAAAAGTACCGGAGTTGAGTCTTGAAGCTTGAAGAGCATAAAAGTGCTTAGCAGAGTGGACTCCTGAGGGCAAGAAGTCAATGTCCATGATGATATCAGCTTCCCAGATTCCGGCGACACTGTCAATAAGTAATGCCGCTGCTATGCTGAAAAGCTTACTTAGTCTTCTTCTTATATTGTGAAAGATAGCACACAGAAGCTACTTTACGGATGGTTGACACGTGGTAACATGATTAAATTAAATGTTTTATTTTTCCTCTTCGAGCAATTTTATATGACTTGTCATTTATTACTACTTTATTCTCACTCATAACCTTACCTCACATACGGGGCAAAAAACAGTAGCAGTGTGACACCCTCCTCCTTTTTTTTTTTTTTTTTTCACTCTATTAATCGTTATTTTTAATTTTTGTTTTTTGTTTTCCTTGAATTATGACTAGCATAAAATATGCAACCCCTTTCTCTCTATATATATATATCCTCTATATGAAATAATTAAAAAAAAAAAATCAAATTCTGTATGGCATACAGTGATAACAGAATTATCATGAATGAATCAAGTAATTAATTATATCGTAGAGTGTCAATTCAAATGAGGGTTAATTAAACTCTTGTAGTCCACTAATGGGGCCTAAAAAAGTCTAATTGGGTTTAATGAAGTGATTGAAAGTTAGTAAACAAAAAGACAAAATGTTGAATGTAATAAACTAAAACATAAAACATAGATAAAGACAACCTAACTGAGACATAAATGCATGATCTTTGCACCATGTTGGACATAAAGTTGCTTTTAGGTTAAGAATGGAATATGAACTATGGATGGTGCATTCCACCTAGACTATAGTAAAAGAGCCTATAGCAAAAGATCAAAAGATTATGATGGGATTCTTTCCACATTAAAAGTAGAACAATATATATATATATATATATGGGTGGCACAGTGCACAGAGATATTTTTACATCATCACTCAATTTAAAAAAAAAAAAAAATTAGTCACAGTTGAAGATTGTGCCACTAATTTCCTTGATCATCACATGGCGTGGCGGCTTTCCTCTTGTCCTTCATATAGGCCTATGCTTGGACAACTTTTGGGCT
This sequence comes from Zanthoxylum bungeanum, assembly GCA_019454045.1. NCBI lineage: Eukaryota > Viridiplantae > Streptophyta > Magnoliopsida > Sapindales > Rutaceae > Zanthoxylum > Zanthoxylum bungeanum. The sequence goes on along the minus strand of SKCR01001385.1, from coordinate 476,820 downwards.
ACGCCTTGAATTAACATTTGGGTTGCCAATATTAGGGGTGTTAAAACGAATCAACGAATCGAATTTGTATAGAATCATAAACGAATCGAATCAAAATATGAATGATTCTTATTCGAATTGTTTATTAAACGAATATTAATATCATGATTCGTATTCGATTCGTTTACTAAACGAATCGAATATGAATATTCGTTTAGTCATTGTATTATTTAATAAAATAATTTATCACACTTGATTTACATTAATTCTTCATAAATATATACATATGGAATATGAATATGTAATTAATATATTTACTAAAAATAAATCACAAAATATCGAAAATATTACTTTTTTTCTTTGGTAATTAGTCATAATTTTTCGAATCTTAATTGAAAAATAACAAGAATTAGTAAATAAAAATTATAAAACGAATTCTACATGAATCAATGAGTTTAAATTCGTATTTGATTCGTTTAATAAACGAATCGAATCGAATTGACCAATTTATTAAACGAATCTATTTTTTCAAACATGTATTCGCTTTAAAGCGAATCGAATCGAACGAATAAACGAATCATGACCCAAATTACCACCCCTAACCAATTTTCAACAAAACTCCCTCTCTAAATTTATCAAATTTGACATTATTTTAATTTAAAAAGTTACGTGGGAATATTTGTTCAAACAATCCTCCTACATAATATAAAATACTTTATATTTTAAATAGTGAAGTATTAATTTGGTTGATATTTATGGTAACATTAGTTTATGGGTAAGATATTTTTTTTCCTCCTAAATTTAATGAATGTGGTCACAAGAAAATAAAGTAGGATGATAATAAGGAGTGTTGTTAGAAACTAAATTCATATCTAACTCTATAAATCTAAGATATGATATGAATTTTTCGACCACTTGGAGATGCTATTATAATCATGAATACATTAAAACTTGTCTTATTATAATTTATTTAAAACCCAATCCAAAAAATACGCTCAAAATAAAGATGGAGAAACCTAAGGTTATGTGTCAAATCATCAATGTGACATCTCATATGTTGGGACAGTTGTGGAATCCTCAGGGTCGGATCGGTGCCCCGGACAGCGAAAATGGGTCTAACTCGTGAAAATCAAGTATGGGTGTAATTTTAAATCATTTAATGAAAAAATATATTCCATTACGAGTGTATATGAAAAAACGGGGCTGAATCGGAGTCCGAAAACTCAAAAACGAAGCAAAACAAAATTCCTGCACGCGGGCGCTGTAGCGCGCACTGCGCCGAACACTTTTTTTATTATTTTCTTTTTCAAATGCTTCAGCTTCACTTTCTCGTGAGCTGAAGCAATTAGGGTATTTTACCCTAATTATTTCAGGTCTTCCCTAAACACTTCAAAGACACCCCAAATTAAATTTTAATTTCAAAAACCAATATCAACACATGTTATAGAATAAAAATCAAGTTTTTCAAAATATCAAATATTTTTACAAAAACATAAATGTATTCTAAATACGCATTTGCGTAAATTTTGAATCCAATACACAAATCATTTTAGAATCCCAATTAGAATTGTATCATGAACAATTCTAGTTCACCTAAAGGTGGTCAAGTGAATCTAGAATGGTAGCCATAGCTCTAAGCTTTAATCTAGAGTTCCAAACTCTAAATTATGTTTTTGTCTAACATAAATATTTTGACCCAATTATAAGCATATTGTGTTTATACTTACAAATCATCCTAACACAATTTATTAGCCTTATTTCAACATTAAGCTATGTGATCATGCATCTAATACACAAATGAACATAGCTTAGGAGAATATCAAACATTACCTAGTAAGCTTGATGCAAGATCCAATCTACTTCTCATTTGTTAAAATGGTTGGAGAACCTTCAAGGTGTGCAAGCTTGACTTCAAGATTCAACCTTGATTTCCAATGCTAGCAAGCTTCACTTCAAGATCTAATCTTGATTTCTCATAGATGAAATGTTGTAGAGACCTCGCAAGCTTCTCTAAACACTTCTCTAACTTAGGCTAATTTCTCTAAGAATTTGTTTATATTTTAACTTGTAATTAAAATCTTCATAAAACTTGCTATTTATAGCAAAATTTAGGCAATTTTTAATTAATAAAAGTTGTAATCAACTTTTAAGTGGACTTAATCTAATTTGTCCAAATATGTATAATTAGGTGTGAATAATCTTCATTGTCTCTCACTTTAATTTAATCCAATTAAATCAAGCCAATGATTAGGAAATTGATTAGTTAAATGTTTGCCACATTGATTTAATATGATTAAATCAAGCCAAAATCACCTATTATTACATACTTACAATTAGGGGTGTGCATCGGTCGGTTCGGTCGGTTAATCCTTGATTTTTTAACCGAACCGAAATTTTTCGGTTAAGTAAATGTGTAACCGATTTAACCATATTATGACACATAACCATTAACCAATTTAACCATTATATTTCGATCGGTTTTGGTTAATTCGGTTATTAACCAGTCCAACAAATATAAATTCATCAACTCAACATTTAACAAAGCAATTTAACACAAATATAAATTCATATTCAACATCACAACCAATAATTTCCGGTTTTAACAATTTATCTAACGGCTAATAATTTGGGATTCTTAACGACCAATAATTTGGGTTTCTTAACAGCCAACATCACGATTCACACCCAATATTATGAAATTTTGGGTTTCTTAACAACCAATAATTTAATAATTTTCGGTTCTAACAATTTATCTAACAATCGGTCTATGAAATTTGGGTTTCTTAACAGCCAACAGTGGATTAAAGAATAGATCAATATCATAACCAATGAGTTCTATTATTAGCAGAAACTTTCTATTACAACAGCCAAACACAGTAGATGGTACTGTTACGGGAGCACTAAAGCAAGTTGACTTATATTTTAAGATAAACAACATGAACAACCTTCCTTTAAATCTCCCAAGACCCTGTAATGATTTTGTCTTTGAGAAAAAATGTGTTGATTTTGTGACAGAAGTGGAGTTGAATGTGAATGGATTTTGGAATTTTGGGTTTTCTATGAGAAGAATAAATCAAATTGATTTTGGGGAATTTTGTTTAAAGGAGAATGGATTTGATTCAGTTGAAGGAGAATGATTTTGTTTGTGAGTAAGAGAATTTTGTTTGTGACTTTGTGAGTCGGCAGTGGGAAGTTTGGGTGAGTGGGTGGAATTTTGTTATTTACTTATTTAGGGTTTGAAGCATATATATATATATATATATATATATAAAGTGAAATTAAGGTTTAATTTCGGTTAATCGGTCGATTTGGTTTTACAAATCTCATAACCGTAACCGAACCGAATAACCGAAAAAGTTAAAAAATTAACTGCAAAAACCGATTTAATCACAATAACCGAACCGTTATAAAAAAATGGGTCGGAACGGTTCGGTTAATCGGTTAAAACCGATTAATGCACACTCCTACATACAATTACCATAATATCATTAGATGGTAGAGATAATTATGATTTTATAATTAAGCTCTTGTGCAATTATTGAATTAATCCAATTAATTCAATTAGGTCAAAGTAAATAATCAATGTAATCCAATAACACTTGATTATCTTAGTTGATAATTATGATATCTAATATTATATTTTATCAAAATTAATCGGCTTCCCAAGTGCTTAACGAGTACACTTCATATTGGGACTCTCTAAGTTCAGACACGTTCGTCATATAAGCCTAGCTAATATGTACGCAATTTGGCCACCTCCGAATTTGCAAATAACATGAACGGTCTTTCTGAACTATACAAGTCGAGGTCATCACATATGTTTAACAATCTGTCGTAGGCTATCCGAGTTGTGCTTAGGAAACATAAAATACACCGTCAAGTTTCCAAGGCGCACATCTCATGTCGACATGCCCACAATTCTTTACAACTGATGCGATCCACCCTAGGTGATCGAATTTGGCCAAAGTCTTTAAGAATCGTGACTTAACTCACATGGATACCTAAACCCCTTATGGTACACATATGGGCCGACAGATCCTGTCTTGTTTTATACTTGATTATTGAGTACATCGGTCCACACCCAACGAACATCTAGAGGCCAGACCATGAAAGGTTTTTGACATACATGACATCAAAAAAGTTAAAAAATTTACCGCAAAAACCGATTTAATCACAATAACCGAACCGTTATAAAAAAATGGGTCTGAACGGTTCAGTTAATCGGTTAAAACCGATTAATGCACACTCCTACTTACAATTACCATAATATCATCAAATGGTAGAGATAATTATGAATTTATAATTAAGCCCTTGTGCAATTATTGAATTAATCCAATTAATTCAATTAGGTCAAAGTAAATAATCAATGTAATCCAATAACACTTGATTATCTTAGTTGATAATTATGATATCTAATATTATATTTTATCAAAATTAATCGGCTACCCAAGTGCTTAACGAGTACACTTCATATTGGGACTCTCTAAGTTCAGACACGTTCGTCATATAAGCCTAGCTAATATGTACGCAATTTGGCCACCTCCGAATTTGCAAATAACATGAACGATCTTTCTGAACTATACAAGTCTAGGTCATCACATATATTTAACAATCCGTCGTAGGCTATCCGAGTTGTGCTTAGGAAACATAGAATACACCGCCAAGTTTCCAAGGTGCACATCTCATGTCGACATGTCCACGATTCTTTACAACTGATGCGATCCACCATAGGTGATCGACTTTGGCCAAAGTCTTTAAGAATCGTGATTTAACTCACATGGATACCTAAACCCCTTATGGTACACATATGGGCCGACAGATCCTATCTTTTTTCGCACTTGATTATTGAGTACATCGGTCCACACCCAACGAACATCTAGAGGTCAGACCATGAAAGGTTTTTGACATACATGACATCAAATTGTGGAGGATCTCACACAAAATCAATGTTATCATATAGTCAAAGGATTACATATGCTACTCAACTCGAGGAGATTCCTATTGACGGTGGTTTGTACTTCCAACTATTAGAAATCACCTATGAGTCATTCAGTATTCGCTTCAACGAATACCCACATGTCTATACGAGTTTCCAAAAATCATGGTACATCGGGTTAAACCATTGGAACTCCAATTCCAATATACGACATGTGCTAGTCTTTTAGGTAATAAAAATTCGACCGTATTCTAAAACCAACGACTATGAATATTTACTTTAAGAATAGTTTACACCTAGTGTCAAGACTATTCTAAGGTCGATGTCATTCTTTGCATATTTATACATCAATTTAATACACGTAATGACAATATCATTATAAGGTATGAAATGAAAAATGTAGTTATTTTATTAATAAATAATAAAATTTACAAATCGGATTGGCACTCCAAGCACCAACTCCATCAAACTCCCATTTGCTTAGTGCCAATCTTGATGGTACCGTAGTCTTATCTCTTCCACATGTTTATCGAATAACTTAGAAGGTAAGACATTTGTAAGCGGGTCTGCTATGTTGTCTTGTCTTTTAACCTTCAAGACCAATATGTCTTTTCGTTCAATAATTTCTCTAATTACGCGATATTTCCTTTCCACGTGTTTAGACTTGGAATGCACCATCGGCTCTTTAGCATGTGCGATAGCTCCTTTATTATCACAGTACAATGGGATCGAATCCGCAATACTAGACACAACGCCAAGTTCTGTGATAAAACTTCTAATCCAAACAGCTTCTTTAGCAGCTTCTGAAGCCGCTATAAATTCCCCCTCAGTGGTGGAATCAGCTGTTGAGCCTTGCTTTGAACAACGCCAACTAATCGCACCACCGTTAAGGGTAAATATGTATCATAATGTAGATTTTCTATCATCTGGATCTCCCTAGAAGTCGGAGTCTGTATAACCCTTAACTTGTAGCTCATCTTCTCCATATATCAGAAACTTATCTTTGGTGCCTTTAAGATATTTTAGGATATGTTTTACGGTTGTCCAATGATCATTACCTGGATCAGATTGATATCGGTTGGTCACACTGACGCCGAAACTTATGTCAGGTTTAGTACATAACATAACATACATTATGCTTCCAATACAAGAAGCATAAGACAAGTTAGACATCATAACTCTCTCTTCTTCGGTTTGATGTGTCATTTTCTTCGAAAGATGTATACTCTATCAGAAAGGTACATTTGTTGTCTTGCAGTTGGTAAAATTGTACATTTCTAACATCTTATCTATGTACGTCGATTATGACAACCCTATAAGCTTCATAACTCTATCTCGGTAGAGCCTTATACCTAGTATATAGGAAACTTCACCCATATCTTTCATAGAGAAGTTCTTGCAAAGGTAGGCTTTCACACTTTGCATCATCCATATATCATTTCCTATGATAAGGATGTCATTTACATATAAGACTAGAAAAACTATCATGCTCCCACTAACTTTCTTATAAACACATGGTTCTTCCTTATTTTTTATGAATCCAGATAATCTAATTATTTAATCAAAACAACGATTCCAGCTTCGGGATGCCTGTTTAAGTCAATAAATAGACTTTTGGAGCTTACAAACCAAGTTTGAAGTCTCACTGGATATGAAACCCTCTGGTTGTTCCATATAGATATCCTCTTCGAGGAATCCATTTAGGAAAGCGGTTTTCACATCCATCTGCCATATCTCATAGTCGGATTTTAGCATGGCTACTGGTGAAAAAGTTTCCTCATAGTCAATCCCAGGACGTTGAGTGTAACTTTTCGCTACCAGTCGGGCCTTAAAGGTTTCCACATTTCCATTGGGCACTCGCTTTCTTTTGTAAACCCATTTACAACCAATAGGTTTAACTCTTTCAGGAAGTTCAACTAAGTCCCAGACTTGATTGACATGCATTGAATCCATTTCGGATTTCATGGCTTCCTGCCATTTTCCCGAATCGATATCCAATATCGCTTTTGTATATGTAGTCAGATCTATTTCCTCCAAGACTTGATTGACATGCATTGAATCCATTTCGGATTTCATGGCTTCCTGCCATTTTCCCGAATCGATATCCAATATCGCTTTTGTATATGTAGTCAGATCTATTTCCTCCAAGAGGAGAACATTAATGCTCACATCAGATGTTAAAAATAGTCTCTCAAGAGGCCTTGATATTTTATTCGACTTACGTAGAACATGTGTTGTAGATCCTTCATCTAATTGGATCTCTGGTTTCATCTCAGGTTATTTAATGTTGGGATCAAACTCATCAAGTTTAATCTCTCTACAATTCCCACTTTCTCTCAAAAATTACTTTTCAAGAAAAGTTGCAAAGCGAACAATAAATACATTTCGTTGCTCGGAATCGTAGAATTTATATCCCATGGAATTATCAGGATATCCAACGAACCTATATTTATACCTTATGGGTGCTAGTTTATCCCGCTGCGTAATTCTAACGTATGCTAGACAACCCCAAATCTTTAAATATCTAAGACTTGGATTTCTACCGAACCATATCTGATAGGGAGTCGTAGAAATAACTTTCGATGGAACCCTATTAAGTATGTATGCAACAGTTTGTAAAGCGAAAACCAAAAAGGTAATAAGGAATATCTGTATAACTCATCATGAATCGCACCATATCTAATAAAGTACGATTTCTTCGCTCAGACACTCCATTGTGTTGAGGTGTTCCTAGTGGGCTATATTGGGCGAGAATTTCATTCTCCCTTAAATAATTTCTGAATTCTTCACTCATGTATTCACCGCCTCGATCTGATCTAAGGCATTTGATGAATTTATTGGTTTGTTTTTCTACTTCGTTTCGGAATATTTTGAACTTGTCAAATGTTTCCGACTTATGTTTCATTAGATAGACATATCCATATCTAGACTTGTCATCTGTGAAAGTAACAAAGTATGTTGTGTTAGGTTTTATCTAGGTCCCAAGATCAAACAAGCAATGAAATACATGTGTGAATACATCAACGGAGGTAGCGGAATACTCACATCGATCGGTTGAGAGACGCGGCAAGCAACAAAACTTGAAAAACCCCACTGCCAAGGGCGTGAACTGCAGTGATGTTGCTCACTGTTTTGGCTTCAAATTTGGTCCTTCGTCAAGCTACAAGCTTCGTCGAACGGATCCCGCCTCATGGGTGAACCTCCCTAACACCTTCGCAAGTCTCGTAAGTGTGCTAGCACTTGCGTTTTTGCAACAAAACACACTCATTGCTTCCCATTTAGCTCACGCCAGTGAGCAGTGAAGAAGAAGAAATGAAGCCCTTTTTGGGCGTGAGAAAGAGAGGATGAGAGATGGAGAGAGAAATGTGTAATTGGTTTCAAAAGATTTTCCAAAAACCTTTATATATTTTCCAAGAAAATACATTAAACAATTACCAAATAATTCATTAAATAATTAAAATGGTAAAAGTCTCACCAACTTACACTATTTCACCAAAACACATCACTATTCATTTTCACTTTATTAAAGTGACTTGATGTGTGTCAATCACTCAATCAATCAATCACATCACTCAAAGTGACTTTTGATTTGACGCTTGATGTGACGAATGATTTGACGCTTGATGTGACTTGCGTCGCCGCACTCGAATTCGAAATACGAATGCGCTCGCAATCACACTCGGGCTCGGTTTCGCTAATTCCCAATTAGCGAATTTTCGTTGCGTCGTAATTAAATGATTACGCCTAGCGAATTCACTATTCACATCGCTAACGAATTAATTCTAAATTAATTCGTTCGCCCGAATTAAAATCTAATTTTAATTCCGCGTCGAAATCTAATTTCGTTTAATATATCGAATATATTAATTTACCGATTAATTCCAAATTAATCATTCTCTCTCTTTAGACGATATTTTATCCCCAGATAAAATATCTCTGTAATTAATCCTAGATTAATTTTCTATTTCTTCTATATAATCCCAGATTATTAATGAGTGCGAGTTATGCGTCATCGGTGTATTATCGGGAAGCGACCCATGAGATCCCCGGATAATTCGGCAGTAATACGGTCGTCGGAGTATCCGAATCACGTACGTACCAAGTACTACGTTCTACCGATTTACGAGACAAGATCGGCTTCTAGCAAAGCACGAAGTCTACCCAATTCTCCGGTCATATTCATCTAAGAATATTTAAGATCTATATCAAGCGTAGTATACCAAGTATCGTGTATATCGGCCCAGTATCGAATAGTCACGTGCTAGGGCTGGGGCTGGATAAGTGTCTGCCCCGTCCGAAGCACATATCGGATGTCTGGTAACTAGTCTCTATAATCGGATATACATGACCTTGTCATAATATCCCGATGGCCGGCCAGCACTTAAGAGCACTAATACCGTATCCTGCGTGACATCATCTCCACTATGACTGGAGTGATACTTCCGTCTTGACATCACACCCAATACTCTACGACTCTCAATATACCCAGCATTGGCGTACACAGAACCGGTTAGAGTCCTGGACGACCTCAACTAAAGCATATTGATTGTCGTAAGCATTAGCGGTGCAAGTCTCAGGTTAAGACCATACACACATACTCTGATGTCGGACTCCCATAGACACATAGTCATAATACCAATGGGATTCCGATGGGTATATCCAGAGCGAAGTTGTTTCCCGTACCATCGGTGAAACACAACCTCCTATCGCACTTGCATGAGTATCCAATACCCAAATATATGAGAACTATGTTGTTGTGCCCTCACAACGCGCACAAGTGAAATACTAGCCTATTCCGCATTATCGATGTCCAGTCTCGATAATACTACGACTAGGGATATTTAATGATTAATCCTTCGTGGACTGATATTGTCTCATATCATTCTCAATCCTGGAACTAATCATATGGACCTCTCTTCATTTATATATCTAAGGTGATCTAATCACAAATGATGAGAGTGCAATTTCCTTGTCACATAGTTAATTTGTACAACAACACTATGATCTGTACAAATAGTGACGCTATGGGTCATATTATCCAACATGTTGAACCATCATGAGCGGCATGATGTAATGGAACACACACATCGCTGTGTATTAGTTCCAGTAAATCTCCAGAACGGTGTCCAACACCTTGAAATGTGGCATTTGTCATATTTCATTGGATACATGACTCAAAAATCTGATAATGATCTAAGGTAAGATTTTCAATCAAACCATCATTTACCAATTTGGATAGACGTCTAACACATATGTGGCCCAATCTTATATGCCATAATTCAGTATTATTTAGTTAAGACTTCCTACTTGTATTTTTCTTTATATTAAAAACATCTCTACATGTTTCCAAAACATAGTGACCGCTTGATAAATAACATTCACATTTCAATAATTATCTTTATCATATAAACATAAAGTTTCATTCTTAATGTTTATTTTATATATCTTTTTTATCTAATATTGGTGTAGGCACTGCATTTTTACACATAAGTCCCTATGATGAGTCTCATTTTGGAGACACTACCTTTTAAGTCACGGAGGTCACGGAAAACGGACATCGGAAGGGGGAATTCAGAATAAACAAGTTCACTGTCTTCGTTGGTGCTGCGTTCGTTCCTTCGTTCGAACGTCAGGGAGATTGCGAACGTTCGTACCGCGTTCGAATTGGAGTTCGAACGGTGTCGGTAACTCTGGTTTTGCTGCTAGCCTCGCACCCCAGCCCAATTAGCCCCCCCAAAGCCCATAAAACACATCCCAAATTAAATAAATAAATATTAATTAAAACATTAACTAAATAAGATAATAATTAAATTAATTAAATAATTAAATAAAACATTTACCAAACTTAAACTAAGATCATGCCTAATTTAAATAATTTATATACTAAAATTAAAATAAGATATGCCTAATTAAAATCAATCAACCAATTATATTCCCAATCAAATATGTATTATTCCTAACTTAAAATATTGTATTCCTAAACCAAGCCAATCAAATAGTTGACCTTCCTAATCCAAACCAAATCAAATCCATTGCTTTCCTTGTCCAACACCAAATCAAATCCTCCCTTTAATGCCAAATCCCTTCCTTGTGAGACAAGGAGTAGCCCTAGCCATTCTCTATATAAACAACCATAACCAAGACATCCAACCTCCTAGCTCATTCATACAAGAAAAGCCTCCCCTAGCTCTCCACTCCCTCATTACGAATTACAGCAGCCCAATAACGCCCAATACAGCAGCCATACCACGGAACAAACACACAACACACACAACAACCCTTCCCTCACCAAATTAACGAGAACAACACACAGCAGCCCCAAAACTGCCCCTGAAATCAGTCCCAAACAGCAGCCCTAAACACACACCAAAACAGTCCCCTAAATTACCAAAAAATAGTAACCAAAACATCCCAAAAACAGTAACTAAAATACAGCAGCAAAACAGTAGCAACGACAGCGAATCAGAGTCAAAAGCAGCAGCAAAAGATGGAGAACGACAACCCAAAACAGTAAGACAACGAACGAGAACAGTGAATCAGTGAACCGGAAGAGTTGCGGAGCATCCACCCTTCCGACGATCGTGTACCGTACATCCGAGAGGTGATTTAAAAGGTTAGACCTGAGGGCACTTTTTCATTAGTTTATATTCGTTTCTTTTATTATTGAATTCTATTCGCATGAGAGTCGTTTATGGATGCATGTTGTGGCTTGAATGAAATGGAAGAGTGTCGTCTCTTGTGGTATATAGGATGGAAACCCAGACGTAAATTCCGTAGCCGAATCCGAATGGACGGTAGTGCGGTCTGTACTTGGGATACAACTCCACGTACCATTTGAGTAAACGACCCTTCTCTTGTTTTGTGTTGCTTTGGTTTATCTATTTCTTGTTATTAAATTCTGTATGTCGCTTATTTGTGTATGATATAATCGAGTGCATGGGCTCAGTAAGTGCGATGAAAGGTCCCCTAATCGGAAGGGTTAAAATCCTTCACCACGATGCTTTACCACACCGATTGATGTGTGTTCGGTTGAATGCGAGATACGTTCAATCGGACACATTACGTTTAATATTATTGCTTTTAACTTTTTGTATGCATGATTCAATCGAGCGCATGGGCTTAGTAAGTGGAATGAAAGATCCCCTATGGGGAGGGGTTAAAGCCCTTTACCACGATGCTTAGCCGCGCCGGTTGACGTGTGTTCGGTTGGATGTAAGATGTGTTCAATCAGACATACTTAGTTTGATATGATTGTCTTTATGTTTGTATGCATGATTTGATGTGACGCGCATGGGCTTAGTATGTTGGTCTAAAAGTCCTCTCTTTGAGAGATCAAGAGCCCCAAAAGGCCACCTTTACGGCAGTACTTCGTCGCGCCCCTTTATTTTGTTGTTTATGTATTGCGTCCCATTTCATGCATCAGGTATGTTCCCGTTCGAACGCGTTTACGAACGCAACTCGAACGCGCATGCATTTTGCCTTATCATGCATCAGGTCTCATCTCCGTTCGAACGCGTTCACGAACGCCATACGAACGTGAGCATTCTGTTTCATTTCTGTTCGAACGCGTTCACAAACGCCACACGAACGTGAGTATTCTGTTTCATTTCCGTTCGAACGCGTTCACAAACGCCATACGAACGTGAGCATTCTGTTTCATTTCCGTTCGAACGCGTTTACAAACCCTACTCGAACGAGAACCTTCTGTTTACCGTTCGAACGCGTCTACAAATGCTACACGAACGCACACGGTAAACAGATCCTCTTGCATCACGTTACGACATGTCCATCTTAGCATATGGTTACCCCTTTGTACGTTATGCATTTGTATTACCTCTCTAGTTGTCTATTTCTGTTATGCGCCTACAATATTATTTGTCGTCATTTTGATTTCCTTTACATTACACGCAAATGTTACCATGACTGTTTGTGTTTATATTTACATGAATGATTGAATTCTTATGACGTTATGTGCTTGTTGTTGCAAAGGCCTACTTTTGAGCATGTGAATTTGGCAATAAGATTTGGTTTCATGTATGTTAGATGTAAACTATACTTTCAAGCATGTGAATTTAGGATTGTGTTGCACTTGGAAATATATGTCATAGGCTTGGTTGGATTATTGCATAAATCTTTACATTACAAGTTGCATAAGTAAGGGATCATTCTGAACCCAATGGTTTGAGGTCTTCCCTTGCGAGGGGTGAGTACGGCCTTAAATCTTTGTCCCGGTTCACACCGGGTGGCGACTCCAATATTCTCCGGTTTAGTCCCCCGTGGCTACTCCGTACTCCCAACTAGGCCCCCGAGCCTGGAACAGCATTGCGTCGCCCAGTTCCCTGTGTGTTCCCACAATTGGCAGTGATATTATTTGTCTGATAATTGAGGGAACATAATAACAGTCATGCAAATATAATTTACATCAATTTGGGCGATCTAAAACAACCGTTCTTATGACCTTGACATCCAATGTCTCGACATTGCCAACTCTAAGCTGGATCTCCCCTTTATTTAGCCTTCTTTTAATCCTCATTTCATGCAGGGAATTGCAAATATGAGTATGACTGCCAGTGTCTAACACCCATCCACTATTTGCATCTAAGGCCAATGAGATATCAATAATTGGAAAAATACAAAGCATACGTGAGGGTCCTGTTTTTTCCTTTTAGCTCTGGACAGTCCTTCTTCCAGTGTCCACACTTCTTGAATTGTAGACATTAATCATGAGCTACTTTTGGTTTTGCGCATTTGCGCTTCTTGGAGTTTTTCTTTGATATCTTCTTTTTCCCCATCTTTATTTTCTTTGACTTCCCAGAAGTCTTTGAAGAGCCAGCTCCACCATGGAGATACAGTGTGGGGTTGCCTTTCTTCAAATCTTGCTCCGCCGTGTGTAGCATGTTATGAAGTTCTTCATATGTGGCTTGCATCGAATGCATATGAAAATTCAATACAAAACCAGCATAAGAACCATGAAAAGAAGACAGAATCAAATTATGGCCCAATCGTTCATCAAACACAATGCTTTGTCGTTCCAGATATCGAATCTGGTCTATCATGTTCAAAACATGAGTGCTGAAATCTCATCTCTCCTTGATTTCAGCACAGAACAATTCTTTAGACCTTCGATAAAGTTTAATCTCTTGATTTGCCTCAAATAACTCCTTGAGTGTTCGCATGATGCTCGAAGCATACGGTACTTCAATGTATTGTCTCAGTAAATCTGGAACCATCGATCCCAAAATGTAGGATTTCACCTTCAGGTTATCATCCTTCAATCTATCAAAAGTTTCTCGCTCTTTTGGAGTGGAGTCAAGATCGATATCAACAGACAGTGGATTGATCGTGACATAATTCAACTTTTCATACTCCAAGACATGGCGCATGTTCATTTCCCATTCGAAATAGTTCTCGGCTCCTTTTAACTTATAGGAATCCAAAAGTTTCTTCAATAGATTAGTGGCAACCATCTACAAGATAACATTTTTGAGTAGTAGCAGAATATTTTTCATTTCTAAAGTGATAACACTAATTGATTATTGAATTTTAAATCTATTAGTGTCATCCCGCAACTTTACGTAATTCTGTAATCTCCTTTAACGGAAATTAGAAATTTGACTATCAAAATTTCATAACGGTAAGTGGATCCCATGACATTTACTCCAACCTCACACTAATTACGATATTGGCCTTTGTAAACTCATTAGGTAGACCTTCAAGGTCAATCACTTCTTGTAAATCCTGGTTTGGTCCTGAACCGTTTCTTATCGTCACACTAATGACAATATTGGATTAAGACGTATTCTAGGTGTATACTTGTCAATGTGCACTAATGAGATTCGTATGTACATTCTCACCCTAATGACGATATTGGGCGACTACGTTAACTCATCACGCTACATCTAATGTTTTACCGGAGTGACCTAAGTTCCGAGCATTTATACCCTCACACTAATGACGATATTGGATATAAGTAGAAGAACTCATTCATCTCCGTATTGACAAGATGGACTATCCAATAATACTCCAACATTATTAATACTATTACTTAATTAAAGTAATCACCTAATCACGGGAGATTTATGACAATCAAGTCATTAACTTAATTAGGTCAAATTTTTAATTTAAATTTTAAAACATGCAATACACATTCAATATGTCTTATGCATAATTAAATTAAAATTATTATGGCATATATTCAAAAATATGTGTTGTGTGGTTAAGCCTTTGCTATTGATACCATTCTGTTGGGGCAGTTGTGGAACCCCTAGGGTCGGATTGGTGCCCTAGGCAGCGAAAATGGGTCTAACCTGTGGAAATCAAGTATGGGTGTAATTTTAAATCATTTAACGAAATACTGTATTCCATTACGAGTGTATAGGAAAAACTCGGTGCTGAATCGGAGTCCGGAAACTCAAAAATGAAGCAAAACAAAATTCCCGCGCGCCGTGCACTGCGCTGAACACTTTTTTTTTCTTTTTCAAATGCTCCAGCTCACTATAATTAGGGTATTTTACCCTAATTACTTTTGGTATTCCCTAAACACTTCAAAAACCAACATCAACACATGTTATAGAATAAAAATCAAGTTTTTTAAAATATCAAATATTTTTACAAAACATAAATTTATTCTAAATACATATTTGCGTAAATTTTGAATCCAATACACAAACAATTTTAGAATCTCAATTAGAATTGTCTCATAAACTATAAACTTATCTAAATATTGTACACTTGATTTGGAAATTGTAAACATAATATGCAATTGTAACTGTAAACTGTAATCTGAATACCTAAATTATTAGCAAGAACAGTAACCATAACGTGAACTAAAAACTGTAACATAGACTGAAAGCTGTAAACATGAGTCGTAACTGTAACCGTGAACTTGTAAACCGATAACATGGAAAAACTGTAAACGTGATCTGAACTGTAAAACATGAAAACTATATAACTTGAAGGGTTACATATGCAAATATCAGTATTTGGACGTCTCACTCGCATCGTCATACGTACCTGGATTCAGTTGTTGCCCCCGTGTACGCTTACATGTGTCTGAAATATAAAAGTTTCGCTTGCATCAAAACATGAGGTGTGTAACCTACTTAGCGGGACCTAACACCGCATAAGCATAGGAAGTTTAGTTATAATATATAACATACTTAGCGGGAAGCTAGCACAACATAAGCAGGGGTAGTTGAACTGAACGTGAAATAGCCTAAGAGGGTTTCCAAAGAACCATTAGGCAATCTGAAACTGAATTTTGGGGACGATACTTTACTAGTGTTTTGAAAACTGTTATTTACCTTTGCTTAAAAACATGTAACTGATATACAGTAGAGTGTGAAACTTAAACTATTAATCTAGAAAAAATCATGAACTGTAAGTCTTGTAGCGCAAGCTGTAAAAGTGAATATAAACTGTAAATTATGAGACATGAACACGAAATCATAAACTGATGACTGTATACATGAGTTGTAAGCATGTAAAGCATGAACTGAAATCATACAAACCATGAATATGAAAGCATCTTACGTGAAAACTTAAACTGTAAACTTGAGATGCGTAACATAAATTATAAATAGTGAAACGTAAATTATAAACATGACTGTAAAACATGAACAGTGAAACATTGACTATGAACTTCAAAACATAAGTGTGGACTGTACAATGTAGGCTGTAAATTGTAAAATATGACGCTTAAACTATAATTCATGAGCTAAAAGCTGTAAATCGTGAACTAACGTCATACAAATCATAAACTAAAAACTGAGATCAAGAACTATGACATATAAAGCGTGGGATGAAAATGTATAAAATAGAATCTGAGAACACGTAAATCATAGGCTAATTGTAATAAATCATATACTATTATATAAACCGCAACTGAGATTCTTGAGCTGTAAACATGAATTGTGATCATTAAACTGAAAACTAAAAACAAGGTCTGAAACTATAAATAAGACTCGAAACTATAACCTTGAACTGAAAATTATAATCATGACAGACAATATTATAACGTAAACTAAGAATGTGATTGAAAAAAATGACATGAAGTAAAAACTGAATACTAAATAATGAACTGAAAAATCAAACATGAGCTGAAACTGTAATAGTGAGCTGAAAATGTAAACATGGATTAGAAACATATACATGAACTGAAACTATAAAATATGAACGGAAGCTATAAAACATGAACTAAAAACTAAAAACGTTAACATGAACTAAAAATCGTAAACATTGCTTGAAACTGTAAACTTAAAATAGAATTATAAAACGTAACCTGTAAATATGATTATGAACTATAACATAAACTGAAAGTTGAAGACTGAAAACTGAATCATGAAATGAAAAAGTAAACATGAGATAAAACTAAAACTGAGAAACATAAACTGTAAAACATAATAATAAACTGTAGACATGGATGGTAACCGTAAACATGACCTGAAAGCTGTAGCAAAAACTGGAAACTAAAACTTAACTGTGAAATATGGAACATGAATTGCAAACCGAGACCTGTAGTTATAAACCATGAATCGTAAACCCTGAAATATATATTGGTTTATGTATACAATGCTCATACGAGGTTCATTGCCTATTTTAGAATAAGTATGAGATGAACGTCGTCCGAATGAATTTCCTAACCAATACCTCTATGATGGAAACATCCAAGCTGAAGACGTAAATTTGTAAACATGTGACATGTGGACACAAACTGAATATGTATAAACATGACTTTCTAAGAACATGAATTATATCCGTGTAAACATAAGCTACAAACTGAGAATGTGAGATGTGAATATGAAATCTGACTTGAAGATCATGAAACATAAACTGTGTAGCATGAAACGTAGACCATAATTATAATATATAAATTGTACATAAGGCATACCACAACTGTGGACAACAGGACCTGGGCGACGCCGTTCCTAGGCTCGCGGCACTAGTTGGGAAGTACGAAATAACATGGAGTCGCCACCCGGTGTGAACCGGGACAAAGATTTAAGGCCGCACTCACCCTTCGCAAGGGAAGACCTCAAACCGTTGGGTTCAGAATGGTCCCTTACTCATGTCACTTGTAATGAAAGGATTTATGTAGTAATTTAATTAAGCTTAAGTAACATTTATTTCCAAAAAATATCATGCTTCTAGATTCATGTACATACATCAACAAGTTCATCACAACATGCAACATCACATGGCAATCTCATGAGCATATTTCAATCCTATGATATGGAAAACTAAGAACAACATAATCATGCTTGAGTACTATCTCATGAACCTATTAACCAAATAACCTGCTAACAGCCTAATCATGCTTGAATACAATCCCAAGAACACATGGAATGGATAAATGCAGGAATACAAATAATACGGTTGGCTATATAACACAAGAAAGATCAACCAAGAGGCAATTATGCATGAATATGATAAGACAGACTCAGTTCAGTGTGTGCACGTTCGTGTAGCGTTCGTAAACGCGTTCGAATGGTAAACAGAAGGTTCGCGTTCGTGTAGCGTCCGAGAATGCGTTCGAACGGAACCATACCTGATACATTATGAAACTAAGAAAGTGCGTGTGCGTTCGTGTAGCGTTCGTAAACGCGTTCGAACGGTAAATAGAAGGTTCGCGTTCATGTGGCGTTTGTGAACGCGTTCGAACGGAAATGAACAGAATGCTCTCGTTCGTATGGCGTTCGTGAACGCGTTCGAACGGAAATGAAACAGAATGCTCTCGTTCGTATGGCGTTCGTGAACGCGTTCGAACAAAAATAAGACCTGATGCATGACAAGGCAAAATACATGCGCGTTCGAGTTGCGTTCGTAAACGCGTTCGAACGGGAACAGATCTGATGCATGAAATGGGACGCAATACATAAACGACAAAATAAAGGGGCGCGGCGAAGTACTGCCGTAAAAGTGGCCTTTTGGGGCTCTTGATCTCTCAAAGATAGGACCTTTAGACCAACATACTAAGCCTATGCGCTTGACTGAATCATGCATACATAGAATGAAAAGCAATAATACTAAACATAGTGTGCCCGATTGAACGTATCTTGTATCCAACCGAACACACATCAACCGGTGCGGCAAAGCCTCGTGGTAAAGGGCTTTAGCCCCTCCCCATAGGGGATCTCACATCGCACTTACTAAGCCCATGCACTCGGTTGAATCATGCATACGAAAATAAAGACAATCATATCAAACTAAGTATGTCCGATTGAACGTATTTCGCATTCAACCGAACACACATCAATCGGTGCGGCAGAGCATCGTGGTGAAGGATTTTAACCCTCCAATTAGGGAACCTTTCATCGCACTTACTAAGCCCATGCACTCGATCGTATCATACGGGAATAAACAACATGCAGAATTTAAATGACAAGAATTAAATAAACCAAAGCAACACAAAACAAGAGAAGGTGTCGTTTACTCAAGTGGTACGTGGAGTTGTGTCCCAAGTACAGACCGAACTACCGTCCATTCGGATTCGGCTACGGAATTTACGTCTGGGTTTCCATCCTATATACCACAAGAGACAACACTCTTCCATTCATCCAATACCCACAACACACATCCATAAACGACTCTCATGTGAATACAATTCAATAATAAAAGAAACGAATATAAACTAATGAAAAAGCGCCATCAGGTCTAACCTTTTAAGTCGTCTCTCGGACTCGCGTTTCACGAAGATCGGAAGGGGTAAAGCTCTGCAACTCTTCCGGTTCACTGGTTCACTGCTCTCGTTCGTTGTCTTACTGTTTTGGGTCGTCGTCCTCCGTCTTTTGCTGCTGTTTTGACTCCGATTCGCTGCCGCTGCTACTGTTTCGTTGCTGTATTTTAGTTACTGTTTTTGGGATGTTTTGGCTACTGTTTTGGGTGTTATTTTCGGTGGTGTTATGGTGTGGTTCGGGGGCTGTTTTATGTGTGTGTTTAGGGCTTTTTGGGATGTGTTTTTCGGTGAGGTGAAGGGGTTGTTCGGGATGTGTTTTGGTCAAGGTGATGGGGGTTGTTTGGTTTGTGATCTTTTTGTTATTGAGAGTGAGGGAGAATTGTGTCTATGAGCTTGGGTGTTTCTTATGTGAATGAGCTAGCTAGCCTTGAGAAGGTTGGTGAATGGTTCTTTTTATAGGCAAAGGGTTAGGCTTGACAAGGAAAGGGATTTGATTGGCTTGGATAAGGGAAGTCAAAGATTGAGGGGGGACAAATCTTGGCTAGATAGGGAAGGTTGAATATTTAGTTTATGTTGATTAGGCATACAATATTTTAAGTTTGGGAATAATATATTGGTTGATTGATTTTAACTTGGTATGATTATATTTGATTGGTTTAGATTAGGCATTTAGTTTGTTGATTGATTTTAATTAGGCGTGCAATTTCTTTAATTTGTGTAAGTATTTTATTTAATTTGGTATGTGATTTTTAGATTTGTTTTGATTTCACCATGTGTTAAATATGTGTTTTAAGTGGGCTTGGGCGAATTGGGCTTAATGTGAGGCTAGCAGCAAAACCAGAATTACCGACACCGTTCGAACGCATCATCGAACGCAGCACGAACGCCCGCAATCTGTTTGACGTTCGAACGTATACACGAACGCAGCACCAACGAAAACAGTGAACCTTGTTTATTCTGAATTCCCCTTCCGATGTCCGTTTTCCGTGACCTCCGTGACTTAAAAGGTAGTGTCTCCAAAATGAGACTCATCATAGGGACTTATGTGTAAAAATGCAGTGCCTACAACAACCGTAGTAGCTTGAAACATTAATAGGAATATACAATTCACTCACAGAACTAACGTCATAATGCATGCGTGCTCAATTGAAACTGAAATGATCCTTCTACGTACAATCTATGGATTCAAGTATAGTTATTGTTCATCAACATTACGATTCTAACCATGCACGAGAACAATGCATATCCCCATAAAACTTGAGACATTTCTCACATTTTTAAGCTGTTTTAAGATACCATTACGAGGTATCCAACCTGATAATTCACTCAAGACACCAATATAGTTCTTATCGCACTCATCACTCACCAACAAAAGGGGTTCACAGCCAAACCCCCAAATTACTCACCCAACTTATGGCAACAATACTACATCACACAAGCAATTATCACAACATCACTACCACTTGCAACATGAACACTCTACAAAAAAATACCATGCTTCAATCCACCCACAATGCACTTGGGGATTTCATGTCAACATCAACACAAACCCAAACCCTAGGTTTTATTTAAACTCAATACATGCATAAATCATTATGATATTCATTAACCTAAGCATGATCAACACTTTAATTAACTAAAATCATGGAAAATGAATATGGATCATGCTTAGGCCTCCATAGATGCACATGAGAAGCTTGTAAAATCATGCTAAAATACAAGCAATAGCTAGATTGGAAGATAGAGAAACTTACGAGCTTCATTGTCACTTACAGGTGCATGAAAATCACCATAATCTTAGCTTGATATAAAGAAAAATAGAGGTTTTGGTCGTGGGTAATGTGTGAGAGAGATGATAGTGAAATGAAGAAATGACATATATATATGGGCCACGAAATTCTAGAGTTTTCTCTTAAAAAATCGCAGGGCAGTTCGAACGCCACACAAACGTGGGTAATCTGTCAGGTCGCGTTTGAACACCCTTCGAATGTCATACGAACGAAAACCCTCTAGATGGTTTTGTTCAAACAGAATGAAGAACGTGCCGCGAACACGAACACTGATTACGTTCGAATGTTGGAACGAACGCGACACAAATGTGATTTTGAAAATTTTCTATACATGATGAGTGATATTTATATCATTATTTCCCACTCATTTAATCTAATATTTTGTATAGTTTCTTGGGTTTTGTGAAGATTTTGATGTGTTTTGTGTTATTTTGTAGATAATAAAGTTTCAGGACATTCTGGAGGTGATTTGGGCCAAAACAGTGAAAATTTGACGAAAAATGACATTTTGGTAAATTCCTGCGCCGCGACGCCAAGACCTTCCGCGTCGTGACGCCTAACGTGCGCCGAACAGTGCTAACGTGCGCCTGGTCCACTTATCAGAATCTAAGAAAAGTTTCACTTTGCTAACGTGCGCCGTGCCACGTGTCACCATCACAACTGATCTGCTAACGTGAGACGTGCCACGTGTCATCATCCTACGATGCCGACAATCACCATTGCCACGTGTGCCACGTGGCATCCTACGTGTCTCCATGTCATCAGCCACGTCAGCAAGTCAACAAGTCAACAAGTCAACATTGCCACGTGTCGTGCCACGTCATCATCAGCCAATCATGAAGTGCCACGTGTCGCAATCCTACGGTACCGACAGTCTCTTTTCCACGTGTCGCCACGTCACCGCCACGTCAGCGACACGTCAGCATCAATCATTGAGTATCTAATCCTTATCTGACACGTGGCGGATAAGAATCTCATCGACCAATCAGAAGCCGCCACGTGTCACAATAATTGAAGCCCAACCACCTCGCCATGTGTCACCTTATCAGCTTATCCAGAATCTTCAAACCGACGAACCAGAGCGTGCCACGTCGACAAAAGCTGGCGTAGCGACGCCAGAGGCCTTGGCGTCGCGACGCCGGAAGCCTACCCGCGCCTATAAATTCAGCTTCAAATTTCAGAATTGATTGTACCACTCTCTCTCTTCTATTATATGTAAAGAGAGAGTTTCTCTCTCTAGTTTCTTTTAGTTTTTTAGTTTTTTTTAGTTTTTAGTTTTGTAAATAATTTTAATTACGTTTTATTAATATAGTAATTACTTTTTTTTTTTACTTTTTACAGTTTTTACTATTCACCATGAGGAGGTAACTTCCTCAGCTAGGGTGAAAGGTAATTCTTTTACTATTACTATTTAGATTAATCTCCCTTAAAAATAATATATTCACTATTTAAATTATTGACTTAAAAAGGATACCGCCAAATTGGTCGGTTGGTAATTCATTTTAATCTGGTTTAAACCTGACTAACAAGGATACCGCCAGATTGGTCGGTTGGTAATTTAATTTTGGTTCTGCCTTTATGGCTGGTTGGACTTAATTTGACTTAATCAGATTACCGCCTATATGGCTGGTTGGAAAAAAAATCACAAGTTTATATATTATTTTATGAGAGATATCTAAACTAGTAAATAGTAAAAGTAATTCATTTTACCTTAGCATTTTATTTTATTTTATTTTATTTTACTTTTCAGCTTTTACTTTATGTCTTTTACTTTTCAGTACTTTTACTTTATGTCTTTTACTTTTAAGTTTTTATTAGCCCTAGTTATGTGTTAGTTATCTGGGATTGTGATGAATTCGAATATCACCGGTTTATAAGGGGTTATTTTATATTTTATACTTTCAGCATTTACTTTTCAGCAATTTACTTTTCAGCATTTACTTTTCAGTAATTTACTTTTCAGCATTTAATTTTCAGTATTTAATTTCAGGATTTACTTTCCGTCATTTACTTTTCAGCAATTTACTTTTCAGCATTTACTTTATGTCTTTTATTTTATTTAAGTTTTTACTACCCGTAAATATGTGTCGTCACTAAGCCAGTTATCTGGGGTTGTGATGAATTCTAATATCACCGGTTTATAAGGGGTTGTTTTATAGTTTGGGTAATTTAAATGTTTATTTATTAAGACTTAAGCTTAATGCTTCTTGTTGTCTGATCACCAATAAGATTGATGTGGTAAATCTAAAATGAACTAGACATAGAGATTTTAGGCTTCAGCCTTAGACTTAATAGCCCACGATCTTCCTTGAGGATAGATAACCCTTTAATAGATTTCCTTACAGGATAGACATATACCTGCCGGGCGGGGGTAGCCATAATTGGAACTTAAACTTAATGAATCCAGATAATTTGGTTGACATAGACATATGGTTCAATTGGGTTAAACTGGGTATTTGCGTCTGACCATCGACAGAGGCTTTTACATAATTTAGTATTCCAGGTTAGTAAACTGATTTATTACACATACATAAAATAATCACTTCATCTTTTAAAAGATATTAGAAGGATTCACAACCCTAGATCTTTGTGTCTTTTGTTATTTTCCTTAGTATTTTCTTTTGTCTTTTTATTTATTTATTTATTTTGTAAAACCACTTTCAACCAATCAAACAATCATTCTCTTCACCCTCAATTAGATATTTGTAAATAAATAGATTCAATAATTAATAACAACAGTAGGAATTAAGTCCTCGTGGGATCAATATTTTTATACTACTTGAACGATACGTGTGCTTGCGTTATACGTGTGTGTCTACGCCGGTCAATACATCATGATTGAACTTGACTCGTTCGAGGTCGATCCATACACAGACCTTACATAAGCATAAAATATTACATGCATGAATTGTATGATCATTATTAACGTGCTAAAAGGACCGGGGTGTTACATGAGCGTATTGTTTACGCTTACTTAAATATTTATTTTTTAACAAACAAAGACAATCATATTTGCTTAAAAGAAGATATCGTATGAGAAAATAAGATATCATATTTTTTTTATCAAATAAAAGAAGATATCGTACGAGAAAAGAATCGTATTTATTGTGCATACCCATAAGAACAAGTCATGGATGTGCATGTTGGATCTCATGCGCCGATTGTATGTCGAGGCCTTTGTTGTTGATGGGTATCAAACTATTTAATCGACAAAATATACGAATATAATATAACAAGTGACTTACTCTGCTCCTTGTCAAATAGAAAAACAAAGTCAAAAACCTATATATTGAACTCACTTAACTAGTAATATATATTTTGAGTGGGCTTGGCCCATTAAAAGTTATTGTGACGAGTTTATAAATGACGAACTCTCTTAATTGGTTAAATGTGTTTTAGGTGGACAATAAATTTTTGAAAGAATGAAACTTTTTTTTTTTAGGAATATGAGATTCGGAATTGCTCATCTTGAATTTTCAAAAGAGAAATGATAGACAGACGCAGCCTTTTACTCACAAAGAAACAGAACGGCAGCATGTGCTGCGTTTTGATTTAAAAATTCTGACCCTAGGTTTGCCTTGCTCCCGTAGCCAAACAAGACAGATTTATAACATGCCCTAATCCCCAAATCAATTCGCACAACAGGGAGATCATTTCTCTTTTTCCAATTTAAAAATCGAAAGAGGCTTTCATATATATATATAAGAAGCACACAACAAACAATTATGAATACAAAATTTGAACTTGCTGGTGAATAAAAAGATAGCACCTCAGAGAAAAATTCCCAATTAGTTTCTTCACTGAAAATCAAAGTGCAAGGATAACAATTTTATTTAACTCATCACTGATGCCCCATTTCATGCACCCAAAATTATCAACTAGAAGAAAGACGTTTATGTTTTCAGTTTGCCGGCGACGGTGGAGGATTAATGATGTTGGAAACGGTACGATTTGGTTTCTTTGTGAGTAAATGGTGTGCTGAAAGAGAAATGATCTCCCTGTTGTGCGAATTGATTTGGGGATTAGGGCATGTTATAAATCTGTCTTGTTTGGCTATGGGAGCAAGGCAAACCTAGGGTCAGAATTTTTAAATCAAAACGCAGCACATGCTGCGGTTCTGTTTCTTTGTGAGTAAAAGGCTGCGTCTGTCTATCTGAAAAAGGACAATATCTTATTAGTGGGGTTGTTCATCACAATGACGTCAAAGTAAGTGTCTAGGCTAAAGAATGTTTGACTAATTTAGGGGGATTGAAAATTTGAAAAATCGACCACACATGTCGTGATTTTATTGAACATACTTGTGTACTCTCTCGACAAGTAGAAAGGATCTCTATCCTAAGAGATCTAGTTGGGTTGTGCCCAAATTGTAGCTTCAGTCAATAGTTAAGATTTAGTTATTAAAAAGGGATGAAGAGAGAGATGATTACAATCATCAAAGCTTTTTTAATATCTTTTTAGCATAGGAATGGAGATCTGGATCTGCCCAAGAATATATAGGCACAACACAAACCATTAGTCAACCCTTAACTTTTCATCATGCATGATTAAAGAAACTTATAAAGTAATTAAGAGAATATTTGGATGTATGTATTAGTACTCTCACCACCATCATACATAGTTCTATTACTGTCTTTTAATTGGTTAGGAGGAAATAGAATTTAGATCTTTTTTATGTTCAGTTCAGTGTTTTATAATCTTCCATGAGTAATATTGTACGGTTAAGATTTTATTATTTATAAATTCTTATCTAACAACTGTTAATCATGATTTATAAAATAATAAAAACTCAGCTCAGCACCAAATCCAAATCCGAGAAGTATGTGTTATACATGTTTTCCATATTTGCATACCTTAATTTAATTTAGTCTTCCAAATGGTAGATTACAGGCGTCTCATTCATTTGCATCAGGTTTCATATGGGGGGCATTTTTATTATAATTAGTTGCAGAAGTGTATTACAGAAAGTGAAATGAAGAGAAAAATACATATGAACCATATAATTAAACTCAATTAAAATGTAAATGATAATTGTGTTTGCTTCAAAAAGCCATGTAGCAACTTCTTATTACATATATATACATAATCTGACTCCCTAGCTATTTCACATTACACCAACACTCATGCAACCAAATAGAGATATATAATTAAATAAAATCCTAAATCTTATAACAAGTTCATATATAAGTAAGAAAATTAAACAAATGGAAACACATGAGTACATTAATTATTTCACAATAGAAAAATCAGTTAAAACTTCTAAAATAAAATTAATCTCACCAAGTAGTACAGTAATCGGACCATAAGGCTTGATTCCCCCTTGCATGCATGCCTTGACATGATTAAACATATTGCTTCATCATCAAAAAGCATCTAGAAAGACCCTCCATCTCATGAAACTCATATAGAAATCTAAAATCATGAACATGCACGTTAATGGTGCTGCTGCAAATTTGAACGTAGCAATATCCATAGCAAATGAATGTCCTTCACACACACACACTAGTGAAGCAGCAAAAACAAAATATATAGCTAGAAGGAAGATTTCCATGGGAAAGCTTTTTGAAGAGGGCAGCTGTAATATTTTGCAGTGCACGCATACTGTAGCTGTAGAGAGAGAGAGAGAGAGAGAGAGAGAGACCCAATATCTTTCTTATATTCCCGCATGCACGTTTCACTTTTAATGTGCCGGCACGTTTCCACAGGCAAAAAATAAAAAAAGTATATAGACGACATTAATGGAGCAGTTTTGGTTCAAGGGTATGGTAATTTTTTTTTTGAAGGCAAAGCATGGTGCCTGCCCTAAAGTTTGGGGTGGGGGGACCGTGCTCCTTTTAAAGCCTTTTACCTAGCCAAAGGGATCTTGACAAAAAGCATTTTATTTTTTGTACTGCTTTTGCATATGTTGCTTGCAAAATTCTATTGTCAAATCACCCGACTCGATTTTAAATGGAATAGGTAAAACTTCCGGTTGTATCATATTTTTATAAGAAATACAAACCCTGAACTTGAACCCAAGAGCTGGCAACTAAATCCTAAATTATTTTCCACCAAATCATACCCCTTTCCATATGCCTATGTGAGATTTACCCACCTAATTATGTGCTTATAATGAATTTGCACTAGCGTTGAATCGACTTGTGTTAAATTTTTTAATTATTATCCAATAAATATTAATTATAATTTAATGTACAAATTTATGGACAATTATCATTTTTCTAGTACTAATTCTTCTATACTCATATTTTCGGTCGAATAAAAGTAATCGATTCCGGCGAGGCTATTCATTATTACAAGTCAACTTCATCAATTAGTTCACTGCTGCAAATTGGCTCTACGCATTATTGGCCATTGATGCTTAAAGTTAACTTGGAAACTCAAATGGCAAAACAATTAATATTGAACGGTTTGGGATGCATCCATCAGTTTCCCAATTGGGGACCACCAAACAGATAGGTTGGCGTGAGCGACTCTCACTCACAGGACCGATACTGTATAACCTATAATACAGAGCCACGTGTCCTGAAAATTACAGAACTGCCTCGCAGCCAGCCAGGCACGTTTTAAAAGAGCAAGTTGTGGGGATTTGGATAGGTAGTTGGACGAAACTTTGCGTGCAAGACAATCAAGGTGGTGGCCGGTGGGGTCTGTTCACTCACTGTGCTGTTTTTGTCTTGTACAGAGTACACAATCTAATTGCTAATTGCCCCAAGTACGGGCTCACAAATGGGAGGTCCAAAGTATAATTGGGCTTTTTTGTGTGGGCCTAACTAACTTGACCCATCATGTGGTAACCCGATTTGGCCCGGATTACAAACTTGATCTTGCCCGAATCTCACGCCTGTAACTAGTTGTTGACAAAAGAAAGTCATCCTAAAGCGAAGGAGTAAAGGAAGAAGACAAGCAGAGCGACGAAGGGAAGAGCGACGGAGCAATCACCATATGACACAGCGATTAGAACGACAAATGACTCAGAATGACCGAAACGGCGTTAGAGCGACAAAGAACTCAGGACGACCGAAACAGCGATTAGAACGACAAGGGACTCAGGATGACCGAACACATGATGCAGTTGATCCCACGATTACAGCAGTTAGCAGTTCCCTCCACGATCAGGCAGTTAAGACGCACAACTCAACGGTTGAAGGCATGACCCAACAGTTGCAGGGAAGTTACGAACAGAAACTGCCCGAGCGGTTTACAAGTTTTACTATAAAATGCTCACTCATGCGAAGATTAGAGCCCGATCAAATGAAGACTCAAACGAGCATCTTATTTTTTATTTCGTAGTTTTAAGAATCTGTAACTTGTGTGCTTGTGCCCCTTGGAGGCTTATTCATTTAATCAAACACCCATTGCTGTGACTTTGTCTCAAGAGGTTTGAACCTTACACGTTTTCTTCAGGCAGAAATTTGCGCAAACAGTTTTTTGGCGACCATAGTGGGAGCATTGGTGTAAAAGTGGAGATGCCTCCGAAAAGAAACACTCAAACTGGCTCAAGTACGAAGGAAGCGGGACTGGAGCAAACCAACCAGCCCCGTGTTCCAACCGTAGTGGGCCATTTCGAGGGTCTGGCAGACGCTAGTCGATATGAGCCTATGCGAGAGCTCAGCCCTAACGCGGTTCGCGCATTATTCGGTGAATTCACGCAGGATGTTGTCGAGCAGGTTAGGCTTCAAAATGCCCATATCATAGATAAGTTTACTTCGACTAGTAACTCACATTATGAAAATATGGTCAAACACATAAGCTTATTAAATGAATTAATGGCCAAATGTGTAAACGGGGGGACAACCCTACTGTGGACTACACCTCCTCCTGCACCAAGCAGTCAGGAGGCTGGCCCGAGTAATATTCCTCTGCAAGGGGTCATTGTCCCTACGACCTACAGGGAGGGAAAAAGTCTTGGGGGCAATGGCCTACATCTAGGGCCAAACCTACACCAAGGGCCAAATATGGTACAACATGAAATGGTGTTGCCCCAAGGTCTCCAGGCTTCTCAGGGACAGAACCACGACTATGTCCCACTTGTGAGATGACCACCCCCCACCCATAGCAATGTCATTTAATGACAATGATATGTTGAGAGAACAGATGACCGAGATCCTTCAAAATCAATTCGGTCTGGGAGTACGACCAATTCGGCCAAGGTATCTGAAACCATATCCGGACTGGATCGATGTGGCGTATCCGTGGCCTAGAAATTACAAAATACCATATTTTTCTCTATTACATGGTCTGAGGAAGTTTCTACCATGGAACAAATATGGCGATTTACCCTTCAGTGTGGAGAAGTCACTAATTTCCATAAGTTGAGGTTATTCCACGGCTTACTGTCAGGAGTAGTTTCCTCATGGTATGTCAGCCTATCGTCCAACTCGGTAGAGAATTGGAAACAAATGGAACAGTTGTTCCATGCGTAATTCTACAAGGCCGAATTTGAAGTGGCATTGGCCGACTTGGAGAACCTGAGACAGTTACTAGTAGAATGGGCCGAAACATTCTTACAAAGGTTTAAACTGGCTCTAGGCCGATGTTACGTGCATTTGCCAGAGAAAGAATTTGTGAGAATCGCCCAAAGCTGTCTCAATTTCGATCTGAAAAAGAAATTTCAAGATCGCGAATTTTGGGATCTCCCCAAACTCACCACTAGTGTGGTGCGTTATGAACAGTTATTAAGAGATGAGGAACAAATGAAAAATTCCAGCAAATGAACTTATTACAGGAACATCAATTATGAAATAAGCAAAATGGACATCGAATCTGCCGATTTATGTTTGGCCGAATTGGTTAAAGGGAAGTCGTACGTTTCCAAGGCGTGGGTTGAACCCCAAGCCAAATAAAAGAACGACAAAAAGAGTAGGAACTTCTCGTTCGATATCACGAAAGTCGATGCCATATTCGATCAGTTATATAAAGACAAGCAAATTAGTTTGAGCGACCGCCACACATTGCCAAGTGCTGAGCAAATTGGTGGGAAAAAATATTGTAAGTGGCATAATGCATGGTCTCATTCAATTAATGATTGTCTCATTTTTCGGAATGTTTTGCAGGATGACATAGAATCTGGATGAATAACGTTCGAAAAAAAGATGATGGTGGACGACAACCATTTTCCAAAGCCGATAGAATTAAACATGATCGATTCAGACTTTACTAAAATGAACTTGCCAAAGTTCAAGTTGGTTCTGGATGAAGATCAGAACTGTCATCGTCTGAGCGCTCTGGAAAGGATCGAAACACCCCAAGAATGGAAGGATCGACGAAATATGTGTGCACGGTGCAAGAACAGTGTAGACTGTAGAGTGGATGAGGGAGTTGGAAGACAGATGTGAAAGGCCAGTAAAGAAGAAGCCAGTAGCATGGCAACCAAGAACCTCCGCGCCGAGGTTCTACTACGTGAGAATTCAAACCTCGTCCAAAACGTAAAGACGTTTAGGCCGAAAATTCATCGGCCCAATGTATAACATTCATACCGGAAGCCATCTTCGGGGTAGTGTCTGGGAAGGAACTACCCTCATGTGGACGAAATGACAAGGACGCAACTGAGGCGACACCAGAGAAATTATGGCTGTATGATGCGCCAACAAGGTGAAGTGAAGGTCACCACAGGCCGCAATGCTTGTGTCAGGGAGAAACCGGAGGTAAGCAGAAAAGAAAGTGACGGCAAAGACGGGACAACGACGAACTGCGAGGAGCGTACCAAGTTTGATAGACGAAAACGGGAATAAAACAGACGACGAAGAACCCCCTATTGTCATTCAGTTCGGCAGTATGCCACCGGTTGTGGCTAACCATTACTTGTTGTCCGAAAAATTCAAGGGGGACAACAGTGGAGGAGCTGGAAATAACGAAGATGTTTATGAGGGTGATGAAATAGAATTTGCAGTGCTCTCGATAACAGATAGAGTGGCTTCAGATGAGGAAATGATTGACATAGAAGAAGAAGAAATAGACATCAGGACCGAAGCACGAAGAAGGGGAATATCACAGAATCGGCTTCTTAAGGAATTGTATGAGGCCGGAAACCCTGCAGTCGGAACATTAGGAAAAGACTTGGGACGATCCCCACACCTCGTCCTATACGGAACACCCAAAGTAAAGCGGACCATTACCAAGGCGGAAAAGCAAAGACTGGTCATCAATAATGTCTCTCACAATGCGCCGGTCACTTTACCACATTCTAGATGAGACATGGAGGGAGAACTGCCTCGGGCCAATGCTAGGAACGAACCAAAAATGGATGTAGGCCTATCAGAGAAAGTAATATTCCCAAAACCACCACCACAAATGACTAAACATCTGCGGCCATTGTA
This sequence comes from Zanthoxylum bungeanum, assembly GCA_019454045.1. Lineage (NCBI taxonomy): Eukaryota > Viridiplantae > Streptophyta > Magnoliopsida > Sapindales > Rutaceae > Zanthoxylum > Zanthoxylum bungeanum. The sequence goes on along the minus strand of SKCR01001385.1, from coordinate 445,128 downwards.
TGTAAAAGCAAAGGCCAACGGGATACCCATCGCCAAGGTGTTGATTGACAATGGAGCAGCCATCAATGCAATCTCTATTAGGATGCTAGGGCATTTAGCAAAGTCAGAAGACGACCTTATCCCTACAGAAGTGGTGCTTACAAGTTTCAATGGAGGTGCGACAACGGCCAAATGGGTTGTCCCACTAGACTTGCAAGTGGGAAGTACTACGAAAACAGTAGTGTTCTTTGTTATAGATTGGCCAACCACATATAACATGCTCCTAGGACGAGATTGGATACACAGCAGCCGATGCATTCCTTTATCTATTCATCAGTGCCTAGTTTTATGGAACCAGAGAGACGAAGTGGAAATAGTACACGCCGACAACAAGCCTTTCGCTGCACAGACAAATTCGGTTGAATACTTCATGTACGAAGGAAATTACGGGCCGACCAGAGTTCTGAATGAATAGAAAAATTCGGCCATTGTGGCTCAAAATGAGGAGCCATACCCCGCAGGTCTGCTAAACGATTTGTTCGCGCAAACAAGGCCAACAACAGTGGTATTTGGAGAGCCAACGCACATCAATTAAAATGAAGAGCAGAGAGAGTAAGGAACAAACCGCACTCGCGGCCATCAGGGCCAATCTAATGGCCTATGTAACAGAACGAGAAAATGAGGCCGAAGCTCAGGCCGCAATTTCGGCCTTAAGGGATAAATTGTTGGCACACCAGACAGAAGACAAAATAAGAGAGGCATGCGGGGTAGATTGTTTAATGGAAGGAAGTCACAAGAGCGAACAACCACTGGAAGAAGAAGAATATGCTCTGAACGGACGGAATAAGGTGAGCGTCTCGAGGGGACATGATGTATTGGACGAGGTCAATCTGGGGAGCGAGGACGATAGACGCATCACTTACATCAGCAAATAACTAGAGGCCCATGTACGTAAAAAACTGATCCATTTGTTACAAAGATATAAAGATTGTTTTGCTTGGGACTACAATGAAATGCCTGGTTTAGATAGAACGTTAGTAGAGCATAGGTTGCCAATCATGTCGAGCCATAGACCACATAAACAACCTCCCCGGAGGTTTGCACCCAATGTCATGTCTGACATTAAGAAATAGGTTGAACGCCTTTTGGAGGGGAAATTCATTAGGAACGACCAGATACGTTAGAAGGTTGTCAAATATCGTCCATGTCATGAAAAAGAATGGAAAACTAAGAATATGCATAGATTTTAGGAATTTAAACTTGGCAACACCAAAAGATCAATACCCTATGTCGACGGTAGATTCCTAGTAGACTCCACATCAGGGTATCAGGTGTACTCTTTTATGGATGGGTATGCAAGTTATAATCAGATCTACATTGCCGAAAGCGATATACATAAAACGGATTTTAGGTGCCCATAGTCTTTAGGATGTTATGAGTTGGTGGTGATGCCGTTCGGTCTAAAAAATGCTGGGGCTACTTACCAACGAGCCATGAATCTAATTTTCCATGACATGATTAGTAAATTCGTAGAAGTCTATGTAGACGATATAGTGGCTAAGTCTGTGACCATAGACGAACATTTTAGCCACTTGGTGATGGCTTTTAAGCGAATGAGGAAATTTAAATTAAAGTTAAACCATGTCAAGTGTGCTTTTGGGGTGAGTGCAAGAAATTTCCTGGGTTTTCTAGTACACCAACGAGGAATTGAGATTGATACCAATAAATCTCGGGCAATCGCTGAAGCCGAACCACCCCGAAATAAGAAAGAGTTGCAAAGATTTCTAGGGTAAATTAATTTCTTAAGAAGATTTATCTCTAACTATGCAGGAAAACTAAAGTGTTCTCGTCTCTGTTGAGGCTAAAGGCTAAGGACGAGTTCGTCTGGACCGAAGAACATCAAAAGGCTTCCGAGAGCCTGAAAAAATATTTGTCACAGCCGCCAGTGATGGTACCCCCTGTTCCAAGACGGCCAATGAAGTTATACATATCAGCCGAGGAGCAGTCCATAGCTGGGATGATCGCGCAAGACGATGACATGGACGTCGAAAGAGCCATCTATTACATCAGCAGACAATTGCTGAAATATGAATGTAATTATTCTCCAATTGAGAAATTGTGTTTGATTTTAATTTTACATTTACTAAATTACGAGCCTACCTTAGGCCGACTACAGTGTACTTAATTACTAAAGTTAATATTATAAAGTACATGTTCTCTCGTCCTATTTTGCACCAAATAGTTGGTTTCTGATCATTATTGTCAGAATTCGATATACGGCATGAACCTCAAAAGGTTGTAAAAAATCAGGCCTTGGCAGATTTCTTAGCCGATCACCAATGTTTAAGTACCATTAGAGAAATGGAAATGGAATTAGATGAATGCAACTTGAAACAATGGACGATGTATTTTGACGGATCTAGCACGATGAAAGGAGCATGAATAGGAATAGTCTTAGTCAGTCCATTGGGAGAATCATTTCTTTTCATAATCAAGTTGGATGAATATTGCACCAACAACCAAGCCGAGTACGAGGCATTTATATTTGGGTTGGAATTACTCCTCAATATGGGATTAACACATGTGTCCATTAAATGAGACTCGCAACTAGTAATCCAACAGGTAACATGAGCCTTTAAATGCAAGAGCCCATCAGTCATGGCAATATCAAATGTAGCCAAAGAGATGCTAGATCAATTTGACTATGCAGAGCTAGAACACGTTCAAATAACGAAGAACGAAGTGGCCAACAATTTGGCCCAATCAGCCTTCAGATATAAACAAACAAACAAACAAACATAGATGGTATATATAGGAGCGAAGAGATCAAGCCAGCCCTGATGAGACGAAAGAGGGTGATGGATGTCATGACCATCGAAGTCCAAGATGAGGACGATTGGAGAAGTGAGATCAAATTTTTTTTAAGACAGCCCGAAAATGGGAAAGATCGAAGGCTGAAACTTAAAGCCTTGAACTATGTGGTGTCGGGAGATGTGCTATATAAAAAAATGCCAAGACGGTCTGACGTTGAAATGTGTAGGGTTATCGGAGTCCAAAACTATTATGGCCGAAATACACGAAGGTGTTTGTCATCAGGCCGGAATAAAGATGAGGTAGCTGATCATACGGAGCAGATATTATTGGCCGAAAATGGGAGAGTCGTGCATATCGTATGCCAGGGGTTGCGTCGCTTGTCAGAAATATGGGCCCATTCAGAGGGCACCAGCAACCGAAATGGTCCATGTCATTAAACCATGGTCGTTCATAAGATAAGCGATAGATTTGATAGGAAAAATCTATCCCGCATCTAGCAAGAGACACACCTTCATTATCGTTGCCACAGATTTCTTTACCAAATAGGTGGAGGCAATTCCGGTAGTGGAGATCTCTCAAGAGCAACTTATCAATTTCATAAAAGAGCACATCACTCACCGATTCGGTATACCACAAACAATAATGGTGGATCATGGTACTTCGTGAAATGGCGAGAAGGTGAAAAGTTTCCTGGCCGAATACGGGATCCGGCTAGTAAACATTACTCCATATTACCCCCAGTCAAATGGTCAGGCAGAATCGTCCAATAAAATCCTTAAGGGTTGATTCAGAAAATGGTAACGGACAATGCCAGGCAATGAGACGAATGTTTGAGTCAGGCTCTATGGGCATATAGGACGTCACCGCTAGAGATGGCAACAATACCCGGACCCGGCCCGGGTCCGCATGGACCCGGACGACCCGGGTCCGGTATCAAAAATCCGGACTCAGGACTTTAAAATTAAGACCGGGTGATTCCGGGTCCGGACCGGGTAACCCGGGTCCGGAAAAACATAAAAATAAAAAAAATAAATTAGATTATAATAAAAAATATAAAATAGATTATAATAAAAAATATAAAATATTATACATATATATATATATATAATATAATATAATAAAAAATTAAAAGAATTGAAATAAAACTAATAAAATTGACAAAATATAAAATAATACAATTAAAATTAAAAAAAAAAATCAGGGTTCTCGGATCCGGACTGGGTCTACCCGGGTAGACCCGGGTCCGGAACCGGACCCGGGGTAACACATCCTCTTCCAGATCCGGATTTTGTCATCCCTAGTTAACGCGAACAAGTATCTCGATCACGCCATTTCAATTAGTATATGGTCAGGAGGTCGTATTATCAGTTGAAGTTAATATTGAATCCACTAGAGTGATGTTGCAAAATGAATTGACAAAGGAAGACTACGGTGAAGCAATAATTAAATTTTTTTTGGAATTGGACGATATTAAATGCGATGTCATAAATCGTTTAGAAGTGCAAAAGAAAAAAATGGCCAATGGATATAATGAGAGAGTCATGGCTAAATCGTTCAGAATATGCGAATTAGTGTGGAAAATTATATTGTCATTTGGTGCCAAAGATCCGACATATGGAAAATAGTCGCTTAATTTGGAAGGCACATTCGAGGTAAAAAAACGTATTTCCAAACGGAGCCTATCATTTAAAAATTTTGAATGGAAAAGTCTATGTTAGAGCGATAAACGGTAAATACTTGAAAAAATATATGCCCTCATTATTGGAGCACGAGAACGTAATGTCTTTGCAATAGGGACAAAGCTGAGAAATATGAGAACACAGGACGAAAACGTCCTCAAAAGTACAACGTCTGGACGATGAAATGTCCTATATTATTACATAATTATTGGCCAACCGAAGATCGCTGAAGCTCGTCAGGCGAATCCTTCAGAAGCGAGAACTTCTTCCCCGGGTTCCGCCACTCTCTCAGTATCCCAGCATCGGTTTTTCACTAGATCGGCCAAGCCCTTCTCAAAACCAACTCGGGCCAGGGCAGAAGTGATTTTAGGAAGCTCAGCAGTTTATCTAGCCGTTCATTTGGCAACCGACAGAAACCTAAAATCTATGATTTTCCTTTACATGTGTCAACACGAGTCATTCCCCGGAAGCATCGTCCAGGCTGTCACCATTATTGTTGCGTGTGGCAGAGGAGAAAGCAGAGTTGATGTGACAAAACCATCAGGCTGCAGACTTACTTTCGGCAAAGTCAGGCCTATGGCAGAGAACTTGTCAATCGGTCAGGTAGCACATGGGAAGCATTGCAAATGAGAACAATATAATGTTTTGGAAGTATATAAAGGGGGGGTTAAAGAAGATGCTCTGAATAGCAGTTTGTAAACAATAGAAAAATAACGACTGTAACCTCTTTCAACTTCTCGGCCATAGGCCAACCCTACTCAAAACATCTTGGTTTGGTCTCACATAACCAAACAAATCACTATTGAATGAGGATTTTTCCCGGAAATGACATTCCCATATTGCCCCCTGAGACGAAAATCAACCGTCAACATTTGGCGCCGTCTGTGAGGAACCGACGAAAAGCAACTTCCATAGTAAGACGATAGTGGGAGGTAGAGACCGTAGGTTGGTGAATAGTTCAATAGCAGAATGGATGGAAGGGGGAAGGAACGGAATGATCAGAGCAGAGCCGGGAAAAGAAAAGATCTGTATGGAAAAGAGATGTCGGAAACAAAAGCTTTTCTTTAATGAGTTGTGGAATGGAATGTAAGAAGGTTAGTCAACGGCCATCCACACGGGTTGAGTTGTGAAATGGAATGTAATGGTGTGGATGGGTTACGTCCGTTGGCAGCGGATGACCGAGTTCCTCTGTGGGAAGGTACTGCACCCCCCGGTCTCACAGATTACATGTACTGAAAGATCGGTCGGGTAGCTAGCTAGCCGAGGGCGAGAAGGAATGCCCATCGGGTCAGTCCTCAATTAGTGCAGTGGCCTCCCCTGAACGAGAAGAAAGAGCGATGGTCCTCAATTAGGGCAGCCGAACGAGAAGAAAGAGCGCCAGCCTTCAATGAGTGCAGCCGAACGAGAATAAAGAGCGGGGAAATGAGGAAGAAATTATAAAGTCGCCCTAGACAGGTGTCGTAACGCGAGGACTTGTAGGCCGACCTCTATCACCCTGATATGAAGAAATTCACCTCGATTTCATTTCCAATTCAATCAAGGTGAATTTGGAGGACAATTGTTGACAAAAGAAAGTCACCCTATAGCGAAATCGCCCTAGAGCGAATGAGTAAAGGACGAAGGCAAGCAGAGCGACGAAAGGAAGAGCGATCGGAGCAATCACCAGATGACACAGCGATTAGAACGACAAAGGACTCAGGACGACCGAAACGGCGATTAGAGCGACAAAGAACTCAGGACGACCGAAACAGCGATTAGAACGACAAGGGACTCAGGATGACCGAACACATGATGCAGTTGATCCCACGATTACAGCAGTTAGGCAGTTCCCTCCACGATCAGACAGTTAAGACACACAACTCAACAAGTTGAAGGCATGACCCAGCAGTTGCAGGGAAGTTACGAACAAAAACTGCCCGAGCGGTTTACAAGTTTCACTATAAAAGGCTCACTCATGCGAAGATTAGAGCCCGATCAAATGAAGACTCAAACGAGCATCTTATTTTTATTTCGTAGTTTTAAGAATCTGTAACTTATGTGCTTGTGCACCTTGGAGGTTTATTCACTTAATCAAACACCCATTGCTAGGATTTTGTCTCAGGAGGTTTGAACCTTACACGTTTTCTTCGGGCAGAAAATTGCACAAACACTAGTTGACAGCTTTTTCACTTCTGTAACATCTTAAGCCTCGTTACAGAAGCCATGAATCGATCAAAGGCAATACTGGCATCTCTAAAACTCGCCAACGCGCTTCTTTCGACTTGGTCATCTTCAACTCGGCCACTACTCACTCGGGTGACTCACTTCTCTCACCTTGCTTCACTTACTGTCTCCAATCAATCTCACACTTCACAATTTCATAACAACACCCACCAAAAGCTATTCTCTTCGACTATTTAGAACTCTAGTTTAGAGCTTATATTATCCTCTGATTGGTCTGACGACTAAGAGAACAAGTTAGAAGAATTGAGCCCGAAATTGACCCATGAGAGTGATGTCTATGTTCTGAAGAAACTCGATAAAGACCCCGAAAAATCATCAGCTTTTTTCATTTGGGTCTGTGATAAAAACGGATTTAGACCTAGTTCTTTGATGTACAGCTTGATGCTTAGAATATTAGTAAACAGAGATTCGTTGAAGCAGTTTTGGATTACTTTCAGGTAAATGAAAGAAGATAGTTTTTATATCGATGAGGAAACTTATTTGACAATTTTAGGGGTTGTAAAGAAGGCCAAGAGGGCTGGTGATATAGCAGCTTTGAACCAATTTCATGAGATAATGATTAAAGAGAATGCCATGGGAGTGTTGCAAAGAATGGGGTAGCTCAACAGAATGGGTGGTTTGGATTTCCAATGATTTAAAAAAAAAAAAAAAAAAGACAGCAAAATAGTGCACTGATTATATTATAGATAAGCTAGATTTAACAATTTAAATATTTTTCCCAAAGGGTATTTCTTCTGTTTCAACATTGTTCTCATATTTGTTTTATTCAAATAATGCAGATATGGATCTGCTCGGTTTCTAAATACTAGTGACTATAAGTGATTATCTCCAAGGTTTTCATGTTAAAACATGTAGAGCATGATTGTATCTGCTTTGGTTTGTAACCAATTTATATTGTCAGGAAAAAAGTAAATAACTGCAGGAATTCGTGTCTCGTGTTATGACTCATCGCCAGCCATTTCGATAAACAGGGTGCCTCATTTCCAGAATTATAGAGACACCAATGGCATGAAATGACAACAAAATATTGAAGCATTTCCTATTTTTTCCATTAAGCATTTAGCATTAAACAACTTTTACAAGTAATAATTCAGTCGGGTAGCTCAGAACGCTCTCTCCTAGCAGTATCTATCATTGTAAGCAAGAACTTGCTAGGATCACAGCTGTAAGGGTTAGCAAGAGCTGCATGTGCCAAGAATGGAAGTTTTCTTAATGATCTTCCACTTAACCCCTGTACAGGAAAACGTGAAAATCACAATTATTAAAAGTAAAATCACTTCATCGATTCATGATGTTAGACTTCCGTAAGAAGTGAAATATTTTTGTTCCTAACCTCACATGCTTCTGCAGCTTCAAGCAATTGTTTATAGAAGTGCTGAGGTGTGTTAGCCTCTTGAATCTCGGGATTACTCAGTTTCTCTTTCAAAGTAGCCAAACTTGGAAGCATGATCTGATCACAATCCTGAAGAAAATTCAATTTCCATTAATAGTTGCATGACCGCACTGGCATTCTGTTCTATGACGTGTTCAAAAATTGTGCAAAAGTTTAGATGTGTTCACCTGGAAATTTGATAAGATTCGTGTTCGTATGAGTTCCTGCAAGCACGATATTAAAATTTTGTATCGAGCTTCGAGTGTTGGAGGACCAACATATGCCTTGATATCAGCACGATCGACAAAGGCAATATCTGCAACCCAAAAATTAGTAAATCAATTACATCTAACAATGTGGAGATTTTCAAAAAGAGAATAAAGAAATGTAGATTTGGCATTTAATAATTTATATCAAGTCAAGTGAAGCATTTAAAATGAGAAATATCCAAGAAACCATTTCTATTGTGACAATGACCACAGCCACTACATAAGAAAGGAGCAACAATGAGAAAGGAGGAAAAAGAATCAGCGAATCAGTTCTTGTTCGAGCGTAAAGCTTACAGTAGGTAAATACAGTTATTCAGGAATTGATTATGGCTTACCAATGGCAGCAGTTATATTCGATGTAGTCAGAATAATCACATTCGGTGATGACTTCAGTTTATCCATCTGAGTTAGTAGAGCATTCACTACCTGAGATGCAATTTCCAAGGTGCATTAGCCATAAAAGATGAGCAAGCAAGTTCCAAAGAGCATGTATTAGAAATAAGTTGTGCTAAACTTAGGGAGGGAGAAACAGTGCCATACCCTAATAGAATCTGAAGGTTCAGAGCCAGACAAAGCAGCCTTTCTAGCAGCAGCAAGGCTTTCAACTTCATCTGAGTATCACCGTTTTCTTATAAATATAAGCTAAATGAAAGAAAAATAATATTTTTCTAATTTAAAAAAGGGAATCTGTTGTGATAAATCTCACCAATCAAAACAAATACCAGATTGTTTTCTTCCTCTACCATTTCTTGAATTTTTTGGAAAAGCTTCGCAACCTACAATGAATATAATCCTCTGAGAAAACTGAGAACCTCATGCACCAAAACTAAACTCAAGATCAGCTTTCGCTGCAACAAACTTCTGCTGTATTTTACAGAATTAAGAATTCACATGAGGTAAAACAAAATTAAAGTTTAATGTGTGTCAAAAAGCAATTACTTGCAAGTTACCACAGAAAGTCAGAAACAATTTAAATGCCAGTACACAGAACTGAAGTTGATAGAATTAGAGAATAAGTCTAGGCTTGAAATAGACTGTTAATTGTATGCAGATAACAATAAAATTTCAACCCACATTAATAATGTAGAAAATGATTATATTGGACGTGAGAATTTCTCAAGATTATGGACAATGACTACATACCAACTTCCCGCTTTCAGAGAACCATTTACTAAACAAAGAATGTGCATTAACTTCAACCAGCTGGCACTGTGGATATCTGATTACAGAAGGGTAAGCCAGAAAACACAATCAGTGGGAGTATATATATATTGGCAGCATTAAATATAGTTCATTAAACATTAAAAAAATACAGACAAAACATTATCAAAACCTGGAACTAAATCTAATAGACAGTTTTTGAGCCAATGCTTTACACAACGATGTTTTCCCAGTTCCTGGAGGTCCATGTAAAAGGACAATGCTGCAAACAAATAAAACAATTAAATTTATTGTGGCTTTCCTGTGTAAACCACAATCAACTTGTGACCTCAATTATCTACCCAGATTATGATAAATTTGTCAAAAAGAGAGAGAGAGAAAAGATTTGGAACATACTACAAGTCTAGCACTCATATTTCATTGAAGCTTGTTACATAAAAAACAAAGTCTAATCTACATCTAGATATAAATGAGATTAACCTGATGTCCCTTACCGGTTCCATGACACAAGGAAAGGATTCACACCCTTCTCGGTGAACATCAAAGCACTTGCAGCATAATGCAATAACCTTTGCTTGAGACCAGATTCATAAATCAGGCTGCAAGAACAAATTACTATTTTATCTTATCAATGAATAACCTGTAAAGAACATAAGCAACAGAAAAATACCTTTCCCACATGCCATCAAATTCCTTGGCAGGAAGAATCCATTCATTGAAGCTAGACAGCTGGCCATCCCCACTTAATTCTTCGCATGGTCCTTCCTCACTAAGCTGACAAAACAACACAAACAACATTTGATAACCCAAAACTCTATCTACGTGTACGGGTGTACCCCTGATAAACAAAAGATAGCATCATCATCTGAAACAACATTTTCCCTTGAATTTTAAAGATATATCACATGTGAAATTACCTGAAAGACTTGAACAACAGGCTTGACTTGCCAGAACAAAAGAATATCATGGTTCTTTACCCATTCATCTACAATATCAAATTCAACATTATTTTTAGTTATCTTAACCATGAAAGTTTCTTTATTTCTAATCTAAATAAACAAAGAGAGCATACCTGTGTCACAAACACAGATTCTTTCTACATTTTCGACAAGAAATGGATCATCAACAGGTACGGGTATAGGGCCATCAACATAGCTTAAACTCCTCTTTTCAAGCATTCTAAACACAAAACAAACTTTTGAATAATTCTACACCAGGAAAAAAAAATTGAAATACTAAATAATTAAGAAATTCCAAGACACATAATCTCGGGGAAATATATGAAAAATAATAATCAAATTCTCACCTTTCGACGGCTAACCTGACATCGTTAATTCGAGCTGTGCTTGAGGGCTTTAAACAAACTTCAACTGGAAAAAAAAATTAAATAAATAATATTGTTAAGTTAGAAGTGGATATTTTGAATCAACGCTAAAATTAAACAAATAATTAGATTTTCAAATACCGGAGACGGGAAATTTGTCTTCGGTGAGAAGAGGCGGGGATGGATCAGCGACGCCGTTTTGGTCCGAGATCTCGGCGTCTGTGGAGTTTTGAACGGTGATTTCCATGGGAGTACTCATTTTCGTGAACTTAATCGGGATTAGGGATTATTGTGCGAACGGCATCACAGAGGATTGGAAAATAATCAAACCCTAGGGACATTATATTTGGGGTTTTTTATTTGAAAAATGGGCGGGAAAATTGGTGTGCTATTTTTGGAGCTTGGGATTATATTGCAGCGACACAACCAATAGCGAATGGACACGGCTAAAAGTTCATGGAAGTATTGTAAAAAGAGCCAGTGATATTGTTACGAGGATATACTTACACACATTTATTTCTAAAATTTTCTCAACTCTCTCACTGTAGCTACAATCAATGATTTACTGTAGCTCATTGTAGCTACAATAAGGGAGTTGATAAAATTTTATGGATAAGTGTGTGTAAGTATATCATTTTTGTATTGTTATTGAGCAGCTACTGTTGCAGACTAGCAATTGGCTTGCTGCTTCCTTACATGACAAGTGTCTTATTGGATTCATATTTGTGTTGTCTTATTGTATTGTGTTTTGTGTTAGCTCATTGACTAGACAAAATGGTTATTAATTTTCATTTAATTTTTTCATATTTACCAATTACCATCTCTTTAACCTGTAGGTTTACACACACAACACTACCCCTTGTCAAACTATCACGGATGATAATTTGGACGGATAAATATCTATTTAATATATAATGGATAGATTATGAATATAAAATTAGATATTCATAATATATATTAAACAGTTGCAGATATTAGTATTGATATTTGTTATCCGTTCAATAACTAAAAATGAGATTATATAATTTACTTATGTTGAAATTGATTTTAAAAATTATGTTGTTTTAATTACAACCTTATATGTGATACTTATATTGAAATTAATCTCCAAAACTATGTTAAAACAAAGTTGTATTGAATTGTTAAATTTATATTAAATAAACCAGTTGTATAGTATACCATATATCCATTAGTATATTTTTAATTTTTCTGATTTTACGAAAATTTTAGACAAATATAGATATATGCATTAATGGATGGATGTGGATGCAGATATTAATCCCGAAATTTTTTTTTAGATATGGATAAATTGTGAATATGAGATTTCAATTAACTTTTAGAAGTAGATATTCTTTCTGATGGTATCCGCATTGGATAGATAATAATTTTAGAGCAACTTTACTATAATATTAGCGCAACTTTACAATAAAATTAGTGATGTCTCTGTTAAATGTAAATTCCATTTATAGGTTAATTATGCTGGCCAGAAATTTGTTCTCTTTTATTCTTTAGAAATATGGTTTCATTTTTTTTAAAGATGAAATGAAATTTATTCATAAGATGTAACTACACGATCATAAAAGCTAAACAAAAACTTAAGATATCCTAAAATTCAAGCTTAGTTAAGATAAACCTAACAAATAATATAATATATGCATTATGTGTTTCCTGTAACTAACATAAATATATATTTACACCTAAAACTATTTAGGAACTGGAGAAATTTCGGGTCTGGCCTTGTCTTCCTATCTAAACCTTTGTGGAAAGTCGGTGACCATATATTCCTAATTAGAAATGAAATAACATAATACATACATTGTACATCAACAACATACAATCAATCTAATACATAATAACTAGTAGATTAATGTAAAAATCTATGGAAGCTTCGAAAAACCTCAATCTTCACTTCAGATCTACACACTTAGTCTGCACCAAACCTTTTACATGTTGAGAAAAAAATTATTAATCCCAAAAATTGGAAGCAAAAACCAACAAAAAAGTTGGACAACTACCATTACAAAGAGTGAATCCATAACAACAAAAGAAAACACACACACAAACAAACAATAACCACACGAACATAGAGCATGAGATTTGGGGTGGTGGGTTGCCGGGTGGTTCCAATAGAGGGGATCCACCGATTTCCACCATAGAAGAGAAAATAAAAAGAAAAAAGAAAAAAAAAACAAGAAGAGCAAGATATGGAGACAAAATGACAAAATGATGGAAAATGCAAAAGAAAATACAAATGGAAGGATGGGTGGGTGGGGTGGGCGGAGAAAAAAGCTCAAGGATAAGGGGTTGTCGCCACCACAAGAAGTTGTGGTTGTGGTGGCGGCAGATCTTCAAAAATCAAGAGGGAGGCAGCCTTAGGGTTTCGAGAGAAATAGCTTCTTATAAAAAATAAATATGATTACATCTAGTTCTGTATCTTTTGTCAATTCATTCAATTATGATCATATATAAAGGGAACTCAAAAGGATTATTTGAAGCTTACAAGTGTGGACTGTGGAATAATGGATTAATCTAAGAGTTAGTTTACCAAACTGATTAATAATAAAATCCAAACCTTTTGTGTGCCCAAAATTGCAAGAAGATGAACTAAAATAATAAGATCTTTCATAGATAGAACCAACCTGATAACACTAGCTGTTCAGGACTTCACTGAAACTGTTAATACACAAAATGCATCTTAACAAGCATGCCATCCAAGCATAAAAAACATTCTGATCCACACTAGCTAATTAAGCTAATAACACATGCATCAAAGACAATCCATTTATTTAGATTATAAGATCATACTGCTGGTGACACTTAACTGGGAGTGCTAAACCATCATGTTTGAAAGAAGCCTAAGACAATTTGAAGGTCTTCCATTTGCAAAGTTCAAAGCCCTTGTGCTTCCTCTGGATGAAGCTATCAGCTTGATTATCAATGCTGTCTTCGCGAACCTCGCAGTTCTTATCATCATTATCCTTAGCACTTTCAACAATTTCAACACGCTGATCACTCACTTGAACCTTATAATTTTGAGCCTTTGCATTTGGTGAAGATTTCTTCTGGTCGTGTTGTACTACTTCATGTTGAGTGCTTTCTTGTTCTTGATCTCCATAAGTAGAGTTTTTGTTAAAAGCCTTGTGAACATTAGGGTAGCGTGAGATTTCATTGAGAACGTTAGGCGTTCTCTCTAATTTTGATATGTGGGAATGGTAATCGCTGGACGTTGTGTTCCAACTGTTGAAAATGTGATTGGAGACAAAGTTGCACCGAAAGCAACTCATGCAGCTGGCATGCAAAGTTGAAAAGCATGCAAAGTTGAAGTGAAGACAGCAGGCCACCAAAAGTTGGCAACAAAGCAGGATCCAGCTACCTTCAACAGTGCCAAACCGCGTGGCACTGTTCACGCGGTTTGGGCACTATAAATTAGAGCCCCCAGATCATTCCTAAGTATCCCAAAACGTGAGAGTATTAGAGAGTAAAGTGGTGTGAGAGTTTTTTGTTAAGCTTAATGTTGTAAGCTTTGTAATTCTTTGTTTGTTGATATAAAGAAGAATTTTCTCTCATTTCATCTCTATTAGTGTGTGTTTATTCACAACAAGTGGTATCAGAGCTACGGTTCCACGGAGGGATCCCGAAATTCAGTAACGAAGTTTCGGTTCGGAAAGTCGATTCCGACGAAAGTTGTCGAAAATCGATTTTGAGCATATCATCGGACTTTTCACGGAGAGACGAGCACGGTGGTATTTTCCGGCGATCGAACGGAGGTCTGAGGACGTCGCACGCGCCAACCAGAAGCTGTCTCACGCGCCTTACGCGCAGCCACGCACTTCACGCGCAGACGAAGGAAGAAGACGACTGCCACGTCAGCGGTCCAGTCAGCGCCACGTGTCGCCCAGTCAGCGCACAGTCAGCGCCACGTCAGCGCACAGTCAGCAGCCCAGTCATCCGCCACGTCAGCGCCCAGTCAGCGCCACGTCAGCGCACAGTCAGCTGCCCAGTCAGCTGCCACGTCAGCTGTGTCTGGTAAATTTCAGATAGGTCCCTGAACTTTCTGAAAATTACATTTTAGCCCCTATACTTTCAGATATTTACAATTTAGTCCCTGAACTTTTTGTAAATTTCAATTTAGCCCCTGAACTTTCGGAAATTGCACTTTGACCCCTGTAATTTCTGGAATTTGTAATTTGGTCCCTGTGTCGGATTTTGACAAACGAAGTGTCATTTCCACCATTTTCGACCATTCCGGACGCAACGGTGAGGTCCGTTTTTTGAAATTCTGCTTAGAATTTTTATGATGGAGGGGAGCAACGGAAAAATGATTTTGTTAACCAGTACAAACTATTTCACATGGAGAGGAAGGATGAAAGACCTTCTGTATGTGAAGGACTATGATGGACCGGTATTTCTGGAGGAGAAACCAGAAGGAATGACCGATGGAAAGTGGGCTAATCTTCACCAGAAAACATGCAGTACTATTCGTCAGTGGATCGATGATAGTATCGTCAACCATGTCAGTGAAGATGCAAATGCACGTACCTTATGGGGAAAGCTGGAGGAGCTTTTCCGAGCAAAGACTGGCAACAACAAGCTGTACTACATCAAGAAGATGATGGGTTTGAAATACCAGGAGGGTACAGCTGTGGCAGATCATATCAATGACTTCCTCGGAACCATGAAGGAATTGTCTGGATTGGGCATAGACTTCGGAGATGAGGTAAATGGTTTAATACTCCTTAATACGTTACCAGAATCTTGGGAAACGTTCAGATCTACGGTGATCAATTCAGCCGCAGATGGGAAAGTCACTATGGAGATGGCAAAAACCAGGATCTTCGAGGAAGAAAAGAGGACGAGAATGCAGGAGTCAGCATCAGCCTCAACCTCAGAAGCTCTAGTGACAGAAAAGAACACCAGAAGGGGGAGAAGTAAAAGCCGAGGCCCAGGGAGATCAGACAAGAACCGAGGGAAATCAAGAACGAGGGATATTGAGTGCTATCACTGTAAGAAGAAAGGTCATATGAAGCGGGATTGCTACAAACTGAAGAACGAGCAGTCCAGGAGAGATGGTGACTCTAATCAAGAAAGAGTTGCTACAACCACCGAGAAAACCTCCAAAGACTTCTGCATAATGTATGAAGAAAATGTTGTGAATCTTGCCAGCCACGAGACCAGTTGGGTGATAGATAGTGGCGCATCCATACACGCCACATCTCGCAGAGACTTCTTTTCATCTTACACACCAGGGGACTACGGTGCTGTAAGGATGGGGAATGACGGACAGTCCAAAGCCGTCGGTATTGGAGACATCTGCCTTGAAACAGAGAACGGGACAAAGCTAGTGTTGAAGGGAGTCAAGCACATCCCAGATATCCGGTTAAACCTGATCTCAACAGGCAAGCTGGATGATGAAGGTTTCTCTGCAGCACCTTTAGTGACGGATGCTGGAAGCTCACTAAAGGATCGATGGTCGTGGCACGAGGTAAGAAAGACTCAACTCTGTATTTGATGCATGCTAAGCTTTCCAATAGTAGCATAAATACAGTTAACAGCAATGAGGCAGCCGGAGTTATGGCATAAAAAGCTCGGTCACATGAGCCAAACAGGGATGGAGATACTACGCAGGCGGAATGTTCTTCCGGAATTGAAGAACTCACACTTACGGAAGTGTGAACACTGCATGGCTGGAAAGCAGAACAGAGTATCCTTTCAGAGCTCCCCGCCTCAACGGAAACCGGAGGTACTAGATCTCATACATTCAGATGTATGTGGTCCGATGCAGATACGAACACTCGGAGGGTCACTGTATTTTGTGACATTTATTGATGATCATTCAAGGAAGATCTGGGCATACACCTTGAAGAGAAAAGATCAAGTGCTGGGAGTGTTCAAGGAGTTTCATGCTTTGGTGGAGAGAGAAACCGGCAAGAAACTGAAGTGCATCAGAACAGACAACGGTGGAGAATACAGAGGTCCGTTTGATCAGTACTGCAAGACGCAAGGAATCAGACATCAAACGACACCTCCGAAGACACCTCAGCTGAATGGCCTAGCTGAGAGGATGAACAGAACCTTGTGCGAGAGGATCAGAAGCTTGCTGTCACAAGCCAAGCTGCCGAAGACATTCTGGGGGGAGGCACTCATCACAGCAGTTCATGTTTTGAACATGTCCCCAGCGGTCGCACTAAAAGGTAATGTTCCTAACCAAGCTTGGACAGGTAAAGAAGTGTCATACGAGCACTTACATGTCTTTGGGTGCAAAGCATTTGTACACATCCCAAAGGACGAGAGGTCCAAGCTTGATGCAAAGACGCGACAGTGTGTCTTTATTGGCTATGGTCAGGATGATTTCGGCTACAAACTGTATGATCCTGTGGAGAAGAAGATCGTCAGAAGCCGAGATGTTGTCTTTGTTGAAGACCAGACCATAGAAGATATCAGAAAGGAGATGAAGACAATGCCCCAACAATACAGAAATGTGAATCCAGAACCTCATACACCGGTGCCAATACGAGTTGAAGATGAGGTTCCCAGACAGGAGGGTACAGGTGATGAAGCTCCCAGAGATGATGATCATGATCAACCACCAGTACCAGAAGTTCCACCAACAGTTCCACAGAGAAGGTCTGACAGAGAGAGGCGACCTTCAACCAAATACTCTGCATATGAGTATGTGCTGCTTACTGACGGGGGAGAACCCGAGAGCTACCAGGAGGCTGTGGAAACAGATGACAGAGAAAAGTGGGAGGAAGCCATGCAAGATGAGATGAAACTTTGCATGACAATCACACTTTTGAGTTGGTGAAATTGCCAAGAGGCAAACGGGCTTTGAAGAACAAATGGGTGTACAGGGTGAAGCAACATGAGCACACTTCACAACCCCGGTACAAAGCCAGATTAGTTGTCAAGGGATTCATCAGAGAGGAAAGGCATTGACTTCGATGAAATCTTCTCTCCAGTTGTGAAGATGTCATCCATCAGAGTGGTACTCAACTTAGCAGCAAGCCTCGACCTGGAAGTTGAGCAGATGGATGTCAAGACCGCATTTCTTCACGGAGATCTGGAAGAAGAAATTTACATGGAGCAACCAGAAGGCTTTAGAGTCAGCGGGAAAGAGGATTATGTGTGCAGACTCAGGAAAAGCCTCTACGGTTTGAAACAGGCACCGAGACAGTGGTACGTGAAGTTTGAGTCAGTTATGGGGGAGCAGGGATACAAGAAGACTACTTCAGACCATTGTGTATTCGTTCAGAAGTTTTCTGACGATGATTTTATCATCTTACTGTTATATGTAGATGATATGTTGATAGTTGGCAGGAATCAATCGAGGATTGATAATTTGAAGCAGCAACTGAGTAAGTCTTTTGAGATGAAAGACTTGGGGCCAGCTAAACAGATTCTTGGCATCAGGATCGGTCGTGATCGGAAAGCCAAGAGGTTATACTTGTCACAGGAGGAGTACATCGAGAAGGTACTTCAGAGATTCCAGATGGACAAGGCTAAAGCGGTTAGCACTCCTCTTGCTACCCACTTTAGATTGAGTTCGAGACAGAGTCCCTCTACTGAGACAGAGAAAGAGGAAATGAAACAGGTTCCATACACCTCAGCAGTGGGGAGTCTTATGTATGCCATGGTGTGCACGAGGCCAGACTTAGCACACGCAGTTGGATTGGTCAGCCGGTTTATGTCAAACCCAGGACGGGAACACTGGAATGCTGTCAAATGGATTATGCGGTATCTTCGAGGCACTTCCAAGATGAGATTATGTTTTGGAAGCAGCGACAAACCAGTGTTGATGGGCTACACCGATTCAGATATGGCAGGAGATGTGGATACCCGAAAGTCTACTTCGGGGTATCTGATTACTCTCTCAGGAGGAGCTGTGGCATGGCAGTCAAGGTTGCAGAGGTGTGTTGCACTTTCTACAACAGAGGCAGAATTCATTGCAGCTACAGAAGCTTGCAAGGAATTGCTGTGGATGAAGACATTCGTCCAGGAATTGGGTTTCAAGCAGGAGAAGTACATTTTGTACTGCGATAGCCAGAGCGCTATCTATCTCGGTAAAAATTCCACCTTTCATTCGAGGTCAAAACATATCGATGTGAGGTATCACTGGATACGGGACGTCCTGAGCTCAAGGCTGTTAGAACTCAGGAAAATTCACACCGACGACAACGGTGCCGATATGTTCACGAAGGTTTTACCGAAGGAGAAGCTTGAAATCTGTCGTGCCATAGCCGGAATGACAAAACTCTCCACATAGTCAGAGTGGGGAGATTCAGAGAACTACGATTGGCTTGATCCCAACTCAGGGTACGTAGGCAGTCATACAGATGCAGCCAGGGGAGGATTCTTTGGAGGATCCGGATTTGGATGATTAATGGTCGGCTCAGATTTTTGGTCAAATCTTCACCGAGGGGGAGATTTGTTGAAAATGTGATTGGAGACAAAGTTGCACCGAAAGCAACTCATGCAGCTGGCATGCAAAGTTGAAAAGCATGCAAAGTTGAAGTGAAGACAGCAGGCCACCAAAAGTTGGCAACAAAGCAGGATCCAGCTACCTTCAACAGTGCCAAACCGCGTGGCACTGTTCACGCGGTTTGGGCACTATAAATTAGAGCCCCCAGATCATTCCTAAGTATCCCAAAACGTGAGAGTATTAGAGAGTAAAGTGGTGGTGTGAGAGTTTTTTGTTAAGCTTAATGTTGTAAGCTTTGTAATTCTTTGTTTGTTGATATAAAGAAGAATTTTCTCTCATTTCATCTCTATTAGTGTGTGTTTATTCACAACACCAACTATGCTGCTGCTGCTTCTTGGGAGCTAAGCCATAGCTCCATTGCATTTTATTTATTAGCTCCTTTCTCTGCTACGAGTTGAAGCAGTAATGGTAGCTGCAATTTATAGACCTTTAAGTTCTCATTTATTCTCAATGACTCGAACACACAGTTAGTGAATCTAATTCTTTTGTCTCTTGTTAATATCAAACTGTAATGCAACCACAGCCCACGAAGTGGAGGCCGAGAATATGATGCTTTAAAGAAAGAAGAGTGACAGCCATGATGGATTATGGAATCAGTTTCCCCCTCAGAATAAATAATTAAAGGTTTATCAACTTATAGTTAGACGCTTAAGTGGAAAGATCATATCAAGATGTAAATTGCAATTTGTTAAGGCGGATAATCAAGTGGTGGAAAGCTAGCCAGTCTTAATTATCACACCAGCTATCAATAGATATTCCTCGAAAAGATTACTTTACTTGGTGACAACTTTGGGATTAATATATGTAAGATCTGGCCTAATTAATCAGATATTATCCGTTTTATCAGCAGATATTTACGATTTTATTATTGATATGGGTTCAACACCAGACAAAAAGCCTCTAACTAATAAGGAATTCTAGTTGAAGGAATCTCTTATTCATAAGCCATGCACAAGCTCTATGTGGTATATTACAAGTATATGCATGTTAGATGCTTCATACCATCAGCTCTCAAGTCTGCGTATGAGATTGTAAAGAGAGAGCATTTCAGTCAATAGTAGTCACAGATACCCTTCGAAACAACCCCTCGTGCTATATTCATTTGCATATATATCTGATACCAAATTTCTAATCGTATTGAATATTTCTTTAGAGAAAATCTACATTACCCTTGCGGGCCTATGCTACTGCTAATTCTATTTTACCAGCAGCTAAAACTTCAAAGCCACAGCATGACAATCTCAAACAAAGCCTTAATCACTATATTTTTCAATAACAAAAGAGTTATCTTATCGATCGGTCATGTGCCAAATGTCGACTCGGGTCTGGCAAACTCAGGTCCGCAAAAATATAGTACGGACCAGGGTCTTAATTTTAAAGATCCGTACGGATTCAGGTTCACATAATTCCGGATTCGGATACCCAGATCCGATTATTTTTTAAAAAAAATATATATATAATTATGATATTTTATGAAATTAACTGATAATTTTTACATAGATCCGATTAATTTTAATTATATTTTAGTAAATTTCAATTGCTGTATATTTTAGTGAATTTCAATTTGTGATAATTTATAATTTTTCATGATATTAATTGATAAATTTAAAATTTATTATGCCATCACAACACAAAAATGGATCATGCACATAAGTCATAGAAAATATTACACCGACCATTTGTTAATCATGGACCCATCTAATACCATTCAATGTTTCAAATGCAATAACAATTACTTCTAATTTCTAAATTCAAAATCTCTTATATTTGGCTTCATATATCTATGTTTGGAAGATTTCCTAGTTTTCCAAGTAAATAGCCAGTTCACGGATTCAAATGTCATAGAGACGTTGACAAAACAAAGTAAGTCATTCAATATATACACCGAATGTTTTCAAAACAAACATCAATTCTAAAACATCAGCATGACTATTAGCACATGTAAGTTGTTACTCCATGAATTTGTTTCTAAAAACTATAGCAAAAGAGCTGACTATCTGAACATAAGAAACATCATAAGCATACCAAAACAAGATTAATTAATAACATGCAATCCCACATGGTTGAACATTTAAACCAATAATCATGTATAATTTATCATGAAAAAACCCAAGCTGACAGATTCACGTATTCATTGCTTTATGCGAAAACTATAAGTTAGGAAGTGATAACTACATGAAACATGGTTCATTTTCTCAACAAACACAGCTCTAATTATACACCAAGCAAAACAACCAATGTGGTCCCGTCTCTTTGGTTTCTCCACTTATAAATGAAAATTAGTATGAGAGAGATTTTGTTAAAAACATAATTAAATTCTATTATCATAATCCCATTTATGAATCACTCACTATGACATGTGATCATTAAAACAAAAAATCCTTATAATAAACGCAGTGTCAGCTCCTTCGTGGACTTGACACAGCAACTGTAATTAGCCAGTACAAACTATATCCACTTAACATAATAAGAAATTTTAGTTATTCATTCCTCTGTTATGTGGGTATGCATAATTAGAAAGAAATATCCACATCATTCCTATGTTATGTGGGTATGCATAATTAGAAAGAAATATCCACACATCACATGACAATGAATGAACATAGCATCTAAGAAGCTTGAAACAAAACACCAGATGATATAAGTTGAAAACTTGCAAAGTTGGTTGGATTCGGATTCGGGTTTGTGTTTGTTGTATAAGATAGAAAGACAAGCCAAACCATCAGGAGATAAATAAATTAGCTGAAAACTAGTTTAATTCTTTATGAGAATGAACAAATACATTCACATCCTAGGTCCCACATGCTAAATTAGCATGTATTTATCAAGTATGAACAAATTAAACCATTTATGACACTCAGCTCCTTGACTTTGAAAAATATCCCTCACCAAATTGACAATTAAACAACAGTATGCTTTCATCAATTTTCATTTTCCTCAATTTTGCCACAAACTTTGAAGGTTCCCAAGTATGCAACATGTGGCTATATTGTAATAAACCAGAGACCAGGTTGAGAGGAAACAAAAGTAAAAAAAGCAAAATACCTAAAATTTAACATCTTGCTAAAATTGTACGCTAAGAAAATTTGTTTTTTTGATATGTCTTATTTTCTTTAAATTGCAATTCCTATTAATTCCCTTAAAATTCTCTTTCATGCAAAATTTACTTATTGTAAACATGGCATGACAGATTGAATCAGTCTTAAAATTGTTAGAACAGTATGCACAAATTAGAACAATATTACCGTTCACCAGGAATTAAGAAATCAACTGGGTTGAGTCGCGGATTAGGTCGCTCTCTTTAAGACGTTTCACGGCTCTGCTCAGGATATTGTGCTAGCAGTAATCGGCTCCGTCATCTCCAGGATAAAACAGCCCAGAAAAATCTTTGTCTCAATCGGTATGCACAAAAATCTGATTGGTACACTCACACCAACAGAAAAATATTACTCGAAACTGTAAAACGAATAAACAACACTAGGATTGTTGGCTTTATCAAAATACTTTTGTTTGAAACAAAATTCTTGTTCTCGGCAAATGGTCTCAAAAAATTGTTTCAAAATACTCTCGGTTGGTGGTTTTTCTAAATGAAAGATAAAGTCTCTTTCTATTTGATTATTCTTCCTTCAAAGAAATTGCTCTCGGCAATATTAATGTTTTCACTTTTTTTCTTTCTTTTGCTGTAAATTTTTTTTTTTTTTTACTTTTTCTCTTCTACCTTTTTATAAACAAAAGCAACACACATATATAGTAGAAATATGACCATTTGACCGTATGAAATAAATTGTCAGTTTTCTAAAAACTTTAATTTTTTCAAACGTTGGGTAGTTAATTTTTTTCAATGAAAACGTTTGCAACGTTAACTAAAATTGAAGAGACAAAACGTTTACAATAATTCAAGAAACACTACAAGAAAAAAGGCTTTTACTGATACTAAATTAGTGTCAGTAAAGGGTTTTACTGACACTATATAAATGTGTCAGTGTTGCCGCAGCCAGAAATCACTGACACTAGTTTCTAGTGTCAGTGATTCTTAGTGTCAGTAAACGTTAATACTGTAGTATCAGAAAATTATTGACATTATGGTATCAGTAATCTCTCACACTATTTTAGTGTCAGTAAATTATTGACACTATATCATCAGTATTTAGTGATACTATAGTGTCAGTAAATTTTGTTACTGCAGTATCAGTATATCGCATATATTTGATTTTTAGTGTCAGTAATTATTGTTACTATAGTATCAATATCCGTCAATATCTTTTAAAATTTAAAAATCGTATTATTTCACAATTATATTTCTTATTTTTTGTAATTAAATTAATCATAATATATATATATATATATATATATATATACCAACTCAATGAAATAAAAAACTAAAAAATTACATTTATATAAAATTCGCAATATAATAGATTAATCGTATTAATCAATTCAACAGTATCACATGATGAATACAAAAACTCCATAGACAATCTTTAAATTAACATATATATATTTCAAAAACTACTCTTAAAGTCCCATCAAAATGTCATGCCCCCACCAAAATTCATGATACTTGTTGAGAAGCCTGCAACAATCCCCCAACAATATGATATCTGGCACAAAATCTGAAATTATAAACCAAATGTTAAGAATTAGATGGACTTTCAAAAAAAAATCGATATCTTCATAAATAAAAACATTAAATACATCCAAATAAAAATACAAAATATAACCCTAATCTAATTTTTGTCACATAAAGCACTTATTGACAATAACCATACCAACAACCTAAGAGCATGCATATAAAAAACCAAATGGCATCCATAATAACAAGTTGTATCTTTCATACCGCTACATAATCACCAAAACAAACAAATCAATAACACACACCTCTTATGCTTTCTTCTTCATTTTTCTTATGTTCTATATGCTTATTCATCATGCTCAAACTTAATACATACACGCTACTAAAATTACATCAATCCATGCCTAAGTGCATTTCATGTCCAAGCCACCATGCATTAATCACTACAGAAACTTGCATCTGTACTCGCTAAATCATTCTCATCTTCAGTTCTGGAAAGATCATACAACATATATGCACAATGCATTATTCTTTCATTCATTCTCATCATACTAATGCTTACTCTTCTTTATGCATCATATGCTTTTACTACTACACTGATACATGCATACACTCATAAATTAATAACCTTCAATTTATTTTCATGTTGCAGGGGCTAATTAGGTTCTACTATGCTAAGTCAGACTCGGACAGACTGTTTCAGGAGCTGGAATTACCTTCTGATCAGGTTCTGACTTAGTTTCATAACCATCAGTGGCTGGTCGGATGTATAAGGCAGGGTCTGATCCGGTTTGACAATTTCAGGGGTTGACAGAGTCTTAGGGAAGAGTCTGACTCCAGTTTAACTATTTCAGGGGCTGACCGAGCCTCACTAGACAAGGTCTGACTTTCTAGGTTCTGACTCAGTGTCATTGCAGGGCCTGATTTCTGAAACTACTCTATAAGTAAGGGCTGATCTGAAGCCAACTATAAGTTAATTTCAGGTGCTCATGTCTGAGGCTCTGCTCAAAGGCTGTTCTAAGGCTGAATTAAGGTCTGTTACCATACTCAAAGCCCCTAACCAGGGTCTGACGTCAAAGGCTAAAATCAGAATTTGGTTTCTAGTTCAGGATGCACACAACCAATTCATACTCACTACTGATGTATCATCACACTACTAAGGCTTGTTTCAGCAACTACTTATACTTACAAACATTCTTAAATCAGGCTAACACACTGATTTCATTCCCATGTCTAGTAACCACAAGTTTATACTCAAACTAAATATATAGCCATTACTAAAACTTGCATCTAAGGACATTAATTCAATAATTCCATATCCAGGTTCTGTGCCTACACATATACCTCTACTGCAATTTCAACCAATCTCTACTGCTACTATCATCTTCATTACTACTGATGCCATTTCTGTTTCTACTACCCTCATTACTTCTATTACTACTGCAATACGCATACACATTCACACATTTCCAGAATTTCATTTTAACTTATTTCCAGATTTCAATAACTCATGTAACCCATTCATAAACACTTATACGAAAATCCAGTTTCTAGGGTTCTACCAAATTTTCCCCAAATCGTACCATTCTTTTAATCCGGTTAATTTCTTTCAATGTTCAAGGCTAAAATCAGTTTCTGGTTTACTTAATATACCCATCATCATCATTCTTGAGTCAAGTTGGAAATTTACCCTAAAACCAAATTTATCCAATTCAATAAAAATTCAAGAATTCAGTCATAGTGTACTTACCATTAGCACTCATGATCAAAATCAAAATCGCAAGCCCAAACTCCCTCATCATCTTCTTTGTTCTGTCTTCCTTTCATCACTGTCAATCGGCCTCTCTCTCTTAGCGCAGCTCCTGTTATTCCCTTCACTGCTTCTATTCTATCTCTCGTCCCTTCTCATTTCTTTCGTCCTTCTTCTCTCTTTCTCGACCTAATCTCTCTTCTCGGTCACTCTCTAATTTCTCAGCTTCTGCCTTCTTTTTCTCTATTTTTCGTGTCTCTCTGTTCTGCTTCTTACTGTGACTGTGTGTGTATATGTGTTATGCGTGCGTGTGTGAGAGAAACCCTAAATTACTAAGATTGATTTGGGAACTACGGTTCAGGTTTTGACCCGACAAATACATATATATTTTTATAAACCGCGGTTTAAGGAACAAAAGTCACGATTTGGCCCAGTGGTAAAGCCTTACAATAAAAAAAAATTTATATCAATGGTTACAATTTCGAGTGCCAGCAGACTTAAGGAAATAATTTTTTTTTTTATTTTTTTACTGATACTAAGGTATCATTAATTACTGACACTAAATTTACTGATACTCTAGTGTCAGTAATATATGCGAAAAACGTCACTTCCGCGAGGTGTTGGTTCGACTCCAGACGACTACGCGTTTTTTTTTTTTTTTTTATTTCTTACTGATACTATTGTAATAGTAATTACTGACACTAAAATCGCTGATACCATAGTGTCAGTAATTATTGATATTTAAGTGAAAAACACGGAAATATGCCCATTTACACGTCGTTTCTGACACTTTTAGCCTAGTGTCACTAACCTTAGTGTCAGTAAAGGCCTTTTTTCTTGTAGTGAAACATAATCATGATTTTGGATTTAAAGATAAAATTGAGATAGTATTAATTATTTTAATTAATTTTTTTTAATAAAAATTACAAATATTCATTCAAAACAGGTAACTCTTCAAAATATGTAACTCCCTTTTATTCAAATTCACATTTACAACACATAACATAAAAAATCGAGTCATATCTTTCATATTTCGACGGTATGGTGAGTCAACAAGTCGTCATTTTCATAATGTTTTACGAAAAATATTAGAATTAGATGACAAATTTCTTAAACAACCAAATGGATTCCAAGTATCTTTGTAAATAGTCAACAGTCATATATTATATCCATACTTTAAGGTAACCAAAGTTAATTGTTCACTCAATTTTATCTACCAATATTCTTTGTTAGCAAAGTACTTAAGAAATCATCCTCGTAATGCTCGTGAATTATTTAACCTTCGACACGCGTCCTTACGTAATGCAATTGAACGAGCTTTTGGGATAAGTGATTTGATATAATTGCAAGCTCAATTGAACCTGCATATCGGCTTGAAACTCAAAATCTCATCATTTATAAATGTTGTATTTTACATAATTAATTAAGGACTAGTGTAGATCCAAATGATGAGCTGCTTGTAGAATTTGAAACTGAAACTTTAGATAATGAAAAATGAACAAAGATGAACGTCCTAATATTAGCTAGGGACAATAGTGAAGAAGCTAGGAGAGGATAATTAATTGAGGATTATATAGTTTCTCATACGTGGGCCGCTTACACTGAATATTTTTTTTTTTTTTTTTTGAAATCGTTGGAAACCCCGCCACCAAACCACCCATTCTGGCCGCGGCGCAGGTAAAACCTCCGGCTGCCCCAGACTCTTACAATAAGTTGCACCCCCTGGATTCGAACCCAGAACCTCAAGGTGAGATTCTAGACCCTTCACCACCAAGCCACACCCCTTGCGGCACTTACACTGAATAATGTTCCTACTTAATTGTTAATAATATTTTACAACACATGCAGTAGATTGTATTGTGAGTGATTCGAAAGAAAAATGTATAGATAAGCCAATAGACAAAGAACGAATCCACAATCGCATGAAAAATATTAAATTAAAAGACAGTTAAGTAAATGGTATATGATATATTCCAGAATGGTTTTAGTGGTTTTGCTTGGATTCCAGAAACATAAATAATATGAGGTTTGGGAATAACTAATTGAGGTAATTCACATATATAGTTTATACACATATTGCATGTTTTCATTTCATTAATATGTGAACTGATCATTTATTTATTTAATTTTTGTGATTTCTTTTTAATTTATTTAACACTACATATATATTTTAAAAGAATAGTACAAATAATAATATAAAAAGTTACTCTAAAAAATATAAAAACACAAATTCTAATATATGTTGCCTCAAAAATCTCCTCCTGACGCACTTGGTGATATACCAAATACTTCGTATCATAATTGATTACATATCATATAACGAGTGACCAATTTTTTAGCTTCGTATGATGAATGTTCATTCACATTTGATTACGTATATAAGTAGTATTAAATAAATTAATAAAGAATCACAAAATTAAATGAATACAAAATAAATAACAATAAATAATAAATTTGTAATATTTATTAAACAAATAAAAAATAGATATATAAAGAGCAAAAAAAAATATAAATTTAATACAAATAAAATAAATTATAAAATAAAAAAATTAATTAATTAAATGAAATAAGTATATATGTTATTTGTAAATTAATATATATATATTTGAGGTAAAGAGTATTATTTTGTAAAGAAATTGAGATTTTTGTAATTTTGGGTGATTATGAAGCTTCACCAACTCCCAACACACCTACATCACAAACACAATTATGAAGCTCCAATTTCTAGGACAAAGTAGTTGAAACAAATTTCAAGAGATGATGCCTTAAATGTCTTGAAAAATGAGTTTAATGATATTGTCATTGTGATAAAAGATCTCTCAACTAAACCACTTATAACTGGAAGTGAGCTTTGAGAATTAGTATCCAACTTAGGTTTGGAAGTTAAGGTGAAAACAAAAGCTTACATACTTTTCTTCGAGATAGTGATATGTTGACTGGTTTTATAAGTTTTTCACCCGAATGATGCAAATAATTTTTGCTTGAGATGATGCTTGGTAATTAAGGGACAACACTAAATATGATTCTTTTTTTTAATATTAAAATATATTTAGAACTATTTAAATTATAGGTTGTGCGATTTTAATAATAAATTATTTTGGATGATATTATGGATTATATTGATTTAATTTTGATGAAGTTTTTATATATTACAGATTGTTTATTGATTTTATATATCCATTTTGTACATTAATTTTTATTATAATTTATTGATTTTATATTAATGGGTAGTAATTTGATATGCGTTTGGTGATATTTTAATAAGAATTTTTATGCCTTTTCATATAATCTAAATTCAAAAATTGGATTTAATTTGATTTATTATGAGTTTATGTGTTTGATGGTATTTTAGTCATTTTATGATTTTTGAAACCATACCATACTATCAAACCAAATAAAAACATATTATTTAACCATATCATATCATATAATATTCTCAAACATGGTAACGGTAATTACAGTACAATACCATACATTATTAAATCATGACACACTTCATCCAAACAATGCCTAAATGAATTATGCCCCCACTATGTTGCTGTCGGATTAATGACAATTCCTTTCAAGATATACAAAGCCACAAATAATTTACAGACAGCAAAATCCCAAAAATTCTCCCAAAAACAAGTAAAGAATATGTTTGATAAGAATAGAGAGAATATGAGAAATTGTTATATTACTTATAAGAGGAAATACGTATTTATAACGCCTTAAAGTCATAAATCTTAGTTTAAAGACACAACTGTTGGCTTGATGTAATTTTATACTTTAAACTAAAAACTGTGAAAATTAAAATTTAGAGAATTAATTAGATTGTCTTAATTAATTTCGGAATTTTAAATTTCAAGCCAAGACCAAGTGCTCATTTTTCGACTTTAAAATATTTGTATTTCCCTCCGATAATTTTCCCTCTATAACCTTACAACACTAATTTAAGCTATTAGGTGTGAGAAACCTTATAAACACATTTTACTCTCAATGTCATTTCTATGTGGGTATGAAGTCTCACCTTTATCACTAACTGTTAGTTACCAACACAAAATCTCTGAAAAGTGACACTATTTTGTAGTTTTTTTTAAGAGATTCATATAATACACGGCTATATAAGAGCATAAAAACAAACACATATTGGATAATCAAGGAGAAGAAAGATGAAAAATCTATTGAAATATAAAAGAATGTATAGACTCGCCCACCGGTTCGATTCAATTTCAAATCGAACGGTTATCGGTTCCACAAGTTTCGATTTTTTTTAAAAAAATAATTTAAAAAATAGAAAATTATTTAAAAAAAAAAATGAAAATATATATTATTAATATTACTAAATAAAAATAATGAAAAAAATTATTATTTTGAATTATTAAAAGAGTTTGAACTTAAATTTATAAAAACTTAAACTGCATACGTATGTTCTTGGGGCGAGATAAATTAAAGTTCACGCAGTTCCATTATATTTTTAGCTAGTTAACTTCATTACAATTATTTATTCATCATCATTATTTGTTATGTTGTTGATCATTCAACTCTCGTTCTGCTTGTAGATACATTATCGAACAAGTTTTCAAAATCATCGGGGGTATCTTCTTGTTGTCTTAGATTAGCTCATTCCAATCATCGACACATATCGTTGCTTATAAGATGTTTGGATGTAATGAATCTCGGAACCAAACAATTTTAACGATTTTGGTTCAATTTTGATTCCGAACCGGAACCGTAACCGGTTCTAAGAATATAGAAACACTGTGATAGAACTAATGAATTAATGCCATTGACAATGGCATGCATTAATCTGTAATTTAAAATAAGGTAGTGTTGGCTTGAAACAAATGAATAGTTTTAAAAAGAGGGGAAAAAAATGAAGCAGCATAAATTAAATATTACAACCCAAAGACTTTACTCAATTGACTGGTAATTCTGTTTATTTAAAACCTCAGTACCGGGCATGCCTTGTTATATATATCCCAATCCCAACCATTTCATAAACCAAACACTATCAAAATGGTCTTAACACTACATCATTTTCCCGCCAAAACCGTAACTGCCGTAACTACCATAACGCAGTTCCCAGAAAACCCGAAATCCCTAATCTTACATCAATGCAAGACCACCAAGGACTTGAACCAAATCCACGCTCACTTAATCAAAACCCGCCTCCATATCAATCCAACCATATCGGAAAATTTGCTCGAATCCGCCGCCATACTTATTCCCGCCACCACCATGGACTACGCACTCTCAATTTTCCAAAATATCAACGAACCCGATTCACCAGCTTATAATATCATGATCAGAGCCTTCACACTGAAGCAATCTCCTCAAGAAGCCATGATGTTATACAAAACAATGCTTGAAAACTCGGTAAAGCCGGATCATTTCACTTTTGCTTGTACATTAAAAGCTTGCTCTAGAATAAGAGCATTGGAAGAAGGAAAACAAATCCATGCCCATATTTTGAAATCTGGTTTTGGGTGTAGAGAGTTAGTTTTCAATACTTTGACGCATATGTATGCAAATTGTGGGAATATTGGAATTGCACGTAAGATGTTTGATGGAATGTCTAAAAGGGATATTTTTGCATGGAATTCGATGTTTTCTGGGTATGTCAAAAGTGAGTGCTGGGGGGAGATTGTTAAGTTATTTAATAAAATGTGCGATATGGGTGTTCGGTTTGATGAGGTTACCTTGATTAGTGTTCTGACTGCATGCGGCAGACTGGCAGATATTGAATTAGGAGAGAGGATTAATGATTATATTGAAGAAAATGGACTTATTGGGAGTGTAAAGTTAATGACAGCAGTTGTTGATATGTATGCTAAGTGTGGACATGTTGATAAGGCAAGGACATTGTTTGAACAAATGGATAGAAAAGATGTAGTTGCATGGAGTGCCATGATTTCAGGTTATAGCCAAGCAAGGCGGTGTAAGGAGGCACTTGGTGTTTTTCACGATATGCAAATGGCAAATGTTGAGCCTAATGAGGTTACTATGGTCAGTGTACTTTCTGTTTGTGCTGTCCTTGGAGCCCTAGAAACTGGCAAATGGGTTCACTTGTATGTAAAGAAGAAGAGGATGGAGCTAACGGTTACTCTCGGAACTGCACTAATGGATTTTTATGCCAAGTGTGGGCTGATAGAGAATGCAATTGAAGTGTTTAAGAAGATGCCTTTGAAGAATGTGTTCTCTTGGACCGTGTTAATTCAAGGCTTTGCAAATAATGGACAAGGAGAAAGGGCTATTGAGTTTTATTATATGATGCGAGAAAAGAATATTGAACCAAATTATGTGACTTTCATTGGTATTCTTTCAGCTTGCAGTCACGTGGGCATGGTTGATGAAGGTAGGGAATTTTTTGTCAGCATGAGCAGAGATTTTGACATTGAACCAAGTATGGAACACTATGGCTGCATGGTGGACATTCTTGGTCGAGCTGGGTTGATTGAAGAGGCATATCAGTTCATAGAGAACATGCCCATCCCAGCTAATGCTGTCATATGGAGAACATTGTTGGCTGCATGCAGAGCTCATAAGAACGTTAAAGTTGGGGAAGAATCATTGAAGAACATAGTTAGATTGGAACCCATGCATAGTGGAGATTATATTCTTCTATCAAATATTTATGCATCGGTAGGAAGATGCGAGGATGCTTTGTGGATTAGGAATCAGATGAGAGGGCAGGGAATCAAAAAGACTCCTGGTTGCAGTTTGATTGAATTGGATGGAGAGATATACGAGTTTTTTGCTCAAGACAGTAAGTGTCCACATTCTAAGGAGGTTTATGAAGCAACCGAAAATGTGATGAAAAAGATCAAATCAGCTGGCTACATACCCAACACAGCAGACGGAAGATTAGATGCCGAGGACGATGATAAAGAAGCTTCAGTAGCTCACCACAGTGAGAAATTGGCAATTGCTTTTGGTCTTATCAGAACATCTCCGGGAACTACGATCAGAATTTCAAAGAATCTGAGAGTGTGCACGGATTGCCACAATGCAACAAAGATTATATCAAAGGTTTTCAATAGAGAAATTGTAGTAAGGGATAGGACTCGCTTTCATCATTTTAAAGAGGGGTTTTGTTCCTGCAACGACTACTGGTAATGCATATATTCATTTCATTGCTAAAAATCCAAAATATTATCTAAAGTAAGAGCTCTTGTAGACATTAAGAAATTAATAAAATGTTGGCTGTTAATGAAATCTCTGCCAAATTGGTTTTAATTCTCATGAAGCTGATTGTATCTGTAATCTGTTCACTTTGATGGATGAAACTCCCTTGTATGGATGATGTGCTTCGGTTACATATGCGCGCGCACACACACTCAAGGTACTTAGTCCCACTATTAGATTTTGATACCCAAAGAAGGTATTGTCAGTAAAATTCATTTGTCTCCCGACTCGTGAACATCTTAGACACTACTTCCAAAATGAATTTACGCTTCAAGAAAGTACATCACATGCAGTCCAACTAATCAAATAAACAACCACAGTCATCCAACCGACTAAACTCTTTTGGCCCAAGCAATTTCTATTGTCCGTAAAGTGTACAACTTGTCAGATGATTATGATCCAAAAGCACAGGCATGAAGCATATGCATGCAGGGAGCAATGTCTTCTTCCTTTAGCTTGCAAGCTGGAATACCCCTACTCTTAAGTTACATTCATTTCTTCTTCCATGTTTCTTACTAAATTGGAGTTGATTTGTCTTCATTTTACAAGTTACAATCAAACAACATAGCTAACAGCAACTCTAAACTTTCAGTTCACGAGAAAGCTCTGACTCTATAATCCTACAAAGTGGGAAAATGTAACACCATCAGAATCAGAGAAATACATTAAAAGTGTTTTCATCTTGCTTAGCTTCAACTAAAATGTAAGATATTAATTTAAGATGTTATCAAAATGTATCCCTTGAACTAGAGCCCTAGTGTTTGCAGAGCTCCTTCGGCTACTTTTGACTCCCGGAAGGTCAAAAGTTCTTTTCGTCTCTTTTATGACTACAAGGTTAATAACACAGGTTGAAGCAGAAAAAGAAACTCTTTGGCTTGTTTTCCATATTTGCTTTAGGAGTTTCCCCAGTGCCATCACACACTGCCATCAATGAGCTTGTGCCTGGAGATTCAGGTGGTAAGATGGTGTTCTCAGAGGTGAAAATCCGATGAGGAATCATTGGTTCAGGTGGAGCAATCGTAGAAAGGTAATTAAGGAGCATTTGAATTATTTGACTGAAATTTGGGCGAGTATTTGGGTCCTCCTTCCAGCATGAAGTTAGAATGATAGCCAATTCTTCAGGTACGTTTTCTGCACTAGGCCTCACATTCTGAAATGGGAAAATACACTCCAATCATCAGTTAAATTTTCAGTACAAAGAAAGCAGCTGACAGCAGTACTCTGTAAGAATAATGTATGAATAGGGAAGAGACGATTACTTTGAAAGCAGCTGCATAAGCTGCCTGGAGATTTGACATTCCTTCAAATGGCAATTTGTTATGCAAAAGCTCCCATAACACAATTGCAAAGCTATAGGCATCCACCTTGTGGTTGTAATGCTTCTTCTCTCCCTGCCTTAATGTAACAGTACTGTATAACTGCCACCAAACAGCAGCACAATTATGCGTCACCTAAATTGTAGTTACACAGAGAGAGTGAGAAAGAAGTTTATATACGAAATGAAAAAATAACCTCGGGTGCCATCCAACGGTATGTCCCTGTTTCAGCAGTCATCATCTCGGTTAATGACTCTTCTCTTGCTAAGCCAAAATCTGCCAGTTTAACTGTTCTGTGATCTTCTGTCAAGAGTAAGTTTTCTGCATAAAAATAACGGTAATAAGTTTAAAACTATTATCCCTTACAAGTGACGATCTCAACAAACTGATAGACAGTAGCTTTCCTATTGTCTTTATGTTCAACTTTAACATCTATTTATATGATTTTCCAAGTAACTGATTTACTCCGCCAGAAACATTGTCTGGTCATGGATTTCATTCGTCTAACAGAGAGCTTCTCTCTGCTTATTTGAATCTGTATCTCCATCTTCTCCTAATCATTAGTTTCCACTGAACGTATTGTAGACATCTTACACTAAGACATCACAAGTTATGATGCTTGAATGAACAATCCGCTGATTGAACCAATAATTCACTAATTGCATCTGTTAATTGCAATGGCCAATAACCAATTTGAGAATCTTACAAACGCTCACGTGAACCACTAGTTGAGATCAAAGTTGGGACATAGATGTGCAAGTAGTTGTGTGAGTATACTAGCCCCAATTCATAGTTGAGTGATCAAACATTTGTATCATTTGAAAACTAAACTCTGAAGTGCCAGCAAATATGCTAGCAACAATGGAAATAATCTGTTACAGATGATATCAAAACATTGATAAATTGAATACAAGAAAGAATACAAGAAATTGAATATCTCAAACCCATAGCTGCAAAGATGAGAGATGCGGGATTGGTACAAGATTCCCACAACTAAAGCTCTCCATGTGGCAAAGAGCATGTGACTAAGAGGAGACATCTTCCAATATTTCAAACCTTGTCTACCTAGTTATCCCTTAGAAGTTCAAAAAGGTGAAGACGGAAGAGAAGATTACCAGGTTTCAGATCACGGTGTATGATTCCATGAGAATGCAGGCATTCCATTGCACGAGCAATATCAAGTGCAAAACCGATTGCAACACGTGTGTCTACGCACCTTGGCCGCAGGTTCAGCAAGTACTTACGCAATGTACCTCCCGATAAGAGCTCAGTAACTATCACCATCACAGGCTCCTTACAGGCACCAATAAACTGTTAACACACAAGAATTCAACATCATTCTTAGACACAATGATACACTCATTGCCATTAACTGTAATTTCTGCCATTACTACAATGCACAGGACATAAGAAATTTGACTATGCTAGAAACACTGAACTCAAATCAAACCTTCACTAAATTTTTATGTTGAACTCTAGATAACATGGCAACCTCTCTTGCAAACCGTGCTTCTATCTTGGCGATCTCCTCTGGAGTCTCTCCTTTATGAACAATTTTAATAGCGACAGTCTGGTTTTTGTATCTGAAAAGAACAGGACAAACATGGTGAGATATCTTCAACACTATTGGACACCAAACTGTCAGTCAAGAACTTCAAATCTGCTTAGCGTAAGCGAGCTTCATTAGCAACAGCCAAACTGTTACTCGGTGAAAATCTCATCCATTCCAACAAAGTGGGGACTTCTTTAGTCTTCATACCCACAAAAACATAATAAATTTTCCACAAACCCCAGATTGGTGATTAAAAATCCATAAAAATGACATAAATTTCTGAATTTTGTCCAAAAGGACCAAAATTTAGAAATTTTATGTAGCATCTCTCAATCAAGAACAAATGCAACAGAACATAGAAGTGGGAATGCCAAGAAATCAGAAGGAGAACAGCTTTCATTTTTCAGACCATATAATGTTAGAACAAGACGTAATCTGAGAAATGGCATGCAGACTTACTTTCCCTCATAGACTTTGGCATGAGCTCCCTCTCCAATCCGTGGTCCAACAAAAAGACGCTTGGGATCAATTAGCCATTTAGCATCCAACTTGAACTCATCAGCTGAGTAAAACCCACTCCCAGATTCCATAGTTCTAAAACAAGAAAGAATTCAACATCTACATACATACATCTATATTTACCAAGAAATTCTAGCAGTCATCACCCAATGTATAGTAAAAATAACATATCAGAACCCCCAAAAAAGAAAGCATTGAAAATCTCATTTCACAGAGTGTGTGGATAAGCTGACAAGAAACAGAACATGCTGTGTGTAGTTTTGTGTTGATAACCACATCTCAAGACTCGAGAATCAGACCCAGAGATCAAAACTCACAGATTGATGGCTTACATGTCACTGAGGAGGCAAAAGTAAGGAACCCCACATGTAGCATAGAGAGAGAGTGTGTGTGTGACACCAAGCACCAAATAAAGCAAGAAACAAAGCCCAAAGCCCAAAGAAATTTATAGAAAATTCATGGGGAAAAGAGAAGAATCCCCATAAAGGGGAGCAGAGAAGATTAACCAATCAATCAACTAACTTTCAAATGAAGATCAATTTATTTATTTTTATCAAGTTAAAATTGTATGACCCAATAAGGAGCTTAATTAAATGGAGCGCTTGGATTTTAAAGTTTATTTAATAATGGTGAGCACAGAGCTTCACTCTTGATCGATAGGCAGTATCATGAAGGGATTGAATCTGTGGTTCAATAAAGAATGAGAGAGAGAGAGAGAGAGGGGTAAAATGAAAGATATTTGTGAATATTGTAATAAAGACTGTGGGAACCATAAACTAATCATAAGCACATGGAAACTGATCTTGTCGAACATGTGGACAACAAACAACCCACTCAATGCCTGAACGAGTTATTACCTTCTCATACTTTGCACTTCGATTCAAGCTAAAAATTGTGTTGTATTGTGGATTGTTAGTTACACGACATGGTTACTTTTTAACACCTAAATTTTTGGAAGCCATCACATTAATAACAATCTCGAACACCTAAGCTTCATGTCTTATTATCTTGAAAGAAGAATGCTTACTGCAAATAGGG
Organism: Zanthoxylum bungeanum; assembly: GCA_019454045.1. Taxonomy (NCBI): domain Eukaryota; kingdom Viridiplantae; phylum Streptophyta; class Magnoliopsida; order Sapindales; family Rutaceae; genus Zanthoxylum; species Zanthoxylum bungeanum. The sequence continues at coordinate 407,913 of SKCR01001385.1, read as the reverse complement.
TTTGTGTAAAAACGGATCAATAGCATCAATCCCTTCACTGCTCGTTTAATCAATTTTGCATTATATATATATATATAGCATCTTCTGTTCAGTAGATTTTAGTAATTTGCTAACATCGCAAGACTCAGCTATCTGTGTTATGGGAGTCGCAAACAGAGGCATCTACATGCCCAAACCAAAATGTCTTTTTAAGACCATAAAATTGTACCAGACCGGAAAGCAGCAAAATACATATAAAAACGGTACGATAATATTTATGACTCCATATTTACTTGGAAGTTAATAATCATCCGATTCCAAATACCATTACAGTTACAGAAGATGCTGCACATCTAAAACTGTAATCATCCATAACATGTTCAGTATCAGACATTTATTCATCACACACACACACACACAAGTATATATGCACTACTACTACTACTACTACTACTACTCGGATCAACTAAGCTTTCTCCCCAGTGAGAAGATCCATGACCACATGCTTGATACTCCCATTGTTCTTCTTGAGAAGCCTCTTGTTTGTTTCTTCATCACATAAGCCCTGTAACAGCAAACCAAATTGCATTCAGTAACTGAATATCTTCGCCTACTGAGGTCCACATCAAAAGGGTAGAGAGAAAAGAGGAGCAAAATCAAAAGGTAAAACACAAATAGAAAACATGACAATCCTACACTTCATCACAGTTATGACATAGGAACTCACCATCTCCTGCAACTCCTCAAGGATTGGATCCCACTCGGAAACGCCACAGAGATCATCCACAGACTGCCCCAAGTCATACTCATTCATCCTCAATACCTCCTTATTCAAATCAACCTGCTTGAAACCCATCTCCTCGAGCTCCTTGAGGAGGGTCTGCTCAACAGCATCTTCATCACTGATCTCTTCCGATGATGTTGGCACATCTGAAAAAGAGACTGGTGAATGAAGTGTCTCATCCACTTCATATTCAGTAAGGTCAATAATGGGATATGACACGGTTGAAGGTGCCTGTGGACGGGGAGGTGATGGTGGAGGAGCAGCAGACGCTGAAACACCGTGGCTAAACAGCAAGCTATCATTTATAGGAAAATTCATCTCCTGCTCCTTTTTAGGCTGTTCATCAACCACCGGATTTGCTGGTTCATTGACACTGTAGGAATTGCGAAGCTCCTGAAAGCCTCCATCCACAATGGGCTGAACATTCACATCAATAATCCCAGTACCATTAGGCCTATTGCTTTCAGGGGGCAAGTTCAAGTTCAAGCCTCCAAAGCTATCACTAAGTCTGTCCTTCAGAGATGGATCAACCTACAAGAACGAATAAGGAACTTTACAAACAAGTGATTAAGTGATCAAAAGCACATGCTTTAAAAGAAATGGCAATGCTTTCAAGCGCAAAAAGAAATGGCAAAGCTTTCAAGCGCAAGCAATACCCGTATTGCAACCCAGACACGTTGCCCGAATTTGACACTCGAAGGTGATGTCATAATCCAATAAGAGATATAATGACCAGGTAATTCAGGAGCAGTAAAATCAACCGCAATGTCAAGATCCCCCTCCACAGGCACACCATCAGCAGGAACCTGAATGAATTGAAGGTATGTCAAAATGGCCACACAATACTCGGGAATTATTTCAATTGATATCAAGTATAATGAAAGCAGAAAAGGAAAACAGAAAACGTTTCCAAAATGTAACAAATTAAACTTGCCCACCTCTATATCAACAGAAACTTCATTGCTAAACCTATCACCTCCAATCCACACAAGTTGAGAACCCCTGGGCCAGGCCAGATTACCAGTATTGCGCATCCTCCATATCTTAGTGAATCGGGTAGATGGAGCCATCATAGTCCCATCCAACACATTGACATCCAAAATGAAGCAACTGTCTAACTTAGAACGACCCAAATTGATTCTACAGCCTTTAGAAATCTGTGGTGCTCCTTGGGTACCAACATGTTGCGTTACTGGGGCACCCAGCCAAAAGTTGTGTCTCTTCAATGTCAGTGGAAATAAACAAATAAGAATAGGTCAGTATACACAACCGCAGAATTAAGGCACAGAACAGGTGAAGAATATACACCTGACCGTATAACCCTCTGAAAGGTCGTGGTCCTGGATGTCGATAATGTACCGGCCTATCAATTCTAATGTAATCAGCCTCGTTACCCATTGCTTTGAAACAGATGCTGCACAGGTTATATTCATCTTCCCTGCAAGCAAAACAAAAACTACATTCTTAGAATCTAAGGAAAAAACCTCCATTAAATACTAACCAGAGTTTGGATATATTTCTTACACTTTCGATTTAAACCGCGGTCCAGTAATTGGATGAACCCCGCAACCATCGCAACGAACACCCTTATGAAACATACCAACCAGGGCATCGCGATTAATGCTCCGCTTGAATTGAACACGGCCAGGATGTCTGGAAGTGCCAGCAGAGTCATTTGCTCCAGGAATCCCACTAAATGGACACTCGCTAGAAAGGTTACCACCACCCGAATCCACAGTACGAGGTTGATCTACATCAGAGCGCCTCGTAGTATCCACAGAAACACTGATGGTTTGATGGCCATTATTCTCCTTAGCATCCGATTGTTCATCACCGGCAGTAATATTGGCCGCAGGTGGTGCAAGGCTCATGGTGCTTCCATATGAAGCAGAATCAACCGGTGGAACATTAAGGTCAACAGAAGAGAGATGCATAACCGGTGCTCCGTCTCTGGACACAATCCCAATATCAACACCTTGGCTACTTTTAGAAGTTGAATCCACATCTGTTGATTTTGGCAACACTTCCTTCAGGCCACCATCCTTTGACACATTCGGATCTTTAGGTACTGAAGGAACCCTTGGGATTTCAGAAGCCTCTGCCTGTCCACTTGAGGCTGCACCACATTGCAACTGGGAAACTAAATTCAGGTGGGACGGACCCAACTTAGAAAAGGACTCAAAAAGATCAGCAAACACTGGACTGGAGGATGCAGCCTTTGAAGCAACGTCAGTAGATAACTTTGAAAGTGCTTCACGGAATGGCTCCGGCACAGATTTCAGAATTTCAGAAACCTTACTGTTAATGTCAGGTAATGGATGCTGGACTAGAGGGGATCTCAAGGGAGTAGAACTTCCACTTGATCTAGCATAAGCTCTACCTAATTTGTCATTGTTCATATGTACATCAATCCTCAAAAATTTCAGCCGCTGCCTCATTACATCAAACAGATCATCATCATCAACAAGAGTTATTATGTCGCCATCTTCATCAACATACGTCAGTATAAGATCAGCATCATGAGGGAAATTAAAGAGATTTTCGATCTTTGCCCTCAATCCATCAATGTCAAGTTCCAACTTTTCATTTTCATTAACACGAGCATTGAAACGCCTAAGAGTATCTCCATACTTAACCTGTAGAAAGTATACCATTACCACCAAGCTTAATCATGAGCAATTATCAGCTACAAAAGGATTTGATTAAGACTATTAAAGTAATGGAAACATATTAGGATAAAATTAGGAATGGGAATCTGGGTCATGATTCAATTATTTGTTCGAATTGGAGAGTCCGAGAGTATGGATTTGGAGAAAAATTAATTCGTTTAATAAGTGAATCAATTTGATTCAATACAATTATTAAATGAATCGAATATGAATTTGAACTTAATGATTCGTTTATTGCTGTTCTTTTGCTAGTTGTCTCTATTTTTCAATTAAAATTCGAGAAATTATTGCCACATAATAAATTATGTATTCTATATTTAGTGGATCTTTTTAGTAAATCAATTAATTGTATAGTTCATACAAATATATTTATGAATAATTAATGTAGATATATTAATGTAATTTATGTCGTGAGTCATGTCAGGACTAAATGAATATTCGTTTAGACCCCATTTATCAAAGGAATCGAATACGAATCCTGATATTAGGATTCGTTTACTAAACGAATCGAATACGAATCCACTACAATTTGATTCGATTTGTTTAGGATTTGACACAAATTCAATTTGTCAATTCATTTTGCCACTCCTAGATAATATATCACTAATTGAAACCCTGGCATGATATAAAAATGATGGAAAGCTTTGCCAAGGGCAAAATGTACACAAGGAGATACATCAAAGCTGTTCACGTAAATTAAACTCGGTTCTTAAAGCAAACAAGGATGGTTCAATCTGGTGATAGTGTAATACTGCTTTTACAAATCACGCAGACATTCATTCCACAAAACTTTCATGGACCCTTTGGGGAAAATCCCAAAACACACTAGAAAGATAATATTTGAAATCTAGCATGAATAAAGTAATCACGTCAACAATTTTTTAACTTAAAGAATCATGCTCAAAAGAACTGATTTTTGTTTTCCGCAGAATATCGTTAAACGAATTTAACACAATAACAAGAGAAACCGAAAAATTATAAAGCTTTAAAAGAAATATATGAAAACATTTTCCTATGGTGAGCTTCTCCTTGGCTTACTCAGCCAAACGAATAGAGACCATAACAACAAGCAATCGATCAAACCAAACACCCATTTCAATTACACTGTACGAAAACCTAATACTAAAAAACATAAATAAAACACCCAAAATTTTTAACTATCGCTTACATTTCCACCCACAATAAGCAAAAAATTGCACTAAAATTCAACATAAAACTTACAAATTCACAATCAAATCAAAGAGAGGACAAAATAATCGAACCTTGATAACCATAGTAGACTCCATAACCACTCAGCAGTCTCTCTCCGGCGAGCCAAAGCCTACAATCAACTCTTATAATTATAAACCAAACAAACCCTAACCCTGACCAGAATTCGAAATGTAACTTAATTTGTGAAGGGTTCAAAGTTCGAATACAATCAAATCGGAAGAGACTAGATTGCAATTAGACGTACACGTAAGCCAAATTTCGCTCCCTCAGTCTCAAAGAATCCTGAAAAATCCGCTCACAAAACTGTCCCTTCCTATAAGGACTGTTGTTTGGCTTGGCCAATAAGAAACTTCGTTTGTGGTTTTAATATCTTCTTGTCGAAGAAAACTTGAGCAAGTAAATAATTGAACCATTGGAGTTTATCGTGTTTTCATGTACACGACGCTCGCGTGCAATTATATTTTAATTGGTTCTTATACATGCGTTGTCATCTTTGGAGCAATCTAGTGGTGCCACTTGAGGAGATGTATAGTGGTCATGTGGGATTGGCCACAGGTGATTAGTTGTGGATTTATGGGATAAAGGAAAGTGAGATGGCGACTGTGATGTGATGCTATCCAATGGCTAAAAAGCCGTGATGCTACTTAACACATGTGCATGTCTCACACGTGTCAGACATCACGTTTTATACCACTGAGGCACGAGAAAATCTTTGGTGCAACGGAGGTACCACATCATCCATGTAATAAGCCAATCATTTATTGTCACGCATGCTAAAAAATTAAAAAATAACTAAAAAATAAATTTTATTATACATGTCATTTTCTAATTCGTTGATGGCACCACATCACTCATACCTCCGTTGCACAAAATAATTACTCCTGAGGCACTGACATTTATATTAGAACCAGTAGCAATTTTTCCTTGAAAGGCATTATTAATTTATACAGAACAGCTGCAAATACATACACTATATCCGGATTAGAAATACTCTGATATCAATCCATTACAACAGAAGTATTCCAATCCCCACTCAATATTTCAAAATATATGATGTCACGAACCACATTCGAGATTAGTGAATTTTAATAACAATCAACTTATCTTAACATGTATAATAACATATGTAATCACACCATCTAATATCATATTTCAATATGTTTAGTGACAAATGTACACCACGTAATTAGAAAACAGTCTATTAGTGGACACATATCAATCACTTTTATATACATTATGCTATATAAGCCAATGAGCTATCAAGAAATAGAGTCAACTTGAAGCATAAGAAATACATAGTTCATTTTAAATAATGCTTAGCAATTAAATTACAATGAGAAATAATTGGAAGATTCTAATCCTAAAACACACATTTGTGTCGGTCAAATTCATTGGATCATAAGAAGAAAGGCTCAAATACAATTAGACTTTCTACTGTGATACCTAACACTTTGAAAGTATAGATTCTCTCCATTTTTCTCAAATTCAGTAAAAAAATATATATTGAAATCTCTAATTTAGACAATAGGTTTCTCACCTTTCTTATTATTATTATTATTGAAGTTTTGATTATCGCTGCACTTACAAAACACGCATCTCGATTCTAAAAAAATCAAAACATTTGTTCCTTCGTAGACTTTTAGGTAAAATCGTTTCCTTACCTAAAAGATTCTACAAGTCCATCTCTTTTCTTATGAACCAATAAATGTTTCTCTCGAGTTTTTTTTTTTTTTCTTCAAATTTTTAAATCTTCATTTATATCACATTAGTAAATAAAATCCAATTATTATCGCCACTTGTGATTAAATAGAATTATTGCATTTAAATTAAAGACATGCATGCCAGTGAGATTCTTTATAAAATTTGTTTTCAACTTTATGAAATAATATGTATTTCATGGATGGTCTTTTAATCAATTTTTAATTTTAATTTGTTTTGTATTAAAATAATTCATAAACTTATTAAAATTTAATGAAATACTTATAAAAAAAATTAACATGGAATTAAACAATTTATGAAATTAGTAAAATCCATAAACTATTAATACACTGAGAATAAGCCATAAGTCAACGTGATTATTCTTTAGGATAGATAAAACACACCCATAAAATATTAATTACAATATTACACATATGGTAATCATACGAGTAATTTACCAAAAAAATATTAATGTTTTTTTTTAAAACATTTTTGTTGATAGTGATTTTTGGGCTTCAGGATCCCAGCAGAGTAAGAATGATATAAAAGTGATTTATGTTTCAAATGTTCCGAGGGTCGGGTCGGTTCATGTACTTTACCCGACCAGAGGAGAGATGTTCAGGACAACTCAGATAGTTGATTTTGTTCAGGACAGCTCAGATAGTTGATTTCTCGGATTCGACCCGATCTGACTGCTCGGCAGTCGATATTAATCACATGATCCTTATCGGATAGTTGGAGTCTGGCATAGGGACTCGCATTCTCCAAAAATGTCTGAAGTGATGGGAGTAGGCGGCTAGTTGTTATTCTGAAACCAGATAGCGTGTGGCAGTGGCCAAAAGTAGCATGTTTTAATGAGATGTAGGTGTTAGAAGGCATGTGTGTCAGACCGTAGGGTGACTATTCGCAGAGCAAAGATGGGAAAGAGTCTTGACATTAATGGCGGAAATTATGTGACTGGCATCTTGAGATTGATGTAATAGTGCAGATTGCCCTAGTTGTTGGGGGCAGTGATGAAACCCCTAGGGTCGGATCGGTGTCCCAGGCAGCGGAAATTAGTCTAACCCATGGATATCAACTATGAGTGTAATTTTAAAACATTTGATGAAATACTATATTCCATTACGAGTGTATAAGAAAAAACCGGGACTGAATCGGAGTCCGAAAGCTCCCGAACGAAGCAAAACAAAATTAGCGCGCGCGAAAGGCGCCACGCGCGTGCTCCAAACGCGATACAGTGCGCGCAGCACTGTAGCGCGCAACCCCCCTTTTTTTTTTTTTTGCTAAGTAGTAGCTCTCATTCCAGAGAGCTGCAATAAGAGGGTTTATAACCCAATAAATTCCGGTCTTCCCTAAACACTTCAAAAACACCCAAAATTAATTTTTAATTTCAAAACCAATATAAACACATGTTATATAATACAAATCTAGTTTTTCAAAATATCAAATATTTTTCAAAAAACATAAATTTATTCTAAATACGCATTTGCGTAAATTTTGAATCCAATACACAAACCATTTTAGAATCCCAATTAGAAATGTCTCATGAACAATTCTAGTACACCTAAAGGTGGTCAAGTGAATCTAGAATGGTAGCCATAGTTCTAAGCTTTAATTTAGAGTTCCAAACTCTTATTAATTATTCCATGTCCAACATGAACATTTTGACATAATTACAAACATGTTGTGTTTATACTTCTAAAGTATCCTAAAACAATTGATTAGTCGTATTCAACATTAAGCTATATGATCATGCATATAATACACAAATAAACATAGCTTTGGAGAGGATCAAATATTACCTAGTAAGCTTGATGTAATATCCAATTTAATTCTCTTTTGTTGAAATTGTTGGAGAACCTCCAAGGTGTGCAAGCTTGATTTCAAGATCCAATTGTACACAATGGCCCATCGACATTTCAGAAGCTTTTGGCCTATTAGTCATAAGGTGCGAACTTGCCCCAGTTTAAATGGCCCAGCAAGCCCGCATTTCTGACAATAGTTCAACTGCATCCAAATGAGGATGGTCCACAAGCACATATTCAAGGAAATCATTGTTACTTTATCCAACCCGGTCTATGGGTGGGTTAGTAAGAGTATAGACAAAGTCTCTCACCGGCGAAGGATGGCCCACAACTAGGTCTCCCAACTCAAGGGTTCGAGCAACCAAGTGAGCGCATCCTTTTTTATACACTAAGGTACGTGCCAATGAGCTATGGTGTGTGACAGACTATCAAATGGATTTCCCGTTGTAGATTCCCCAGAGGGAAGGTGGAGCGAGGCTCACTTAAATACCCAAGCCTCTTAGGCTCTTATCGCTTGGTGTCAGGAATAAACAACGAGTCCTCCAAATTAGTCCATCACAATAGACTACGAGTAGATGGCCATATAGGTGCCTTCACAGCTTTTCCTTATAGAAAGGTAGTGAATGAAGGAAGACACCAAACCATTACCTAGCCTCAAAATGCCTTTGATTAAACCCTCACTTTATCCACTATAGACACGGTCAATTAAAACATAAATCCAAACATCACAAGACAATATTTCGGGGCCGATTCTCTATCCCCAGTGGAGTCGCCAGACTGTGGGAACACAGAAACTGGGCGACGCTTGCTGTCCCGGGCTCGCGGCCCGGTCGGGAGTACGGAGTAGCCACGGGGGACTAAACCGGAGAATAATGGAGTCGCCACCCGGTGTGAACCGGGAAAATGAGATTTAAGGCCGCACTCACCCCTCGCAAGGGAAGACCTCAAACCGTTGGGTTCGGAATGGTCCATTACTTATGCCATTTGTAATGAAAGGATTTACATAATAATTTAATCGGGCTTAAGTAACACTTATTCCTAAGAATATCATGCTTCTATATTCACGGGTACAAAATAACACTTATACATACATTTCGCATATATCTAATATCCAAGAACACATGCCTGAAAATACCTCAAAGTAACAATGAACATACAACTTCATTCAGCATATCATATTCATGAAAAACACAAGCATACATAATAATCGCGCAAGCATACATGTGAGCACTTTTCCAAGTGATACGTGGAATTGTATCCCAAGTACAGACCGCATTACCGTCCATTCGGAATCGGCTACGGAATTTATGTATGGGTTTCCATCCGATATATCACAAGAAATAATACTCCAAAGTCATCATGGCATAGATATATGAATCGTAATGCGTTAAATCAAGACTAAGGCAATGACGCAACTAATGGAATAAACATGCTTTTAATTATTATGTGCACAAAGATAAGAATGACTATGTGTGGTTCCATAAGAAATCACCTAAGAAACAATTATACATGGCATGTGATGAATATGTCTCAGTTCAGTGTGTTCGCGTTCGTGTAGCGTTCGTAAACGCGTTCGAACGGAAATGAAACAGAATGCTCACGTTCGTATGGCGTTTGTTAACGCGTTCGAACGGAAATGAAACAGAATGCTCACGTTTGTATGGCGTTTGTTAACGCGTTTGAACGGAAATGAAACAGAATGCTCACGTTCGTATGGCGTTCGTGAACGCGTTCGAACAGAAATGAGACCTGATGCATGATAAGGCAAAATGCATACGCGTTCGAGTTGCGTTCGTAGACGCGTTCGAACGGGGACAGATCTGATGCATGAAATGGGACGCAATAAATAAATGGCGAATAGTATAATGCGAGGCGCGGCAAAACATCGTGGTAAAGGGCTTTAACCTTTCCCCATATGGGATCTTTCATTCCACTTACTAAGCCCATGCACTCGATCACATCATGCATACAAACATAAAGACAATCATATCAAATTAAGTATGCCCGATTGAACACATCTTACATCCAACCGAACACACATCAACCGGCGCGGCAAAGCATCGTGGTAAATGGCTTTAACCCCTCCCCATAGGGGATCTTTCATTCCACTTACTAAGCCCATGCGCTTAATTGAACCATGCATGAAAAGAATTAAACACAATAATGTCAAACTTAGTATGCCCGATTGAACGTATCTTGCATTCAACCGAACACACATCAACCGGCGCAGCAAAGCATCGTGGTAAAGGGCTTTAACCTCTCCCCATAAGGGGATCTTTCATTCCACTTACTAAACCCATGCGCTCGATTGAATCATGCATACATAAACGACATACAAAATCCAAATGACGAAAAATAAATAAACCAAAGCAACACAAAACAAAATAGGGTGCCGTTTACTCAAGCGGTACGTGGAGTTGTGTCCCGAGTACAGATCATATTACCGTCCATTTGGAATCGGCTATGAAATTTATGTCCGGGTTTCCATCCGATATACCGCGAGAGTTGACACATCTCTCATTCATCCAATACCCACAACACACATCATACACAAACGAGATTTAACGAATAAGTAAAATACGATCAAAATAAATAACAAAAATCAAATAAAGATGAGTGTGAAAAGTACCCTCAGGTCTAACCTTTTAAGTCGTCTCTCGGACTCGCGTTTCACGAAGATCGGAAGGGGTAAAGCTCCGTAACTTTTCTGGTTCACTGGTTTGCCTTTTCCTTCGCTGTTTTGCCGCTCAAGCTACTGTTTTGAGTCCGTTTTGCTGCTGTTTCCTTGTGGTTTCGCTGCCGTTTCCTCTGTATCTCTTGCTTACTGTTTTTGGGTGTGTTCTTCCCTTTTTTCCTGTGTGTTCTGTATCTTATGTGTATGAGCTAGCTAGCTAGGGTTGAGAAGGTTGGTGAAGGGTTCTTTTTATAGGCAAAGGGTTAGGCTTGACAAGGAAAGGGATTTGACTAATTAAAAAGGGATTTGATTTGGTGTTGGATAAGGGAAGTCAAAGATTGAGGGGGGACCAATATTGGCTAGATAGGGAAGGTTGAATATTTAGTTTATGTTGATTACGCATACAATATTTTAAGTTTGGGAATAATATATTGGTTGATTGATTTTAACTTGGTACGATTATATTTGATTGGTTTAGATTAGGTTTGATTATATTTTATGTTTTATTTAATTGGTATGTGATTTTTAGATTTGTTTTGATTTCATCATGTGTTAAATATGTGTTTTAAGTGGGCTTGGGCGTGTGGGCCAAGGCTTGGGCGAATTGGGCTTGATGTGAGGCTAGCAGCAAAACCAGAATTACCGACACCATTCGAACGCCTCCTCGAACGCGGCACGAACGCCTGCAATCTGTTTACCGTTCGAACGCATACACGAACGCAGCACGAACGAAAACAGTGAACCTTGTTTATTCTGAATTTCCCCTTCCGATGTCCGTTTTCCTTGACCTCCGTGACTTAAAAGGTAGTGTCTCCAAAATGAGACTCATCATAGGGACTTATGTGTAAAAATACAGTGCCTACAATCACCACCAAAATTACACAATATCATTTCCTTTAATAAACTAATTAATCACCTCCCTTATTGGCATGATTTCATTCCTTACCTAGAAACCCTAGCTCACCATTATAAAAAGAGACCTAAACAAACCATAATCCATCATTGGACACTCTATTATTCTATTCTTTCTCACTCAAACACACAGCTACACACACACATAGAACACCCCTCTCCCATCTCACTCTCATCCACGCCAACAATAACGAAAATAAAAAAACATCATCCATGCCAACAGCGACAAAAATAAACCCTCAACCACCGAAACCAACCCAAAAAAAACAGCAACAAAAATAAACCCTCAACCACCGAAACCAACCCCAAAAAACAGCAACAAAACAAACCCTCAACCATCGAAACCAACCCCAAAAAACAGCAGCAAAATAACCCCAAGAACCGACCCTAAAACAGTCAAAAATAGTCCCCGAACCAACCCCAAAACAGCAGCAAAATAACCTCAAAAAGCAGTCTCTGAAGCAATCTCAAAACAACAGCAGAACGGCGAAACAACAAAGGAAAGCAGTGAACCCGAAAGGTGCAGAGCATTTACCCTTCCGGCGACGACGTGACGCACTTCCGAGGAGTACCTTAAAAGGTAAGACCTGATGGCACCTTCATTACTTTTTATTTTGCAGTTTGGATGCGGCACGCTCAGTTGGACATGAAATATGTCCAACCGGGTGTGCGAGGTCCTACATCAAAGATGACCAAATTCTTGGTCACATCTTTCTTTAATATTCATTTATCTATTTATCGCACGTTTGTTTCATATTATTAGTTCTTTATCATTCCGCATGTTTCTTTCGTTGTTTATTTGTTGATATATGCATTATCATATTTCACGTCCATTTTTATGATTGCATTGTGATTAACGCTTGGATGTTGCCTCTCGTGGTATATCGGATGGAAACCGAGACATAAATTTCGTAGACGAATCCGAATGGACGGTTGTGCGGTCTGTACTTGGGATACAACTCCACGTACCACTTGGGGAAACATTCCCGCATGTGTTTACTGCATTATGGATGCCACTTTCGCCATCCCATTCGAACGCATTCCTGAACGCTACTCGAACGCACACATTCTACCTCGCCCCCGTTCGAACGCGTTTCCGAACGCTACACGAACGCGGGCATTCTGGATAGATTCCTTTATCATGTCTTAGGCATTTTTGGTGTTCATTGTTTCGCTATCTATTTTCTATGTGTGTTTTTTTTTTGTATTGTTAATCTAATACGCATGGGCTAACTGAGGTGGATTAAAGGTCCTCTGTTCGAGGGAAATGCCTAAAGGCTACCTTTACCACGATGTTTTGTCGCGTCGGACGAGGTACACTCAATTGAATGTGAAATATGTTCAATCGGACATACAATGTCTCATATTATTGCTTTATTTATCTTCTATGCATTGTCACTTGACGCACAGAGGCTAATTATGTTGGTTTAAAAGTCCTCTAATTGAGGGAGAAAAAGTCTAAAATGCTACATTTACCACGATATTTTACCGCGCCTTTTATTATTCCGTTATTTATGCTTCGCATATTATCTCTTCGTTTATTCATGCATTGTGATCTAGTGCGCATGGGCTAACTAGGGTGGATTAAATGTCATTCATACAAGGGAAATGCCTAAAGACTACCTTTACCACGATGTTTTACCGCGCCGGATGAGGTACACTCGATTGAATGTGAAATAAGTTCAATCGGGCATATGAGGTCCTACATTACGTATTTGTTTATCCATGCATATGTTTGTGTCATTTCAGATGCCATTTTGGTAATCTCATTCGAACGCGTTCTCAAACGCTACACGAACGTATGCATTATGTCTCTATCCGTTCGAACGCGTTCCCGAACGATACTCCAACGCATGCTCTCGGCCCTCTCCCGTACGAACGCGTTTCTGAACGCTATATAAATGTGGTCATTCTGTCTCATTTTCGTTCGAACGCATTTCAGAACGCTACTCGAACGCGCATGCATTTCATTGTATCATGCATCAGGTCTTATCTCGTTCGAACGCGTTTCCGAACGCGGACATTATGGTTATCTTTCGAACACGTTATCAAACGCTATACGAACGCGGACATTATGTTTATCGTACGAACGCGTTATCAAACGCTACAGGAATGCGCATACAGTGAATATATTTATTTTCATCACATTTCATGCATATTTGCTTCTTTGAACAACGCCAACTGATTGCACCACTATTAAGGATAAATATGTATCCTGATGTAGATTTGCTATCATCTGTATCTCCCTGAAAGTCAGAGTTTGTATAACCCTTAACTTGTAGCTCATCTTCTCCATATATCAGAAACTTATCCTTGGTGCCTTTAAGATATTTTAGGATATGTTTCACGGCTGTCCAATGATCATTACCTGGATCAGATTGATATCAGCTGGTCACATTGACGCCGAAACTGATTTCAGGTCTAGTACATAACATAACATACATTATACTTCCAATACAAGAAGCATATGGCAAGTTAGACATCCTAACTCTCTCTTCCTCAGTTTGAGGTGCCATTTTCTTCGAAAGATGTATGCCGTATCGGAAAGGTACATTTGTTGCCTTGCAGTTGGTAAAACTGTATCTTTCTAACATATTGTCTATGTACGTCGATTGTGACAACCCTATAAGCTTCATGACTCTATCTCGGTAGAGCCTTATACCGAGTATATAGGAAGCTTCACCCATATATTTCATGGAGAAGTTCTTGCAAAGGTAGGCTTTCACACTTTGCAGCATCCATATATCATTCATATGATAATGATGTCATCTACATACAAGACTAGGAAAATTATCATGCTCCCACTAACTTTCTTATAAACACATGGTTCTTCCTCATTTTTGATGAATCCAGATAATCTAATTATCTCATCAAAACGACGATTCCAGCTTCAGGATGCCTTTTTAAGTCCATAAATAGACTTTTGGAGCTTACAAACCAAGTTTGAAGTCTCACTGGATACGAAACCCTCTGATTGTTCCATATAGATATCCTATTCAAGGAATCCATTTAGGAAAATGGTTTTCACATCCATCTGCCATATCTCATAATCGTGATATGCAGTAATGGCTAAAAGAATCCTAATGGAATTTAGCATGGCTACTGGTGAAAAAGTTCCCTCATAGTCAATCCCAGGACGTTGAGTGTAACCTTTGGCTACCAGTCGGGCCTTAAAGGTTTTCACCTTTCCATTGGGCCCTCGTTTCCTTTTGTAAACCCATTTACAGCCAATAGGTTTAACTCTTTCAGGAAGTTCAACTAAGTCCCAGACTTGATTGGCATGCATTGAATCCATTTCGGATTTCATGGCTTCCTGCCATTTTCCGAATCAATATCCAATATCGCTTCCTTATACGTAGTCGGATCTGTTTCCTCCAAGAGGAGAACATCAAGGCTCACATCATATGTTAAAAAAAGTCTCCCATGAGGCCTTGATATTCTATTCGACTTACGTAGAACCTGTGTTGTAGATCCTTCACCTAGTTGGATCTTTGGTTCCATCTCAAGTTCCTTAATGTTGGGATCAAACTCATCAGTTTAATCTCTCTACAATTCCCACTTTCTCTCAAAAAATTATTTTTCAAGAAAAGTTTCAAAGCGAACAACAAATACATTTCATTGTTCGGAATCATAGAATTGATATCCCATGGAATTATCAGGATATCCAACGAACCTATATTTATACCATATGGGTGCTAGTTTATCCCGCTGCGCAATTCTAACATATGCAGGACAACCACAAATCTTTAAATGCTTAAGACTTGGATTTCTACCGAACCATATCTGATAGGGGATCGTAGAAACAGCTTTCGATGGAAGCCTATTAAGTATGTAGGCATCAGTTTGTAAAGCGTAACCCCAAAGGAAATAAGGAATATCTGTATAGCTCATCATGGATCGCACAATATCCAATAAAGTACGATTTCTACGCTCAGACACTCCATTGTGTTGAGGTGTTCCTGGTGGGCTATATTGGGCGAGAATTCCATTCTCCCTTAAATAATTTCTGAATTCTTCACTCATGTATTCACCACATCGATCTTATCTAAGGCATTTGATAAATTTACTGGTTTATTTTTCTACTTCGTTTCGGAATATTTTGAACTTGTCAAATGTTTTCGACTTATGTTTCATCAGATATACATATCCATATCTAGACTTGTCATCTGTGAAAGTCACAAAGTATGTGGAACCATCATGAGGGACATGATTTAATGGACCACACACATCACTGTGTATTAACTCCAGTAAATCTCCAGCACGGTGTCCAACACCTTGAAATGGGGCATTTGTCATCTTTCCTTGGATACATGACTCAAAAATCGGATAAGGATCTAAGGTAAGATTTTCAATCAAACCATCCTTCACCAATTTGGATAAACGTCTAACACATATATGACCCAATCTCATATGCCATAATTCAGTATTATTTAGTTCAGACTTCCTACTTGTATTTTTCTCTATATTAAAGACATATCTACATGTTTCCAAAATATAATGACCGTTTGATAAAGAACATTCACATTTCAATAAATTTTCTTTATCATACAAACATAAAGTTTCATCCTTAATATTTATTTTATATCCCTCTTTATCTAATATATGCAGTGATATTATTTGTCTGATAAGTGATGGAATATAATAACAGTCATGCAAATCTAATTTACATCTATTTGGGAGATCTAGAACAACAGTTCATATGGCATTGACATCCAATGTCTCGCCATTGCCAACTCTAAGCTGGATCTCCCATTTATTCAGCCTTCATTTAACCCTCATTTCATGCAGGGAATTGCAAATATGAGTGGGACTGCCAGTGTCTAACACCCATCAACTATTTGCATCTAAGGCTAATGAGATGTCAATAATTGGAAAAATACAAAGCGTATCTGAGGGTCCTGTTTTAAGCTATGGACAGTCTTTCTTCCAGTGTCCAGACTTATTGCATTGTAGACATTGATCACGAGCTACTTTTGATTTTGCGCATTTGCGCTTCTTGGAGTTTTTCTTTGATATCGTCTTCTTCCCCATGTTAATTTTCTTTGACTTCCCAGAAGTCTTTGAAGAGGCAGCTCCACCATGGAGATATAATGTGGGGTTGCCTTTCTTCAAATCTTGCTCCGCCGTGCGTAACATGTTATGAAGTTCTTCGTATGTGGCTTGCATCGAATGCATATGGAAATTCAATACAAAACCAGCATAAGAACCAGGCAAAAAAGACATAATCAAATTACGGCCTATCCTTTCATCAAACACAATGCCATGTCATTCAAGATATCGAATTTGGTCAATCATGTTCAAAACATGAGTGATGACAGCTCATCCCTCATTGAGTTCAACACGGAACAGTTCCTTAGACCTTCGATAAAGTTCCATCTCTTGATTTACGTCGAACAACTCCTTAAGTGTTCGCATGATGCTCCAAGCATCCGGTACTTCAATGTACAGTCTCAGCAAATCTGGAACCATCGATCCTAAGATGATCTAATACACAAATAAACATAGCTTTGGAGATGATCAAATATTACCTAGTAAGCTTGATGCAAGATCCAATCTACTTCTCCTTTGTTGAAATTATTGGAGAACCTCCAAGGTGTGCAAGCTTGATTTCAAGATTCAATCTTGTTTCCAATGTTTTCAAGCTTCACTTCAAGATTCAATCTTGATTTCTCCTAGATGAAATATTGTAGAGACCTCACAAGCTTCTCTAAACACTTCTCTAACTTAGGCTAATCTCTCAAGAATTTGCTTGTATTTGAACTTGTAATTAAAACCTTCCTAAAGCTTAATATTTATAGCAAAACTTAGGCAATTTTTAATTAATAAAAGTTGTAACCAACTTTTAAGTGGGCTTAATCTAATTTGTCCAAATATGTATAATTAGGTGTGACTAATCTCCATTGTCTCCCACTTTAATTTAGTACAATTAAATCAAACCAAAGATTAGGAAATTAATTAGTTAAATGTTTGCCACCTTGATTTAATCAAATTAAATCAAGCCAAAACCACCTATTATTACATACTTACAATTACCATAATATCCTCAAATGGTAGAGATAATTATGATTTTACAATTAAGCCCTTGTGTAATTATTGAATTAATCTAATTAATCCAATTAGGTCAAAGTAAATAATCAATGTTATCTAATAACACTTGATTATCTTAGTTGATAATTATAATATAGAATATTATATTTTATCAAAAATAATCGGCTACCCAAGTTCTCAACGAGTACACTTCATATTAGGACTCTCTAAGTTCAGACACGTTCGTCATATAAGCCTAGCTAATATGTACGCAATTCGGCCACCTCCGAATTCGCGAAGAACACAAACGACCTTTCTGAACTATACATGTCGAGGTCATCACATATGTTTAACAATCCCTCCGTCGTAGGCTATCTGAGTTGTGCTTAGGAAACATAGAATATACCGTCAAGTTTCCACGACGCACATCTCATGTCGACATGTCCACGATTCTTCATAACTGATGCGATCCACCCTAGGTGATCGAATTTGGCCAAAGATTTAAGAATCGTGACTTTACTAACATGGATACCTAAACCCCTTATGGTACACATACGGGCCGACAAATCATATCTTGCTTCGCACTTGATTACTGTGTGCATCGGTCCACACCCAACGAACATCTAGAGGCCATACTATGAAAGGTTTCTAACATACATGTTATCTAAGTGTGGAGGATCTCACACAAAATCAATGTTATCCTATAGTCAAAGGATTACATATGCTACTCGACTCGAGGAGATTCCTATTAACGATGGTGTGTACCTCCAACTATTAGGAATCACCAATGAGTCATTCAGTATTAGCTCCAACGAATACCCACATGTCTATACGAGTTTCCAAAACTCATGCTACATCGCGTTAAACCATTGGAACTCCAATTCCAATATACGACATGTGCTAGTATTATAGGTTATAGGAATTCGACCATATTCCAAAACCAACGATTATGAATATTTACTTTAAGAATAGTTTACACCTAGTGTCAAAACTATTCTAAGGTCGATGTCATTCTTAGCATAATGATACATCAATTTAATACACGTAATGACAATATCATTAATAGGGTATGAAATGAAAAATGTAGTTATTTTATTAATAAATAATAAAATGTACAATTCGGATTGACACTCCAATCACCAACTCCATCACTAGTAAATAAAGGGCTTGGGAATTCGTTGTAAGGTTGGTTGGTAAAAAACTCATTTACGCATAACGTGTAACAGAGAGCTAAAAGTTTAAGTGTAAAAGTGAGTTTGTAAGAGGTCGGTCAACCGAGCTGGATAGATAGGCAGGTCGGTCATACCCGTCCATTTTATAAAAGTTCCTTTTTTCCCTTATGTCTGTGGACATATGTTGGATCCATTACGCCGAACCACTTTAAATCATTTGTTTGTTGATTTAGTCCCCAAAATCAAAAAAATTCACAATTGAAAATGGATCGTTTGAGGAGTGTTCTTATGGAATTACCCCAGGAACAAGAATCAACCGTCAAACAATTTTATTACGAAATTTTTGAAAGGAGAAGTTCAAATTAAACTGTGATAATCTTCAATAAGAATTTTCTAAATATACACTAATATATATATATGAGCTTTTATCGACCTTTGAACTCATAACAAGAATCAGCAAGGAAAATATTATTTCCTTAGCAAGAACAATACAACATCAAAAGTGATCTTCCTCCCTCGTTGAACAAGAAGTGGTCGTCGGTTTCCGGCGAAGGCTAGAAGCACCAAGATTGTGATCCATGTGACCATGGTGGCACGGACTGCGACTACTATCAACGTTGTCAACGCCACATATGCATAACATAAGACGATGCAAAGTGATATAATGACCGAAAACAAAGACGCTGTTATTGTTATTGTTGGTTTGGTTCCTATGAGATTCATGAGAGAGTTAGTGATCAACTGAATAATTAAAAAAGAGGAGGATGAAGGAGAAAGTGATGAGGCTCTGCTACTTGTTGTTTACGATTTAATTATTTGGCTGATTGCTTCAGGATTGGAATTGGAGTCCATGTGCTGCCACATGGGCACCTAACTTTAGTGATTATTAAAACACACATAGTATTATTTATTTGCTTTTGATTAGGAGTACTAATATTATTTTTTTTCTTTGGAAACCCTACGTCAAATCATCTGTCCAAGTTTAAGTGGAGCAGGTAAATCCCCGGCTGCCTTTTGGTTTAAGGGTGCAATTTTCCAAGTTTGTGTTTCCGTTTTTATCCAGAATCTTAATTATGCAGGCATCTCAAAAAATCAAACTCTTGATGCTGTCAAGATTATTTCCCCATAAGCATAACAAAATTGGAAAGGATTTACCATTGAAGCTTCTTGAATTGTTTGTATTAATTTGGTAATGCAATGCTTTAATTATGGACCGGAGATAAGCTATTGGAGTTAACCCAGTTTGTTCCATACCTGTAATCCAATTAAAAAAGCCCAATACAGAAACCAACCCAAATCATACCATAATGACATTTGACCCCAAAATTCGTTTAACAAAATATTTTCATTTTAAAAAAAAAAATATTTTTCTCCTATCAGTCTCATCCCATCTCTCTCTTTCGTGCATAACTCTTAATCACCATCAGTTGTAGAACTGGGATTATTGTTTAGAGAAGGCCAAAATGTATGGCAAGTTTGAATTTTTGATTGGAGTTTAATCCATCGTGCGAATTTGATTAAATTATTATAAATATACATAGTTCTTAGAATATTGTAGAGACCAACTCTTAATATTTTTTTTCACTATCTTTAATTTTCATCTAAATCTAAAATTCATAAAGTCAATTAAATATTTTTTGGAATCATGAGGTAGCCCAGGCAACCTTAAAACAATAAGGTGATTCTATCCTTGATCACCACCAAGTTCACCTCTACTACCATATACATCAACACCATCCATCCATCATCAACTAACACTATATTGTTGGGTTTTGTTAAATTTTGTGAATAAGTAGTAAGTTTTATTGTTGATGGTATTCATTCAAGATTTTGACAATTTCAAATTTGAGATTTGTTTTAGGGATTAACATTTGAGACAGATTACGAATCAATTCAAGAAAGTATGAGAAATGTGGGAGATTATGAGAGAGAAAAGAAAAGAAAAGTTTTAATTTTAATTTTAATAACAATAATTCTTAAAATAATAAAATCAATTAAAAAAAAAAGATTGATGAAAGGATCAAATATTAACTCAACAGCTGAGTTGGTGGAGTTGTCTAATCCTCTTTCTAAAATGGCAAAATAAGTAGATTCCATAATAAATACCTGAGCTATTTAATTGAATGGGATTGAACAGTCTCATCTAGACCCGATCACGATTCCGGTTTCGAACCGAAATCGATATTACAATTATATTTGGTTATTGTGTTCTTACAAAGGACAATGAACAACAGTAAAACAGAACACTGATGGTACAATAAAGTATCGGTAATAACTAAACAACAGTAATGAAAATAACATAGCGACATGAGCGAACACAGCTGAGCAGTACATGAACAATTCAGAACGGAGGCAGTGCAACAGAGAGAATTCCGAGGCTTGTTGATGCCAACAATTTCCTTAAAACAAATTCGTCTCCCACCTTCGGTGCAGCAGAACACGAGACGATTGTTTCCCAGGATACAACGAAAAAACGTACGAGTAAGGACACCACTGAACTCGTATCCAACGAACCACTAAAGCGTTTGAACTCTTCCTAAAAAAAAAGCCGAAAAACAAGAAAAACGAAAGGAACCAGTGTATGTTGTGTCACTGTCTTGTGAACAAATTTTTGTGTTGTGCATCCACAAAAACGAAAATCACACTCAAATAAAGGAAATTAACATGTCAATTAATCACATGAGTGGGAGACCTTCCATTGTTTGTAACCACCAAGTTGATTAATATCATTAATTCAACTGTTATGGAACTTTAAAAGGCTTGGAAAAATAAAGAGACAAGTAAAAATTCGACTGGGCCGGGCCCGCACATTTTGGTCCGGCATTCGTGTACGCAGGACATGCGGGTGCACACGAGTCAAACTTGATTCGGATTTGATTTGCACCCCCCCTCGCGCACGTAGAGAGAGCCTATATCCTTATAACTCTTACCCATCTACTAATGAACAATCATATATAAGCATAATTTCCTCTCTATAGCTTTCCTATATGGGACTGTCTAACTTCTCTTTATTTTCTAACACCAATGGGTGAACTTTGAGCAACAATTTCTCATTCACCCAAACATCATTTTAAGCATATGAATATACTATTTCGAAGTACTCACGGAGGAGTATCTGAATCATTCAATAACAACTACTAACACGAAGTGGACCATGCTTAAAATTGAGCCTCAAAATGCTTACTCATAAGCATTTTTTCTAACAATCCCCCACATGAATGAAATTGGCGAAAAAAGTCGAATATAAAATTATTTTAAAAACATTTTTTTTTGACCTAGAAGAGTTCAACGGTTCAACACCTGCATAGGATAGGTAGGCCTCAGCCTTTGAACCTTCCATTGTGAAAATATATCTCATTTACTGGCTGACAGTGGACGCGATGTCATTGAACTGTACTGCCGTTCATGTAAATGGAGAATATATATCACACAGATATTTAGCCTAACACATCTGAGTTCTCATTATTATGTTCATTTTGGCCATGAACATCAACCTGGTTCTGCAAGAGTTTCTAAGAATTGAGCCCCGTACAATTCCCTTTGAAGCGGCCCCACTTCTCTCTCACATAGGTGATTTCTTATTTAAGAGCATCTCGTAATACTCTGCTCGGATTCCCGACGCATAAGAATCATTAAAAGCCTTTGCTTAACCTCAATCCATACGAGCATCACTGTTTCATTTCACCATAGGAATGGACTAGAGGGTAACCCCCCCACAGTGAACCAATTATGTCTTTTACGAGTAGGTTGTCCCATTGAACCTAGATATTGGGATCTCCAGTCAACAAGGTTGGGTTTTCCTTCGTAATAAACATTTATCTAATGGGGTTTAGTTTCATTCCCCTCGATGATTTCACAACCAACTCTCTATTTAACCCTTTGGTTAGCGGATCCGCAATGTTATCCTTTGACTTTACATAGTCAATCGAAATAACTCCAGTAGAGAGTAATTGTCTAACGGTATTGTGTCTACGACGAATATGTCTAGACTTACCATTATACATATTGTTATGTGCCATTCCAATTGCAGATTGACTATCGCAATGAATGCAAATGTTGGCACTGGCTTAGGCCAACTTGGAATATCCTCTAGAAAATTTCGAAGCCATTCTGCTTCTTCAGCACACTTGTCTAATGCAATGAATTCCGATTCCATTGTAGATCTGGCTATCACAGTCTGTTTGGAGGATTTCCATGATATAGCTGCACCTGCTAATGTAAACACATAGCCACTGGTAGACTTTGAATATTTCATGTCAGATATCCAATTAGCATCACTGTATCCTTCGACTACAGTTGGATATCTATGATAGTGCAACCCATAATTACGAGTAAAACGTAAGTACCTAAGTACTCTCACTATTGCTTTCCAGTGATCAACCCCTGAATTACTCGTATATCTGATGAGCTTGTTTACTGTACAGGTTATATCAGGCCTTGTACAACTCGATAGATACATCAAACTCCCGATCACTCTAGAGTATTCTACTTGAGATATACCATGTCCCCTATTCTTCGATAGGTGTAAACTCACATCTGAAGGAGTTCTAGCCACATCAGAATCATCATTGTTAAATTTACCAAGAATCTTATCCACATAGTGCGACTGATCAAGAATAAGTCCATCAGGATTTCTCGAGATCTTTATTACCAGAATGACATCTGCTAGACCCATGTCTTTCATGTCAAACTTGGATTTCAGCATATTCTTGGTAGATTTCACCATTTTAACATTACTCCCGACAATCAATATGTCATCAACGTAGAGACATAAAATGACATAGCCAACTTCTGTCTCTCTGACATAAATGCATTTATCACACTCATTGATTTTGAAACCATTTGCTAACATGGTGTCATCAAACTTTTTATGCCACTGTTTCGGAGCTTGTTTTAATCCATACAAGGATTTAACCAACTTACAGACTTTCTTTTCTTGTCCTGGAGCTATAAAGCCTTCAGGTTGTTCCATGTAAATTTCTTCATCTAAATCTTCATTTAGAAAGGCTGTTTTCACATCCATCTGATGTACCTCAAGATTGCGCAAAGCTGTAATCACTATTATCATCCTTATGGAATTTATTCTCGTTACAGGAGAATAAGTATCAAAGTAATCAAGACATTCACGGTGTCTATAACCTTTAATTACAAGTCTTGCTTTGTACTTGTCACAATTAATCCATCTGCCTTTATTTTCTTTTTGAAAATCCACTTGGACCCTAAAGGTTTACATCCTGGAGGAAGATCCACTAACTCCCAGGTGTGATTTTGTAAGATGGATTCAATTTCACTATTGATGGCATCTTTCCACAAAGCACCATCAGCTGACCTTACAGCTTCGTTATAGCTTTGAAGATAATTTTCTAGCAAAAATGTCAGAAAATCTGGAACAAATGATTTTTCGGTTCTAGCTCTTTTGCTACGTCTTGGTTCAAGTTCAACAGCTTGTTGATCCTCTAGAACATTTATTTGTTCTCGATCCTGACTATCTTCAATTATAGTCTCATGTGCCCGTTTGTGCACATTTGAATTCGAATTAGTTTTACAAGGAAAAACATATTCGAAAAGGATGCATTTCTCGACTCCATTATCGTATTCTTGTGAATATCTGGTATATTAGACTCATGTACAGAAATCGATAAGCATTACTGTTATGTGCATATCCTATGAAAATGCAATCAACAGTTTTTGGTCTTATCTTCACCTTTTTAGGTGGAGGAATAACTACATTGGCAAGACACCCCCACACTCGAAGAAATTTATAAGAAGGTACTCTTCCTTTCCACATTTCATAAGGAGTTTTTCCTGCTTCTTTCCGTGGTACCTTATTTAAAAGGTAATTAGCTGATAAAACAGTTTCTCCCCACATATTCTGAGGTAAGCCAGAGCTGATTAACATAGCGTTCATCATCTCTTTCAAGGTACGATTCTTACGTTCTGCAATCCCATTGGATTGAGGTGAATAAGGAGCTGTGGTTTGATGTATGATTCCATTTTGTTCACAAAGTGATTCAAAAGGAAAAACATACTCACCACCACGATCACTTCTAACTCCTTAATTCTTTTATTTAGTTGGTTCTCAACTTCATTCTTATAGAGAATAAATTTCTCTATAGCTTCGTCCTTACTTTTCATCAAATACACATAGCAAAATCTCGTGCAATCATCAATAAAGGTAATAAAATATTTATTACCACCTCTTGATTGTATTGAATTAAAATCACATACATCGGTATGTATTAGATCAAGTGGTTCAGAGTTTCTTTCAATACTATGAAAAGATGATCTAGTCAGTTTTGCCTCAACACAAGTATCACACTTATGTGTTATCAATTTTAAAATTGGGAATGTGGTTCATGTTAATTAATTTCCGTAATGAATTAAAATTAACATGTCCTAATCTATCATGCCATAGATTAGAGTACTCAACAATATAAGCAGAAGAACTAGCTTTATTGATATTCTTAGGTTTAACAACCATTACATTGAGCTTAAAGAGCCCATCATTTTCCCACATACATCCCATTTTTAGTTAAAACTACTTTATCAGACTCGAACACCATCTGGAATCCGTGCTTGTTCAGAAGTGATACAGACACAAGATTCTTTCGTATTTCTGGTACATACAGAACGTTGTTCAAAGTCAACTCTTTCCCAGAGGTCATCTTCAGAATCACCTTGCCTTGACCTTCAATCTCAGATGTTGCTGAATTTCCCATGTATAATTTTTCCCATTACCAGTAGGCTCAAATGAAGAAAACATGCTCTTGTCCGAGCACACATGTCGAGTGGCACCAGTGTCAATCCACCACTCTCTTGGGTTAGAACCCACCAGATTCACCTCAGAAACCACAGCTGAAAGGTTAATGTCTGAAACATCTTGAGTCATGTTTTCCATCACATTAGCCTCTTGATTCTTTTTCTTCTTCGGCAGTCTGCACTCAGAAGACTTGTGACCCATTTTGTCACAGTTGAAGCATCTTCCTTGAAATTTGGATTTCTTGGAAACTCCTCCTTTATGGCCCATCTTTGACCCTTTGTTCTTAGGGTTCTTGTTCTTATGGCCATGTTCAACAACATTTGCTTTGGCCTCATGAGTTATTCCTCTCTTGTCAGATACTTTGTAATCTTCCTCAATTCTAAGCTTAAGAACCAAGTCTTCAATGCTCATTTCTTTTCGCTTATGCTTTAAATAATTCTTGAAATCTTTCCAACATGTGGTAGTTTTTCAATTATCGAGGCTACTTGGAAGGTTTCACTTAAAACCATCCCCTCAGCATGAATTTCTGCTAGAATAATTTGCAATTCTTGTACTTGACTTAACACAGTTTTGGAATCAACCATCTTAAAATCTAGGAAACGGCCTACGATAAATTTCTTAGTACCGGCATCCTCAGTTTTATATTTTCGGTCTAAAGATTCCCAAAGCCCTTTTGTTGTTTTCATCCCGGCATACACACTGTATAAGGAATTACTCAGCCCATTGAGCACATAATTCCTACATAGGAATTCAGAATGTTTCCAAGCATCGATCGCACTGATCACTTGGATATCAATCTCACCCTCCACGGGTACATGAGCATCTTCCTTTAGAAACCTCGCAAGGTTCAACGTGGTCAAGTAGAAAAACATTTTCTGTTGCCACCGTTTAAAATTCTGTCCACTTAATTTTTCAGGTTTTTCTGCAGCATGATTGACATGGCTCACATGTCCAACATGTTGTCTAGCCACAGAGGCAGCAACACCTTGGCCAGCCATAGCGGCTGCCATATTAAGCCCAGAGGCTGAAGCAAGTTGGCCAGCCGAAGAGACTGCCACTGCACTTTGGCCAGCCACAGGGGCTGCCACAACATCTACTGTGTTTGGACTGTTTTCCATATCTACAGAGTTGAATTTGTTTTAAGACTATTACAATTATATTTGGTTACTGTGTTCTTACAAAAGACAATGAACAACAGTAAAACAGAACACTGATGGTACAATAAAGTATCGGTAATAACTAAACAACAGTAATGAAAATAACACAGCGACAGGAGCGAACACAGCTGAGCAGTACATGAACAATTCAGAACGGAGGCAGTGCAACAGAGAGAATTCTGAGGCTTGTTGATGCCAACAATTTCCTTAAAATAAATTCGTCTCCCACCTTCGGTGCAGCATAACACGAGACGATTGTTTCCCAAGATACAACGAAAAAACGTACGAGTAAGGGCACCACCGAACCACTAAAGCGTTTGAACTCTTCCTAAAAAAAAGGCCGAAAAACAAAGAAAAACGAAAGGAACCAGTGTATGTTATGTCACTGTCTTGTAAACAATATTTTTGTGTTGTGCATCCACAAAAACGAAATAAAGGAAATTAACATAACAATTATTCACATGATTGGGAGACATTCCATTGTTTGTAACCACCAAGTTGATTAATATCATTAATTCAACTGTTATGGAACTTTAAAAGACTTGGAAAAATAAAGAGACAAGTAAAAATTCGGATGGGCCGGGCCCGCACATTTTGGTCCGGCATTCGTGTACGCAGGACACGCGGGTGCACATGAGCCAAGCTTGGATTCGGATTTGATTTGCACCCCCCCCGCGCACGTAGAGAGAGCCTCTATCCTTATAACTCTTACCCATCTACTAATGAACAATCATATATAAGCATAATTTCCTCTATATAGCTTTCCCATATGGGACAAGCTAACTTCTCTTTATTTTCTAACATCAATGGGTGAACTTTGAGCAACAATTTCTCATTCACCCAAACATCATTTTAAACATATGAATATACCATTTCGAAGTACTCACGGAGGAGTATCCGAATCATTCAATAACAACCACTAACACGAAGTGGACCATGCTTAAAATTGAGCCTCAAAATGCTTACTCATAAGCATTTTTTCCAACAATCGAATCAGAACCGAATTAAATTGAAACTCATTTCGACTCCACATAATTTGGAACCATAACCAAACCATATTTTTTCCCCAAAAAAATAAAGGATCGAATTGGTTTTTCCGGTTCGGTTTGGTTCTACAATTCCAAAAAACTGAAACTGTAGAACCAGACAAAACCGAACCTGTTAGCGACATATACTTCAAGATGGATTTTGATGACGCAACATTAGAAGTCTTCGACGCACTATGGCAAGACATTCCAAAAAGATATTGAAGCAACGAACGTAAAAGCTGAACCTCATATGAAGAAAATCTTGTATGGCTTTAGTTTAGGTCTCCATTTGTAATATGAGTTGTGCATTTTCATATCTAAGCTCATTAAACATGCAACTCCATATAGATGCATTAGGGTCATTTGAAAAATGCCTTAAATATTCAAAACTTGCATATTTATAATTGAGACCGGCATACCTGTATACCAAAACAGGCGTACGGGTGGAATTCCCATGTTTTGCAACCTTACTGAAACTGGGCTATTCCTTATCGGTTAACATACCGGTTTACTTAGCGGTATTGGTGTTGAATACATACTCTCTGGAACCATGTTATATAATATCGGTTTCCATACCGGTTTACAAACCGGTCATGCTGATGAAGTCAGAGCCACTGGAACGGCAAGACACTTACCGGTGTTTGTACAGATTTTCATACCGGTTCAACAGATACTTTTTTAAACATTAATATGACCGTTGGGTGTCCAGACTGGCATACTGGTGTCCAGACTGACAGACCGGTGTCCAGACCGGTCTTTGATAGGAATGTTGGGAAATCATTAGTATTCACTATATAAATGTCCCAAATTCGTTTTTGCATTACATAGATTACCTTTTACATCATTCTTGACAGTAAAAATTGTGAGATACTCAAATCTTCTTGATCCAACTTATTCTCACCAATACATAAGCTCATATATACATCTTCGTAATCATCTTAGTGAGCTTAGATATATTTGAGTAACTCATACACTATTCAATCTTTGTATCTTTCTTGTGAGTTCTCAAATATTGTTGTAAACACAAAGATCTATTTTTCGGAAACACTTGTATTGAAATCCCTTGTGTGAGTGGTGATTACTCTCAAGGGTGGAGTTTGTGAAAAATGTTTAAGAGAAGCCTTAGAGTAAAATCTATTGGTTGTAAAGATTGTTGAATCTAGTGGAACCTTCAAGTGCGCTTGAAGAGAGAGTGGACGTAGGCAAGTGATTTGGCCGAACCACTATAAACTCGGTGTTGTATCTCTCTTCCATTATCTTTTAATTTATGCAATTTTACTTTAAGGTTGTTTATAATTATTGGTAAAAGCTTGGAAGTATAAAATTGACAAAATTTATAATTCCGCATTATTTTTTTAATAACCCAATTCACCCTCCTCTTGGGCATAGTGTTACTTGTTATTACTTGTAGGTAATTTCAGAACCGAACCGTGACCAGGTCTGACCTCACTAGCTCAGCTGCTGTGCTGGTGGCCCTGCCCCTGCCCCCCCCCATAGAAGTATTTCTCCATGACTTAATCCAAAAAAGAAGCACACTGCTCCAATGAGAGACTGCTGTAGGAATGCTTGCTAGTGTCAACGAGCGTTGCTCTCTGCAAACAAATCCTTTCATTGGCAATCAACATAATTAAAAGATGTTCCATACAGCTATAAAATGGTTTCAATATTTAAGCTAAATTCCCTGGAATTATTAAAATAGAAACAAAGATTATTGAGAGAGATTCATCCTTCTAAGCTACACAAATATTAATACTTGAAATAATAAATTATGCAAGAATTTGGACAGCAATAAGAACACCAACTCTTCCATCTTTATGGAGTGCATATTCCATGATGAAGTTAAAGCTGCTGATTAAGGCAAGGGTTATTAGGTGAATCCTCAGCTCCTAAAGCTCCAGAAACAGTTTTCAACCAGGAGGTGCTGCGGGTCAACCATCCATCAGTCGGTGCCTGTTCTTCTTCATTAATATTGCCTTCGCGCACAAGCATGGATTTCCGCTCCTCCTCTAACAGTATGTCAACCCACCTCTTGCCCATAAAAAGTTTGACAGCATCAACTCCCTCTTTCACAACCTCTGCTGGTGGCACAACCAAAGGATTTTCTTCTAGGTTGAGTTTAGTCAGATTGTCAAGCCGACCAAATGTATCTGGAAGAGAATGAATCTGGTTGTTACTGAGATCCAGTTCCTTGAGGTTTGTCAACTCACCAAAGGTTTCCGGAAGTTCTTTCATGTCAGTAAAATTACTTGATAGATCGAGGATCTCAAGATTCGTCAATTTCCCAATTGTTACTGGAAGGCCATGGAGCTCATTGAAGTGAGCATCCAGATGACGCAAAGACGCCATTTCACCAATTGAACTGGGAAGGAAACGAATCTTGTTCAAAGGGACCGAAAGCTTCTGAAGATTCACTAACTCGTGTCCAATATTAGTTGGCAAATAAGCTAGGCGATTGAATGTTGCATCCAGCTCCACCAATGACCTGCGTCATTCAGAACATACAACTGAAAATTCTGATATCTCAACAGAGAAACACAAAACTTCAAATATAACAAACATACTTGCAATGAGAGATGGAATCAGGTAAGACACTTAGTTTGTTTCCCGAGACATCCAGGAATTTCAAACTATACAACAACCCAATTGAGTCTGGCAGCGTCTCTAGAAGATTTGAAGCTAGATTAAGTTCCTCCAGATTCACTAATCCAGCTATCGAGTCAGGAATGACCTGTTGATTGTCAGATATAACATAAATATACAAAAAGCCAAAACATAACCACATAATATCACAATCAGATCAACAAAGCAGGTACATGTTTAAGCCTTCAGAAAATTCAATTATACCATTTTCTAACAGTTCACTGCACAAATTTCTCTACATATCCTTTGGATGTCAAAACAAAACAGTGTGTATACATACACAATGCCAAAACAAAAAAAATCAAGCCGGGAAAGTCAAATAAAGACTGCATATTATCAATAATACATTGCAATTATAAACGTGAGACATGAACAAAAATGTGAATTCGTTAGTTGCATATTGAAATTAATAATAATAGTAATAATAGAGAAGTGTATTAAACCTCAAGCTGATTGTTAGACAAATTCATGAATCGCAATCCATTAATCCTGCCAAGAGCCTCGGGCAAGAACCGCAATTGCCTGGAAGACAAATCCACTCGCTCCAGAGACTTTCCAGCGGCTTCTTGAAGCAACCGCACAACCTCTTCGTTGACTTCTTCTCTCACCCGCGGCGTTACCGCTTCACTCTCCTCTTCCCCATTCTCGGCTCGCTCGTAAATCTTCGCCAGCCGCTCCTCCGCCCCCTTCAGCATCTTCTCATACGCCTCGTGCATTTCGTCCAGCTCCAGAATCTTTTTACACGCGCTCTTCTCCTTCGCCGCCTTCTCGCGGCAATCTTTCTCCTTCTCCGCCAATTGGACCCGCCACTCGAATTGGTCCACATCTGTGGCGCGAATCGACAGCACGATGTCCTCTAGCGCTTTCGCGAGGTCGGATTCTATTTTGATGATCCTGGCTTTGGTCTTGTCCACCGTCTCGTGGTCGGGTCGCGGGCCGAGGGTTTGGAGCACGGATCGGGTCTGGTACACGTCGTGTATGGCTTTTCGCATGGCGGAGATGACTTTGGGATCGGACAAATGAGGCATTTGGTCAATGATCTCCGGGTTCCTCCGGGATTGAGTTTGCCCCGAAGAGGAGCTATCAGGTTGCTCGATGTCATATTCAACGGCGGTTCTGGGCCCGAAAGTGGGAAGGCGGGCCATCACGTAGGAGAGAACGGGGAATGATTTCGGGTTCGGATCCATTGTTTCTGATTGAGAAAAGAAGACATAAAAGACAAGGTGGTGGTTTTATGAAATAGATGTTGATATAGTAGTATTAGAGAGCGCGCGAAAATGGAGGAGGTTTCAAGTTTCAACGACGATAACGGTATGGTTAGTTATTTTGTTACGCGCGGGTGATGTGTCAGATAACACGTGTTTTTATTCGCTTACAAAAAATTTCATAATGTATTTGGGGCCAATGAAAAAGATACTATGTGCTTCCAAAAAGAAAAAAGAAAAAAGACACTCTCTAACTGTAAGGTTGCAATAAAAAATGGCGGCCTCGTTTAAGGTTGATAAAGAATTTGCAGCTGGGTCCCATTTGAGTAACAACATTTCACTATCCATACTATCTTTGGATTGCAGGCCTTTTTACTGCATATTTTATAACTGAAATAATCATATTTGGTGCTTTTCAGTAAATCCTATTGACAGTTCTGAAATGAATTACAATTTAAGAGGCAAAAGAAAAATGTCAAGAACATTATGCAGCTGTGTCAAAAGTAACAAAAGAAAGGGATGGAGTATTTGTCAAACAGGAGTGTCCTGTTGAGTTGCAAAGAGAATCTCTCTCTCGACCTGTCCGAACATTTCCTTCAGACGATGTGTAAACTTCTCAGTTATGTTCTGAGTAATCCTCTGCTGGAATTTGGTGCTTTTCAGCCACGATATCCCAATTTGAACGCTGCATTTGCATGCATTATGAGCAAGGTTAGATTTCTCAATCTCATACCTGAAGTGGACCTGGATTTCAGAATAAAACAGATGAAATGTAAATTAGGCTGGCAGAAACAAGAACCATATGAAACAATTAAAAAAAAAAAATTAGATATTAGAAAGTATACAATTCCACATACACGGAAGTGATCATCAAATGGGACATCGTGTAAGGACATGACTTCTTTCACAATCCAACCTTCACCATTTTCCAGTGGAGACTTTTCCTGTGTGCAGGTTACTTCCCCTCCAAATATTGAAACATGGCGGTTGAATCTGAAAGAGAGATGCCTCTTAGAAACACCTGGCTTTACAGGCTCCCATGGAGTAGTCACATAATTAAGACAACCTGATTTTTCCATAATTCGATTCTCTAACTTTCCTCCATCAAACATTTCCATTAGTGATTTTATCTGCACATTAGTTAACAATTAGTACTCTCATAAGGGTATTATTGCGTGCTAGGCTGTGAACAATAACGTGAGAGGCGAAGTGGCTGCTTACATTAATAGGAAATTCAGCAGTGTAAACCTTGGACATTTTTACATCTTCGAAGTTCGGAACTGACCCAGAATCTTCTAGCACTGATTTTTCTCCTTGATCTTGCTGTTCTTTTGCTATTTGTTCCTTCTGATCAGGGGTCAGTGTTCTAGCTCTCCATAAGGCCATGATTATCCTGTTTTTACAACATTGAGAACCATCAATTTTCACTAATAAATTTTATACGGTAATCTTTAGAACTGATCCAGCATCTTCTAGCACTGATAAAGTGAATAATTTTATCTTACTAATACCTCGATGCATCATTGAACGAAACAAATGACTGAAAATAAAATCTAAGCCTGCCTTCTTCATCTTGGGACTTTGCACCATGTCTTGCGTCAAGACCACGTCCCTTCCGCAGAATCACGACCAGTGAAGGGCTACCAACAGATGCCAGTGAGGGAGGAAGTATTTGGATGTCTTCAATATCCTCCCACAGAAGGAAAAATTTGGTTTTATGTCCAAATAAATTTGCATAAAACCCAACAATCCTTGCAGATAGAAAGAGCCGGCCCTGTTCAAGAAAGAAAAAATAAAAATAAAAATAAATTGTTCGTCTTTGGAAAACCAGCATGTTTTTGCTGCTATTGCGAATTGTTACAACTAAAAAATCAAGCATGACAGACATTTGTTCATCACCGACATTCTTATGAAATTAAATTTAGGCCATATGTACTTATGAAGCAACAAAAGTAGCACCTGTAAAGGCATTTTTCTCTTCAGGTGGCATGTAAAGTCATTGATTAGAAATTCTTCTGGTGGCAATGCAAACAGTTTCTGGAAAGTAGAATTCCTGTGAGGTGACCGTAGATTCAACTGTAAAGCATACAATGTGGAGTTAGACAAACAATTTTTTTTTATGAGAATACAAAATAATAAGTAGAAAACCTGGTTTTCAACAAAAGATCTGCAGAATAAATGAGCAGGGGGACCGCAAAAGAATGCAGCAAGATCCAAAGACATGCTATTTGATGGGACTGTGTTTACCTTCTTTCCAACTTCCTTTTCCATCTTTGTTAGATATTCCTTAATTGTTTCAACTCCGTTGTTGTTTTCCAAGAAGATCCTCAAGTGTAACTTTGACTGAGCAGACTGAGCAAGCTTCCCCTCAAGGAAGACCCACATATCTGCCAGATCTGTAGAAGTGTGTTTCAAGAAATTGATCTCAGCATGTCCTAGTGATGTGGCCTGATCAAATGGACCATCAAAATCAAAAACCTCCACATCCAAAACTGATGGCGGCTCTTCCATGGCATCAAACTCAAGTATATCTGCAAAATACCAGAAAATGGGTGAATAAACAATAATAAAAAGAAAGGATATGGTGAAGCAAGCAAGTAAAAGCCTTACCATGCCATTGAGGATCACAAGTTTGAAGCTTCACAGAGCTTGTTCTTGTCTTACCATTGCAGGTAAAAACCACATAGGGATCTGATAAACCTGTTGATTCCAAGGATGCTAAATTTACCCCTTCAACTAAAGCTACAGTAAGAACCCATCCATCACCTTGAGCTTTAACACCATGATCACTCCCTGTAGAAATAGATGGATAATATAAGTGAATCCTGGGATAGTTGCAAAATGTGATACCACGCGTAAGGGTGTTTAATTTTTGAATTTAACAATACAACAAATTTGAGGTACTACAATATTTTACCTTTTCGCAACCTAGCTTGTATAAAGTGTCCAACCATATCAAAAACACGCTCCAACTGAATCACTAAAACACCACATGAGATAAGTTCTCCTAAACTGTCAGGCAAATCAAGCCCATAAAACTCCAAACCTTGGATTTTGCTGGGTTCACAGAGTAGAATGTGCACTAGGACATACAAAATCATGAAAATGGCAGAAATTATAGTGAAATTCCAAAAGTACTCAGATGCCAATTCCCAATCTGACTGGTGTTCTGTTTGAAAAGTTGTCAGTACGTGATCTTTGTCTGGTGCTTCCATAGAGTCTAAAATCTTAAGATTCTGAGCTAGCAAATTTTTGAACTGCTCAAAACTCTCCTTGAGCCCCTGTCTAACTCCTCCTTCAATCATGCCTCTCATCATTGTGCTGTGGTGGAAGGCAACACCCCAAGATATTATGAGGCGGCATGTATCTTCACCTGAAGATAGCTCGGGTCCAGTAATTATTTTGTATAACAACTCTACATTGAATGTATTTCCATATGGAACATCTGGTGTACTTACAGTTACCAAAATGGCAAATTCCTGTCCATTAGCTCTAATATAAGTTTGCTGCTCTGTGGCTTTGACAGACTTAACTAACTTCGTTGCACCTTTTTTGTAGGAAACAACTCGTGTTAAACAGGTCATGTCTCCTGATTTACACTCCCATGGCCCCTCTTGGACATCTATGGTTCCCTGAAGTTCTGCCAGGTCTTTCCTGAATTGAGAACCTGGTGCAAAAAGGAATAGATTCAGATCATATGGGGACACCACGTATACTTGATCAAGAAGAATGCCTCCCTGGAGGTTTTCAGGCATTTCTTGTTCGTTCTCTATTGACTGCATCATCTCAATAGCTTCTTCAAAGCTATGATTAGGGGAATGCTCCTCCACACAATCCTCATAATCAGATGGAGTACTGGATAACTCCGAAGACTCTTCAGTCTTCGAACCTTGGTCATTCTTGTTAAAAATCCCCTCTAAACGGCCAACAATAGCCTTCAGTAAGTGTTTCCCTTCTGTTATATTTAAGCATGGAGATTTGGAGCTGAGTACCTCATGAGATAACACAAATGGACTCTCGAGTTCTTTGGAGTCCTCAGTGTTGGCATCTGAATGTGGATTAAGGAGGCTGTTGGAGGAAACATCGTGGCCCTTGCCTCTCAAAGATATTGTGAGGAGAATTTTGCCTGCATGCAATGGCTGAAAATATTGTAAACTCACTAACATAGTCCCTAAATTGATAACCACAACTGCAAGCACCGCCTAGAAAGGCTGCTTCCACAGATTCTGTTAATAGACAAGCAGGGCTAAGAGAAGCTTAATGCCAGAATGATCCATGGTAAGTAGCTCAAATTAAACGACCAATGAAAAATTGAATCTTCAGACTCCAGTTTCCAAACACGATACAATAAAGTCATTGAAGTTTTATTTTGCACTTCCTAATAATTCAAGCCATCAACTTTACAACAAAAGAAATTACAAATATTCAATTCCTAAAACCGAAAAAACACAACCAAAAAAAAAAAAACACTAACCGCAATCTTTATTGGTAAACTTGCCAGTCTTGGGCGTTTCAAGAGAAAACCAAGTTGGCAGCAACACCTGATTATCTTCAGCAGCAACCGAAGAAACCGGAACCCGAACCCGACCCATCAATTCCCCAGAGCTACTAAACAAGCCCGAATCATTATTATGCTGAAACACAGATACAACGACCTCTTCATCATCAATATTATGCACCCTGAACACAAACTCTTCATTCCAAACTGGGTTTGTATTATTTTTCAAAATCCTAGTCTTAAACTTGTGCTTGCCAATCTGAACTTTCACATAAGAATCTTTTGCAAGCAAGCCCTGCCCTTGCAACACATATACGTATAACCTCATGGCTAATTCTTCTTATTATTAGTATTGCAGGTTTTTGAACAAGAAAAAGGAAATGAATTTTATTTATTGTAACTTGTAATATATAATAAAGCGATGGTGAAGCCATTGAGGAAACGTGGATAGGAGTTAAAAAGGACACGAGGGGAGTGAGTTGAAAAATGTAGAAAGAAAAGAAAAACTGTAGAAAGTTGCCAATACGGGAAACGAAAATCGGTCGGTTCGGTTTGGTTTTGGCACATTGGCTTGCGTTATGGGTAAGGCATTGTTAGAAGCTTCATTCTGCTTGTTCAAGAACTTGGGTTACTTTTGTTTGCTTCTGGGTTTGTTTCAAGTAAATATTTATTAGTTGTTATTTGAGACTTTTGATGATTGGAACGAGGAAAAGTTTGAGATGGGGACTTGGACTGGTCTGATAAATCAAATAAATAGTTTTCTTTTGCATCGCTTGTACCCTTTTTTTTTTTTTTTTTAAAGATCAAATAAATACAGAATTAATAAAATACTTTTCGGTAAATTAGGCAAAATTTTTAAATGTTCCTAATTCTTTTCGAGCCCACTAAGGTCCTATTAAATTATGGATTGGTTTCTATTCGTGACCTAATTTTTGAAGTGAATCTCACTTAATCATTTATATTCCGACTCATTTTCATTTTTGAGACTAACAGAATTAAGATATTGATAAATTGATAAAATTAGGAGAGTTTTGTATGTAATTAGGAAAAAAAATACATACTTTCAAATTTAGAAGCTCTCACTCAATCACAATTAATTAATCAATTAAATTTCGAAGCAAATTGTTGCATATATTTTTTAAAAAATATGTACTTTTTGAACGATTATCATCATAGCATATTCATTCTAAATTCTAGAAGATTATAAATTAATCAACGTTAGACCAATTTTGAAAATCCACGCTAAATAAAGCAGCATAAATTATAATCCTAAAACCCCACCCATATTGTTTGAATTTAAAATTATTCGGAATAAAAGCCACCATCACGCGCATGACCTCATCCCGCACTTGGAGCAGGCTAGCATTATCCTAATTCCAAACAGGACCACGGTCTTTAACGAATATCTGATTAGCGACATCGCGCAGCCAACAAGCGACCGAGAAGCGAGAGTGAGAAAAATGTTACAGTTTCCGGCATACATGAGGCAGTACCCATGGTCAACGAGGACGATACCGACGTCGTTTTTGCTTCCGCCTCAGTGGCCCCAACCCCACAGCGAAGAATTTCTCCTCGCACTGGAAGAATCCGAATTCGAAGAGAAGGTGGGTTTTTTGTTTTCGCTCCTAAATCCGATTTCTTTGTGGCATTTTATCATGCATTTTAGTTCGTTTCTCATATTTCCATTTTAATTAATGAATAATTTTATTAAAAGCAATTTTAGATGCGTCAATTGTCTGTAATTTTCAAACCTCTATTACTTGATAATTAACTATGTAACGGGTAATCTTAATTTAGCGAAATAAATTATAAATGTGTACCATTTGTTGCTTTCTTAAACTAGATATTTGATATCATGAGTGATCACTATGATTGCGAATTGATTAGAGACACTAAATGCTGGTGTCAAATATTGTGCATTTATAGCACTATTGAACCGCCAGATCAAGATGGATGAATGAGTAAGACCATATAAATGAAATTTCTGTACCAAAGATGGATTAAAGACGAACTCAGTTTGTACTTTTGAAGTGCAATCAGAAGACAAAAGTACAAAGTATTGTGTCCTTCAAATGAATTTTTATTTGTAGATAAATATTAAAATTGCTATGAATGGATGCCGTATAAAGAGCTTGTGACTGTTGGATTGCTGAGCGTGAGCTGAAATTCATTCCACATGTCTGTGTTTTATTAGTTTTCAGGAAGATGAGCAGTTTAACTGCGATAAAATTACTTTAAGATGTTATATATCCTAGTAATACTAGATTGCAAAATCTCTTGACGAATTGTTGGAGCTTAGAAGTTAGAAGAAAGTTAAGAAACTTACCGGAGATTTAAATGCTGGAGTTTGAATGTCGAGATAAATCTGTGTGACAAGACATGATTTTCAGCCTCTTTGGAGATTTCTGCAGCCATGAGTTTACTATTTTGCTGTTTTTCATGCTTTTCCCCCAAACTCCCAATTCCTAAACTGTACTGAATTTTGTTGAGTTTTTTTTTTAAGAAGCAGATCTGAAGGGAGTAAACTATCAATGATTTCTCTCACTGTCTCACAACTTTTATATCGATCCATGTTCGAGTCTAGAAGTATCAAATTTTCTGTTGTGCCTTAGTTGAAAGCTAAATATCAAAGTTGAATGCATATGTATAGTAACGAAAATTAGGAACAGTAACAAACACTTTCTTCTTTAACTGTGATTTTGATCTATGTTCGTGCCATTGATTCTTTTCCTTTCCATTCTTTTACAATTTAGTTTGTTAATATTGGTGATTGGTAAAAACAAGTCTGCAGTGTAACGAAATCAGAAAAACTAATAGCAACCTCATTGTGATTGGGAAAACCACGGTTGATAACGATAAAGAAGACTTCGATAATGATGCAGACGATGATGATGCTGACCATGGAGATGAGTCTGAGGGTGAAGAGTTCGAACAAGAAACTGCTTGAAGATGCTTTCATGATCCTTGTCTTCTCCTTGGTGTTCATTTTAGAATACCTTGGTTAAATTATGTACCAGGTTAGCTGCCTATGCTAAAAATATGACTGACATTGAGTATTCCTGAAACTTTTTTTATTGCATACCTTGTTAGTTGCAGTCTTCTGTTGAAGACAAAGGCGCAGGAGGCGCCGAAAGCATGCCAAAGTGCATGACAGCAGGCAAAACGTGTTTAGCAAAACGTGTGTAAACACGTTTTGCCAACCACCAAGGCGTGTGCACTGTCGCACACGCCTTTGAATACTATAAAAGAGCCCCCCACCCATTGTTTATGTAATCCCAATGTGTGTGTAGAGAGTAGAGAGTGTAGTGAGGTTTTTTTAGTGAGTTTCTTGTTTTGTAAACTTGTGTATTATTCTTGGTAGTAATAATACAATTCGGTTTTTCCTCAAACACTTCCTAAAGTGATCGTGTTTTCACAACATCTTCTTTATGGGATATTTTATTTAACATGACTGGCATTGAAGAAATCATTGAGAGCAATCGTACGGTCATAGTCTCATAGATGAGAATTGTCATAAAAGGAAATTAAAAAAATGATCATCCCTTGCCCCTTGTACCAAGTATGTCGACAGAACAGAATAGAGTGAAGGGGTGGACACTGTTGAACATTTTAAAATAGTTCTTTGACCCAACTGCTGAAGGCTGAAGGGTCAAAGAATTCCTCTGAATAATCAGAGGAAATTTCATCGAGACTTCAAGAAATTTCCTTTTTGGCAGAACTTTAATTTCTAAGCCATAACGGTAAGAATGATTGGTTAATGTCCAAAGCCTCCCATCTAACCTATTGTTGACGTAACTAAAGGGAGTTTGTCATTTATAAGTTCATCCCTAATATTCTTTCGATGTCACAATTTATTACTGAATGATGTGGAAGTTTCAATTTACCCTCAAATTTGAATACAAAGACTTGTATGAAGAGAATCTGGTGTAAAAATTCCCTTGGGTGCTTTTCTAAAGTCAAATGTACTTACTTTTATTTGGCCAATGTTGTCAACAAAGCCAACCATAATGTTGCCATTTCACCATGAGTTTTTTATTTATTATTTTTCCATCATGTGTTGCCACAGAGTATTGATCAATTTTAATAATCCCCGTTTGTTGAGATGCCGATATCCTTTCTTAAGATTCCCAAATTGTTGTCAACAAAGCCAACCACCCGTTTGCCAAACTTAAAGCAAGTGGTGATGGTATGCAATCTTTTCTCCTCATGTCCAGAATGGGTCTAATAGGGCATTTGTTTATTCAATTTCTATTCTTGAAGCATCCTCAGCCGTGTCTTTTTCAGCCCAGTTTGGCTCCCACTCCTATCAAGAAACTTCATCAAATACAAAGCATATGTTCTCCTTCGCCTCAACGTCGTGACGGGACCGAAATAATCTGCAAATTAGAAAAGGACAAAATAAATCAATGAATAAAACAAAAATCAACCAAGACTTTTGACCAACCAATGAAGGGCTCACACTTTTCAAGAGTCCTCATACGTGTTAATAACTTAACCAACTGTAACCAATACGTGTCAAACAACACAGATTTTCCGATTAACGACGCAATTGCAGTAATTGATACTTACTAGGTTTCGTTGGGAGTTTTATATTCTGTGACGGCGTTTTAACCGACGGCGACGTGGCAAAGGATAAACGGCAACAGACTACTGTCCTTATTAGTACGCCAACGGGAACCTAACGTTAACAGCACAAATTGGCACAAATATATTCTCGAATATCGATTAAAATTTCTTCTGAAATTTACAGTCCTAACATTCCGATTACAGAGTCCAAAAACTAAAAAATGTTTGCTCTTTCATTAATTTCTTGTGTTTTCATATTAATTATTTTTAATTATCTACTGTATGGCCTTCTGTCGAATTTAGGGCTTCCTAAATTCTCAATGCCAGAAATTCTTGCGAGGGCCACGGTACGAGGACTTAGGGTTTTCTTGAAGGTGGCAGGGATAGTAGCAGACTTTGCCGGAGACGGGATACCCGTACGGCGGCGAAGAAGGCTGAGAACCACAGGCACGATCAACATCTCTAAACGACGGCTGGTATGCGGGGAAAGGATATCCTATCGATGGTGGAGAACAAGGCCGAGAACCGGAGCGATAATCAACGGCAGCGATCGGCTGTTTGGTTGTTCGAAGATCTACACTCGGAGGCGGCGATACTTTCTTAAGCGATGCTACAGGCGATAAAATTGCTCTGATTTTCGAGTTGTACGCCGTACGATTGTATTCTTCAATTAGATTAGCCAAATCGTCGTCGGACTTGATCGAGATTAAGGTTTCCAAATCTCCGTTTGGTAACTGACACCTGAACGTCACGGAATATCCACAGAACTCTCCTAGTTTCACCATTAGCTCTGTAAACAATTAAACAAATATTTAGAGAGAGAAAAAATTAACTAAATAATAAAAAATAAAAATTCTAAAAAAATAATTAAATAATGCTGATAAAAAAATTGGAATAAATTCAACCAACCTGCAAATGATATACAACGCTCAACCGCGAGGACTCTGGTGAGACCCCCGACGTAACGAAGCTTCCCGTCCGTTGAACGAGGAAGAATCTTGCCGCCGTAGCTACACAGAAACTTCAAAGTTACTGAGTGTTTCTCGGATTCAATATCTCTCACCATAGTTTCTTCGACTCTCTGAATTTTTTCTTTTTCCTCGCTTGGTTTTTTTGGAGCGTAAAAGAAGGCTTGTGATTCGACTTGAGAATAGTAGAGAGTAAGATAGGATAGTTGTTTGGTTGAGGCTTGAAACCTTTGGGATGTACATCTGTGGAGTATTTATAGAAAGGAAAGATTGGTTGCTGATGTAATAGCGGGACCCACGCGTAGTGGCAAGAGCCAAGAGGTTACGAGCTGTTGGAAATAGGTAACAGAAAGCAATTGCGTTTTCGTTCAATATTCGGATATTCCTTTCTTATTTGAAATTTTTTTTCTTAAAACTGTGGGGTCCACATTGGCCCATCCTGTGGGAACTTCGTGTCAGAGAAGGCGCTAAAGTCTGGACTTTAGCCCGGCCCGATACTAAATTTGTCTGTTAAAAAAATTAAAGGTGGTTTCGGTTCGGTTTTAGTTAATAAAAATGTTTTTTTTTTATAAATTAATTTTAATTCTAAATAAATATATTTATAATTAAATTTTTAAGGTTCAGTATAAAAAATTTAAAAA
Source organism: Zanthoxylum bungeanum (assembly GCA_019454045.1). NCBI lineage: Eukaryota > Viridiplantae > Streptophyta > Magnoliopsida > Sapindales > Rutaceae > Zanthoxylum > Zanthoxylum bungeanum. Next base: position 365,518 of record SKCR01001385.1, on the reverse strand, counting down.
TAAAACATTAATTCTTATTTTTTTCCTTTTCAAGTATAAAATTTTCTAAAAAATTAATAAAAAACACGGTCCAACCGAGCGCGCCCCAGCTCGAACTCATCCTGGCCCAATAAAATTTGGAATTGGCTAGACTCAGTTCGGCTCATTATCACTTTTATTTCATGTTATTTCGAGCGTGCCTCCTGTAATAAAGGCAAAACTCTTTATATAGCGTGAAATTTCATTTTTATTGGCATGTGTCCGTGGCAAAACAAGTTCAATTGAGTTGCAATGTATCATGAAGATCTTTGTGCAATTGGACTGGTTTTTGGCTGATGTGCATCAGACATGCGTTTGTGGTGCGTTCGTTACAGTGTTCGAACGATTGACGTTATTGCTGCGTTCGTTATTTGGTTCGAACATGTGGCGTTAGTGGCACGTTCTTCATTGGTTTCGAACGGGAGCATTCCAGGGAGCAAACGTTCGAGGCACGTTCTTGGTGTGTTCGAACGGGGTCACGTTCGTTGTGCGTTCGAGTGGCGTTCGAACGAGTCTTCACAAAAAGGGCGCATTCGTGGAGCGTTCTAGTAAGCGTTCGAACTCGACTACGATCTGAACGCGTTTTTAGCCATTTTCACTTTGAAAAAACCCTAGTTTTTCACCCTACCTATATAAACAAACCTGTAGCCGCCATCCCCATTGGTTGAAACATATTTTCCCTGAGCCAAAATCTCTCAAAGCTTTCAACCTTATTTGAATCCACCATTGAAGACTTCTTATCTTATTGTCTTCTTCATTAATGGTGAGATTCCATCTTTGTTAAAATTTCAACACAACTTAACCCAAATTCCCTAATCCTTTAGAGTTCTTTAGGAGGAAGTTTGGTAGTCGTAATTCCAGCGTCATTGGTGATATAATCTACTCAGAGACTTCAGAGGTTCTGAATAAAACCGTGGGTCGCGGGCTTGAGGAGTTGCTTTGAGTTCTTGCAGTATTGAGGTATTTGAGTCGGTGGAGTTGTCACCATAGGTCTTGACTATCGTTGTAAGTTTTTCTCTATATAGTGGATTCGGGTGGTAGCCTATACGGGGAGTGTTTTTTTTTTTACTCGCAGGAGTTTTCCACTTCGTCACCAAAATTATTGTGTTGAATTTTGTGTGATTGTTTTATTTTCCGCAATTTATATTTTGCATTGAAGTAATATTGTGGATTTTATTGTTGTTGGTTGATTTGGTAATTGCCTGTTATAATTTCATAGTTACAGTAATCATGACTTGTCCTATTTATTGTGTTAATTCCGTATAGGGTCAGAACCTTAGGATAATCGCGAATTTTCAATGAACTATTTACTTTTTTCAAATGCAAAACAAACTTCAATTTAAATAAATATTTTTTTCAACAAACAAAAATAGTGGACAATAATTCCCTAATTTTACTTCTCTTTACTTCACAATTTCGTATCATGAAACCCTTCCATCTCGCACAAAATTCGAAAGCTGGCAAATAAGTTCAATTTCAGTAATAATCTTTCTTCTTTTTAAAGTTGATAATTTCTCCTTGTTGTGTGTTTTTTGTTGGGTTAGCCTATAAACGAGTTAAAGTGTTGTTTAAATGTATTAGGAATAATTACACATCAAATGTTCGATTAAATATATGTATGAAAAAATTATATTTTAAGAAACAGCTAATTGTTTTTATTTGTGTGATGTATGGTATACGTTTTAGAAAACTTATGATGAATTATGTGCATGTATAATGTTAAAAATGGTCCCCAAGGACGTGCGACTTGGTGATGAATGTCTCAGGATCTCATCTTGAGGTTATGAGTGCGAATCCAGGGAGTGCGTTTCTTGTAATAGTCTGGATTGTCGGGGATTTTACATGCTCCGCTTAAGTCTGAAATGGTAGTTTGACAGTAGGGTTTTCAACGATTTCAAATATAATAATAATAATAATAATAATAATAATAAAAGCTAAAAATGTGTATAAAATAAATTTTAAAAACCTCAAATAAGAGGTTGGGCATCCACGCAGGCGTCAATCCTCTTTGACAGGGATCGGTGTGGATCAATTTTCAACTTGTGAGGGAGGACAATTTGGCCTCAAAATATTTTATTTGTTTATTAATTTTCTTTTTTTAGAATATGAGTCAGTTTTTATAAATAGATTAGGTACTGTGTCATTATTATAAATTTCTGTTTAATAAAGGATAAATGACTCTTAAATCCAAACGTTTAGGGAAATATATATAGTTTCATGATAAATTTAATAAAAATATAATTTCATTTTTTTAAAACAGTTTTTATTCATTTTAACAGTTAAAGAATTAATATTGTTCATTTATATAAAAATTACATGTGAAGATAAATTAATAAAAATATTAAATTATTTTTTCCCATTTAAAATGATACTCATGTCTTTTTGAAATATTAAAAAAAATCTATATTTCTTTCCCTAAAAATTTGGGGTACAATTATCATTTTACCTATAATAAATAAAAACGATATTAAAAGCCAACGAAACTAAATTTAATAATCTCGTATTCAAAAAACAAAAAAAAAAAAACAAAAAAAAACAAAAAACAAAAAAAAAAAAAACAACAACCGTAAAAGATCTCATCTTTCAATATCAATTCAGTTCAGTATAATATAACCGTAAAATATCTCATCTTTCAATATATTTGTTTTAAATATAAGGAAAATGAGATAGATTTCATTCAGTTTAATATTAATTAGCGATACATAATAATCATTGGATTTATTTAATCACATGATTAAAGTGAAGATATAATTGTATCTGTTATCACTAACTTCATTCAATTTCTACTTCTATTCAAGATTTGTTCGAATTTCATGAAGGTGTCAAGGATCATGTGAGTCATATCTTCAATGTGAAGATGAGTCGGCAATTTTCACTTATGTGGTGGATACATGGATTGTGATTGGAGGGTTAATTATAATTGATCAAGATTTATGTCAAAATTTTAAATTAAAAAATTTAAGTACAAATAGTTCCGCCCTTTTATATAAATTCCAAATCGAATATAAGAGATAAATTTATTCATTTCAATTTCAGTGAGAATACAATTATAATAGATATAATATAAAGAGGAGGTGTATGTGTTCTGTTCATTTCTAAATTCTCACCATCTAAGTGATATATAGCTAAACCTAGGGGGGGTTAGCGACAATACCCTTTCTTGAAATTATATGAAATTAACTGTTTATGTTTGGTTAACACATAAATCTTTGATTTGCCGTATGAGTAACTTAAAACATAAATTAGCAAAAGTGGGAATCAGTGGAAAAATCCAGATTTCTCTACATATTTTATACGTGGTCACATTTTTAATTTTCAGAATGGAATCACTTATCATTCAAAAAATTTCCCCCTATTTTGGCCTTTAATTAATAAAAAAAAAAAAAAAACAAAACAAATTAAGGGGAATATGAAACGTATAGATATTGGACGGAACAAAGACAACAATATTTCAACGTGGTACAAATCATAGAGTATACAAATGTCAAGATTCTCTGACACTTTATTTTTATTTTTGTTGGTTTTCAATTAGATTCATGCACAATGGAACTTATATAGTATGATGTATCGACCCACGTTAAATTTCAAAGTTCCTCTTTATGGTAATTGTAGTAGCCATCGAACGGAAAATTATCCCAATCAAGAAGTAACATTTATCTACTAAATTATGTTTACTATAAAGTCTAATTTTCATTGAAATGTGACACCACATCTAGTCACATGACACATGAATACACGATCAAAATAAAATAACACGATTTGGTTGCATTAATTAGGAGGACAAGTGACATTATTCCTACAAAAGCTGTTCCACATTTGAACACTTGATTGAATAAGTAAAAATGACTTGTCGAGTCGGCACTAGGCCATGGGTCCAAAATTTGGGGCTAATCTCGTATCTTATCACATCGTTCAAGTTATAGTAGATTTGACCGTATTAGCAGTATAACAATGTGTCATAATGATTAAGATTGGATATTTTTTTGAATTAAATGATTGTGATAAATAAAGCTCCAATCTCACCATAACTGTTGATTATGATTTTGATATTATTATTTTATCTGTTGTGAGACAGTAAAAATATTTTTTGATCAAAATATAATTTTTAAATATTTGGTAAATTATACAAAATTATTATTTATATTCATGTTTTTTTTTTTTCAAAAATTGAATTTTATAAAAACTAAAATTTGTAACTATTACCTACCATCAAAATATTAGAAAAATATATTAATTTTTTTTAATATATAATATAACATAAAAATATATAATATTCACCATATATGTTTAATCATAACACAACAACACAACAAGTATGTCTCTGTCATATTTTGAGGTGGCTTGACAGTTGATAAGCCATGATATTGTTAGCAAAATTCTATATGATAAATATCGCTATATAGTATGCTTTTAATTTCGTACACAATAAGGGTGTGCTTGGTTTCCATTTTTTTTAAGGTGGAAATGAGGCGAGTTTGGCACTGAACATGAGCCGAATATGAGGTTGAGAGGAAAAAATAAATTATCTTATTTGGTTTAAATTAGTAATAAATTATGAGTTTGAACTTTATATACAAATTTTACATGCAATATCATTAATAACCCTTATGAAAATTTGTAGATTAATTATTAATATAAAATATTAATGTAGATGTACAAAAATTGGATGAGTATTCAAGGCATATCATCGCTCTTCTCTTATGACCTGATAAAGTCGTGTGATTATATTTATCAGTAATTATTTTTTTGATATAAGAACCGAGAGTTGGATCTATGAAATGTTGTAGAATTGAAGATGATGTGATGCCGATTAACTGACGAAGAATCGAAACCAGTGTTTGAGAAAAAGAACCGAAAACGTATTTGAGACTTGAGAGAAGAATAAGATGAAATTTATAAATATGCTACTTATGAATTTGTTAAGTGGAGTGAAAGGTGGAAGGAGAACAAATAGTTTAAGATTTTAATTCACTGGTTAATATTTATTTCATTTAATGGTTGACATTCATTTTCACTAAGGGTAAATTTGGCTTTATATATTTGGACATGAATCTCCATATGTGAGTTTGACCATTCTCATATTTCAATGGATAGTGAATTATGAAGAATTGAGGGCGAATGAAGGGAGAATGATCTTAACTATTTACTCATGAAAAATACAAACCAAACAAGAGAATGGCTATTCCCTTTCGCATTCTTCATTAATTCTCCAAAAAATTGCAAACCAAACACGCCTTAATAGTTATGCAAGTGTTATTTAAAAAAAAAAAAACTAAATATCATTTATTTTATACCGATCAGGAAAACACATTATAAATCAGTAATCAGCCTAACGCTGTGCATCTCATGTCTCATAATTAAATTGATGTTTCATCTTTTTGTATATAAAGAGTAATTTTTAGCTTTTTTCAAAGGCTTCCTCATTTATGCATGGAAAATTTAACTAAGGATACTACGTTGGTATGTAATAATTTAATAATATATTATAATATGTGTTAAATAGTAAAAAAAATAAAAAAAATTAAAATGATATTTAACATAATTTATATATATTATATAATTATTAATTGATAATATTAGTAAATAAAGTTGATATCAAAGAATTACTCATATAATACATACAATCCGTGAAGGCTGATTTGCATTACTTTATAATGCATGATCTTAACAAATAAAAAGACAACCATCATTTCCTTTTTTTTTTTTTTTTACCTTGCCTCTTTTTGTGTTACCATAAAAAAGACATTATGAAGAGGGTTTGCTTGAAATCAAAGAACAAAGCGGGCCAAAATTCACTTAAATTTGGTGGGGTGGGTACCAAATCAATTTACGCTGACTTGATATTCCTTCATGTTATTTTTATTGAAGTCACGATGAAACGCCATTGCAAAAGCAGAACATGCAACAGTTCCCAACATTACACGTGGGAGATGAAGAGTAGAATGTGTTGGATATCTGAGTTGACACGTGGAGGCAGATAACAGTAGGGGTAATGTTAGTTAAGAGATGAGGACAGTGCATCATGCTGCAATCCGGTGGCTTTAGTTTGGTCAAAGTTTTGTCGTTTTGTTTGCAGAAATTTAGAAAAGGAAGGCAAGCCAGATTCGATTTATATGGTGAAATAAAGAGGTGATAGTGGCAGATACATACGTTAGCTACAGTCGTTTAATGTCTCATTTTAAATATTTATGTTTATATTTAAGTGTATTATAAAATTATTATTATTTTTATGTGGAAAAATAAAATTTCTCTAATTAATTAGTTAATAATGTTGACGGTTGTTTTTCGTTTCAGGGGTAATTCAGGAAGAACCACTCCTCGAACAAACCTTATCAAACAGTAAATTTGTTTGGTTAGTTGGGAATCAAATCAAACTTGACAGACAAACAAAAAAACACAGAGATAAGAATATATGATTTGACGTGGTTCGGCGGAATATATCCAATTTACGTCCACGGATGCAAAAGAAGTAAAATATTTTATTAGGAGCTCGGGTCAAATCGACATGTTATTTCTCTATTACTTAAGCTTTTTTCTCTCTTTTTATAAGTTACAAGAATGCTCATAATAAAATTAACCAACCTCTTGCAATGAGTTTTCAACCTTTTATATAGTGCGTTTAGATCAACCATTTCACCAATTCGTGACGTCAATCACGTTACCAAGTTATCATTGTGTAGGCTCTTTTCCCCAATCAACCTATAAATAGTAGGTCGACTGACACAACCACTTATTGCCATCTGAACCTCATTAATTTGCCATTTGGTTGTAACTGTTACATACTATGCCCATGTGTCAACCTGTATTCCAACCACTTATATGCGGTTGCGTGTGTCTGTGGAAAAGCCTGAAGCTCTATTCTGTCCTATCGGCCGCTGGCCTAATCCTATCACATCAGTCATTGGGAAACTCAAACTTCCGTTTAGGGCTTACATCGTCCGTCTAAGAGCATAACCCCGACACATATCATCGGGTCGGTACACCGAAACAAATGACGTCATTCCTTTAATCTGCTAACAGGTCGGGTCGGCAGAAAAGCCTTCACTTCCCTCACATTCTCTTCAAAAGGACCAAGCCAACATTAAGATTCTCCTTGGCCGCTTCAGTTACGAGCATGTAGAAACACTGAGAAATTGTTTCACTTGATGACAGTCTGAATTGTTATGATTTTCTACTAATGATCACCTTTATCGGGTGTATGTGACTGTGCCTCTGCTTACTCATCCTCGGGTTGGTATTCAAATGTATCTGATTATGATCCACTAGTCGGGTCAGACACCAATAGGCCTTTGGCCTGGACCCTCATCCTTGCAAAGACCTCGGGCCCCCTTCTTGGTAAGTGAAATCCCCTTAATACCCTTCTCTAGATTTCGAATATTCTCGGGTCCGAAAATCACCATCAACAAATAATAATATATAATTATTAAATTATTATATTTTTAATAGACATTTACTTTTATATTTTTATCTACAAATATATTTAATTTAATAAGGTCATGTTAAAATTTTCGTCCAAGTTTTCAAAAAAGCTTGAGCAGGCCCTAGGAGGATCACATGGCAGTGTTGCATCTGAAAGTACATAATACATCCTCAAATATTTAATTGTTGAGTGCTTTCTTGTTTTGTGAATGTTGATTTATATAGTATAGTATAGTATAGTGTTTTGTTTTTATGTTTTTTGTTGGTGATAATATGAAAGACTACCTCTACATATCCAATTAATGAATGTGGGCTTGTAGTGTGGAGCGGGCCTAACGTGTTGTTAAAAAATCAAAAACTTAAAACTTAAATTGGAGATGCGGGGGATCGAACCCCGTGCCTCTCGCATGCAAAGCGAGCGCTCTACCATTTGAGCTACATCCCCTTTTTAACTCTCTGTGCAGTTGAACGTTTTAAAATATTTTTGAACTAGATGCTCCATGTCCACAAATTCAATCCTTAATAAATGTGGAGTTTGTTGATTGTTGAACTTGAATCTTGAGTCTTGACTATGCAGCCGATATATTGTATAGAAGTTGAATACTTGAAATAATCGACAAATCCGTTGGGAAATTTATAAAGTCGACCCAACCATCATCGACCCTTCCTGCTAAACTTTAAAGATTTTAAATGAAAGCTAAGAAAATGAATTAAATTCAACCTTCTCTCACTTCCATATTCCCCCACCAGTTTAAAAGTTTAGGGGAAGAAAAGTATCAGGAATTGACAGGTAATAATATATAAATTAAATAAAGATTAAATAAATATAAAATTATCATAAAAACATAATAATTATAATTATTAATTTTATTAATTATTTATTACCAAAACATTATCATCTTAATGATATTAATTTTGATTTAGTCGTTTTATCATTTCCGCTATTGACATACTATTACACCAAAAAACATGTGATAATCCTCTCTGACTCATAAAAAAAATTATAATATCCGAAGGTGCAAGTCTGCAACCCTCATTCCTATGAGGCCAATTGTCCGATTTGAGATATCGATGAAGATGTGACCGGGGGCTTTAAACGGGGACTATATCCGAGGAATTTACCTAAGGACTTTACTCTCCCGGTCCTGCACGATTTTGTCCCTACATGGAGCCTCATCTATGTAAACATGACAATTAGTAGGTCCATACGTCCGATTCTCACTGTATCTACACAGAGCGTCAGAAAATATTGAGTGGCATATGAGCACTGATTGCGACTCAAATATTTGATATCGAAGAGATATACAGTTTATAAGTGCAACAATGATACCACTGGACCAACTTGATATGATGATACCATGGTTGTAATAAAGAACCATGTCATAGTTCGAGTTGCAACCAATGACCAATATATCACTCAATTATCCTCATGCTCCGCGAATCTATGGTGAGAGTTGGACGTATGAGTCCAATAACTACCATATCCACATGGATGACGCTCCTTATAGAGACAAAATTATGTGTGACCGAGAGAGTATAATCCATAGGCAAAGCCTTCAAACAAAGTCTCGTGGCAAAGCTTCCAGACACACCTCCGTCGATATCAAGTCACAGACTTGCACCTTCAATCTAAAAAAAACTCATAAAAATTTATAAATTATACAACTTAATTATTTTCATTAATAAAATTGATCACCGAAATAACAATAGCCTTAAACAACTTTAAAATTTAATACTAATTGGACCGCCGGTCTGTACAGTGACGATTAGACAAGCTGTTCTATCATTATCAACTCACTCACACAACCCCCTAATTTATTTGACCAAATCACAGCTTCAAATTCACATTCACATCCATTCAACGAACCTCTCCACCTCTTCACCGCCGGCGGCTCCTCCGCCGCTGCCCAAATTCAGTGCAGATGAAGCACGTCGCAGCTTTCGTCGTCGTCATCAACTTGTCCATATTTCCCTCATTGGCCCTTGACTTCCTCTACAATTCCTTTGGCAACATCACCAATGGAACCGACCTCATCCTCATCAACGACGCTCGGCTCGACTCGACCGTCATCCTGCTCACCAACGACTCGAACCAGTTCTCTTTCGGGCGAGCTTACTACCCTACAAAACTGAAAATGAAACAGAGTACCAACTCTTCAAATCTCACTTCTTTTTCAACTTCATTTGTCTTCTCCGTCTTGCCGGAGATCTCCTCAAGTCCAGGCTTTGGCCTCTGTTTTGTCCTCACCAACTTCACATCTCCTCCCGGTGCTATCGCCAGTCAATACTTCGGTCTTTTTACAAACGCCACAGTTCCCACTATAGCTCCACTATTAGCCGTTGAATTCGACACTGGCCAAAACCCAGAATTTAACGACCCAGATGATAATCACATCGGGATTGATCTGAATAATATTGAATCTGTCAAACATGCGCCAGCTGGGTACTATAATTCTTCAAGTAACGATTCTTTTGTGCCGATTAGAATGAAGGATGGGCGGAACGTTCACGCTTGGATTGATTTTGATGGTGACAATTTCGAGATCAATGTTACGATCGCACCTATTGGTATGTCTAAGCCACCGAGGCCTACGCTTAATTTTAAAGATCCGACAATTGCTAATTATGTGTCTAGTGATATGTATGTTGGGTTTTCGGCTTCAAAGACTAATTGGATTGAGGCACGAAGAATTCTTGCTTGGAGTTTGAGTGACACTGGGGTTGCTAGAGAAATTAACACCACAAATTTACCAACTTTCTTGTCGCCATCTTCGTCTTCTTCGTTATCATCCGGATCTATAGCTGGGATTGTAATTGGTTGTGTTTTGGTTTTCCTTATAATCTGTGCGTGTATAGGGTACTGGTATTGGCGAACCAAAAAGTTAAAAGATCAAGAGGAAGAAATCGAAGAGTGGGAGCTCGAGTACTGGCCTCATAGATTCTCATACGAGGAACTAAGCAATGCTACAAAAGGATTCTCAAACGATGAGCTTTTAGGCTCAGGTGGATTTGGAAGAGTATACAAGGGAACCCTGCCTAATAATACAGTAATAGCGGTTAAATGCGTGAACCATGATTCCAAACAAGGCCTTAAAGAGTTCATGGCAGAGATCTCAAGCATGGGTAGGCTCCAACACAAGAACCTAGTACAAATGCGAGGCTGGTGCAGGAAAGGCAACGAATTGATGCTTATTTACGATTACATGCCAAATGGCAGCTTAAACAACTGGATTTTCGACAAGCCCAAGAAGCTCTTAGGCTGGAAACAGCGCCGCCAGATATTAGCTGACGTGGCAGAAGGACTGAACTACCTTCACCATGGCTGGGACCAAGTTGTGGTTCATAGAGACATCAAATCCGGTAACATTTTACTAGATTCCGAAATGAGAGGCAGGCTCGGGGATTTCGGGCTGGCGAAATTGTACCAACAAGGGGAGGTACCTAACACGACGAGAGTAGTTGGCACGTTGGGGTACATGGCGCCTGAGCTGGCGACAGTGTCTTCTCCAACGGTAGCGAGTGACGTGTACAGCTTTGGGGTTGTGATTTTGGAAGTGGCGTGTGGGAGGAGGCCGATTGATATGGCGAAACAGGAGGAAGACGAGGCGGTGCTGATGGATTGGGTGAGGGATTTGTACGGTCAGGGGAAGATTTGTGAGGCTGCTGATGGTAGAATTAGAGAGGAGTTTGAGGTTGAAGAGATTGAATTGGTGTTGAAGCTTGGGTTAGCTTGTTGTCACCCTGATCCTACGAGAAGGCCGAGTATGAAGGAGGTGGTGGCCGTTTTAGTTGGCCAAGAGGCGGCTGCCACGCCGAGGGAGTTGTTGGGTGACTTGGCCCGCGGCGGCCGCGACGTTGATGGAGATTTTAGGGAGGAGGAGGCGCCGCTACAGGCATAACTTTCGGCGTGTGAATATAATTTTTTTTTTTTTTTAAATGGTCGTTGGATATGCTTATTGACTTTTTTTGGTTGTTAATTTGTTAATCATGCGTTTGATCATTATTATTACTGTTGTTTTGGTTTGTATTATTTGTCAATTGGGCATGATACAGAATGAGAATCCCATGTGAAACGAAATATTTTTATTGAGCAAACGTGTTTAGTTCATTTCCCTACAAATGCTAGATTCTTTGAGATGATAAGGTCTGTGCGTTGCACATCGCGAAGAGACAAGGGCTTGTAGTGTGAAGCCTCACATAAGGGTAAGGGTAAGTCATGTGAATATGCTTTCAAAGATAAGATAGATGGAGAATAAAACTCTTGCTTGCCAAAACAAGCTATTTCTTTTGACCTGTTCATGTTGAATTAGTGGAAATTGGGTGCTTATCTTCGTTTGAAATGTCTTAATTTGAGTGTTCTTTTCTTTAGGAATTTTCATGAAATGGTAGATGACCAGAGAACCTACTATGTGTAATGGAGACTAGAAAGGCTGCTAAATCTTGCCCCACCTGTACATTTTGCGAGGTTTACTGTACTGATGCTAAATGCCCAGGTTCATGATAGTGCCTTGTGAAAATTATGCGCTATCCCATCATAAGAAAAAGTTGATGCTGATGTTTCCTTTATCCGATCCCCTATAGTTCTCTTAAGAAAAAAAATGAGATCACACTTGTCACCTAGGAAGTCCAGAAACGTTAAAACCCCCCTCCAATTCCCGTATCAGAAACGGAACAAATCGAAACATAACTGAAACGTTTCTGATCAATTTATTTTGAATAGAAAAAGAGGAAACGTATGTGACAAGTTGTCACTTGTGTATTCTAAAATCGATATTTTATATGGTTCAAGGCTTCAAGCCACAATCACCAACACAATACACTGCATATATCATTTCAAAAGCATTATATTACAGGAAGCCTTCTAAATTCTGACTTTTGAGTAGAATGACTTGTGAGGGGAGATTAAACTTTAAAGTGTGAAGTTGAGAGGGTGGAAACTGAAGTATGGTTTGTTCTTCTCGGAACTCATCCTGAAACATTGTGACTTCTGCTGGCATGTTGATGCCACTGACTCTTTCATTGATTCAGGTCCGCACACCAATACTCCAATATCAGATCCACCAGTTTCATTTTCGAACTCGCAGAATATTTCTGTTTAATTTCACCATATGTTAAAACGCTACAAGTATGAAGAAGTATCACAATTCAAATTCTATAAGAATACAAGGAAAACAGAACAAGATGTTACCTTCAAAATTAGGCCTTCCTCCAAAACTGATTTCATGTTCCTCCAAAGGACCCAATATTTCCACGGCTTTGCCTTGATTTAGGGATGTAGGTGGAATCTGTTTCTTCAGCCTTCTCCATCTCAAAAGAATTGCCACTAAAGTGCTGCTAGTTATAGCTATTATGAAAGAAGATAAAATAATAAGATCAGCAACCCAAGAGGGAGTCTTTTCTTTCGGGACCTTCTTTTCAGAGGGAACAGCTAGCTTCTCAGAGGGACCTTTTTTTTCAACAGGAACAAAGATGTGGTTGAAACTAATGAGAAAAATTAAGAACACAATGGATGTAATTCCAACCAGTGCTGCCATCCAAAGTAAACTTTCTGGTCCATGTACTGCATAACTTGATTGTGTGCTAAAGCGAACAGCTCGCACCAAAGATAAATCATTTAGCAGTTCTCTTACTGTTACACTAGACTGCTCTTCTTGAGTCACAAACACTTTTAGTTTCACATGCCATTTCTTAGATGATTGGTTCAAGAGTAGAGAAGCAATCGAGTTTAACAGACTAATCTCTTGGGATGACTTTATAACATATATAAGCTGTACTTTGGAAGGGAATCTACGTTTACTGCTGCTTTGCGCACAAGCAATTTCCTGCAAAATGCTCAGAAATGGGGTTATCCCAATTCCACCAGCAACCAGAAGTAGACTGTCATATCTGCATAAGACTTCAAATTGAAGTTAGTAATATGGAATTTCCCATGAATGTATGAGTACAGTTTCAAGCAATTGTGAGAGTCTTGATAGTAGCAAACCTTAGGAAGTCCATTGTGGCAGGTCCATATGGACCTTCAATTGCTACAGGTATGCCTCTCATCTGATTAGCGTCAGAATCTCGCTCTGCAAGTACCATCTGGTGGAGAGAACTTGTCCAGTCTCCTTCACATTTAACTATAAGGGACATTGTTTGATCATCGACACAAGAGCTGGAAGTTATACTGAAGGAATGCCACTGAAATTTGGAAATACTTGGTATCTTCATAAATATTACACTTGTTGGAGTAAACTTCAAGCCTGCAAATGAAAAAGAACTTCTATGTCATGAAACTTTTATGCATAAAGGTAACTTTACAAGGGCTAGAAGCGTTACTTGGATCCTTGGGCAGGGTAAGTTCTATAGCTTTACTGGGGAATATTCGCGCCGAAAGAATGCAAGTTTCTGGTCTTGATTGTATAAATCGAATTAGCTTGTCAAGGCCAAAGAGAAATATTCCACCAAAAACCATATAGAAGTGACGATCACCAGCATGAAACAAGAAGAAAATTAGGAAGACTATGTATAGATGGTGTGTGTAGTAGAATAGTTCAAACTTTTTCCTCCTTATTTGAGGAAGTGATGTGATCCACATCACTAATCCTGTAACAAGAGCAATTTCACCAGCAAGGTATATCCGACCTGTTTTCTGCCATCTCCACATCTGTTGGTGAAAAGGAAGAAAAAAAGTTTACCAAGGAAATTAAATGGTTGATATGGACTGAAAATTTGGTTGCTAAAGAAAATGAAACAGGAAAAAAAATACCTCATCCTGAATATGGTGGCTCACGCCCCAAACGAACAAGGTGCTTCCACCATGAATTGTGGCAAAAAATATCATTGCAGTCCCAAGCCAGATATGGTATCTCACTGATGCTTCAAACTGGAATCCAAGTAATCGACACAAGGACAGCCCCCTTAAGATAGGGAGAAGCAGCAAAGCCAGACATGCCTCTGCTAGTAAGCCAAACCGGGTTGCCACTCTCAGATACTTGAGTTGCCATCTGAAATAGAGCTAAAGTATCAGCAAATGGTAAAAAAAAAAAAAATATCTTGCTCATCATGTGTTCTATACAATCATTATAACTTACATATCTAATTTCAGGGATTTGACTGGCATCAGCTTCTTGAAATCATTTGAGATGCGAGCGTAATAAGTCCACACTAGAAATATGATAAAGAGGGAGACCGCCAGAATCTCAAAGCCGGATAATATACCCAGTATAGAGTTCAAAACCAGTGGATTGGAGAGAGCAGTGGCTGAACTCCTTGCTTGTCTTTAGTTCAAGATCAAACAGAATAATCTGTCAACATAGATTTTTCAGGATAAAGTAATGAGCTAATTGCAAAGCTATATATTACCTGATTCTTGGCTCCCTAGGTAGCAAATGCAAGTAAACCAATCCTAAGATAGCTACAGCAATCACTGGAAATGTACTCACAGCAAAATTAAGACCTGCAAAATTTTCTCCATAAGATTGCTAGGTTTAATAATTGTGCATATCTACTTTTTCATGTATGAATAAGCATTATACAAAGGAGGTTTGTGGCCACTAGTGAAGCTTATTCACATGAAATTCCAAGTATGTACCATAGAATCCGAACAGAGTAGGCCTAGCTCTATCTTCGGCTTCATGCCATTTTTTGGTCCACAGATTTGTTGGCTTTAAAATCCAGATGGAGATCCAACCAGCACATATCAAAATCATCATCACTTTGAGAACAGCTAGAACAGTGGCTCTTCCCATTGTCAGTACTCTAAAATTGTTGCTAGATAAGAAGAAAAAGCACCTCTTTATAACAGAAATTTGCTACCACTAGGAGAAAAAAATGACTGTCCTAATTAGCTAGACCCACCACCTTCCTAGAGTGACCATCACTTATATACCCACTAGCCACTTCCTTGCAGTTGGAGAGTGAAAACCAGAAAATCCCTCAAAAGCAATATCTAAATGGCCTATGCATCTTGCCATATTCAAGATTTTCATCATTTCATTTATTTCATTTGTGCAAATGGCACTTGAACATTCTGGTTTTAAGGGGATTATTACTAGTGAAACGTGACGATGGTTCTTATTATCTCACACAGATTGCTCAACTAAGATGTTAATCATTTAAGATTACAGTGAAGGTCACTTTCTGTTATTGATGAGAAGCATTTGGTATCTGCTATCTTTTTACTTTTATGGAATTGTCCATAGACACTTCATAGTGGACTTATGGTCCACCCTATACATTCTTTCTTAAGAATATGAAATTCTAATATTGCAGATAATGCAATCTCTATATATAGTACAAATCATTTCTTGCTTGTGCATTACAAGACTAGTTTAAACTAAAAATTAGCAGAGCCAACAAGTTGATTTGCTAGAAAACAAAAAGCAATATCATGCAGCACAACTGTTAATCAATTTTCGTGGCTAAATTTTATCCCCTAATTAAGTCAGATTAGATATGAAGCCATTTCCCATTACTACATTAGCAATGATATCAATTGGATTGTCTCTCCTTCTTTTACCAAACATACACGCATGCTTACACGAATGCAGCAAATGTCATGATCTTACGTAGCGGTAACATCCTTGTTACCTCAACCGTAAGGAAAGGAATTATGAAGAAATTGTTGGCATTTACCATTTCAAGTAAAATGGGTTTGAGAAAAATTAGTTTTGAGTAAAATTTAAAATTATCCTACAAGCACTCTCAAACAAAAATCTCTATACACAAGAGGGGATGAATTGTGTATTTGACATAATAATGCGGAATTAAAAATCTTGTCAATTCTAAACTACTAAATTAGTAGTTTTACCAATTAAGCTTATGTCAATTTTCTCAATCACAATATATTCCCAAATGCAAGTTACTAAATGATATGTAAATATAACATATAACTTGCGATAAATAAAGAGTTGATGGTTAGAGAAAATTGACACCAGATTTATAGTGGTTTGATCAATAATGCCTACGTCTACTCCTTCAAGCCGCGCTTGAAACTTTTCACTATGTAAATGTGATCACATACTTTACATCGAGTTTTCCATGCAGAACTCATAACCAAGAGTTTTCTGTGGTTCACCACAAACTAAGAGTTTTTATAGGTTCACCCCAAACCTTATACAACACCAAGAGTTTTACACTTAGGTTCACTCTTTAACCTTCACAACCAAATCAACATTTTGAGTATACCCACTCAATAAGAGATTTCACTACCACAAGTGTTTGATTAATGAAGATTACAACACAACTTGGGCACTCACAAAAGATAAGAAGATTTAGGATGTAAGTTTCTAACCCAAGTATCTCAAGCTCACTAAATGATAATGAAAGTGTAATGTGTGAGCTATGATTATAATAAGAGTGTATGATGATGAAGGTTTAAGTTATTCTCAATGTTTTTGCCTTAGAGAAAATATATGAAGGTGTTAGAAGCTGTCAAAAATGAAATTGAGGCTCAATATATAGTGAAAGTGAAAACTGCATCAACTCTTTGTCCTGAGACCGGTATGCCAGTCTACAGTAACTGGTATGCCAGTCTTGCAATTCAAATGGCTATAAAAAGTTAACGTTGAGACCAGTATGGAGTTTTATTGGACAGCGTTTGCGGTGCGTGCTCCCAAGCGTTCGAACGAAATTGTCCAGAAACTTCGCGTTCGAGTGGCGTTCGAACTTACGTTCGAACTCAAATGTCCAGAAACTCTTCGTTTGAGTCGCGTTCGAACAATATCGGCATGCCAGTATATGGTGATCGGTATTCCGATTCCAGATACCGGTATGCCGGTCCTATTGTAAAAAATGTAAAATTTAAAGGTTGAAAACATTTTGCATATGACTCTAATGCATTTATATAAATATTTATGAATCCTATATTCCTATGAGTTTAGAGTACTTGAATTATATACTCACTTATAATGAGAGCACTAAACTATAAAACTACACTAGATTTTCTTCGTTTGTCGCTTGAGTCTTCACATTCATTTTGCTTCGATATTTTTTTGTAATACTCGCGAATGCGCGTCGAAATTTCTTCCGTGTTGCATCATCAAATTCTATCATTGAGTTCAATGGCGCTAACAAAATTGGTATATGGCATTTTTATTTCAGAAGTGCAGAGAGTAAAGTAGCAATAAGAGAAGCTCATAAAAGTACAACAAGAAAATACAAACACCGTTAACTACCAGCAAAAGGTTTGTACATTTGCCAGGTCAAGCATCAAATTATATAAGAATACAACTTTACAGCTTAAATTTTGCAAGAAACTCGACAAGCAGGCATCTAACATCTGTCGCATATTACACTACGAATGCTGTCACGGCCACATTGGTGCACAATTATGAAGTGCTGGCTTACAAGAAGAGCACAAAATGAAAAAATAATACTTGCTGGCTCGTACAAATTAATTATTAGTGGAGAACCCATTTCTGAGAATTAAACATATAAAACTGTTACAAATTACAATGTTGTTAAATTCTATTTTCATCAATTTTATGTTATATGGTTAATTGCATTTTTAAAAGCACACCCAAATGTCACATTAAGACATGTATCATCAAGTGCTTCATAAATTTGAACTGTTTTAGAGGATGTATTAGTCCAGATTTTTTCTTCAAAATACATTTTGCTTTAAATCTACCAACAGAAATAAAAAGGTTTCATCCACTTGTATTGATCAAAATAATAATAATAAAAAAAGAATAGCAATGCAGCTCGATTTTGCATGCACCACTTGGATGGTAAACCTTTTAGATGGTGACAGCACCACAATTAAGACTGTAGCAGTCACAATAACTTCTTAAATCATTCATCATCATGTTCTTTGTGGTTGAAATGTGAATCATGCACATAAGCATAGGGACATCAATGACTCTCATCATCTGCAGTGACTTCAAATTAGAGAGGATGGAAAAAAGCAGATGCAATATAAAGCAAAAGGGTTTTTAAAGGCTAAAAGCCACATAAAATTTCATAAAGGGGTGTTTTATTATGACATATCCAATGGCCTGCTAACATTGACAAAAGAGAATCTCCTTTTCTTTTTTCCTGTTGTGGCTTTGAGAGCAACGACTCCTTCCACATAAACTGCCAACCCACTAGCACCAAAATCTTGTTATCTCCGTGCAATACCCTCTATTAGTTTTTGTTCTTACTGTGAGAGATAGACAGAGAGAGAAAAGATGGCTGAAGCAGAGAAGCATTCATCTGCCGATCATCAACATCACCACTCTATGCAATATTGTAGTGCAAGAATTATGTCACCGGAGATTGTGGAGATCGGAGAGGATCGTAGCAGGAGCATTAGTACTAGCAGAGATGCACTTGTTAGTGATGTCTATGTGGCTGTTGGTAAAGATGATTTAGATGTGCTTAAATGGGCTCTTGATCATGCTGTTTCTCCCTTTGCACGGATTTATCTTGTCCATGTTTTTCCTCCTATAACATACATCAATACACCAGGTAACACTAAATTTCTATTGTCATCAATTAGTACACTCTAAATAGATGTCCATTTAGTTTCCGAAAAGGAACTGCAAATTTTGCTGATCATTCTTGCTTTTTCGCAATCACCCTCTTGAAATTAACATTAACAATTGATGAAATGAAAAGTATGTTCTTGTGGTATCAGCTGATGCAATGGCAATCCGATTAGGGCAATGATGTTGATGCTGTGTGAAACAGCACAAAGCTAATTAAAATACTGATGCTGGTTTCCTTTATGCTCGGATGATGACAATGTATTCATCAAATTTACTTCTTGTTGTTGAAATGTAATTGTGATAGTTGGAAGATTGGCAAGGAGCCAACTGAGCCAAGAGCAAGTGAGAGTTTATGTAAATGAAGAGAATAACAGAAGAAGAAACCTCTTGCAGAAATACATTCGCCTCTGTAATGATGCCAAGGTGCTTGGTTACCCACTTTATGGTGACAACTAACCACACATACGCGCGCACGCACGTACACACACAAGAAAGAAAGATTTGAGAGTGGTAGGTACTCATTTTCTATGCAACAGGTGACAGTGGAGACGATGCTACTTGAGAGCAATGCCACAGCCAAATCAATTCTTGATCTCATTCCTGTAGCCAACATTACCAGCCTTGTCATGGGAACCAAACGGCCTCCTTGTTCTAGGTATAATTTATTTATCAATTCTTCTTATTTTTCTTTCTTTCAAGGGAATTGACCATGAGAGATACTTATTTCACTTATGTCTTAGGCGATTAATGAAAAAGTTGTCGAAAGGAGAATTCGTCAAAAAGAATGCTCCAGAATATTGTGAAGTTACCATTGTTCATGAAGGCAAGAAAGTTGTGGACAGTCAAAAGGTAGTAGAGGCAGAGCCTGCTCATTCATCTTCACATTCAAGCCCTGGGAGACCACAAGTTAAAGGCAGGTCTCCAAGGAACTTATTTGAATGTGTTTGCTTATCAGGCAAGTGTCACTGAAACTGAAATGCCCCTCTGTCCATTTATTTATTGGCGGGAAAATGACTATCTACTGCATTTTATTCCCTGTCAGGCAAGAAGGATTCTTGAAATTTTAGCTAAATAAAGAAATGGACTTCACAACATGGACAGAGATAAAGGAAAGGAAAAGCAAAATCCCAAAGTTTTTGAGAAATGTACACAGGCTTATAAAAATGTTATTGTGCACACTGAAGAATGTATGCAATAAAAAGTGAGATATGTGCCTGGAGTTCTTACTTCTTAACATCTGAAAGAATCTGTTACGTGCATCACAAGACTCGCAACAAATTGCTGCATTTGATGACCTTCCATTCATTTTAATTTTATATGCATCTTCACATCTGAACTATAATCCTGACAGTTTCATTAAAATTCAAAAATGTTCTATAAATTCACTGTGTGTCTCAGTATCCCGTGCAAAATTCTCTGCCACAGACTCTTCATGAACAGAAATAATCAAATCACACACTTTCATCAGAAAACATCGTTACTTAGTAACGACACTGTCATCCACAGATTTTGTGATTGTACGAAGCGTGGTCCTCAAGGAGCGTGACTTGGTGGTGTAGGGTATTGTATCTCATCTTGAGGTTCTGAGTTCGAATCCAAAGAATACGTTTCTTATAAGAATCTGAGACAATTAAGAGTTTTACATGTTATCTTTTTAAGTTAGAAGAAATTGTTTGGGTGGATGTCCAACATTTATTTGAAGCGTGTAAAAGATGTTCGATATAAAATGTGACCGGCTTTATTTCTTTTGGGTCCTTTTGTCAGTATGGGCCTTGCATGAAGAGATGGGCCACCAAAATAGCTCACGGCCCAGTAAATGCAATTGCCGCGTGCTATATATATCCATCCACAGATTTTTTTACCCCTCAAAAGTAGAATAAATTCCAGGCACAAACAATTCAAGCTATCTTTTCCTTTCAACTACGGTTGCAATAATTTTGAAACGAAGAGCCGGTGGACTATAAGTTACGATGAATCGGTACGACCATAGGTATGCCGATCCGGACTCTTATCGTCAACGTCGCAGGTAACGCCGTCAATTCACCCCTGCTCTTTTTCAGATCCAACTCCTACGTTTCTTTTATTTAGAACTCATCTTGTATAATTATTTATATTTCAGCGATTTAATAGGCCTACCGCCTCAAATCGGGCCTCCGCCAATGATGGGCCGTGGTGTGCCCGCTCCGTACGGAGGTCCTCCCCCTGCTAGTTTTCCTGGAAGAGGCATCGGAGCTACTCCCGGCCCGTATCCACCAGTAGGTAGATTCGAAGGCGGCCACGGCGGCGGCGGTGGAAGGGGATTCGGTGGTGGTAGAGGGATGTCTAACGGCCATAGCGGAAGAGATAGGAGAGGCGATGGAGGAAGAGGTTTTGAATCGGGCCGTGGCGGTGGAGGAAGGGGTTTTGAATCAGGCCGTGGCGGTGGTAGAGGTGGAGGAAGAGGAGGTCGGCATAGCGGCGGTCATAGGGATGATTTAGATAACGTGTCGCTTCCGAAGCAGGATTTCCGAAATTTAGTACCATTTGAGAAGAATTTCTATGTGGAGAGCCCGTCTGTACGGGCAATGACGGAAACGGAGGTGAGAATGTATCGTGCCAGGCGTGAAATTACCGTTGAAGGTCATGATGTTCCCAGGCCTATTCGGATTTTTCATGAAGCAAATTTCCCTGGTAGTTCTTGGCTCGTTGTAATAATGTTATAAAGCGTCTTTAATTATTTATTATGTGTTCACTTTTAGCTTATTACTTTGATTTGTGGTGTATTAGATTACTGCCTAGAGGTGATTGCTAAGTTAGGATTTGTTGAGCCAACGGCCATTCAAGCTCAAGGATGGCCTATGGCTTTAAAGGGAAGGGACTTAATTGGAATTGCAGAGACTGGTTCGGGTAAAACTTTGTCGTATCTGTTGCCTGCTTTGGTACATGTTAGTGCTCAGCCAAGATTGGGTAAGAATTTTACAGTTACACTATGTTTTTTGGGATTTTTCTATTTTTGTTCGTCTAGTTATTAGCTCAATTTGGTTGTGTTTTTGTTATGGTTATTCAGTTCAAGGTGAAGGTCCTATAGTGTTAGTATTGGCACCTACTAGAGAATTGGCTGTGCAAATTCAGGAAGAGGCTTTAAAATTTGGGTTGAGAGCCGGTATTAGAAGTACTTGTGTTTATGGTGGTGCTCCCAAAGGACCTCAAATCCGTGATCTACAAAGAGGTATTTTCTTCGAGAATATCAATTGGATTTTTGTTGTTTTATCCACAACCAGGATGGTGGAGCATTTAATGATTCTTTGCTTGCCTTTATGCCAGGTGTTGAAATTGTTATTGCCACCCCTGGTCGACTGATAGATATGTTGGAAGCTCAACACACAAACTTGCGAAGAGTAACTTACCTTGTGTTGGATGAGGCTGACAGAATGTTGGACATGGGGTTTGAACCTCAAATTAGGAAAATCATAACTCAGGTACTTTCATTTGTTATATCTTCATCTTTGACAAAATATTACAATTGGAGAATTTGATAGAACACTTATCAAATGTAGCAAAAGAGTTTGTTAGTTTTTGGATAACCATGAAAATAAATATACCAAATTTAATGATAATATACAAGTGCTTACTGCAAAACTGATATGCTAATGTCATTGCAGTTAATTCCTTCTTATAAAATAGCTTCATGCTGAATTCAAAATTCATTTTCTTTTTATAGATCCGACCAGATAGACAGACTTTGTATTGGAGTGCCACATGGCCAAGAGAGGTTGAAACTCTGGCTAGGCAGTTTCTGCGCAATTCATATAAGGTCTGTATTGTACTACTTGTGATTCCATTTATATTTTTTTTCCCTGTGTGTGTGTGTGTTTGAATTTGCTTTGAAATTTTTTGCCATGTTGATGTTTATTTAGTGTCCTTGTGAGTGTGCTCATATTTAGGTAATCATTGGGTCACCAGATCTGAAAGCAAACCAATCTATAAACCAAGTGATTGAAGTTGTAACAGAGACAGAGAAGTATAACAGGTTGGTCTTTGCAACTGGTAATGATAAATCTCATTATATTTACTTGCTGGGTCTTGATGTTAGCATGCTATTTTGCAGGCTGATCAAACTGCTCAAAGAAGTGATGGATGGGAGTCGAATTCTAATATTCACTGAGACCAAAAAAGGATGCGACCAAATTACAAGGCAACTGAGAATGGATGGGTGGCCAGCTTTGTCCATTCACGGTGATAAAAACCAGGCTGAAAGGGATTGGGTTCTGGCTGAATTTAAAAGTGGAAGAAGTCCTATAATGACTGCTACTGACGTTGCTGCACGGGGTCTTGGTAGGATCACTGTGTGTTAGGAATTAGGAATCTTAGGTCTAATATTTTAGGTCTTGAAAGCGAGTTGCCGGGCTGCTGTCCAGTTTCCTGAGAATATAATTCGTGGTTTGGGTCCAAAGAGGGGGTTTCATCATACGCATTATGGCTATTGACTGTTGTTTTGCACTAACCAATAAGTATGATAATTCAAGGGATTTACAGGTTGGTGGAGAGGCATTTTGGTTTCTCTTATTTACCAGAATGACCTGGGAAATATCTCTGCTTGTGTACCACCTTATTCTGACAGCTTATGTTACATGGACACAGGGAGCACATTAGGCTGATATGACTGAGATAGTGAGACGATATACTATAATACCGTGTAAGCCTCGGTAGGTCAGGGGAGTTGTTTATGTGCGAGCCATTAAGTAATCTGGAAAGCCAGCTTACATGAGGTTTTATTCTTTGCTCAAGTTTCCTGGAATGTCATGGCTCCAACCATCAAGTGTCCAAGTAACATAGTTGAACTTATTGTTGCCCATTCATGGTTATGGAGCTGGTTTGTTGTGGCAGCCTGGTTGACTCACATGTACTTAATGGGTTCTTAAAAGGTGGTGGTGAAGCTGTTCCTTATCCCTGCAAGGTTAAGGTGGGCACATTTATTTGATAAATGTTTTATCTTAAATTTGACCACTCAGATCTTCGGGGTGCAGGGATAAGGGGGGTTTGGGTTTGGGTTTTGTTTTTGTTTCTTTGTATTTTGTTTCTTTTGTTTTTTGTTTCTTTTGTTTTTTGTTTTGGGTATACATGGCCGAGTCATGCCATGCAGTTGACTGCTCAAGCCTGTTTAATCGGTCTTATGAGCCCTTTCGGCTGAGCTGTCCAGGTAGGCTGAATTCGGCTCAAGTGTGGGTTAATTTCTCATGGATGTTAACCGTGCTTCCTTGCCGAGCCAAACTTGGGCTGTTTTCAACTTGTCTGATATGATCTGTAACCTATGTTTATAAAAGTTTTCTTCTGTTTAGACGAACTTTGATATTTGTTCTTTTTGCCTAACTTTGACCTTTATTCGTTGTAGATGTGAAGGACATAAAATGTGTTGTCAATTATGATTTTCCAACCAGCCTTGAGGATTATGTTCACAGGATTGGCCGAACTGGTCGTGCAGGGGCCAGAGGAACTGCTTTTACCTTTTTTACGCATTCAAATGCAAAGTTTGCTAGGGATCTAATCAAGATCCTACAAGAAGCAGGGCAGATTGTGAATCCCACACTGTCTGCCTTGGCAAGATCTGCAGGTCCTAGTTTTGGAGGTAATTCATTGTTTTCTAAATTATTTTTGTGTTAATGGCATGGTCATGGTGTAGCCCCGGATGATAGAATATTTTTGTTCCTGTTGTTATACAGGTTCTGGGGGTAGCTTCCGCTCCAGAGGACAAGGAGGCTTTGGCAACCGATCTTCGATTTCAGGGTCTAATACTATTCCTCTTGGTTTAAAGAGGCAATGGTAGTTATTATGGTGGCATTGCTTTTGAACACCACCTTTCTTGTATCCGAAGGACCATGCTAGTTTCTAGATTACAATCCATGCGGTGCTTGCAGCTTTGTTTTTATTAATTTTGACTTGGCCATTAGCTTGAAGTTGCATTTTGTAACAATGATATATTGTAGTAGTAATAGGAAATTCGTGTCATAGCAATGCATAGGCATGTTGTTGCAGAATGAGTTGGCTAACCTCGAAACGAAATTACTGCTGCAGTGCTACTGATTGATATGCAAATGCAATGTAATTCATATTTTGTTGCTTAGCTTTCCTGAAGTGCGATAATATTGAAGTCTTTGGATGGTTGCAAAGAGTAGGCATGATATGAACAAAGCTTATATCATCATGTAGACCTGGCCGCCGGTTCGGTTTCGGTTCGGAACCGAACCGAACCGGCCGGTTCCTGGTTCCACAAGGAACCGAACCGGTTAATTTCGGTTCGGTTCCGGTTCCACATGGAACCGGAACCGTAAACCGAACCGGTCGGTTCCGGTTCGGTTTACGGTTCCCCTTCCGGTTTTTTTTTTTTTTTTTTTAATAAAAAAATATAAAAAATTCTATAATCGTAATGTTTTTTCATACTATCACATCATTTTTATAAAATCTTTTTTTTTATAAAATTCTTTTAACATATAATCCTTTTTATAGCCAACTCTTGGCTAGTGCTTTCTTTATATAAGCGATGTGAGATATTTGTTACTTTGCTATTGTGTCTCACATCGCTTATATAAAGAAGTCAATAACCAAGAGTTGGTTATAAAAAGGATCTGGACATTCATGTTTTAGTAATGCAATTTTAAATCTCATTAAGCAATTATTATTAATAAAAAAAATTGAGATTTACTTGTGAAACCTTACGGTTCCAAGAAAATAAAATTTTTTTATTTTAACTTCCGGTTCCAACCGGTTCGGTCAGGGTAAGAACCATAACCGAACTGATCAGGTTCCGGTTCGGTTCCGGAACCGGAACCGTCTGGTTCCAACCGGTTCGGTTCCGGTTCCGAACCGGAACCTTGGCCGGGTCTATCATCATGTATAAAAGCAAATGTTACTAAGTTTTGGTTTGTTCTTTTCGTTTTGTTAACTACAAGCAAAACCCTAATGCAACATAAACAACATTCAACGCCGTTAAACCATCATTAAACAGTAAACACGCTTTCAAATTGTGTTAAAACAACATTAGGCACAAGTTGGTCTTAAGACGTTTTCACATTTTTATAAAAAAAAAAAAAAATTAAAAAAAAAAATTAAAAAAGAAGCAGGGCAAAATAGTAAAATCAAACCCTAGACTCCATTATATAAGCTTAAAAACCCTAATCTAAAATACCTGCAGAGCGGAGTCCGCAGCCCCAACAGCATAGCAGGTAAGCGAAAAAGGAAGAGAGCGAGAGAAGATGACAACCCGATTGAAGAAGAACCGTAAGAAGAGGGGCCACGTGAGCGCCGGGCACGGTCGTATCGGGAAGCACAGAAAGCACCCAGGAGGTCGCGGTAACGCGGGAGGCATGCACCACCACAGGATCCTCTTCGATAAGTACCATCCTGGGTACTTCGGTAAAGTTGGTATGAGGTACTTCCACAAACTGCGTAACAAGTTTTATTGCCCTATAGTGAACATCGACAAGCTTTGGTCTATGGTACCTCAGGAAGTCAAAGCCAAGGCTTCCAAAGACAATGTTCCAATGATCGATGTGACTCAGTTTGGATACTTTAAGGTCTTGGGGAAGGGTGTTTTGCCTGAGAACCAGCCTTTTGTGGTGAAGGCCAAGCTTGTTTCCAAGACGGCCGAGAAGAAAATTAAGGAGGCTGGTGGGGCCGTTGTGCTTACTGCTTAGGTTTATTAATTGTTTGGAATTTTATTATGTTTTGAATATTTGACTATTGTTATATCTGTTACCATTTGAGTTTAATGGATATGAAACTTTTTGCTTCTGTTATGACATATTATTATTGATTAATTTTGTTTGGGTTTTAAATGGTTTGATTGTGGCTGTTATTGGTATGAATTTGTTTAGCTTTATATTGGAAGTGAAATGAGGGTGTTTGTTGGAAATAATACGGGTTTAGAAGCTTATATTTGAGGAAAATGATATGTGATCAAATGCTGGTTTATATTTGTGGTCACTTTTATGTGTAAGTAAGAAGATCATTTTGTTAGATTAGGGTTTTTATTTGAAAGGTATATTAGGATTTTAAGATAATCATAATTTCGAGGTTTGTAAGAAGAATTACTCGTTGTCAATTGTTAATAAGACTTGCCAATCAATACTTGAGAGGAGTGAGCATTCGGTCTGGGTTTGCGCATTTTTTGGGGATAATCCCGGCATCATTCGGGGTATCTTATTACCTAGAAACGCTCACCTGAAATTAGTGCAAGGACTCTACCTTTGTTGGGTTTATGGTTTCTTGGGTAGAGGGAGGGTTCATCCGCTTCAGCGATGATTTAAAATTTCATGGTTTCATGGGTAGAGGGAGGGTTATATCTATATAAAGGCACATATATAGATTTTCAAACATATTCTTTGCATTGGGATTTTGTGTACCTCTTGGATTGCTCAAGGAGAACAGGATTGAGTGTCCGAGATCATGTTTTTTTAGTTGAGTTTGCTATGGATCTCAATTGGCATAGTGATTATCAACAATTTGAAGTTAAAGTTATGCTACTCGAGGAGCTTGATTGTTTTAGGATTGTTGTGTCTGCATGTCATAGCAATGGGTATAAACTTCTTTTCTAAGTCTGAGTTGTAAAAAAATTGTTTCTAAACTGTTTAATGTTGTTTAGTTTTCTGGTTACTGATTTTTGTTGATGCTTGTATTTTTGGATAGTCTGGTCCACACAGAGCTTCTTTGGAAGTCTGTTAAAGAGCTTTGTGCCGGGAGATTCAAGGGTGGTTTTTATTTGCTTGCTTTGGATCTATTAATTTCAATTTTTTGAGTCTTTCTGAGTCTTAACTAGAAAATGATTATACTGGGAGAAGTGTTTGATGTGTCTGTTGTAGAATGATCTCCTGTTATTCAAATGTATGAAGGAGAGTTGATGCTTTCAGTGGCTTTTGAATTTCAGTGAGATAAACAAGTGACATAGATCACAGCACGCTGCAGCCTCAGGTGTGTTGAACGAACCTCTTATCCTTGTAAATTTATATACTTGAACGACCTCTATGGGAAGCGCTAGAAGAATGGGGCGAAGATATTTCTGCCATTTAGACTCAAATGAAAGATTCTAAAACTTTTCCAGTTGCAATATCGTTGCCCCACAGAATGCGCGATTGCCAAAAGGTATTTTAGGCATCTCCTAAAGCCTGAAGCAGGAAAAGGGAAATCAAATCCTAGAATCTGTGTTTTAGTTGTGTTTGTTAAAATTTCTTGAGGTAGCTCGGTAGGATATACTAATACTTCACATTCCAAATGTCATGGGCCACGCACTTCCAAGCAAAAACTTACGGCTATGGTTGAAAACATGACTCATTTGATAACCATTTGCACACATTTGTCCAGACCCATCAACATTTCACCAAATGCTCTATGTGCAAAGCATGATGAATAGAGCTGAGGCATTGCTTATTGTTCTGATAAGGAATGTGTTCGTATTAAAGATGGCAACAATGATGCTAGCTAGGGTCCAAAATGAAGCTGCAGGGTTCGAACGGTATACAAAAAGACACAAGTAAACAGATACCCACTCACAAATTTGATGCGGCATATACCTTTTGGACTGCTGTTAAGTCACACGCAACAGCCTTTCAAACAGAAGGGGTGGCAGAAAAAAAGGAGCAAAATTTGATGGCAACTTGGGAAATATATTGGCAAACTACAACTTTTACTAAAAATTGGCTTGATAAATCTGTATCAAGCAAACAAAGCTCTCAGATCCATCGTAAAAGCCTTGGGGAGCTCTCATTTGACATTATTTATCAATTATGCTCTGCAGCTGCACACACCATTGCTATGATGCTGAGGTTGCTCCTGTGATTGTCTTCTCAAATCTCAAATACTGGCAAGTTTTTGAGATCTGGGTACGTTTTGGATTTTGCTTTCTGATTCTCTTTGATGGTTGCATGTGTTTGTTAGATTGTAATTGCTGATGGGTTCCCTTTTCTTTTAGAATGTTTCAATTTGATTGTCTACAATGTTGCATGTGCAATCATAAAAATTTTCATTTATGAATTCTGTTTTCTCCTATTAGTTTCAAAATTATCTTTATCTTTAGAAATCCAGACATGTTAATGAACTTATAACCAATGCCAAATTAGCAGCAAAGATAATTGTATGAAATTTCGGATTTGCAATATTCTTTGTAAGTTTCCAAATCCAAGATTCGGTTTTGAAGTTAACATGTTAGGTATTTTAATTTTTGGCCCTGTCAAATATATTATATACCGAACATCAAAATGAATCTGCGCATTGTGCAGGCTCTAAGTCAGTGCTCATGTAAAACGTATACTCATTATTAATCTGGACAGTTTTGCTTACAAATCAAATTATATATATACACGAAACTTGCGCTCAAGGACACCAAGGATATATCTTTTTATTTTGTTTATTAAGCTTCATTTTTTTTTAGAGTCGTTGAAAATCTCGTCGTTAAATCACCCATTACCAAATTTAAATGAATCAGATAAAATTTCCGGTTATTCCGGATTTTTATAAGAAATATATTTTCTGAATTCGAACCTAAAATCTTATAATGAAATCTTGAATCCTGCAGGATCAAATCACACACATTGAGATATTTTCTTCGGATATTCAGCTTCATGTCACAACTTTCTTCAAAATTTCGTTTGATATTTTCTTGACACAATTTTCAACTTCAGGATAAGACATACGATTAATTGTGGGAGGGTCCAGCTCATGATAGGTTACGGGCTTGGCGTTAATTTTCTATTGTATGTGTTATATTGATTATTATTTCGTTACATCGTGATTGTAAAAGCCGCCGATGTTAAAGCTAAAGAGAGTCGGTACACACAATATGTCGGATTTTAAATTTAATTTAAAATTAAAAATTTTAATATATAATATGTTTTATATTTTTTAAATTTTTATTATTAAGAATTACTTAACAGGAGTGGTAATTTGGGTGATATTTGTTTATCGTTCGATTCGATTGATGATTTTAAAGCGAATATTATTGGAGAAAATGATTCGTTTAATAAAGATGTCAATTTGATTCAATTCGATTCGTTTAATTAAATTAATCGAATCGAATATGAGATATTGTTGTGAATAAACACACAATAATAGAGGATAATTGAGAGAAAACTCTTCTTTTATATACCCACAAAAGAATTACAAAGCTTCCAATACAAGCTTTACAAAAAACTCTCACCAATCACTCTCACTACACTTTCACACATTTAGGGATACTAATAACAATGGGTTGGGGCTCCTTATATATTGCCAAACCGCGTGAACAGTGTCACGCGGTTTGGCAAGCTGGCAATTGCCAACTTCACAAACACAGTTCTCACACACGGTTACAGCTTTCATGCAAGCTTGTAACCAGAAAGTGAAGAAAGCTTTCGACAGTTTCAACAAATCTCCCCCTCGGTGAAGATTTTCCAAAAATCTGAGCCGACCATCAATCATCCAAATCCGGATCCTCCAAAGGATCCTCCCCTGGCTGCATCTGTATGACTGCCTACGTACCCTGAGTTGGGATCAAGCCAATCGTAGTTCTCTGAATCTCCCCACTCTGACTATGTGGAGAGTTTTGTCATCCCGGCTATGGCACGACAGATTTCAAGCTTCTCCTTCGGTAAAACCTTCGTGAACATATCGGCACCGTTGTCGTCGGTGTGAATTTTCCTGAGTTCTAACAGCCTTGAGCTCAGGACGTCCCGTATCCAGTGATACCTCACATCGATATGTTTTGACCTCGAATGAAATGTGGATTTTTACCGAGATAGATAGCGCTCTGGCTATCGCAGTACAAAATGTACTTCTCCTGCTTGAAACCCAATTCCTGGACGAATGTCTTCATCCACAGCAATTCCTTGCAAGCTTCTGTAGCTGCAATGAATTCTGCCTCTGTTGTAGAAAGTGCAACACACCTCTGCAACCTTGACTGCCATGCCACAGCTCCTCCTGAGAGAGTAATCAGATACCCCGAAGTAGACTTTCGGGTATCCACATCTCCTGCCATATCTGAATCGGTGTAGCCCATCAACACTGGTTTGTCGCTGCTTCCAAAACATAACCTCATCTTGGATGTGCCTCGAAGATACCGCATAATCCATTTGACAGCATTCCAGTGTTCCCGTCCTGGGTTTGACATAAACCGGCTGACCAATCCAACTGCGTGTGCTAAGTCTGGCCTCGTGCACACCATGGCATACATAAGACTTCCCACTGCTGAGGTGTATGGAACCTGTTTCATTTCCTCCTTCCCTGTCTCAGTAGAGGGACTCTGCTGGTACTCAATCTAAAGTGGGTAGCAAGAGGAGTGCTAACCGCTTTAGCCTTGTCCATCTGGAATCTCTGAAGTACCTTCTCGATGTACTCCTCCTGTGACAAGTATAACTTCCTGGCTTTCCGATCACGACCGATCCTGATGCCAAGAATCTGTTTAGCTGGCCCCAAGTCTTTCATCTCAAAAGACTTACTCAGTTGCTGCTTCAAATTATCAATCCTCGATTGATTCCTGCCAACTATCAACATATCATCTACATATAACAGTAAGATGATAAAATCATCGTCAGAAAACTTCTGAACGAAAACACAATGGTCTGAAGTGTCTTCTTCTTCCCTGCTCCCTCCCTAACTGACTCAAACTTCACGTACCACTGTCTCGGTGCCTGTTTCAAACCGTAGAGGCTTTTCCTGAGTCTGCACACATAGTCCTCTTTCCCGCTGACTCTGAAGCCTTCTGGTTGCTCCATGTAAATTTCTTCTTCCAGATCTCCGTGAAGAAATGCGGTCTTGACATCCATCTGCTCAACTTCCAGGTCGAGGCTTGCTGCTAAGCTGAGTACCACTCTGATGGATGACATCTTCACAACTGGAGAGAAGATTTCATCAAAGTCAATGCCTTTCCTCTGATTGAATCCCTTGACAACTAGTCTGGCTTTGTACCGGGGTTGTGAAGTATGCTCTGTTGCTTCACCCTGTACACCCATTTGTTCTTCAAAGCCCGTTTGCCTCTTGGCAATTTCACCAACTCAAAAGTGTGATTGTCATGCAAAGATTTCATCTCATCTTGCATGGCTTCCTCCCACTTTTCTCTGTCCTCTGTTTCCACAGCCTCCTGGTAGCTCTCGGGTTCTCCCCCGTCAGTAAGCAGCACATACTCATATGCAGAGTATTTGGTTGAAGGTCGCCTGTCTCTGTCAGACCTTCTCTGTGGAACTGTTGGTGGAACTTCTGGTACTGGTGGTTGATCATGATCATCATCTCTGGGAGCTTCATCACCTGTACCCTCATGTCTGGGAACCTCATCTTCAACTCGTACTGGCACCGGTGTATGAGGTTCTGGATTCACATTTCTGTATTGCTGGGGCATTGTCTTCATATCCTTTCTGATATCTTCTATGGTCTGGTCTTCAACAAAGACAACATCTCGGCTCCTGACAATCTTCTTCTCCACAGGATCATACAGTTTGTAGCCGAAATCATCCTGACCATAGCCAATAAAGACACACTGTCGCGTCTTTGCATCAAGCTTGGATCTCTCGTCCTTTGGGATGTGTACAAAGCTTTGCACCCAAAGACATGTAAGTGCTCGTACGACACTTCTTTACCTGTCCAAGCTTGGTTAGGAACATTACCTTTCAGTGCGACCGCTGGGGACATGTTCAAAACATGAACTGCTGTGATGAGTGCCTCCCCCCAGAATGTCTTCGGCAGCTTGGCTTGTGACAGCAAGCTTCTGATCCTCTCGCACAAGGTTCTGTTCATCCTCTCAGCTAGGCCATTCAGCTGAGGTGTCTTCGGAGGTGTCGTTTGATGTCTGATTCCTTGCGTCTTGCAGTACTGATCAAACGGACCTCTGTATTCTCCACCGTTATCTGTTCTGATGCACTTCAGTTTCTTGCCGGTTTCTCTCTCCACCAAAGCATGAAACTCCTTGAACACTCCCAGCACTTGATCTTTTCTCTTCAAGGTGTATGCCCAGATCTTCCTTGAATGATCATCAATGAATGTCACAAAATACAGTGACCCTCCGAGTGTTCGTGTCTGCATCGGACCACATACATCTGAATGTATGAGATCTAGTACCTCCGGTTTCCGTTGAGGCGGGGAGCTCTGGAAGGATACTCTGTTCTGCTTTCCAGCCATGCAGTGTTCACACTTCCGTAAGTGTGAGTTCTTCAATTCCGGAAGAACATTCCGCCTGCGTAGTATCTCCATCCCTGTTTGGCTCATGTGACCGAGCTTTTTTGCCATAACTCGGCTGCCTCATTACTGTTGACTGTATTTATGCTACTATTTGAAAGCTTAGCATGCATCAAATACAGGTTGAGTCTTTCTTACCTCGTGCCACGACCATTGATCCTTTAGTGAGCTTCCACATCCGTCACTAAAGGTGCTGCAGAAACCTTCATCATCCAGCTTGCCTGTTGAGATCAGGTTTAACCGGATATCTGGGATGTGCTTGACTCCCTTCAACACTAGCCTTGTCCCGTTCTCTGTTTCAAGGCAGATGTCTCCAATACCGACGGCTTTGGACTGTCCGTCATTCCCCATCCTTACAGCACCGTAGTCCCCTGGTGTGTAAGATGAAAAGAAGTCTCTGCGAGATGTGGCGTGTATGGATGCGCCACTATCTATCACCCAACTGGTCTCGTGGCTGGCAAGATTCACAACATCTTCTTCATACATTATGCAGAAGTCTTTGGAGGTTTTCTCGGTGGTAGTAGCAACTCTTTCTTGATTAGAGTCACCATCTCTCCTGGACTGCTCGTTCTTCAGTTTGTAGCAATCCCGCTTCATATGGCCTTTCTTTTTACAGTGATAGCACTCAATATCTCTAGTTCTTGATTTACCTCGGTTCTTGTCTGATCTACCTGGGCCTCGGCTTTTACTCCTCCCCTTCTGGTGTTCTTTCTGTCACTAGAGCTTCTGAGGTTGAGGCTGATGCTGACTCCTGCATTCTCGTCCTCTTTTCTTCCTCGAAGATCCTGGTCTTTGCCATCTCCATAGTGACTTTCCCATCTGCGGCTGAATTGATCACCGTAGATCTGAACGTTTCCCAAGATTCTGGTAACGTATTAAGAGAGTATTAAGCCATTTACCTCATCTCCGAAGTCTATGCCCAATCCAGACAATTCCTTCATGGTTCCGAGGAAATCGTTGATATGATCCGCCACAGCTGTACCTTCCTGGTATTTCAAACCCATCATCTTCTTGATGTGTAGTACAGCTTGTTGTTTCCAGTCTTTGCTCGGAAAAGCTCCTCCAGCTTTCTCCATATAAGACACGTGCATTTTTCTTCACTGACATGGTTGACGATACTATCGTCGATCCACTGACGAATAGTACTGCATGTTTTCTGGTGAAGATTAGCCCACTTTCCATCGGTCATTCCTTCTGGTTTCTCCTCCAGAAATACCGATCCATCATAGTCCTTCACATACAGAAGGTCTTTCATCCTTCCTCTCCATGTGAAATAGTTTGTACTGGTTAACAAAATCATTTTTCCGTTGCTCCCCTCCATCATAAAAATTCTAAGCAGAATTTCAAAAAACGGACCTCACCGTTGCGTCCGGAATGGTCGAAAATGGTGGAAATGACACTTCGTTTGTCAAAATCCGACACAGGGACCAATTGCAAATTCCAGAAATTACAGGGGTCAAAGTGCAATTTCCGAAAGTTCAGGGCCCAAAGTGCAATTACGGAAAAGTTCAGGGACTCTAATTGCAATTTCCAAAAAGTTCAGGGACTAAATTGAAAATATCTGAAAGTATAGGGGCTAAACTGTAATTTTCAGAAAGTTCAGGGACCTATCTGAAATTTACCAGGCACCGCTGACGTGGCAGCTGACTGGACTGCTGACTGTGCGCTGACGTGGCGCTGACTGTGCGCTGACGTGGCGGATGACTGGGCTGCTGACTGTGCGCTGACGTGGCGCTGACTGTGTGCTGACTGTGCGCTGACGTGGCGCTGACTGGGCGCTGACGTGGTCGTCTTCTTCGTTGGGTTGGCGCGTGCGGCGCGTGTCTGCGCGTGTAGCGCGTGAAGAAGCTACTGACCGGCGCGTGCGGCGCGTGCGGCTTCGTCCGACCTCCGTTCGATCGCCGGAAAATATCACCGAGCTCGTCTCGCCGTGAAAAGTCCGATGATATGCTCAAAATCGATTTTCGACAACTTTCGTCGGAATCGACTTTCCGAACCGAAACTTCGTTACTGAATTTCGGGATCCCTCCGTGGAACCGTAGCTCTGATACCACTTGTTGTGAATAAACACACAATAATAGAGGATAATTTGAGAGAAAACTCTTCTTTTATATATCCACAAAAGAATTACAAAGCTTCCAATACAAGCTTTACAAAAAACTCTCACCAATCACTCTCACTACACTTTCACACATTTAGGGATACTAATAACAATGGGTTGGGGCTCCTTATATATTGCTCAAACCGCGTGAACAGTGTCACGCGGTTTGAGCAAGCTGGCAATTGCCAACTTCACAAACACACACACACGGTTACAGCTTTCATGCAAGCTGTAACCATGAAAGCTGAAGACAGCTTTCGACAGCTTTCAACAATTATCAATTCGTTTATTCATTTATAAGTCATTTATTAAACGAATCATAAACGATCTAATTCGTTTAGTATCTGTTTAATTATATCACAAATTTACCCTAATTTTCTTTGAACAAAAGTATTTCACATGAAGGTTATTTTAGTAATTAACTACTTATATCATAAAACTAAATGATATTTTGTATTTAATTTTGATTAAACGAATAAAAAATCGAATACGAATATTCGTTTATTAAACGAATACAAAATTCGATTCATTTAATTTTATGTAAACGAATAAACAAATCGAATATGAATATTCGTTTATTAAACGAAACGAATCTGAATCTTAATATCATGAATCGTTTAATAAACGAATCAAATTCGAATTTAGTATATTATGATTCGATTCGTTAAAAAAAAAAAAAAAAATTGAAAATTGATTAATTTGTGTTTGCAAATGGAGGTAGGTGAGTGGAGGTGACTCAGATCGATTAAAATATAAAAAGCATCATTGTCTAGTCAAGTCGATATCTACTAGGTTTTACACTGAGAATGAACCTTCCAATTACAAGGGTCATTAGATTCAACTTTGGTATTAATTAAGTTACTAATTAAATGATTAATAATCATATTTGACATTCTTTTAAGTTCTGTCTTGCTTTCATCAACTCTTGTGTTATTGATAATTGTCTCCTTTCCCACTTTGATAAGTTATCACTGACAATTTGAACACACAGATACTGTAATGTACAAACATTTTTATGAATTATGCAAAGAGTGCAATCTTTTTTACTTACTTGTGGTAGAAGCAACTGAAAGAGTGTTCAACTCTTCTAATTATGTTTTTAGAGATATTAGTGACAGTAAACCAGGTTAGTTATGAACTTACCGAGTCCTCTCTTAGGCCCGCAATTGGATTCTAGATTCGGAAGCTCATGCATATATTGTAAAGATCATCAATTGATGTTATGTCATGTTTAATAAGAATAAAATTTTGAAATTTCCAAGATAATGATAACACAATAATTTAATTTTAGATGTTGATGTTGATGTCTGAAAGTGCACAAGTTATCACTTCAGTGATTATATTGTCGTTTTGGATCTAAATATGAGGTTGAGTTTGATCCGTGCGGCTTTGTTCCCAAGTTCAATATGGGAGGCCTCCTCGTAAGATGCGTGACTCGAACCCTGACACTTTTGCTCAAGCCTGTCTTTAGATCCAAACAATATGATCACTGGAATGATAACTTGTGCACCTTCATAAAAGGTCAATCTTTCATAAAGAGACAATTTTATGTTTTTTAGGTACCACTATCACTGTAAAAAAAATGAGATTATTCGTCGATAATATCTCAAATTCCAGCAATAATATAATTTACTTAATAGTCATTACCAACTGATTTTTTAATTTATCGATAATTAACGATGAAATTTTGATGAACTCAAACCCTAGCACTCAAATTCCATTAGCTTAATGATACCTTCGATACATTACAAAAACCTACATGGCTTCAAGTATCAGGGTTCGAGCTTAGCATTTCGCAAAATGATAGGTCTTTTATATTAATATTGATTGGCTTACAGAACAAAATAATATAATAGGCATGTTGTATCTATGTAATATTGTCACTCGAATCCAAACCCACAAATAATATCTAAAAATATATTAAAAAAAGTATTTTAAATTTTATCCCATAATCACATGTTTAGTAGATCCAACCTCCCTTATGTAACACCTCTTATGCTTCCTATCACAATAGTGAGGCGAAAGTGACAAAAGTTGGCAAGAGCCAAAGCAAAAACCAGTAAGTAGTTAGGAGTGGGTGGATCATTATTAAAAATTTTTTTGCAAAAGTAGGGACATCTTTGATATATCTTAACATATATGTCCTTATACGAAATATGGAGATATGAGTAGGCCTTATCACGGTAAATATCACTTAAATTACATTTGAACCCTTAATAATTTGTCACTTAGCAGTTAGCACAAGCAGATCGCCCTATCACCCTTACTTACTTATCTTATTACTGGTCCTTCTGTCTGATAAGACCCCGTAATTTTATAAATCCAAAAATGCCCAAATCTTGACTTATCCCCTTTCAAAAATAATGAAACAAGTGGATGATTTGCACGTGGCTTCTTGCTCTCTCACCATATATATTAGCCCAAACTCAGCATACCCTTTCAGTCTCTGAATCACTCTCTCTTTATTTTTCAAAGAACGTAAAAGTCTCGTAGGTTTGTTTATTGAAGCTTCTAGAGTTTTTAAAAAGAGAGAAAGTTTTAGGATTTTTAGAAAGAGAGAGAGAGAGATTGGTGAAGAGGGTGTATAAGGAAGCGAATTGCTGTATGTCAAAAGATTGTAAAGAGACTTATTGCGGTGGATTTGGAGAGCTTGCTAACCCTTTACAATGGCCTCAGCTTCGAAAACGACGACGGTTTCTTCATTCAGCGCTCAGTCACCCGCTCAAGATTCTGTTTATGTTCCCAGAGAGGCTGCTGCTTCTGCCTCTGTGGTGCAAGATTGGAGTAGTGATCAGCCACCCAATAACGCTGCCGTGGCTTCTTTGATTCCTCCTGTTGATCCCCTTGCTGAAACTTCATCAAACCCTTCATCTAAGGGTACGTTCTTTATTTTATGTGGGTGCCTTGTTTTTTGTTTTCTTTTCGGATGATATCGTTGTTTGATTGTTATTGTGTTTTTTTCCTTGGATTCTGTTTTGGTGTGTGTGAGTTATTTTTTATGTGCATGACATTAATTTATGTCGGCGAAAGAATATTCCTTAAGGTTGATTGACTGTTGATTAGGTCCAAGAATCAATCTATATTATTATTATTATTATCATTATTCTTTGGAATAATGGATTTTGAGAATTGAATAGGAGAGGCTAGTCATTTATATTCGATTCTTTGATCGTTCTTATGTTCAATCGGGCAAACTGGGAGGATAAACTTGTGAGTCTTCATTTGATGTCTTAGGCATGATCTCTTATAGTTTATTGACGCTTTCTCTAACTTTTTGCTTTGTTTAGAATGATTGAAGGAATATATATATCGGATGTTGTATATATTACTGGGGCTGCTTGGTTTGATAATTGCATCTGTGTCTAGAATAAGCAAAACGCTCTTATGTCTAATTAGTAATTACATTTGTATAGAACTTTTCGTTAGTTGGGATGTGGCTATTTGTTCTATTCATTTCATTCAGTTGTGTAGTTACACAAGGTATACTGAATAAGCTTTTTTTGGGTATTCAGGAATAACAGCCATGCCTAGGCCTCAAACCAGCCATCCTTTGGACCCTTTGTCTCCTGCTGAAATCTCTGTTGCCGTGGCAAGTGTCAGGGCTGCTGGAGCCACTCCAGAGGTTAATTACACCCAAATCCTTTTAAAGATATTCTTCAATGATTATGAATTCTTATAATTGGTTTCTTTAGCTCTTTTGCTGCTGGTTGCACTTTTGAACTGGAGAGCTAACTTTACTTTAATTGCAGGTCAGAGATAGCATGCGCTTTGTTGAAGTGGTTTGTTGTGATTAAAACACACACAATAGAGGAGATGTGAGAGGAAAACTCTTCTTTTATTACTACCAACAAAAGAATTACAAAGTTTATTATACAAACTTTACAAAAAACCTCTCAACCCTCTTTACTCTCTATTCTCTCAATTTCGGGATTTATGGGATGATGAATAATGGACTCAAGGCTCCATTTTATAGTGCTAGAAAACGTGTGCACTGTTCACACGTTTTCACAGCTGTCTCACAAGCTTGTCTTGCAAGCTGTGAGCTGTCTCACAAGCTTGTCTTACAAGCTGTCTCACAAGCTTGTCTTGCAAGCTGTCTCATAAGCTTGTCTTGCAAGCTGTCTTCAACAAATCTCCCCCTCGGTGAAGATTTCCCCAAAATCTGAGCCGACCATCAATCATCCAAATCGGATCCTCAAAAGGATCCTCCCCTGGCTGCATCTGTATGACTGCCTACGTACCCTGAGTTGGGATCAAGCCAATCGTAGTTCTCTGAATCTCCCCACTCTGACTATGTGGAGAGTTTTGTCATCCCGGCTATGGCACGACAGATTTCAAGCTTCTCCTTCGGTAAAACCTTCGTGAACATATCGGCACCGTTGTCGTCGGTGTGAATTTTCCTGAGTTCTAACAGCCTTGAGCTCAGGACGTCCCGTATCCAGTGATACCTCACATCGATATGTTTTGACCTCGAATGAAAGGTAGAATTTTTACCGAGATAGATAGCACTCTGGCTATCGCAGTACAAAATGTACTTCTCCTGCTTGAAACCCAATTCCTGGACGAATGTCTTCATCCATAGCAATTCCTTGCAAGCTTCTGTAACTGCAATGAATTCTGCCTCTGTTGTAGAGAGTGCAACACACCTCTGCAACCTTGACTGCCATGCCACAGCTCCTCCTGAGAGAGTAATCAGATACCCCGAAGTAGACTTTCGGGTATCCACATCTCCTGCCATATCTGAATCGGTGTAGCCCATCAACACTGGTTTGTCGCTGCTTCCAAAACATAATCTCATCTTGGATGTGCCTCGAAGATACCGCATGATCCATTTGATCGCATTCCAGTGTTCCCGTCCTGGGTTTGACATAAACCGGCTGACCAATCCAACTGCGTGTGCTAAGTCTGGCCTCGTGCACACCATGGCATACATAAGACTTCCCACTGCTGAGGTGTATGGAACCTGTTTCATTTCCTCCTTCTCTGACTCAGTAGAGGGACTATGTCTCGTACTCAATCTAAAGTGGGTAGCAAGAGGAGTGCTAACCGCTTTAGCCTTGTCCATCTGGAATCTCTGAAGTACTTTCTCGATGTACTCCTCCTGTGACAAGTATAACCTCCTGGCTTTCCGATCACGACCGATCCTGATGCCAAGAATCTGTTTAGCTGGCCCCAAGTCTTTCATCTCAAAAGACTTACTCAGTTGCTGCTTCAAATTATCAATCCTCGATTGATTCCGGCCAACTATCAACATATCATCTACATACAGCAGTAAGATGATAAAGTCATCGTCAGAAAATTTCTGAACGAAAACACAATGGTCTGAAGTGGTCTTCTTGTATCCCTGCTCCCCCATAACTGACTCAAACTTCACGTACCACTGTCTCGGTGCCTGTTTCAAACCGTATAGGCTTTTCCTGAGTCTGCACACATAGTCCTCTTTCCCGCTGACTCTGAAGCCTTCTGGTTGCTCCATGTAAATTTCTTCTTCCAGATCCCCGTGAAGAAATGCGGTCTTGACATCCATCTGCTCAACTTCTAGGTCGAGGCTTGCTGCTAAGCTGAGTACCACTCTGATGGATGACATCTTCACAACTGGAGAGAAGATTTCATCAAAGTCAATGCCTTTCCTCTGATTGAATCCCTTGACAACTAGTCTGGCTTTGTACCGGGGTTGTGAAGTGTGCTCTTGTTGCTTCACCCTGTACACCCATTTATTTTTCAAAGCCCGTTTGCCTCTTGGCAATTTCACCAACTCAAAAGTGTGATTGTCATGCAAAGATTTCATCTCATCTTGCATAGCTTCCTCCCACTTTTCTCTGTTCTCTGTTTCCACAGCCTCCTGGTAGCTCTCGGGTTCTCCCCTGTCAGTAAGCAGCACATACTCATATGCAGAGTATTTGGTTGAAGGTCGCTTCTCTCTGTCTGACCTTCTCTGTGGAACAGTTGGTGGAACTTCTGGTACTGGTGGTTGATCATGATCATCATCTTTGGGAGCTTCATCACCTGTACCCTCATGTCTGGGAACCTCATCTTCAACTCGAACTGGCACCGGTGTCTGAGGTTTTGGATTCACATACCTGTATTGCTGGGGCATTGTTTTCATATCCTTCCGGATATCTTCTATGGTCTGGTCTTCAACGAAGACAACATCACGGCTCCTGACGATCTTTTTCTCCACTGGATCATACAGTTTGTAGCCGAAATCATCCTGACCATAGCCAATAAAGACACACTGTCGCGTCTTTGCATCAAGCTTGGATCTCTCGTCCTTTGGGATGTGTACAAAAGCTTTGCACCCAAAGACGTGCAAGTGTTGGTATGACACTTCTTTACCTGTCCAGGCTTGGTTAGGAACATTACCTTTCAGTGCGACCGCTGGGGACATGTTCAAAACATGTACTGCTGTGATGAGTGCCTCCCCCCAAAATGTCTTCGGCAGCTTGGCTTGTGACAGCAAGCTTCTGATCCTCTCGCACAAGGTTCTGTTCATCCTCTCAGCTAGGCCATTCAGCTGAGGTGTCTTCGGAGGTGTCGTTTGATGTCGGATTCCTTGCGTCTTGCAGTACTGATCAAACGGACCTCTGTATTCTCCACCGTTATCTGTTCTGATGCATTTGAGTTTCTTACCTGTTTCTCTCTCCACCAAAGCATGAAACTTCCTTGACACCTCCAAGCACTTGGTCTTTTCTCTTCAAGGTGTATGCCCAGATCCTCCTTGAATGATCATCAATGAATGTCACATAATATAGTGACCCACCAAGTGTTCGTGTCTGCATCGGACCGCATACATCTGAATGTATGAGATCTAGTACCTCCGGTTTCCGTTGAGGCGGGGAGCTCTGGAAGGATACTCTGTTCTGCTTTCCAGCCATGCAGTGTGTTCACACTTCCGTAAGTGTGAGTTCTTCAATTCCGGAAGAACATTCCGCCTGCGTAGTATCTCCATCCCTGTTTGGCTCATGTGACCGAGCTTTTTATGCCATAGCTCGGCTGCCTCATTACTGTTGACTGTATTTATGCTACTATTTGAAAGCTTAGCATGCATCAAATACAGAGTTGAATCTTTCTTACCTCGTGCCACGACCATTGATCCTTTAGTGAGCTTCCAGCATCCGTCACTAAAGGTGCTGCAGAAACCTTCATCATCCAGCTTGCCTGTTGAGATCAGGTTTAACCGGATATCTGGGATGTGCTTGACTCCCTTCAACACTAGCCTTGTCCCGTTCTCTGTTTCAAGGCAGATGTCTCCAATACCGACGGCTTTGGACTGTCCGTCATTCCCCATCCTTACAGCACCGTAGTCCCCTGGTGTGTAAGATGAAAAGAAGTCTCTGCGAGATGTGGCGTGTATGGAGGCGCCACTATCTATCACCCAACTGGTCTCGTAGCTGGCAAGATTCACAACAGCTTCTTCATACATTATGCAGAAGTCTTTGGAGGTTTTCTCGGTGGTAGTAGCAACTCTTTCTTGATTAGAGTCACCGTCTCTCCTGGACTGCTCATTCTTCAGTTTGTAGCAATCCCGCTTCATATGGCCTTTCTTCTTACAGTAATAGCACTCAATATCTCTGGTTTTTGATTTCCCCCGGTTCTTGTATGATCTCCCTGGGCCTCGGCTTTTACTCCTCCCCCTTCTGGTGTTCTTTTCTGTCACTAGAGCTTCTGAGGTTGAGGCTGATGCTGACTCCTGCATTCTCGTCCTCTTTTCTTCCTCGAAGATCCTGGTCTTTGCCATCTCCATAGTGACTTTCCCATCTGCGGCTGAATTTATCACCGTAGATCTGAACGTTTCCCAAGATTCTGGTAACGTATTAAGGAGTATTAAGCCATTTACCACATCTCCGAAGTCTATGCCCAATCCAGACAATTCCTTCATGGTTCCGAGGAAATCGTTGATATGGTCTGCCACAGCTGTACCTTCCTGGTATTTCAAACCCATCATCTTCTTGATGTAGTACAGCTTGTTGTTTCCAGTCTTTGCTCGGAAAAGCTCCTCCAGCTTTCTCCATAAGACACGTGCATTTGTTTCTTCACTAACATGGTTGACGATACTGTCGTCGATCCACTGACGAATAGTACTGCATGTTTTCTGGTGAAGATTAGCCCACTTATCATCGGTCATTCCTTCTGGTTTCTGCTCCAGAAATACCGATCCATCATAGTCCTTCACATACAGAAGGTCTTTCATCCTTCCTCTCCATGTGAAATAGTTTGTACTGGTTAACAAAATCATTTTTCCGTTGCTCCCCTCCATCATAAAAATTCTAAGCAGAATTTCAAAAAACGGACCTCACCGTTGCGTCCGGAATGGTCGACAATGGTGGAAATGACACTTCGTTTGTCAAAATCCGACACAGGGACCAAATTACAAATTCCAGAAATTACAGGGGTCACAGTGCAATTTCCAAAAGTTCAGGGGCCAAAGTGCAATTACGGAAAAGTTCAGGGACTATATTGCAATTTCCAAAAAGTTCAGGGACTAAATTGAAAATTTCTGAAAGTATAGGGGCTAAATTGTAATTTCCAGAAAGTTCAGGGACCTATCTGAAATTTAC
Organism: Zanthoxylum bungeanum; assembly: GCA_019454045.1. NCBI lineage: Eukaryota > Viridiplantae > Streptophyta > Magnoliopsida > Sapindales > Rutaceae > Zanthoxylum > Zanthoxylum bungeanum. The sequence goes on along the minus strand of SKCR01001385.1, from coordinate 321,800 downwards.
CAGGCACCGCTGACGTGGCTGCTGACTGGGCTGCTGACTGTGCGCTGACTGGGCGACACGTGGCGGATGACGTGGCATCTTCTTCTTCCTTAAGCAGGCGCGTGGAGCGCGTGATGAAGTCTCTGACCGGCGCGTGCGACGTCCTCAGGCCTCCGTTTGATCGCCGGAAAATACCACCGTGCTCGTCTCGCCGTGAAACGTCTGATGGTTTGCTCAAAATCGATTTTCGACAACTTTCGTCGGAACCGACTTTCCGAACCGAATCTCCGTTACCGAGTTTCGGGATCCCTCCGAGTAACCTTAGCTCTTGATACCACTTGTTGTGATTAAAACACACACAATAGAGGAGATGTGAGAGGAAAACTCTTCTTTTATTACTACCAACAAAAGAATTACAAAGTTTATTATACAAACTTTACAAAAAACCTCTCAACCCTCTTTACTCTCTATTCTCTCAATTTCGGGATTTATGGGATGATGAATAATGGACTCAAGGCTCCATTTTATAGTGCTAGAAAACGTGTGCACTGTTCACACGTTTTCACAGCTGTCTCACAAGCTTGTCTTGCAAGCTGTGAGCTGTCTCACAAGCTTGTCTTACAAGCTGTCTCACAAGCTTGTCTTGCAAGCTGTCTCATAAGCTTGTCTTGCAAGCTGTCTTCAACATGGTTCTGGTGGAACCAGATAAACATGTTGTTGCATTAGCAGATGCATATTTCTTCCCCCCGTTCCAACCATCATTGCTTCCCAGAACCAAAGGTGGGTCTTTTATTCCTAGCAAGCTCCCTCCAAGGCAAGCTAGGCTGGTTGTATATAACAGAAAGTCAAATGAGACGAGTATCTGGATTGTTGAGTTATCACAAGTACATGCAGTCACTCGAGGTGGACATCATAGGGGAAAAGTTGTATCATCACGTGTTGTTCCTGATGTTCAGCCTCCTATGGTACGTCTCTCTTCAAGGCATTTGATCTTGATTTGACTCTTTTGGGATTCCCAGGAGCTTAAATTTTGGATTTAGTTCTGGATTAATTGCTGTCAAACTCTCTTTCTGCTTCTTCCCATAGTCAGAGAGCAAAGATATCAAAAGTTTACTCTCTTAAACATTTTTAGAAAACAAATTTGGGTACTTTGTTGCGGCCAATATCTACAAGTGCTTTAATTTAGTTGAAGAATCAAAATTTCTGTTATTTTTAAGATTTTAATCCATTGAGAATACCCTCCTGAATCTATTCATATGTGTGTTGGATTCTTTTGTTAACTTCAGGATGCTGAGGAATATGCTCAATGTGAAGCTACTGTGAAAGCGTTTCCTCCATTTAAGGAGGCAATGAAGAAAAGGGGAATTGAAGACATGGATCTTGTGATGGTTGATGCCTGGTAAGTAAAAACTATCTATAAGCTCTAAGAACTAGTTGGTACCGTACTCTTTTATTTATAAGAGATTTACACTTTTCACAGGTGTGTTGGTTATTACAGCAATGCTGATGCCCCTAGTCGAAGACTTGCTAAACCTCTTATATTTTGTAGAACTGAGAGTGACTGTCCTATGGAAAATGGTTATGCCCGCCCAGTTGAGGGCATCTATGTACTTGTTGATATGCAAAACATGGTAGTGATTGAGTTTGAAGACCGCAAACTTGTTCATCTGCCTCCAGCAGATCCATTAAGGAACTATACCCGTGGTGAATCACGAGGTGGTGTTGATAGAAGTGACGTAAAGCCTTTGCAAATTGTCCAACCTGAAGGTCCTAGTTTTCGTGTCAATGGGTATTTTGTACAATGGCAAAAGGTAGATCTTAGAATCAGTTTATTGATGTATATTTCACTAAATCGTGCTGTGTTATCTTATGTCTTGTTTCTGGTTGGCAGTGGAATTTCCGTATTGGTTTCACCCCTAGGGAGGGGTTGGTTATATACTCTGTTGCATACCTTGATGGTAGCCGAGGTCGAAGATCTGTAGCTCACAGAATGAGTTTTGTTGAGATGGTTGTGCCTTATGGTGATCCCAATGAGCCACATTACAGGAAGAACGCTTTTGATGCAGGGGAAGATGGCCTTGGAAAAAATGCACATTCTCTTAAAAGGGTTTGACTAGTTATTTTCCAGTTTGTCATTTATAACTTTTGTCATCTATATTTTATTGGTTGGTTCCAAACTGGTGCTGAATGAATCTGTCTTTTTTCAGGGATGTGACTGTTTGGGCTATATTAAATACTTTGATGCCCACTTTACAAATTTTACTGGAGGTGTTGATACAATAGAAAATTGTGTATGCTTGCACGAAGAGGATCATGGGATTTTATGGAAGCATCAAGATTGGAGAACTGGCTTAGCAGAGGTTCGAAGGTCTAGACGGCTAACAGTTTCTTTTATTTGTACTGTGGCCAACTATGAGTATGGATTCTATTGGCACTTTTATCAGGCAAGTGGGAAATCAAATAATTTGTATCTGAAATTGATTATTTGTGAAGATCTTAATTGGAAATTCATAGAAGTCAGTTGTAATTATTGGTTTTTCATAAACAACAGTGATACTTCTCATATCCTCTGTACAATTGATTACTAGCTCATAGTTGACTTATTGCCTTGATCAAGGGACTTTTAAAATCTTCAACAAGTTTTTTTCCTAGTTATTTTATATTGAGCTTCTTGCATATAAATTAATATATAGTGTTGCGAAACGTAGTTATGTTTGTTGCCATATCAATGCTGGTTGAATTTTGCATGCTTCTTGATTCATGTTCTTTCAGGATGGAAAAATCGAAACTGAGGTTAAGCTTACAGGAGTCCTTAGCTTAGGTGCATTGCAACCTGGAGAATCCCGAAAATACGGTACAATGATTGCGCCAAGTTTATATGCACCAGTTCATCAGCACTTCTTTGTTGCCCGTTTGGATATGGCTGTTGACTGTAAACCCAGTGAAGCTTTCAATCAGGCATACTGCTTTAAACTTTAAACTTTTTCTCCTTGGCTCCTATTTTATTTAGTTTATATGTTTGTTAAGCAAATAATAAGCAATTTTTGTCTCTCTCCACTATACTACCAATCAGGTCTTACATGTTAATTTCCCCCATATTTAGGTTGTTGAGGTAGATGTGAAAGTTGAGGAACCTGGGGGCAATAATGTTCATAATAATGCATTCTATGCTGAAGAGACGCTGCTTAAATCTGAAATGCAAGCAATGCGTGATTGTAATCCTCTTACTGCTCGGCACTGGATCGTAAGGCGTTCTTATCTTCATTTTGGGATTGCTTCTGGCAATTGTTTTATGTGTTTGACTAGTATGCTACATATTTGGCCTAGGGAGATGAGTGGCTCGCATTGTCAAAACAAAATGAGATTTTGTCACTTTTACCATTCTTGACAATTACCATATCTTAAGTTTTAGAAAAATGACAAGTTAACTTTATTCATGTGTAGCTTTTTCTTTAAAATTTTACAGTTACCAGTCTAATTGTTTTGATTGACAAGCTTGCCATATTACTCTAGGTGAGGAATACAAGAACCGTAAACAGGACTGGTCAGCTAACGGGCTACAAGCTGGTACCTGGTTCGAATTGTTTACCATTGGCTGGTCCTGATGCCACCATATTTAGAAGAGCTGCCTTTTTTAAGCATAATCTTTGGATTACAGCATATGCTCGTGATGAGATGTTTCCAGGAGGAGAATTTCCAAATCAGAATCCGCGTATTGGTGAAGGACTGCCTACATGGGTGAAGCAGAATCGACCATTGGAAGAAGGCGACATAGTTCTTTGGTTTGTTGAATATCATTTTTTCCTTGCATTTCTAAAACTATTAATGAACAGCAATTTCTTTGTAACAAGTAGATGGCTTTTCCTCTGAAGCACTTGCATGAGTTAGAATCTTGGCTTAATTGCAGCTTTATCTGTGTTAATAACTAATTGTTTTGATCACAGGTATGTATTTGGCATCACACATGTTCCTCGGCTCGAAGATTGGCCCGTTATGCCAGTGGAACGCCTTGGTTTCATGCTTATGGTAATTCTACCTAGCTAGTTAATTTTCCTTTTTTTTATCAGCAATGCCCTCGATGACACCTGACAGACTGAATACTGATGATGCTTTTATGTGCAGCCGCACGGCTTCTTTAATTGCTCTCCAGCAGTAGATGTCCCGCCCAGTGCTTGCGAATTGGATGCCAAAGACAACGATGTCAAAGATAACGCAACAGCAAAGCCTGTGCGGGATGGATTGCTGGCTAAACTTTGAGTCGTTGACAAGAAGTTATTTCTAGTTTTTTTTTTTACTTTAGCTGTTGGTCCAATCCTCCATCTAGTCGTTGCTTTTGTTTCATTCATAGAAGTATGGAACCGGTCTCTGTTTTTTTTCCACATCATTTGTGTTGTCTGATCTCAGAATTTGTCCTGTCCTGTGGGGAAGTAATATTATTGTTGAAATCAAATCTCTGTGTTTGAATTTTTTTATGAAAATATTAGAAAGCCGACGTTAAAGCATGCAATCGAAATTTAAACGAAATAAATAAAACCTCTACTGCCAAAACTCTTACACCTCATGTGTTTGAATATCAGTTCATGTTGAATTGAATCCCTTCAATTGTAGAATCTCTTGAAGCTAACTTGCCAAATCTAATCGGAGGTACGTGCACTTGCACGCAACTGACAAACAGATTTCAAGCCACGCGCCAAATCTAATCTAATCCCTGAAGGGCAAAGTCGTCAGTAACGTTTGACATTGACTCGGGCAACAAGCATTACATATATTATTTTAATACGATTTAATATTAATCTTTATTTTATTTTTTAATAATTAGATTGGCGTTTACCTTAGGGTCGGTTTGGTTCAACGGAGAGGAGGGGAGGGGAGGGATTTTAATAGAGGTGAAGGGAGGGATTTTAATTAAATATATGTTTGGTTCAAAGTATGGGAGGGGAGGGGAGGAATTTTAATAGAGGGGAAGGGAGGTGAGTGGATGGATTTTAATTAAATATATGTTTGGTTCAAAGTAGGGGAGGGGAGGTGAGAGTTTTTAATTAGATATATGTTTGGTTCAAGAAGAGAGGAGAGAGATTTTAAAATTAATTTATTATTTTATCCTTGTAGTATTTTATAAATAAAATTAAAACAATATAGGTTTATATTATCTTTGAATTAAACAAATAATGAAATTAAAATTAAAAATTTTACATAATACGTGTTATTAAAAATAAAATTAGAGAAGAGAATAAGAAAAATTGAATGGTGAAGCAAATATAAGAATGATTTGTAATTAGGACAATTTTAAATTTTAATATATAGGAGGGATTTTGCTCACCTCCCCTTAAAAAAAAACTGAACCAAACAAACATAATTTAAAATAATAGAACATTTTTACTTTTCTATTGTTTTCTTTCACTTCTTCATCAACATCCAGAAAACTAGTAATTTTTAAATAACAATTGTTCATCACCACCCTCACAACTCTTCGCTGCAAACAAATGGATGCTACTGTTACTACTGCTGCTGCTGCCTCCGGCGTTGTTTCTCAAGAATTAAAATCACAATCCCTTCAAGATGAACTGTCACTCCCAATTTTACTCGCCGATCGGGTCATTAAATCGGCGCAAGAATCCGAATCCTTCAAGCAGGAAAGCGCCGAATTAAGAAAACAAGTGGAGCGTATCTCGCAAATGCTCCGCTCCTGCGTCCGACTCGCCGCGTCCTCACAAACCATCTACGAACGCCCCCATCCGCCGCGTGGCAGCTGACGTCACTAAAAACCTCGACCGTGCCCCTAATACTGGTCCGCAAGTGCAAGCACACCGGCGTCTTTCGCCACGTGTTCTCCATCACCACCAACGCTGACTTCAAGAAGGTAGGATCATCCATCGGGGACATGCGTTGGCTTTTGACCATCTTTGACTCCGACGAAACCAACCTCTCTCTCCCGCCTATCGCCAGTAACGACCCTATCCTCTCTTGGGTTTGGTCTTCCATTTCGACGGTCCAGATGGGCCAGATTAAAGCCCGCATCGACAAAAGGGTTGCTTTGTTTGCCGAAAATTATTGAGATGGAGAGAGGGGAGTTGCAAATTTGTGTCCCAGGCTAATTTTAATCATATTCAGAGCATTCAAAGACAATTATTGAGTTTCACGGTGTTCAGTTCTACCTTTGATGAAATTGTTGAAGATTAGCGATGGAGCACAAATGCATGGGCTTGTACTCTTTATGTAACCTTGCAATTGCATTGAGCGCTGGCAATAGCAAGGCTCTTGAACAAGCCAGGGCATTGAATGATCTTCTCGAGGGAGCAACTCGTTGAGTTGAGGGATTTGTTTGCCAAAGCTATATACCGCCTCAAGCTGGAAGCCATCCACATAGACAAACTTATGCACTTTAAATGCCTCTGTTTGAGCAGCCGGGACTTTTCATCTTCAAAAGATTGATAGATTGTGAACCAAAGGCAACAAAGTTATGATTGCCATTGAAGATGTATTTTCAATAAAGAATGTCAATCAGTTGTCTTTAATTACCAGTTATGTTTATCTCTAAAATGTATCTGTAATTGGCAGTACATAGTTCAACATGATATTCTACATCTGATGTTGACAATTTTTCACCTTCTGTCTCGTTAGGCACTGAATCTATATAATATTTTTATGTCCCGTTAGGACAACAAAAATCCCTAAATTTTAATCGGGACGAAATTTTAATAAGATGTAATGAGATTTAATAGAACATGACAAAATTTTAATTAAATAAAATGAGATAATTTTTAATCTCCGTTATATAAACAAAAAGGGACCGGAATTAATTATTCTAATCCCGTCCCATTACTTTCCCTGGTTCACATGCATCTATCTTAAATTTTGTTCTCACTAGATTGAAACCGTTAACACATTTTAGTTTCTATATATTAATGTGGAGCATTATTGATCCATTTGTTGTTAAAGAATATTAGATGATCTGTCTCTATTTTCTTTTCCTATTAATGGTAACCCCATCTCTGTTTCAACAAATGCTGATTCCGACTTATCTACCTCTTTTTTGGCCTTTCCTTGCAATTTTATTTATTATTATTATTTTTTTAATTTTCCCGTTCAAATACTTATATATTGATCATAGCTTTGAAAATGGACCGCTATCAAATCGATAACCTATCGTGAGTCAGATTCGGCAAAATAATAAAAACCGACCTTAAAAAATCGATCAAAATCGATGAATCGGATTGGTTAAATTTTTTTAATTTTTAAAATCAAAAATAAAAAATTAATAATTTAATAATTTTTAATTAAATAAAACTATTTATGACGTATGTCGGTTCTATCGGTTTTTTCAACTGATCAAACCATTGATCTATTACGGTGAGATTTTGAAAACAATGATCTTGATTAAGTTCATTTGTCTCGAGAAGGTTATCTTCCCACCCCCCACTGCCATGCCCCTCTTCTTTGTCTCCCCTAAAATTCCTTAAATACCCTTTTTATTTCTCCAAAATTCCATTTAAACCAAATATATCCCAATTTTTTATATATATATATATATTTTTTTTTTTTATTAATTAAATTTTTTATTTTATAAATTTATAAAAAAAATTTATATTTATATTTTTTGGTCTTTATATATATATTCTTTTTTATTTGTTTAATAAATATTACAAATTTCATATTTATTATTATTTATTTTGTATTTATTTATTCATTTAATTTTTTTGATTATTTTTTAATTTATTTAACACTACTTATGTATTATAAAAATATTCTCATGCATATTAGAAAAATATATATTTAAAAAATAGTACAAATAATAATATAAAAAGTTACACTTAAAAATATAAAAACATAAAATTTATTTTATTTTATAAAATAATTTTATTTGCTTAAATCATTTTTTTTTATACATAAGTAGTATTAATTAAATTAAAAATGAATCAAAAAATAAATGAATATATACGAAATCTGTAATATTTAATAACAAAAATCAAAAAATTATAAAATAAAAAAAATAATTAATAAAATGAAAAATAGAGTTATAACTAGTATATAATTATTTTTAAATTAATATATATAAATATATAAATTTTGTAATGTGTATAATAATTGAATGAGTCATTTTACATATTGATAGGGGTATTGTGGTAAATGAACTAGGAGACAAATGAGAGAGGCGTGGCAGAGGGTGTCAGGAGAGGGGGGATGATCAATTTTCTTTGTCTCCCTCCAACTTCTTGGGATAACAAAATTTGGTACTTTCACCAACCTATTAATTTTTCTTGTCGATTGAGGACAAAACACTACTTTTTCCCGAAAATTGATCATCCCCCTCCCTGCCAAACCTGACACATCCCCTTCCCCTTGTCTCATTGCTAATTTACTAAATAATCCTTATCAATATTTGTAATGACTTTTTTTTTAATTTTTGAAAAGTTACAAATATTATACACATTACAAAATTTATATATTTATATATATTAATTTAAAAATAATTATATACTAGTTATAACTCCATTTGTCATTTTATTAATTATTTTTTTATTTTTGTTAATAAATATTACAGATTTTTTATCTATTCATTTATTTTTTTTGATTCATTTTAATTTAATTAATACAACTTATGTATAAAAAAAATATAATTTAAGCAATAATTTTTTTTATTTTTTTCGGATTTAAAAAAAAAACAAGGAAGGATCGTCCCCCCAAGGGGGATCGTCCCCCTTGGGCCTGGACGATCATATCGTCCAAGGGGGGACGATTGTTCCCTTTTAAGGGGAACCGTCCCCCTTTCTTAATTTTTGTTTATTATTTTTTTAATTCCGAAAAAAAAATGTTTTATGACTTTTAAAAAAAAAAAATTTATTTAAAGTTGTGTTGATTTTGATTCTGATTGCGATTCTGATTTTATATTTTCTTTATTAAAAGTTATTTGTCTTATTTAATTTCGTAAATCGGTATCCATATTTACTTTTACTCTTTTTAAAACAAAATATTTTATTAAAAGTTTTGTTAATTCTGATTCTGATTCTGATTTAATATTTTCTTTATTAAAAGTTGTTTTTCTTATTTAATTTCGTAAATCAATATCCATATATACTTTTATTTTTAAAAAAAAAAATTATTTGTTTTGTTTGTGTTTACTTCTCATATAAAGAGGTAGTTTGTAAGTTTGAAGGTAATATCATTTGAGTCTCTCTCATCCTATTCTCTCTTTCTCCTTCAACATATCATTCTATATTCTTATAATAGAGTTATCATATTCGGGAAACATTATGGATAACTGTAACTTTGGCTCATTTTCAGATAGTTGGTTAGGCGAGAATGAAGTTCGAAGTGGAGAAAGCATCTACAGCAATTGTACGGGTCAAATTTGGTCCAAGGGTAATTTCGACCTTTCACCTCAGGCCTACTGCTAAAAGCACCCCCGAAATCCCATAACTGAACCCAAAGACATTAAACAGACCCAGGCTCAGAGAAACACCATGCCCAAAGACCGATGTCTGCCCTTTAAATGCCAACCCATGAAACGTCCATAACTGCCCTTAATGACTGCCTATAACTGCCTCTTCATGACTCGACTGTTACAAGCACCCAAAACGTATGTCAATTAAACATATTCAAGAGTCTCATCTCCAAAAAACCTATAAAAAGGAACCGAAGTCTACAAAGAAAAGGGGATTCAAGCTTTCCTACTCATAACCTACAGAATATTATCACCAGAGCTCCCAGTGTCTCACATCCACTACCCTCACGGCACCCTACGAAGCTCAAGGTAGCATCTTACTTTGACCTTCCTCCTACTACTTCCTCAGTTCATTCACTGACTTGAGCGTCGGAGTGCCCCCGGCACCCACCACACCGGTGGGCAGTACTCCCGCTCACTCTACATCTTTGTTTTGCAGGATCGCCAGTGCCCCCTTTCACGAAATCTCAATTGTGGACCTCGGGCGAAAACCAGCGTCCACAGCAATAGTCGTTATTATACAACTGAATTTACTACAGACCATGTTATTTTTATGTTTGTATTATGTATATTCGTTATTTATTTTTAAAGTGTATAAATTATGTATATTTGTTATTTATGCATCTTCATTATTTTTGTATATATTTGTTATTTTTTATATAAAAAAAAATTTCAAAAAATATATATGTTTATATATATCAATAAATAAAAAAATTGAATATATATGGTTTATTTGAAAATGGAATTTTGGTGAAAGGAATATGGCAAATAATGAATTATATGGGAAACAAAAAAGTAAAGTGTGGCAGGGGAGGGGGAAGATAAGCCCTCTTTTTTTCTCCCTTCTCCTGCAAATTCCCCTCCCTAATCTCCCTATGAATTTACATAACTACCCATTTTCTTAAAATTTTTCCTAAAATAAGTATTTATATGTATTTTATTAAATAAATATTTTTGTTATTTTATTAATTAAATATATTTATTTTATAAATTATTATTTTTTTTGTTAAAATCATATTTTTGTACTCTTTAAATATCTACTATTTTTAATTTATTTAATAAATATTGTAAATTTTGTATTTATTGTTATTTATTTTGTGTTTATTTATTCAGTTAATTTTTGTTATTATTTTTTAATTTTGTCAACACTAATGTATAATATATAAGTAGTGTTAAATAAATTAATAAAGAATAAAAATTAAATGAATAAATAACAATAAATAAGAAATTTGTAATATTTATTAAACAAATAAAAAAGAATAGATATATAAAGAGCAAAAAATATAAATTTAACAAAAAAAATATATAAAATACAAAAAATTAATTAATAAAATGAAATAAATATATATATGTTATTTGTAAATTAATTAATATATATATATATGGGTTCAAGTTACATCTGGTGTAACTCTAAAAGAGTTACACCTTTTTTCAGCCATTTGATTTAAGTAGATCCAATGGTTAAAAAAAATCATCATTATTACAAATATTTTTAATAAAATCACATTAATTATCTTCATTTATTACTTGTTTTTTTTCGGTACACACTCTCTCTCTTTTCTAAACCTGCTTTTCTCTCTCTCTATCTCCTCCTCCTCCATTGCTCCTCCACTTCCACCTCCACAAGATGCCGGCAGAAAAAGAAGAAAGAAAATAAAAACCAAGTTGAACACTGTTGAAAGAAAATTCACAAATCACAATTGTCTTCAATTGATTGCCAAAAAAAAAAAAAACAAAGTTGAACACTGTTGAGAGAAAATTCACAATTGTCTTCAATTGGTTGCTGCAAAAAAAAAAAAAATTTAAAATGATAATGGTGGAGCTTTAATGCAATTTGTACTCACAATAGAAATAGAGCACTCACAACACGTTAATACAAAAATATTTTTTTTAAAAAATGAAGTTATGCGCCTTAGCATATCTTTATTTTTTTACTTTGAAGTTATGCTAGGGCGCAGTTATGCGCCCTAACAGGTGTCTATAAACGATCTGGATTTTTCAATATTTATGATTTTAAATCCCTCTAAAAAAAAATTTCCTCTCGACCAGAAGAACATATGATGACAAGATCAAAATTTGGAAACAAAATTTTAACACCCTTGGGAACTAATTCTTAAAATATTGACTAAACTAATTTACATATGCTGATCAAAATTTAGAATTTATGAAAAGTTCTTATATCTCTGTGATCATGTGCTTCAACTTACGAGCTTTTCTCTTAAAAGATAATGGGTTCAGCATACGCTTTAGTGGAATTAAAAGAGCTGAACGATGCATCATTGACTTTGCTCTGACTTTCCATGTATTTAAATAAAAAAAAGGAGTAAGTTGTTGGTAAATTAGATGAACGATGCATCCTTGGTTTTGGATGCAAAGTTATATATGCCATGATTTTATTTCTCGTTGGTTCTCGTTGCCTGTTACTCACACACACCCACAGTTCAGCTTTGTTTTTTTTGTTTTTTTTTTGGCAATCAATTGAAGACAATTGTGAATTTTCTTTCAACAGTGTTCAACTTGGTTTTTATTTTCTTTCTTCTTTTTATACCGGCATCTTGTGGAGGTGGAAGTGGAGGAGCAATGGAGGAGATAGAGAGAAAAAAACAGGTTTAGAAAAAAAAAGAGTGTGTATCGAAAAAGAAAAGTAATAAATTAAGATAATTAATGTGATTTTATTAAAAATTTTTGTAAAAATGATGATTTTTTTTAACCATTAGATATACTTAAATCAAATGACTTAAAAAAAGTGTAACTCGAACCCATCTCATATATATATATATATATATATATATATATATAGGATAAGGGGTAATTATTTTTAAGTTTATGGAGATTTTTGTCATTTTGATGTTAGAGGAGGGGGAGAAGTAAATTTCTTGAGGGGCGATGACTGTCAGAAGTTCTAATAGCCCACTCATGTTCCGATGTAGCCTAGCAAATAAGTTTGCAAATCTTGCAAGGACCAAGTTATCAATTAACACTAGTGCTAAATGCTACAAGATGGATTCCTTTGAAAATTCACAGCTTTAATCTTTGTTAAAATTACATTCAATGATAAAATTTACATATTGAACACATTTTTTCCAACAAAAAATAAAAATAAAATCCGAAATTTCAACCCCTCTATTATAGTTTTTTTTTTCTTTTTCGTTTTAATTTTTTTTATAACAATGAGCTGGTAAGCAAGAATAATAAATTTATATAAATAAAAGAATCCTTCAAAAAAATTGTTTTGAATAAAATCTTTAAATTCTTAATAATTGGGAGTTGAAAAATACAAAAAGAGAAGTTCTTTTTGTTTTACCCAAAAAAAATGATTTTTTTTTATTTTTAAATGGGTGCGAATAGTCCAGCTCAAAGGCTAATTAATAATTTAATATACATAATAGGTCCTAAACGTTGAGTGCATGGGCTAGGCTGACCTTCCCAAAGTTTTAATTCTGCGCTGGATTGGCCCATTTCACTAATTGTCAAAACATTGTAATCATCCTTTTTTGTTATTAGGAGATTATTATGAGATCCAGCCCTTTTTTTGTTTTTTTATCTGTTTGACATTTGAAACTCCTTAATTTTGTCTTTGTCAACATAAAAGGAAAATTTGTTCTTCATTGAGTTTCCAATTATAAGCGAGCAGAGTAAGCAAGCAAATTCCATTAATATTGGAAACAATATCGAATTTTTGTCTTACCCCACCTAACTTCCTATCATTAAACAAAGTATAGCAATGTTATATATAGAGATCTTATTGAGTAAGAAAGCGATTATTTCTAAAAAGGCCCAATATCCCGGGGTGATCACAGGGCTGAGTCATAAGGCCACTCAATAAATGAATGTTATACACCATGGACTCACAATGTGTATAACGGTTATATGAAACAATTATTTATATGTAACTTAATTATCTAAATTCTAATTTATTAATCATTAAAAATAATGTATTTGGGAGTTTTATTGTTCATTTATCCAATGGGCCAATTGAACAAACACTTTTTTTCAGACTTTTGTCATTGAACCGCTGGCTTATATATATATCTTTAATAACAAGCTATATATATAAAACCAAATTACTTTCAACTTAAGAAACCACTTAAATCTTGGTTCCTTGCTCTCTCATGTTTAAGGTCATTATTACTGATAAACCTAACTCAGTTTTCAATGGAGTAATAATTATCATTACTAGCTAAGCTCACGATGATTCATTAATCTGCAACAGCAAATCCGTTTTGAAAATATTTAATGGGAATGGAAAACGATGTCAAAATCGTGAAGAAATTAAACTCCAAGTCATCAAATAATTACATGAAAAGCTTCTTAATGACTATTACCCAAGAATTTGTGTCAATTTTTTATTTTTATTTTTATTTTTATTTTGAAATTCCGGTAGTAGCCAATGGGTCAATTTCATCCCATGTAGAATATTTGCATAACAGCTTTGAACAACATTTTACTGATGATTAGCTTTCACTTAGTTTAGGGTTAATTAAGCATTCCATATTGTGCATGTGTTTCATATTTACGAGCCCTGTTTAAATGTTTATGTGCTCCATAATTGGAAAAAAACAAAATTGGCTAACATTAGTGTCCCTTCCCTTTATAATAACTTTTTTACTTAAAAACAATTTAATGATTATTACTCATAATATTGACAGCAGTAAGAAATTAAACATTCAATCGGCCTTGTCGAGTTGAGTAGTACACTTCTCCAATTGGAATGTTTCGATGTGCTATCATTAAATAAAGCATTAGCATGACAACAGCAATTGTCGGACACCGTTATTTGACTAATCAAAAGGTTAATTAAATCAAACATGCTTTAACGTCTTATTTCTGTAATTAGCTTTAATATAATAACATGTTTAAACTTGTTTTATTAAATTAATTAGAAGTTAACCCTTTGGCTAATAGTATGAGTTCGAGAGAACCATCAACTCTTAAACTACCCTTTTTTTTTATATGAATTAATTAGTTCTTGTGTTTTTTTATGATATCATAGACAAACTTATATATCAATTGACTCACACTATCTTTGCACGTGATAAGGATTACGTAATATAAAAACAAAAAATACATCCTAAACCTAATGAGTATGATTAGTGATTTCTTTATTCTTAAACTAAAATTTGAGTATGAGTTAGGCTAATTGATTTACTGGACAACCTTTTGCAAATAATTAATGAGATATTCGCAAATGCTTTTACCACTACATATATAGTGAAGCAATGTATGGGTTAACCACTTTTTATGACCATCATCATTAGTTATTGAGAAACTTTTATATATATATATATATAGTAACGAGTTGAAACCACTTTAGGCTAATACAAGCAATACAAAAATTCTCACATTTTAATTTCATGCAGGTAGATGAATTTTTTGACACCAGTCAATATCTACAAGTTGGGTGCAGAAACTTTGGACCATTAGCTAGCTTCATTTCTAATTTTCCATCGCATTCTAACTTTAGAGTGGGCAAAGAAAAAAAAATGGCACCACAACTTTTCGAGTATAACAAGAGAGCAGAGGTACAATTAATCACGTGAAACAAAAGGAGTACTAAGGATAAAAAGTATCCAGGTGATAAAGGATTCTCCATTTTCATGGTCATGTAGGGAGAGAGATGATCACATACAAAGATACCATGTCCCAAATGAATTCAAACTCATATTTGATGATTTTGACTTTCATATTGTCTTCAATCTCATCATTTCAAATAGAGAGAGAGAGTTGCATTTGCAAGTAATTCTTTGATATTAAATTTGTATCGGTGACGTGACACGTATTATCAACTAATAAATATATAACACATGAAATATAATTATCGTTAATTTAATTATTTTATATTATTTTAGCACGTATATTTATAAGATTTTTATTGTAGTTGATTACGAATTGTAGCAGCTTTTTATGTGACATTCAATGACCCACCACCAGCCATTGTACTAGGTATACTAACTACTCGCATGTGATATGCAATAGGAGGTATCATTTGCACCAGAAGAAGAATATGATCATAGGCATAGCCCAGTGTTGTGATATGATGTGGAAATTAAGGATTAAATTTTATTGCATGTACTGTGGTGAATAATTTATTATCATAGTGTAAGTGATCTCCCTCTTGCCTTATCTCTTCAATAATGAAGAGGCCAGCAAGCAAATATCAGAGTTTTGGAGGGACTCACAGTGCATGCTGGATCAGAATCAGATGCCAGAAAATCATGCAGCTTCTTTGATATGACTATTTATATATTTATATATATATATATAATCTTATTATTAAATCTCTGCCAGCGATTCCAGAAAAATCATTATATAAACATACCCCATCTGATTAATATATATATGGACTGCACATTCAATTAATAATACACAATAATGTATTATATATGTATATATATCATGCATACGTGTGTAAAATAATATTTATATATATTTGCATTCAATTAAGACAAGACTGGAATTGTATGTGTGGGTTTCGAATCCGATCAATCTCCTATGCTTGTAAAAGCTGTTTAGCTTAAACACGAAGAGAAGAATGATATTTATATAAATATTAATAAAACAGTTAAAAAAAATTACATAATTTTGATTGTTAAGAAAAGAAATCAAAACTACGTAATTTTTTGTACAATTTTATTACTGTTTATACAAATATCATTCCTCGCACCAAAGCACAGCAGCACATGATAATGATGATTAGTAATTAATTTTCACTCTTGAAACTTTAACAACATTATTCAAACTTCTCCAAACCATTACAGGAAAAAAAAAAAAAAAAAGTACAAAAACAAAAACAAAAAACTTCAACTCAAACCTTTAATTAAGTGTGGGAGTTCAATTCCTGTACTATCAACTTCTGTGTGTGTGTGTGTTTTAACTAGAGGAGGCAGACAGAAAAAAAGAAAAGAGGTTTAAAAAGATGAAAATAAAAATGGGAATTTACAGTTCATATGCGGTGGAAGACATCAAAATTAACTGCTGTTAGATCTTCTGAAAACGACGTCAATGGATAGCTACTGAAATCTACTACTGAGCTCTGAGTATGAAACTGCTGTCCTTCATGCCATGAACTTGGCGTCATTATTTCTTCGGTTTTGATGAGATTCCCATTCATCTGAAACTGATGATGAAACATTGAGTTTAATTTGTTCTCAGCATCCCAAGAAAAGGCTGCTGCTGCATTTTCCACCATATTGCTTATTTGAATTAATCCAGTGTTGTAATTGCTCATATTTGAACTATTGCTAGAACTTTCCTTTGCCTCGTTCAAGAACAAGGAACTTACTCTTGATCCTGAATTATCAGAAAATTCAGCTGCCGCTGCCATGTTTCCGTGATGATCAAAGGATGTTAAACTTGGGATCGTAGAGAATGTGAAGTTGGAATTTGTATCAAATAGGTTTTGAGATAAAAGATTAGAGTTGTATCCACTTTGATCATCATCAACACCAGCTGCTTGAAATTCAAAGCAGGGAAACGGATCATACACTTGCTTATTGCTCAAAAATTGCCCTTTCGAATCGCCTGCTAATTCATTGCTATAGTAAGATGAATGATCATTAGCAAGAAATGTTGGCTCCTGGGTTGTTGTGAAAGTTGAAACATCTGTTATTGCCTTATCCGTATTACTATCCTTTGCCTCTTTCACTTCAATATCTGTTATTGGCTTGTGGGTGGCTGGGTCAATGCCCTGCTTCATTAGCTTCTTCTTCAGACTTGAATTCCATAAATTCTTTATCTCATTGTCCGTTCGTCCTGGTAACTGTGCAGCAATCTGAGCCCACCTGAATTATACAAATACAAACCATCATATCAAATGCAAAGAAATCAAATCAAAACAAGACTACCCATTTAAAGATTTAACAAAATACCTGTTTCCAAGAACTTCGTGGAGGCTAATAATGAGATCCTCTTCTTGTTGTGAGAACATTCCTCTTTTAAGGTCAGGTCTCAAGTAATTTATCCATCTCAATCTGCAGCTCTTACCACATCTTTGCAAACCTATATGAATTAATTAAACAATTACAATACTAATTAATGATCATCACATGATAAAAATTTACTTGAAGCACTATGAATAATATATACACACACACACAAACCCGCTAGCTATACACCTGCTAACTTAGGAACTGAACTCCAGCAGCCAACACCAAATCTTGTAATGTAATTGTACAGCTTCTCATCTTCTTCAGGTGACCACAAGCCTTTCCTTAACTTTTGTTTCACACAACATGAATGGCGTCCCATTTTGCGATGGAATTAATTGAAAATTGAAAGAAGCGATATTAACGATTTAAAAGTAGCTAGCAAGCCGCTAGCGTTATAACAACCCAGTGATTCAAAGGTGGTGGGCTTATGTGTTTTATAATAAGTTTGTACAGAGATAAGTGAAAAATATGAAGATTAATTTTTGATGATTTAAAGACACAAGGGGATCACTAAATCATACTTAGAGTTGAAGTTACAGAGAGAGAGAGAGAGAGGGGCTTGCTGGGAAAGGTGAAGCAATCAAGTGGGTTTTACGCAAATTTGGTGATTCTGCTTTATTTGCATTGGACTGAATTGGTTTTTAAGCTAGCTCTTTCTCTACGGAGTATTATTATTAAGTCGTTTACATGAAGAAAAAAACAACAATTCTATAAACGAGTACGTGTAATTAAAAATAAGTCAAATAATATAAATCGTGTAACAATTCTTTTTAAAACAATTAGAATTATATCTTGTCACCACTCACGACAAGATTTTTGGGGTTTAATTACTAGTTATATTTATGGAACACTTACAAGTTACAAGGCTTTTATTGATATGAATCTTTGCCGTTTGTATCATTGACAAACACCTTAATGGCACAGGATTAACGGTAAATGGACAAATCGAGAAGAAAAATGATTATATAAATTAATTAATTAATATAAAAAAAAACTCTTGCTCTAATTGTTTGAGAATTTTATACCATTAAATTCAAAACATATACTTTAATGGTATTATACTCAAATAATCAAGTTGTTGTTATAAGCTAGTAAAGCATATGACAAGTGCTTTTGCATGAAGCACTGTCGTGATCTATTTTCATACGAAACATTCATTTTATTTTTTGTAGAATTAAATTCAAGTAATCTTTCTGGTGCCATGCCCATCAAAGGAAAAATCGTAGGTCATTTTCCCTCATGAGAAATTTCTAGGAAAATCTTTAAACGAATCTTGAATCGCCTCATTTTTGTTTGAAACGTTGGAAATCTATTTATCAAAACACTCGATCTGAATTTAAACGCAGAAAATAAGATACCCAACTGACACAAATTCTTATAAAAAAAATACATCTCTTACTCAAATTAATAATCTAATAATCAAGTCTTAAATTATTTAGTACCAAACCATGACATTTGAATTTGATCATGTAATTCGTTAATTTTATATTCACGGCATAGATATAGCATGTAAAATGTGTGGTGCTTGGCTTTTCATTACATGTTTTGGTCTCTTACAAAATTATGGATTTCCCACTACACAGCCGACACTAAATGTGGCTCGATTCATGTATTTGACTCTATTATCCATGGCCTGATGCTAGCCACGTGGCGATGTAAAAATACATTACGGTACGAGTTTTATATTCTAGATAAATCCCGATCTTCAATTGCGCTTCAATGATTGCAGAGTCGATGAACGTTTCCACGACCGACAGTGACACGTAGGGTGAAATAAATGCGAAATTTGTCTTGGAAAATACGTAGCCAGCGTGTACACACTCAATCTAATCCACATACGGCCAATCAGTATCATTATTGGCTAACCCTATTTTGTCTGGCAAGATTAGTCCTTTCTTTATTTTACGTTTGGTAGTGATTCTGTACACCGCCGCACCACCAAACCCTCCGTGGGCTCCCTTATAGCCTCGATCAGACGGCTGGGAATTGGTGATAAAATTGATTTTTAATTAGAAAATTACTTGAATGGGCCATGAAGATCTTGTCTCACACGTGAAAATTAGCCTGTCTGGAAGTGAAAGCAAGCATCATATCGTCAGCATTGGCATTAATCTAAAATAATTAATGTATATATTATTATTAAATTAATGCTAAAAAATATTTAAATAAATTATATTTGTTTAATCTTCAGTACTTCACAACTAAAAGCTAAGATATTGATTATTTGGCAACCTTTTCTGGTGGTAGAAGCCGCCCACGCGTAATTTACATTTTCCATGTAAAAATTTCTCTTATAATATTATATGTTTATATTTAAGAATTTAATATATGTGTATATAATGTTTAATATCAGCTATGAGACAGTATAATGATAGCTAGGGTATGTAATTAATTGTGACATTACGGATTTCGACGTGACACTTCATAGGTTATCTCAATTAAAATTAAAACCTGTAAGTTGTATCGTAATTTTATAAACAAATCACATTATTTATATTTTTATAATGTACATTTAGTTGAAAGATATGGAAGGAGTAAATAGTACTAAACGTACATTTTTGATATTTCTATACATGCCCAGGATGGTTATGAAGTACTTGGGCTATGTTTTTGAAAGATTTTTATAAACAATAAAGAGAGAATAAATTTCACTCTTGTTATCTCTCAGTATTTGAAAGGCCCAATATCTATATATACAGGAAATACAAAGAAAATAAATAAATAAATATATATATATATATAATCAACCATTATAAATGAGGATTTCATTTTGCAAATCCACTAATGCTATTGATTCTTTTCTTGTGTATATAACATAATGGTTTTGATTATTGCTATACATACACTATATAATGGTCTTGAATTTTGTGGATTTAGAATCGTGGTTGAGAGTAGACCCGGCCGGCGGTTCGGTTCCGATTCCGGTTCCATTCGTTTTTTTTTTTTTTGTTGTTTTATTGAAAATAAAAAATTGAGATTGATAAATCAATATAATTTAAAATTATGAATTTGAATTTATATAATACACTTACATTACATAATTACATTAAATTACAAAAAAAAATTATTATCTAAAAAATTTAAAAAAATATTATATAAATTCAAACCGGTTTCAACTGGAACCTTACGATTCCGGTTGGAACCGTCGGTTCCGGAACCAGAACCGGAACCGGTTGGAACCAGAACCGGAACCGGTTGGAACCGGAATCGTCCGGTTCCGAACCGGAACCTTGGCTAGGTCTAGTTGAGACTCGAAATTTGTGCTGAGTTTTTCCTTTTTCTTTTTATTTTTATAAAATATTATTAATTTTTTTTTATAAAATATTATTAATAGTTATATTGGATTATATATATAATTAAATCTCAAACATATATTTATTATTAAAACGTACGTGACATTATATTATGAAAAGTTGAACACAACTCAACTTAGTATTGTATCCAAATTCATTTATCTTTGTCAGAGCTACTTGGATATTTTGGATGAGAGTGAGATAGCCCCAATCAATTCAAAAATTGCTAAAAATATGTCTTATAAATAAATGAAAAACCTAATTTATTAATGAAATAATATTGATTTGTCCCTATATATAAAATAAAATATATCAATTTTTTTTTTTTTTAAATCAAAACTTCCCCCAATGGATTACTTTTCTAGCTACGTCGCTATGTGTACGTCCTTATATATATGCATCATCGTCTAACGACATTGATCATTGTGATATGCATCATGTAATATTGATTCCTACTATATACGCATGTAAGAAAATGACATATTTAATTATGTGATTCTTCTCAAATTTGTTATTGTTATTGTATTTTATCTTGCTAATGATCATGATCAGTAATATGAAACTCATCTCAGGCATTCAAAACCTTTCCTACTCCACAATCCGCCATGACTTCTCTCTACAAATTTGACTCGTTTAATCCCCCATTAATTTTACGAAACGTAAAAACCAAAACAAAGAAAACAGTAACATGAATTCCACATGGTTTAGAGCAACAAATTTACGCTATTGATTCCCATACGATATTAAGTTCCTAATCGCAATCGCAATATTTAAGTCCAGAAATTATAAAGCTAGAAAATGACCTAACATAATAAATAAATAAATAATCTTTCATTTTGACAGTAAACTTCAACCGGCCGGTTCCTTATAATTAAAGTTAATATTGAAAAAAAAAAAAAAACAACCTAAAGCATGCAGCTTCACAAGAACTGGGTGTAATTAGTTGGGTGATTAGTTATGACGCTAATATTTGATCATTCATTAAGATAACACCAATGCTAATCATTTTGCTCGGTGACCCAGTGGTCACATTTTGATCCGTCACAGTCATGATTCCTGATAAGTGATGTGCACAACACATAAATTAATTATATGCATTCATCTTTTCATTTGTGTGTATTATGTTCATATGAAAGACAACAATCAAGCGTGCATACGGTAAGGCAATGGCTGTGAAACTGGCAACGTCACGAAGGTACATCATAAATTATTTAAATTAATATTTATTTTGAAAATATTTTTGTGTTCTATATACGTTTCGTTTCGTTTCGATGCTTTGATATGGCGGCCCATACTACTATGGAACTCTCGTGCCACGTGTGCGTACGACGCCATCATTTTTTCCGACAAGACCCCATCTCCTGCGTGGTCGTGGTCCACACCACTAACAGGTCAACTTTCTCTATCTGTTTGTTAATTTATGTTGTGTCACTGTTGATTAATCACCTTTAATTATTCCTTTATATATATATAATTCTAAATAACAATTGAAATGTTTTTTTTTTTCCGTGAAATTATTAAAATTACATTTAAATTTATTATTAAAATTTAAAATGATCCATATTTCTAACTTGTATACATACAAATTATGTAAATACAAGTTTGAATGACATAATGTTAAATGATTAGTTTTAGACTTTTATAATTAGATATTAAAAAGACAAACATATTATTTACATATCACATTCATATTTATTCAGAAAAAATAAATTTCACTATTTATAGGTGCTTTAAAATGAAATTAAAAGTACTATTTTAAGATGAAAGGAATTTAAAATCTGTTAATAATATATGCAAAAATACTACTTAACTAATATTCCCATTACTGAAAAAGAATTTGTGTAGTTTGGTTTGCTCCAATGATATCATCCGAAGGCATATGAATTAAAGCTGTCTTTATATATATATATATATATATATATATATATAATATATATATATATATATATATATATCTATATATATATATATATGTTGGGGAAGAAAATCGCCATAGAACGAATGAGTCATTGAGAGACGAAACGAAAAGACATGTTAAGGGGCGAAAAGCAATTAGAACGAACATGTATTACAAGGCGGTTTGCAATCATGATGATAAAGGAAAAGCAGTCAGGATGACTACCACGCGTTACAGTTGATCACACGATCTAGTAGTTAGACAGTAACTACCCATGACCCGGCAGTTCATCACGCACAGTTTGGAGTTGACGGTAACTCCCCACGGTCTGGCAGTTAGCGCGGTTAACTCAGCGGTTAGGTGCGTGATCCAGCAGTTGCAAGCATGAAACATGGAAGTTCGTGGACCGATAACCGTCCGAGCAGTTAACCAAGCTTCACTATAAAAGGTTAACGCAGGAGAAGAGAAAGAGGACCGATAAATGAAGACTCAAAATGAACATTTTACTTTAATTTCTTAGCTTTAACCCTAGGACTTTAATTCGTGTGCTTGCGCCCATCAGAGGCTTATTCACTGAAATCAAATACCCTTTGCTGGGACTTTGCCTCAGGAGGTTTGAACCTTACACGCTCTTTGACAAAAAATTTGTGCAAACAGTTTTTGGTGACCAGATACAGCCCGAAGGGGCGATGGCCGATCAGGAGCAGGGGGTTGTTGCATAGGTGCAGGGGATATAGCCCGAAGGGGCGATGGCCGTTCAGGAGAAGACTGCGGCACTACATGATCAAAATGAGGGGAACTTGTCATGCCTGATGGTGGGGCCTCTGTAGAAGAATCAGAATCAGAGTCAGAAACATCGATAACCTCAATCTCTTCATAAATACGGCGAATAAAATCATGTTTATAAGCGGACCGGGCCTCCTCCAACAACTCCAATTCGGCCAGACTAAATAGGCCGTCAATAACCCATAGATAGAGGTTATCAATGTTTCTGACTCTGATTCTGATTCTTCTACAGAGGCCCCACCATCAGGCATGCCAAGTTCCCCTCATTTTGATCCTGTAGTGCCGCAGTCTTCTCCTGAACGACCATCGCCCCTTCGGACTATGTCCCCTGCACCTATGCAACAACCCCTGCTCCTGATCGGCCATTGCCCCTTCGGGCTGTATCTCCCGTTCCCCTACAGCAATCGACGATAATTAATTTTTTGAATATTTATAACGTTTTTTCTATTAATGTTTTAACAGACGATCAGTAATTTTTGTTGCATAAAAGAGAGAGAAAATACATTGAGATTTTGAACAAATCCAATCCAATGATGGCTCTTTTCTACCATACATAAAAATATGATAAAATTATTCAGTCTACTCACCTTTCTGGCAATGGGTTGTGGAGCAACTTTTATACACCGTAAAGAAAGAACAAAAAAACAAAACAAGTATTTGTTAAACAAATGTTGAGACTGCAAATAATAATAATAATAATATAGATGTGCAAGATAATAATTTATAGATCCAAAAGTCGGGTTAGAAAATACGAAATAATACATGTATTGTTTTGTACATTCGAATATTAATACATTCAGATAATTTGTATGCAGTCGTAAATACAAAAACGTATACACATATATAGTAATTTTCATTAAAAAATCACTTTATATATATTAATGGAATTCCAAATGAGAGATCCTAACTAATAAATTGTTGAATTTTAGAGTGGTCTAATTTAGACCCTTTTCCTTTGCAGTCCAAAAGAATTATTATTATATGATAGAATGTATCCACAGCCCTTACTAAAACAAAATTCACATTTCTAACCTCCCTCTAAGAAAATCACACACAAACTTAAATTAAATTAAGTAATAAAACAAAATTAAACACAAAAAGTAATTTTGTGATGGAGTACTTTAGATATAATAATTGTGTATATATATGGTAACCAGAGATTGTGTGAGGTATATAATATATGAAAGAAAATAGAGATATTTTTCCTATATAAGCATGGAACTTTTTTTTTTCCTTTCCATGGTGTCTTAATCAACCAACAATAAAGCTTCCTTTTCAAGTGATGATGATCACAAAATGATAGTGAAAGTAAAGCTTTGGAAACCCATTTCTTTCCCTTCATCCTTCCCCCTTAATGATTAGGTCCTTTGCCCCCTCTCTCTTAACTTTTTTTGCTTGTCTCCATGGAAAAATATTATAACATTTTCATGTCCCAAAAAAAAAAAAAAAAAAAAAAAAAAACCTATCCCTTCACCACCAAGGGCATCAAAACTCCATGTTACCACCCCAACAAAGATTGTATAAGATGTAAGATATCATTTAGTGGGGATATATTCAATCACATAATGACCCTTTGTTGGCTTGAATTTTGGGTCATTAACATTAATTTTCAACTCATTTTATTTTTATTAAGGCAGTGTGTGAAAATTTCAGGATTCCTTGGTCCCCCATGAGTCCATCAATTGGTACCCAATCCCACTATACCTTTTCAGGTCAAAAGTAGCAATTAGAGTGCCTTGAGAAGAAAAACCTTCCATGTCTTTTCTTTCATTATTCACAAAGCTCAATGGATAAAACCCCTAATTAAAGGTCTTGTCCCCAATTGATAACATTTTGTTTCTTGATTTGACACCATTAAAACTAATCTCTCTCATTAAAATTACTTTTTCTCCTGGTCCACAAAACATTTTATTCCAAACACACCTTTTAATTTCATGAATTATATAGGACCATGAGGCAAGCCGACGCTTAAAAGGTTCACGAGAAGATGATTCTATGATGCCGCCGACACGTCGTTCGGTCGGTAGCGTTAGATTTTTCTAAAATTAGGAGTGATCATTTTCGGTTTTACATTTACATGGATATAGCTTTCGAACGACATCCGAATATTTTCTTGTCTCCATATCGACTTTACGCCAAAGATTTGTTGAAATCTTTGAACGCCGTAAACATTAAAAACGTTTGTATTGTGGGCTTCGTGTTCTTTTTATTATGGCTTTTCACCAAAAATGTTTGAAATAAGAAAAGTCAAAAGGCCCTTAAAGGAACATGAATGGTGGTAACTTGGTGGAAGCTTCATTTGGGCCCAAAAATGTTTTCCTTAAGCCCAAATACTGGAAGCAACTCAGGGTCATATTTGATCTAAAGTTGGGCTCTCAAATGTCGGTGCTACATGAACTCGACATTGGAAAAACTTAAAAACTTAAATATAAAGATTGAAAATATATTTATTTTTAAATATTGCATTTTTAACATACTACATTACAATTCAATTAATATTTAGAGTAGTACAGGGATAAATCAGCTAGTTTTTTTTTTCCACTTCCACCCTCACCATAAAACATGGAACAATTCGTTTGGATTAGTGATTGCTCCTCCTTCACACTCACTTGAAGCTAGCTTAAGATGGTGCCTGCCTGCTGTCATGGCGTATCCATAAATTTCAGTTAATGAGGGCAAAAATTTTTTCTTACCAAAATAATATATAATAAATTCATACATATTTTTTTGAAATTACAAGATGATCCATATACATTTAAAAATTATGAAATAACCCTTAATTTCTTAACTTATAAATTAACCCAAAATTTTCAGAATTATATTTTTATCCATAATTTCTAAAAATACCAATTTACCCTAAAAATTTAAGTAAAAAATTATTTTTAAAATTATGTATTTTAAGTTTATGTAGTATATTATAAACTAAATTTCCGCTAATTATTATAGATTTAATCAATTTTTTAATTAAATTATTAAAAGCCTAGTGCTAAAACGCAACATTTGTGTTTTGATTGCGTTTTGAACAACTATAAATAAAAAATAAATATACAAAAAATATATACAAAATAATTATATTTATATTAATATGTAAATATTTTATACATAACAACTATACACGACGTGATTTAGTAAGAGAATCACTATAAATATATCAATAAATTAGAAGATCAATAACCAAACTTAAGTATAAACATAGTTATTTTTATTTTTATTTAAATGTAATGAAATCCATATTCTTTTGTAAATAGAAAAACACATAAATGAGTGAATTTAAAATGAAAAATAGTCAATTATCTATACACATAAATTAAATATAATTATTTTAGATATGTTTAAGAAATAAGATTAATACAAAAGTGTATTGAAATTTTTTTAATTAATTTAGGCTTGGGTCTACATATTATATTAAAAAATACAACTAAAAAAATAATAAATAATGTATTTATGAGTGTTGTTAATTATTTATATTTTCTAATATTAAAAAATATATATATATATATAAAATTTTAAAAAATAAAAACTAGAGTTGCCCCCACTGGGCCACAAATATGAAGTCAGAAACAGAAAGCAACTCTTCAAAAGTGACAGCTGTACGTTTGTTGAAAGCTGGGGATGTGGAGTGTGTGCAAGTTTTGACTCAATTTTGGAAAGTTAAAAAATATTTATATAAATCTCCTACCTACTCTATACAAGTTGGCGTAGCATGAATAGAGAATCTTTGAATATTGCTTCCTGATTATCTAGTGACCCATTGTTCAAAATAAAGATGAACTGAAAATCTCCTACTCTTTATGATGTGCAATTTTCGGGTAAAGTTGGCAACAACAATAGTGGTGGTATTTCTTATGGTGGATACTTCTGTACTGCTAAATGATGGTAATTTTCTATTCTCAATATCCACTTGTGCTACTAAACTTGATTAGCCAAATTACATAGGCCATATTATGTTTTTGGGCTCTGATATTTTGGTCCATAGATTAATTTCTCACTTGTTAGTTGTTATGATCTTTTTATGCATCGAAGCGGAAGGTGGCGTTGGCTGGAAGAGACTGACACACGTTTTTAGCTGTGAAAGTAGCTCAAGGAAGACACTTCCGGGAAAAGAGGGTAGCTTTGGGTGTAAAAGTCTGGTAATTTCTGGAAAGAAAATTTATCCCTTCCGTGATCTAAGATCCATTCCACGGTACGTTCCACCAGCACCCCTCAAAAGTCGACAAAGATCATTTGGTAGTCGGGCACCTCCTCCACAGATGATCATGATATGAAAGTTACCTATGTTTGTGTCTGTGACTGTTCTATGGTTGTCACTTCCACTGTATCTTTGTTCATGTTTCAAAATTGTACCGGTTGCTATCTCATTAACAAAATGTTCTGATTCTGTGAATGCTCTTAATTTGTTGTCGTAATTCTGACTACCCAGTTGCTGTTTAATTTCGGATGAAACAAAAAAGATCGTATAATAAAGGGATGTCAAGTTGTCAACACAGTTTGGCAATGAAGCATTTATTTCAGGACCTAGACATGTAAGGAGAAAAAGAGGGGATTCGAAGTGAGAAATGTCAAAGTCAACGAGTTAATATATACAACAAATATTCTTATATAATTTTGTACATAAAATTTTCCCGAATGTCTACAAAATTATATAAGAATATCATTTTTGTAATATATAACCACATTAGTTTGTTTTGTACTCTGCAGCATTATCAATGAAATGATGCTCCAAACTCAGAATCCTCCAATCGTATGAAAGCACATCAGCAGAAGAAGTAACATTTTTTTATATATCAAAATTCCGTTTTTTTTTTCCTGAACGCCACCTAAAATATTTTTCGTCCTAAAACATCAAATTAAATTTTGTTTTTCTTTAAAAAGCGTTATATATGATTTTTTTTTTTTTGAAAAAAAATACAAATCTTATTCATAATTAAATCTCTGAGCAAAAATTATATTATTCCAAAAATATAGCATTTGAATTTGACCCAATTCACGTAAAAAACAGGCCCACAGTAATATATAAGAAGGTGAGGTATCCTATACACTGTCACGGTTCCGGTTCGGAATCGAAGTCGAACCGGACTGTTCCGGTTTCATACGGTTCGGTTAGGATTCCAACCCTAGCCGAACCGTTGGAACCGGACGGTTCCACTATTAAAATTTAAATAATTTTAAAATTTTATTTTAAGTTTTTAATTTAATTTAATAAAATTCAAATAAAAAAAAAATTAATATATTCTAAAGTCAAATTCATAAAATAAAATAAAAATTTGAATGTCATTTTTATTTTTTTTAAAAAAAATCATTATTAAATTTTTTTTTTTTTTAAAAAAAAAAACGTAGGGAACTGGATCCGAACCGGAACCGTTCTGTTCGGTTCCGATTTCCGTTTTCTGATTCCCGGTTTCACAAAAGCGTGGAACCGGGAACCGGTCAATTTGGTTCATGTTTGGAACCTAACCGGACCAGTGACCAGATATTAGGTACCCTAAGACGTTAGGACTTGTATTATTTTGTTAAATAATGCATATACTTTAATGAATAGAAGTGGAACAATTATTCCACTTTTGGTAACCGGTAAGGATGCAGAGAGTTAGTTATTACATTTATATGATCCGTTTAAGTTTGGAATAGAATTTGACAATAATTTGACAATTGGATTTCTATTAAAAAAAAATATGTTGAAAAAGGACCCTGGCCTTAAAATGCTGTACCATGCATTCTTGGCATGAGATTTTTGACTCCACTAAGAGTCGACGCTTGTTTGTTAGTCGTAGTTGGCTCCTCATCTTGTGGCAACTTGTAAGAATAGTTGGCTTTAGATTACTTTGCTAGCGGTACAAATTGCAATATTTAATATTTATTTGATGAATACTTGACTTTTATTGGGATTCTTATATTACTAAGTAGAGGTGGTGTTAGGAAACATAATCCCTAATATATTTACATGTTTGTCCTCTTAGGATCTAACCATACATGTATTACTAGTCCTAGATTTATTTACATGCTAATTGAAATAAATCTATACTAACCACAACACAATTTCATACCTTTTATGCTTGTAGAGACCTCTTAATCAAACTTAATTGATTGCTTAACTCAATAAGCAAATTGTCTTATTTATAGGAGGGAAATCAAGTCACTATGTAATCACATGCATTGATTACTATTAATCACATTATTAGGATGTATAATGACATTTTCTAACCCTTCCAAAAATGTTACCATCATGGGTGTACCATATGTTCCCCATTTAACATTTTACTAATTGTTGTCACTTAACAACTCTTGTTGTTACTTAATTATTTGATTAACAATTCTTGTTGTTTACTTAGTAATGAAATCATTACTAATTGTTGTTATTTAACAACACCACATAATTAACTTAATAATTTACAACATGAAATTATTACTAATTGTTGTTATTTAACAACATCAAATAATTAACTTAATAATTTCCAAATGAAATTATTACTAATTGTTTTATTTAACAACACCAAATAATTAACAACAATTATTTCCAACATCTCCCACTCACACATGATGGGATCAACAATTTTTATTATCTCTACAAGAATAATTCATACTTTGCAATTGTGCCGTGCGACCAGCATACTTCGAGAGCTCACTTGCTATACATCTGTTAGGAATATATAGCCGCTCGAAAAATGGATAGAACCATAGTTGATTATGTATGCAGTATCCTCGATCATTTATCACATTAATCTCTCTCGATCTCTTTTCGAATGTAATATTTATTTTGTATTCACAATCGTTTGATCACATAGAATAACATAATTGGCCGACCAGTGAATACAAGCTAATGTGATATTATTCATATAATGATCTTTCTCATTTCTCGAATCTCTCAACTTTGATTCAATTCGCTTTTCCAGAGATGTTCTTTCAGATCGAATCTCTCATGATCTTTCAGCAACACTCCAAGATAGCGATCATCAAATCTAAGTTTTAAGAAGCAGACAAGAGTCTAAAGGGTACAATGTGAGATTGAAATAATGTCAAGGGTCTCACACAATATCAAGACTGAGATCTCTACTTGTATTACCCTCAATAGTCACAAATGTACACATGGTATGAAAACATGTGCTACGGTATTCTCTCCTTTCCCATGGAGCGCATGTCTCATAAAATACCGTACAGATTATAGTTCAGACAACACAATGTCTAACTCATAACTGACATTAAGACAAGTAAGGTGAAACGAACTTATTCACCTTAGGTCATATCACAGAGAAAGTGACCCTATAACGACATTACTTATTTTCAAGCTTGAACTCTCCAAATTATCACTCAGATAATAGCTTAAAAATTTATCTCATCTCCCATTAACACAAAGTAATGGAGGCGATTGCCCGTGTGAGAGGGCCAATCATTCACTTGTCCGACATACTTCTCATACTAACAATAGTATATTTGTTTAAACATGTATCAACATAATAACATGTAAGCATTGAACACAAAAATCAATGAGTATTAACATTAGTAAACATTATTTGGGAAAAAATACATATCATAATATGTAAGCACATTAACATCTACGCAATCCCTGAGTTTTTACATGTCTAACAAAGACATCTCTAGGAACAGGCTTGGTCAATGGATCTGCTACCATTTCTTGCGTAGAAATGTACTTCATGTTTACCTCTTCTCGTGCAACTATGTCTTTCACAAAGTATATTTGGTATCTATATGTTTCGTTTTACAATGGAATTTTGGGTCTTTTGTGTAGGCTATCGCTGCTTCACTATCACAGTTAACTAATACTGGACCGGAAGCTTCATTTGACATACCCAAATGATCCAAGAACCTTTTCAACCACACAGCCTCTTGTACTGCTGATGAAAAGGCCACAAATTCAGCCTCCATTGTGGATAGGGCTATACAAGATTGTTTCTTACTGCTCCATGAAATGGCACCATGTTTAGCAAGAAAACAAATCCGGAGGTAGATTTTCTTTCATCTAAATCTCCTCCCCAGTCAGCATCAGTATAGCCTCTCAATTGCAGATCATTTCCTTGATAACACAATGAGTAATCAGTTGTCCCTCTCAGATACCTAAATATTCTTTTAACTGCTTTCCAATGTGCTAGTCCTGGATTGGATTGGTATCTACTTACCATTCCAACAGCGAAACAGATATCAGGTCTTGTACACAACATTGCGTACATTAAACTTCCAAATGCATTTGCATAAGGAACTTTCTTCATTTGTTCCTTTTCCTGTGGAGTTTCAGGACACAATCTACGACTCAAAGCTTCAGTTTTCGTGATAGGAGTATCAATGGGTTTGCAAGCCTGCATTTGGAAGCGTTCAAGAATTTTCTTTATATATGACTCATGTGAAAGAGATAATAAATTCTTTGAACGATTTCTTGAGATCTTAACCCCAAGAATATATGCAGCTTCACCCATATCTTTCATCTCGAAGTTAGATGATAACCATTCTTTAATGTGTTTTACAAACTCCTTATCATTTCCGGCTATAAGTATATCATCCACGTACAAAGATAAGATAATGAACTATCTTTATCTCTCTTGGTGTACACACAATGATCCTCATCTATCATTGTGAAATCATTCGAAATGATTGTATTGTGGAATCATATATACCATTGTCTAGACGATTGCTTGAGACCATATATAGACTTTAAAAGTCTACATACTTTCTCCTTTTCATTTTCTTTTATGAAACCTACTGGTTGTCCATGTAGATTTCTTCATCAAGTTCTCCATTGAGAAAAGCAGTCTTTACATCCATTTGATGTAATTTTAGATCCATACTTGCTACTATAGCCAGAATTATGTACGTAGGCCAGAATTATGTTCTTAACAGCTTTACGTCCTTTGGGTAGATAAAAGATCAACCAATTCCCAAACTTGGTTGGACCTCATTGACTCCATCTCTTCTTCCATTGCTTTCATCCATTTTTCCTTAGCAGGACACTGAAGAGCCTCTCTTATGTTTCTAGGTTCTTCATCATCTTGAGGTAGAATCATAAAGGTTTCTCCTTCGATATCGAAACGACGTCGAGGAATGCCTATACGATTACTACGTCGCAATTGGGATTCTAGTGGTGGAACTGATTCCTCACTTTCGATATTATTCCCATTTGGATCATGCACATTGCTCCCACTAGGATTATGTACATCACTCCCACTCGGATCACGTAAATGAGACTCGTGTGAAACTAATTCATCATTTTGAGATTCATGTGAAACAGATTCATCATGTTTTTCTCAAATTTCTCTCATCACTCCCACTTGAATTAGGTAAACCCGAGTGTTCACCAATCATGTGATCCATGTGATCTTGAGTTTCATATAGAGATAAATCTTGACCTATCTCTCTCTGCTTAGGAAAATCATTTTCTAAAAATGTGATATCTCGTGATTCAAATTTGTCACGCCTCCACTTTCATGTTCACCTATGCAAACATATCCTTTTGATTGTTCAGAATATCTTATGAAGATACTCTTTTTTCCTCTTGGGCCTAACTTTCCATGTTCGTGAGAACGCACATGAACATAAGCCGCACAACCCCAAGGTTTTAGAAAGTGAATATCTGGTTTACGACCTGTCCATAACTCATATGGTGTGGTGGACACAGATTTAGATGGCACTCGGTTAAGTACATATGTGGCAGTTAATAATGCATCACCCCAATAGGTTATAGGCAAATTTGATTGTGCCATCATAGACCTAACCATCTCAAGAAGAGTTTATTTCTTCTTTCCGCAACACCATTTTGTTGAGGAGTAGCAGGAGTAGTCAACTGACGACTAATTCCTTTTTCATCACATAATTCTCTGAACTGATCAGATAAGTACTCACGACCACGGTCAGTGCGTAGTGCTTTAATTTTCTTGTCCAATTGATTTTCTGTCAAATTCATAAATTTCTTGAAACATTCTAATGCTTCGGATTTATGAGCAATCAAATAGACATAACCAAAGCGAGTAAAATCATCTATAAATGTGATGAAATAAGATGCTCCATGTCTTCTTGCCCTGACATTCATTGGACCACAGATATCTGAATGAATTAATTGTAATGGAAATTCTGCTCTAGTCCCTTTTCCAAATGGTTTTCTCGCAGTTTTTCCTGCCAAGCAATATTCACAGGTTGACAATTCCACCTTCTCAATATTTCCCAGAAAGCCTTCTTTGGCTAATCTGTTCATTCTTTGCTGGCCAATGTGGCCAAGTCTAGCATGCCACACAGTTACATCACTATCATCACTGACAGATGAAGTAACAAACGAAAAAACCGGAATTGTGATTAAAACATTCAACATTTAAATACAATAAAACCATCCAGAAAATAACCAGAACCATAGTGTATTGTACCTAAGTACAAATCAACACCAAATTTATGGAAGTTCAAATTGAAACCTAAATTAACCAAAACCAACACAGAAACTAAATTTCGACGAATTTGTGGAGCAAACAATACATCATGTAGTAGTAAAGTTTTTCCACCATGCATGACTAACTTGCATGTTCCTATGCCTTTGACTTCAACCCGTGAGTTGTTGCCAACATATATCCACTTCACCCCAGGTGAAATTCGTCGAAATTCCACGAAGGCATCTCTATCCTTCGCTACATGGTCTGTGGCTCCTGAGTCTACAGTCCACAAAGGATTAGATTCAGTTAGAAAGATTGAACTTGAAACACATATTTCATTTAAATATGCACGAAAGGTATTCACCTTTTTAGGCTCAGTGCAGTCACGAGCAAAATGACATTTCTTACCACAGTTAAAACATTTAACCTTTGCCATGTTTTTCTTTTTGGTAGGAACGTTTCCTTTCCCATGTTGATTGGTTTTCTGTTTCTTTTCTGGCTTAGAAGAATTTTGTTCTTTTCCGAACTGGAACCCACCACCATGAAATTTTCTTTTCTTTTTGAAACCCCCAGGTTTGCTAGTTTCTGTCATATACACTTCAGTATTTGACTTAGCAGCCGCAAGGCGGTCGCTTTCTAATTCAAGGTGACGTTTGGCATCATCAAAGGTTTTGATGCTCTCATTGTGGGTCAAATGCATTTTCATATGCTCCCAGCTATTTGGAAGAGAACGAATGACCGCTTGGACTTTCTGTTCATCTGTAAGAACATGTCCAGCATCTGCCAGTTCAGTAATCATGTTTGACATTTGCCTCAAGTGTTTTGACATAGTGAACTCAGGACGTTTCTTGTATGTGTCAAACTTGATTGTCAGTGACCTGAGTTTGGTTATTGAGGTACTACCAAACTTTTCAGCTAGTGTGGACCACATGTCCTTAGCCATGTCATATTTCCTGAACTCTTTCATTAGGTCATTATCCATACTGCTCAGCAACGTAATGCGGGCAATGAAATTCTTTTTCTTCCAGGCCTCATAAGCCTCTCGGTCTCGCCTGTGTTGGGCCGTAGTGCCCTGTTCAGGTTCATCCATGCTCATTTTCAAAGTTTCAAGAACCTCTTGTTCTTCTAGCACATATTGGATTTTCATGCTCCAAATTTCATAATTATCGCCATTCAGTTTCTCACCCTTGTTGAGTTCAGCAATAATGTTCTTTGTTGCGGAAGCCATATTAAAAACACAAAGTTTCTACAGACATTCATGCACAATTGTTAATACTTTTATTTATTTTATCATGAAACGAATTATGTTTAATAAAATTCTTCAATGGGGTTGGAGTCAAAAGGCCACTATGTGTCCAATCATCATCCAATTACCCAATGTAAAAATATTATCAACATAATCAATCATGTAAAATCATTTTCTAAAAATTAAAATTACATAAATTCTTAGAACATCTTAATCATGCGACAATTGTACATGACAATCATTGATTTAATTACATAAATTAAATTCAACATGAAACATTCATACAATATTTACATGCCGTAAAATAACCATCATTACACACAGAAATAACATGAAAGAAATTAATATTTTACGACAATAATTTTCCCAGTTGTAGAGTCCCAACTCATATATGTTTTTGGATACGAATCCTCAAACTCTTTGGGTAACTCGTAATTGATCTTGGACAGCCATGGAAAACCTATAGCAAATTTAGGATCCTTACAACGTTTCAGGGACATCGAAGGAAAAATATTATTATTTGCCTTATGCCGTAGATACTGAACCGCTAACCTCTCAATGGCTTTATTATAAGGAACATGTTTTTCTCACGTTTTACTGTTACTAATATCCAAATACGAGTAATTGTTTTTGCCATATCTTGGGGAGAGTGTTTCTCAGTAATCTGAATCTATTCGGCTGTCCTATCCAATTACCTGCCCAGATAGACTCCTGTAACATGTTATTGAAAGTGATGATATGCGAAATCATATCATCGCTTTCACTCATTCGATATTTATCAATTTCCATCAACATGTCTAATATCATCTCCTGGTCTGTGGGTGTCGTAATCATTTTTGCAATTCTTCGAATAATCGCCATGATTTTTCTGCAACAAATACAAGAAAAAATCAATACAATGAAACACAAAGTTACATTGACTAAAATAACATCACAAAGATATTTATCATAAACACAAAGTTTATATGATAAAACAAATTTATCATGATCGATTAATACAATATGCAAAAAGGATTAGACATTTAACCATGACGGATCGGAATTACCGAAGCAAACCGATACAGACATGACCAATACGGGCCTCACAGATTTCACAGCGCCATCCACGCGCCACAGGAGTGTTCACACGCCCCTCACGCGCCTACACGCGCCGGCCACGGGCTCCCACTCGCGCTCACGCGCTCTCACGCGCCGGCCAGCCTCGGCCAAGTCACACGCGCAGACGACATGTCGTCCGCGAGTTCTGTGGTTGTATGACATGTCGGTTTGAAATTATAGGTGTAACCGATTTGTCGGTTGGGTGATACGTGGACGACATGTCGTCCCTTGGAGCTCTTAGCGTACGACTTGTCGTACAACAATCGGACGACTTGTCGTCTGATTTTATAAATACCGGATGACATGTAGTACGGCTCTTCTGGGAGTGTTTTTCTGGGTAAAATCAGATTCATCTAGCCAACTTCTAGGGTCCATATCTTTCTCAATTTTAATCCAAATTAAGCATATGATATACCAAATTGAAGATCTCATGACATAGTTTTCAAAACATATTTGAACATGCGATTATCAATTTTCGACAGAGAGTTATTACGGCCCAAAGTTGGAGAAAAATCATTTTTTAAAAACAAAAATCAGAAACATTTTCAACATTTTTCATGCTTGTTCATGCAATTTTTGTGTAATCCAACTAGAATACATGCATTTAAGCTACTGATACCAATGTTAGGAAACATAATCCATAATATATTTACATGTTTGTCCTCTTAGGATCTAACCATACATGTATTAATAGTCCTAGATTTATTTACATGCTAATTGAAATAAATCTATACTAACCACAACACAATTGCATACCTTTTATGCTTGTAGAGACCTCTTAATCAAACTTAATTGATTACTTAACTCAATAAGCAAATTGTCTTATTTATAGGAGGGAAATCAAGTCACTATGTAATCACATGCATTGATTACTATTAATCACATTATTAGGATGTATAATGACCTTTTCTAACCCTTCCAAAAATGTTACCATCAGGTGTACCATATGTTCCCCATTTAACATTTTACTAATTGTTGTCACTTAACAACTCTTGTTGTTACTTAATTATTTGATTAACAATTCTTGTTGTTTACTTAGTAATGAAATCATTACTAATTGTTGTTATTTAACAACACACATAATTAACTTAATAATTTCCAACATGAAATTATTACTAATTGTTGTTATTTAACAACACCAAATATAACTTAATAATTTCCAAATGAAATTATTACTAATTGTTGTTATTTAACAACACCAAATAATTAACAACAATTAATTTCCAACAGGTGGTAATATGAAACTTTGAGTAATCGTGCCATAATAGTGTGGAGTGAAATCATATTAAAATTATCAAATACGAATATAGTACGATTAATAAATGTGTCAACACGATATAACAAGTTGACACGATTGATAAATGTGTCAATTTAGTGTTTGACACGATTAGTGACACGATTATACGATTAACACGATCAATAAACGATTCGTAAGCAAGTAATTGTGTCATAAACGGATAATCATGTCGTATTTACATGATCACATGCATATTATTCATGTCATAAATAGATAGGGTAATTGTGTCGTAAAATGAGGTTAATCATATCGCATTGATATGATTATACAAATATTATTCATGTTATAAACGAGAAAACGTGTTGAAATGATATAACATGAATACAATATGATTAATAATGTGTTGACACCACACAATACAATTATTAATCATTTTAATCTTTGTAAATTCGAATATGAAAAATTCCGATCATATTATTGGCGTGTAACCGTGTCATGATCCATAGTGCCGTGTCGCCTCTAAATATTTCAACTAATGCAGTATCTTAATTACATGTCAATATATAAATGATAAATGAAACATCACTTAATATATAAAACTACGTTGGTTTTTTTTTTTTTTAAGTCATCAGTAGTTCTACCTAATCCTGCACTAAATCAGACACAGAATACTGGGTCAAGCAGATAAAACTTGGAACTTTGTGAACTATCATCAGCCCACT
The DNA here is from genome assembly GCA_019454045.1 of Zanthoxylum bungeanum. Classification (NCBI taxonomy): domain Eukaryota; kingdom Viridiplantae; phylum Streptophyta; class Magnoliopsida; order Sapindales; family Rutaceae; genus Zanthoxylum; species Zanthoxylum bungeanum. The sequence goes on along the minus strand of SKCR01001385.1, from coordinate 283,811 downwards.
GATTTCTATTTATTTATGTTCTCAGTTCATACTGAACCTTTGTCCATTTTCACACTACAATTAGCTGATCAAGTCGCTGGCCGCATGCATATATAAGCTGACACATTTGACTGGCACATATAGTAATAGCATAATAAATAGCGAATCGTCCAGTGATCGTGATAAAGGTGAAGCGACAATCTTCTTCTACTCTCTCTATATATGATGAATGGTTTTCCGGCAAGGTTGGCTACAGCAGTAGTGGTGATATTTCTTGTCGTTGATACTTGTGCACTGCTACCGCCTGATGGTAATCATCTTTTCTAATTAATATGCCGTGCTTGTTCTTTAATCATCGATAATTTTATAGCTAATTTATGTTCATTTTGACTAATTTCTTGCTTGCTGTGATCTTTTTGTGATTGGAAGGTGGCGTTGGAGAAAAGAGTTTGTCAGATGTTTTGAACTGTGGAGGTAGCTCAAGCTCAAGGAAGACATTTCCAGGAAAAGAAGGTAGCTTTGGATGTGAAAATATGGTCGTTTCTCACAAGGAAAATGCGGCTTTCAGGAATTTAAGATCCGTTCCATGGTTTCCACCAGCACCGCTTGGAAATCGAAGAAATTCACAAGTGTCACCTTCTCCTCCTCCAATAATATGACGATTTGTATAAATGTTATATCTACGTTTCCAACTCTTCTATGGAAGTCATTCCCATTGTCCTTTTTCATTTTTCAACTTGCTACTTCGCTACCTCATTAATTAATTAGATATTTGGTCTATGTGTTACAGTGGCACTCCTCAATAGGGCGTGTCTTGATGGTGTAAGGCTGGTGATCTCACCTGAATTCGAATATAGGAAATGCATTTTTTATAAAGATCTAGGACATTCGAGTTTTACATGTTCCGCTAAAGCCCCGAAAGAAGTGGATTAGCGGCAGGATTTCCAACGATTAAAAAAAAATGTTATACGTGGATTTTCATAAAGGTTGGTTTGGGCTCTATTGGAGAGACAGTTAATTCAAACACATAAGACCAGGTACATGATACATCATATAATTTTTGTTGTGATTAAACACACACGAATAGAGGATAATTTGAGAGAAAACTCTTCTTTTATATACCCACAAAAGAATTACAAAGCTTCCAATACAAGCTTTACAAAAAACTCTCACCAATCACTCTCACTACACTTTCACACATTTAGGGATACTTAGGATGAACTCAAAATGCTCATTTTATAGTGTCCAAACCGCGTGAACAGTGCCACGCGGTTTGGCACTTGCTGGCAACTCACACACAGCTTGCACACACGTTTTGCTGCCTTGCTGGTTTCCTTTGTTGCTGCTTTCGGTGGAAGACTTTTGCTGCTTTCCATTTGCTGTCTTCAACAAATCTCCCCCTCGGTGAAGATTTCCCCAAAATCTGAGCCGACCATCAATCATCCAAAACCGGATCCTCCAAATGATCCTCCCCTGGCTGCATCTACATGACTGCCTACGTACCCTGAGTTGGGATCAAGCCAATCGTAGTTCTCTGTATCTCCCCACTCTGACTATGTAGAGAGTTTTGTCATCCCGGCTATGGCACAACAGATTTCAAGCTTCTCATTCGGTAAAACCTTCGTGAACATATCGGCACCGTTGTCGTCGGTGTGAATTTTCCTGAGTTCTAACAGCCTTGAGCTCAGGACGTCCCGTATCCAGTGATACCTCACATCGATATGTTTTGACCTCGAATGAAAGGTGGAATTTTTACTGAGATAGATAGCGCTCTGGCTATCGCAGTACAAAATGTACTTCTCCTGCTTGAAACCCAATTCCTGGACGAATGTCTTCATCCACAGCAATTCCTTGCAAGCTTCTGTAGCTGCAATGAATTCTGCCTCTGTTGTAGAAAGTGCAACACATCTCTGCAACCTAGACTGCCATGCCACAGCTCCTTCTGAGAGAGTAATCAGATACCCCGAAGTAGACTTTCGGGTATCCACATCTCCTGCCATATCTGAATCGGTGTAGCCTATCAACACTGGTTTGTCGCTCCTTCCAAAACATAACCTCATCTTGGAAGTGCCTCGAAGATACCGCATAATCCATTTGATCGCATTCCAGTGTTCCCGTCCTGGGTTTGACATAAACCGGCTGACCAATCCAACTGCGTGTGTTAAGTCTGGCCTCGTGCACACCATGGCATACATAAGACTTCCCACTGCTGAGGTGTATGGAACCTGTTTCATTTCCTCCTTCTCTGACTCAGTAGAGGGACTCTGTCTCGTACTCAATCTAAAGTGGGTAGCAAGAGGAGTGCTAACCGCTTTAGCCTTGTCCATCTGGAATCTCTGAAGTACCTTCTCGATGTACTCCTCCTGTGACAAGTATAATTTCTTGGCTTTCCGATCACGACCGATCCTGATGCCAAGAATCTGTTTAGCTGGCCCCAAGTCTTTCATCTCAAAAGACTTACTCAGTTGTTGCTTCAAATTATCAATCCTCGATTGATTCCTGCCAACTATCAACATATCATCTACATATTGTACGGGCCAAATTTGGGCCCAAGGGTAAAATCGACATTTTACCTCGAGACCGACCAATATCAGACCAAGAAGCCTCACGGGCCCAAGCCACACCGGTGGGTAGTCTACTCCCGCTCACTCTACCTTTGTTTTGCAGGATCGCTATCGCCCCCAACTACAAATTCTCGATTGTGGACCTCGGGCGAAATCCAGCGTCCACAATTTGGCGCCGTCTGTGGGGACTTAGCGATTCATAGCAGACGAAGATCTCTCAGTCTACGATCCCTTCAACACAGCTACACATGGCTTCTAGCAGCGATCAGACATTTGACCCTATGGCCTCTCAATTGGCCACTATACAAGAACGATTTCGAGTCTTATAGGAGGAAAATTCAGCCATGCGAATCTCCAATATAACCCTCTAGAAGCAACTGGAGCAAATCTCTTCAACCTCCCGACAACCTGATACTACAGACCTTCCCGGCAATCCCACAATCCCCACCAATCTCTTGGGGGCATTCAACAATGTGACAAGTGACAATCCGCCATCAGACAACCATCCACCAAATCAAGAAAAAAGTCAACATATCTCCTCAATCGACCAAGCACGGCAAGTTGCCTCCACCATGCGCAAGGAAATGCAGGAGTTCAAAGATGAAATTCTCTCCAGCCTACATGGTGCCAGACTACCAGTGAGAAAAAGCCGAGCCGACACGATCTCAGATACTACATTTTTGGAGACCATCATTTCCATCGAACTACCAAGGAAGTTCAGTCCTCCAGATATGAAGATGTATGATGGATCAATTGACCCAGACGACCATGTTGTCCGTTACAAATACAAGATGATATCAACCGGCTTGTCACCAAGCAAATGGGAAGCTAGAATGTGCAAAGGATTTGGAGAAACATTGGCTGGTCCTGCCCTCACCTGGTTCATCAATCTCTCATACAGATCCATCGAGTCTTACCAACAGCTAGCAGATAAATTTGTGGAGCATTTTGCAAGTTCTTGCAAACTTGAGAAGACCACCAATGACCTCAATGCCATCTAGCAACGGAGAGGGGAGTCATTGCGAAGCTACGTGGCTCGTTTCAATAAAGAGAGAATAACAATCCCAGATCTCTATCAGCCTACTGCAATGGAAGCATTCAGAAATGGATTACTTTCAGAAAGCGGACTCTACAAAAAGCTCACTAAATTTCGATGCTACACTATGGATCATGCCATGGCCCAGGCTCAAATTGAGATCAGATGGGAGGAGGATAAGAGAAACAAGAAAAAATAGAATTCTATCAACCATCACAATGAGAGAACCTCAAATCCGCCCAAGCGACCCTACAACTGATATGCTAGCAATATACTTCAATAAAGTGATATTTGATGTAATTAGTCCATAAAAAGAAGGGGCTAGATGACCACCCATTATCGCCTTGGGGACATCATAGCTTCTCAAACAAGTATTCATTGGTAACTTTAAAAGAAAATGACCTTCACAAAACTACAACTTAGGGAGAAACCCATTTGCTCCAATCGACCACATAAAAAATCATCAGACCCAATCGATATACTTCTTCCATTCGACATGAGAATATCTTCATATTCTTCCAGCATACGCAACCGACTAAGAAGTATTCTCTAGTAATGTCATCCACTCCAAACTACATGGAAAGATTATCATATTTTCCATACGATAAGGTGGATAACCATCTGGCTATATAGAAGAATTGTTATCATTTCCATACGACATTGAAGGACTCACCACATTCAGACGACTGAAAGGATTTCATCTCCTCCATATGACATGCATGGATTGCCTTCAAATCCATACTACATGGTTAGACAGTCGTCTCTTTCAGGCGACATGAGAAGATAATTATATTCTTCACATTACATGAATGGATTTCCATCGACTCTAGACTCCATTCGACCATAGTCTCACGGACCCTCATCGGGAACAAGGCGCATCCCTTCAGTGGAACCATTTTTCCTACCATTCACCCCATATGATGAAGAGATACACTTGGCATGAGGAAGATGTCTCAGTCGACAATACCTGAATGAAGACTTTGCGTGGATATCCTAGTCGACAATACATGTTTGGAGACTAGGCGTGAAGAGGATGTCAAAATGGACTATACTCTAATAAATACTTGGCGTGGACATCCCAGTCGACATTACCAGGTATGGCTTACATTTTTTATAGTTGACATTATAATTTATAGTCTGGGACTTGTTATGGGTGTCCCAGTCGACATTACAACATATAGTTTGATAATTGTTATGGATGTCCCGGTCGACATCACAACATATAGTTTGGTAATTGTTATTGGTGTCTCAGTCGACTATACAATATGTGGCTTGGCACTTGTTGAGTATCCCACTCGACACTACATGTATGTGGTGATAATATCCCAGTCGACATTACCAGACTTGGTAAGGATATCCCACTCGACACTACATGCATGGAGAATTGGTATTAGGATATCCCATTCGACACTACACGTGAGAAGCTTGGCACTTGTTAAGGATCTCATTCGACACTACACGTGTGAAGCTTGGTACTTGTTAAGGATCTCATTCGACACTACTTATATGGTCTTGTAGAATGAGGAATGAGAACCCTCATGGACCTTCATCAGGTTCATTCGACCGTAGTCTCATGGTCTTCAGGCGACATGGTCTCAGACTACAAGTCCTGTAGAATGAGGAATTATGTCCTCATTGACCTTTGTCAGGTCTTGTAGAATGAGGAATGAGAACCCTCATGGACCTTCATCAGGTTCATTCGACCGTAGTCTCATGGTCTTCAGGCGACATGGTCTCAGACTACAAGTCCTGTAGAATGAGGAATTATGTCTCATTGACCTTTGTCAGGTCTTGTAGAATGAGGAATGAGAACCCTCATGGACCTTCATCAGGTTCATTCGACCGTAGTCTCATGGTCTTCAGGCGACATGGTCTCAGACTACAAGTCCTGTAGAATGAGGAATTATGTCCTCATTGACCTTTGTCAGGTCTTGTAGAATGAGGAATGAGAACCCTCATGGACCTTCATCAGGTTCATTCGACCGTAGTCTCATGGTCTTCAGGCGACATGGTCTCAGACTACAAGTCCTGTAGAATGAGGAATTATGTCATCATTGACCTTTGTCAGGTCTTGTAGAATGAGGAATGGAAACTCTCATTGACATTCTTCAGGTCTAGTATAGTGAAAAGTGATGACCTTCTTGGACTTTTATCAAGTCCATTCGACAGGTCCATACGACCGTAGTCACATGGACCCTCATCAGGAGAATGTGTGATAACCTTCATAGACCTTCATCGGGTCTAGTAGTATGATAAGAAAGACTCTTGGACCGTCGTCAGGTCTGTAGAGTGAAGACTTTCATAGACCTTCATTTGGTCCAAACGACATTGAAGACTCCCCTGGTCATTTGACCCGTAGTATGAGGATTATCCTAACCTTCATCAGGTTCAGTCGACCGGGGACATCCCCCACGGACTCATGTAGAGTCAAGTTGTAGACATACACATGTCGTATGACTTATATCCTGAACCTCATCTGGTTCAGTCGACCGGGGACATCCCCCATGGACACATGTAAAGTCAAGTTGTAGACATACACATGTCGTATGACTTATATCCTGAACCTCATCTGGTTCAGTCGACCGGGGACATCCCCCATGGACTCATGTAGAGTCAAGTTGTAGACATACACATGTCGTATGACTTATATCCTGAACCTCATCCTGAACCTCATCTGGTTCAGTCGACCGGGGACATCCCCCACAGACTCATGTAGAGTCAAGTTGTAGACATACACATGTCGTATGACTTATATCCTGAACCTCATCTGGTTCAGTCGACCGGGGACATCCCCCACAGACTCATGTAGAGTCAAGTTGTAGACATACACATGTCGTATGACTTATATCCTGAACCTCATCTGGTTCAGTCGACCGGGGACATCCCTCATGGACTCATGTAGAGTCAAGTTGTAGACATACACATGTCGGATGACTTATATCCTGAACCTCATCTGGTTTAGTCGACCGGGGACATCCCCCATGGACTCATGTAGAGTCAAGTTGTAGACATACACATGTCGTATGACTTATATCCTGAACCTCATCTGGTTCAGTCGACCGGGGGCATTCCCAGATGACTCTTGTCGAGTCAAATGAAGACATGGACTTCCTTCAGTTCATAGACTTGTCGAATGAAATAACTCATGGACCCTCATCTGGTTCAGTCGACCGGGGACATCCCCCACGGACTCACATCGAGTCAAGTTGTAGACATGGAATACACATGTCGTACGACTTATATCATGACCTTCATCTGGTTCAATCAATTGGGTACTTCCCCAATGGCTCTTGAAGAGTAAAGCTCATAACTTGATATTCGTTTGGTAGCATCAACGCTCGAGTACACCTACATACTATGGCCTCAAGCGACACACGCGTCAAGTACTCTCCAAGTCAAGGACTACTTGACTTAGAGAGTAGGGGACAAACTGTACGGGCCAAATTTGGGCCCAAGGGTAAAATCGACATTTTACCTCGAGACCGACCAATATCAGACCAAGAAGCCTCACGGGCCCAAGCTCATTGTCATCAAGAGGGCCAACGGACGCAGTAGATACCAAATCAAGAAACGTCCAGACTCATAAATATCTCACATAACTCGACAGTTTCCAACATCCAACGAACGAGTAATTAAAGGTAATAAATACACACGTTTCCCGAGAGTGTGTATATAAGAGAAGAAAGTCTACGAGAAAAGGGGCTGGACAATACATAGCTCGATCATATTCAACTTCTAACAACTCTCAGCTTAGTCATATTCTCTCCAGAGCTCTCGGAACCTCCGACCCACTGCCCTCACGGTAGTCAACAGAAGTCAAGGTACGTCAAGCCTTGATCTTCTATTATTTACAGCTCGTCTTCACTACTGACTTGAGCGTCGGAGTGCCCCCGGCACCCACCACACCGGTGGGTAGTCTACTCCCGCTCACTCTACCTTTGTTTTGCAGGATCGCTAGCGCCCCCAACTACAAATTCTCGATTGTGGACCTCGGGCGAAATCCAGCGTCCACACATATAGCAGTAAGATGATAAAGTCATCGTCAGAAAACTTCTGAATGAAAACACAATGGTCTGAAGTGGTCTTCTTGTATCCTTGCTCCCCCATAACTGACTCAAACTTCACGTACCACTGTCTCGGTGCCTGTTTCAAACCGTAGAGGCTTTTCCTGAGTCTGCACACATAGTCCTCTTTCCCGCTGACTCTGAAGCCTTCTGGTTGCTCCATGTAGATTTCTTCTACCAGATCTCCGTGAAGAAATGCGGTCTTGACATCCATCTGCTCAACTTCCAGGTCGAGGCTTGCTGCTAAGCTGAGTACCACTCTGATGGATGACATCTTCACAACTGGAGAGAAGATTTCATCGAAGTCAATGCCTTTCCTCTGATTGAATCCCTTGACAACTAGTCTGGCTTTGTACCGGGGTTGTGAAGTATGCTCCTGTTGCTTCACTCTGTACACTCATTTGTTCTTCAAAGCCCGTTTGCCTCTTGGCAATTTCACCAACTCAAAAGTGTGATTGTCATGCAAAGATTTCATCTCATCTTGCATGGCTTCCTCCCACTTTTCTCTGTCATCTGTTTCCACAGCCTCCTGGTAGCTCTCGGGTTCTCCCCCGTCAGTAAGCAGCACATACTCATATGCAGAGTATTTGGTTGAAGGTCGCCTGTCTCTGTCAGACCTTCTCTGTGGAACTGTTGGTGTAGCTTCTGGTACTGGTGGTTGATCATGATCATCATCTCAGGGAGCTTCATCACCTGTACCCTCCTGTCTGGGAACCTCATCTTCAACTCGTACTGGCACCGGTGTATGAGGTTCTGGATTCACATTTCTGTATTGCTGGGGCATTATCTTCAATTCCTTTCGGATATCTTCTATGGTCTGGTCTTCAACGAAGACAACATCACGGCTCCTGACGATCTTTTTCTCCACTGGATCATACAGTTTGTAACCGAAATCATCATGACCATAGCCAATAAAGACACACTGTCGCGTCTTTGCATCAAGCTTGGATCTCTCGTCCTTTGGGATGTGTACATAAGTTTTGCACCCAAAGACGTGCAAGTGTTGGTATGACACTTCTTTACCTGTCCAGGCTTGGTTAGGAACATTACCTTTCAGTGCGACCGCTGGGGACATGTTCAAAACATGTACTGCTGTGATGAGTGACTCCCCCCAAAATGTCTTCGGCAGCTTGGCTTGTGATAGCAAGCTTCTGACTCTTTCGCACAAGGTTCTGTTCATCCTCTCAGCTAGGCCATTCAGCTGAGGTGTCTTCGGAGGTGTCGTTTGATGTCTGATTCCTTGCGTCTTGCAGTATTGATCAAACGGACCTCTGTATTCTCCACCGTTATCTGTTCTGATGCATTTGAGTTTCTTACCGGTTTCTCTCTCCACCAGGGCGTGAAACTCCTTGAACACTCCAAACACTTGATCTTTTCTCTTCAAGGTGTATGCCCAGATCTTCCTTGAATGATCATCAATGAATGTCACATAATACAGTGACCCACCAAGTGTTCGTGTCTGCATCGGACCACATACATCTGAGTGTATGAGATCTAGTACCTCCGGTTTCCGTTGAGGCGGGGAGCTCTGGAAGGATACTTTGTTCTGCTTTCCAGCCATGCAGTGTTCACACTTCCGTAAGTGTGAGTTCTTCAATTCAGGAAGAACATTCCGCCTGCGTAGTATCTCCATCCCTGTTTGGCTCATGTGACCGAGCTTTTTGTGCCATAGCTCGGCTGCCTCATTGCTGTTAACTGTATTTATGCTACTATTTGAAAGCTTAGCATGCATCAAATACAGAGTTGAGTCTTTCTTACCCCGTGCCACGACCATTGATCCTTTAGTGAGCTTCCAGCATCCGTCACTAAAGGTGCTGCAGAAACCTTCATCATCCAGCTTGCCTGTTGAGATCAGGTTTAACCGGATATCTGGGATGTGCTTGACTCCCTTCAACACTAGCCTTGTTCCGTTCTCTGTTTCAAGGCAGATGTCTCCAATACCGACGGCTTTGGACTGTCCGTCATTCCTCATCCTTACAGCACCGTAGTCCCCTGGTGTGTAAGATGAAAAGAAGTCTCTGCGAGATGTGGCGTGTATGGATGCGCCACTATCTATCACCCAACTGGTCTCGTGGCTGGCAAGATTCACAACAGCTTCTTCATACATTATGCAGAAGTCTTTGGAGGTTTTCTCGGTGGTAGTAGCAACTCTTTCTTGATTAGAGTCACCATCTCTCATGGACTGCTCGTTCTTCAGTTTGTAGCAATCCCGCTTCATATGGCCTTTCTTTTTACAGTGATAGCACTCAATATCTCTAGTTCTTGACTTACCTCGGTTCTTGTCTGATCTCACTGGGCCTTGGCTTTTACTCCTCCCCCTTCTGGTGTTCTTTTCTGTCACTGGAGCTTCTGAGGTTGAGGCTGATGCTGACTCCTGCATTCTCGTCATCTTTTCTTCCTCGAAGATCCTGGTCTTTGCCATCTCCATAGTGACTTTCCCATCTGCGGCTGAATTGATTACCGTAGATCTGAACGTTTCCCAAGATTCTGGTAACGTATTAAGGAGTATTAAGCCATTTACCTCATCTCCGAAGTCTATGCCCAATCCAGACAATTCTTTCATTGTTCCGAGGAAATCGTTGATGTGGTCCGCCACAGCTGTACCTTCCTGGTATTTTAACCCCATCATCTTCTTGATGTAGTACAACTTGTTGTTGCCAGTCTTTGCTCGGAAAAGCTCCTCCAGCTTTCTCCATAAGACACGTGCATTTATCTCTTCACTGACATGGTTTACGATACTGTCGTCGATCCACTGACGAATAGTACTGCATGTTTTCTGGTGAAGATTAGCCCACTTCCCATCGGTCATTCATTCTGGTTTCTGCTCCAGAAACACCGATCCATCATAGTCCTTCACATACAGAAGGTCTTTCATCATTCCTCTCCATGTGAAATAGTTTGTACTGGTTAACAAAATCATTTTTCCGTTGCTCCCCTCCATCATAAAAATTCTAAGCAGAATTTCAAAAAACGGACCTCACCGTTGCGTCCGGAATGGTCGAAAATGGTGGAAATGACACTTCATTTGTCAAAATCCGACACAGGGACCAAATTGCAAATTCCAGAAATTACAGGGGTCAAAGTGCAATTTCCGAAAGTTCAGGGGCCAAAGTGCAATTACATAAAATTTCAGGGACTAAGTTACAATTTCTAAAAAGTTTAGGGACTAAATTGAAAATATCTGAAAGTAAAGGGGCTAAACTGTAATTTTCAGAAAGTTCATGGACCTATCTGAAATTTACCAGGCACCGCTGACGTGGCAACTGAGCTGACGTGGCTGCTGACTGGATGCCACGTGTCTGCTGACTGTGTTGCTGATGTGTCCTGCTGACTGGGCTGCTGACTGTGCAGTGTCTGCTGAAGTGGCGCTGACTGTGCGCTGACTGGACGCTGACGTGGCGCCTACGTGTCTCGTCTTCTTCCTTGGTCTGCGCGTGAAGCGCGTGGAGCGCGTCGGCGAGCGTGGGGCAGTCTCTGGTTGGCGCGTGCGGCGCGTGCGGCTGACTGGGACCTCCGTTCGATCGCCGGAAAATACCACCGTGCTCGTCTCGCCGTGAAACGTCTGATGGTATGCTCAAAATCGATTTTCGACAACTTTCGTCGGAACCGACTTTCCGAACCGAACCTCTGTTTCTGAGTTTCGGGATCCCTCCGAGTAACCTTAGCTCTGATACCACTTGTTGTGATTAAACACACACGAATAGAGGATAATTTGAGAGAAAACTCTTCTTTTATATACCCACAAAAGAATTACAAAACTTCCAATACAATATTTACAAAAAACTCTCACCAATCACTCTCACTACACTTTCACACATTTAGGGATACTTAGGATGAACTCAAAATGCTCATTTTATAGTGTCCAAACCGCGTGAACAGTGCCACGCGGTTTGGCACTTGCTGGCAACTTACACACAGCTTGCACACACGTTTTGCTGCCTTGCTGGTTTCCTTTGTTGCTGCTTTCGGTGGAAGACTTTTGCTGCTTTCCATTTGCTGTTTTCAACAATTTTAAAAAACTTCCAACATCCGGTAGAAAAAGAATATAAATAAATAAAAGGGTTATCTTAAGTTTTTAACTCTTACATAGAAATCGAGGACAACAAAAGACATTTTCCTGGATGTTAGAAGAGAGTGTGGATTCGAAATGGGAAATGTAAATTAAGCAACAAGTTAATAGCTGATGTTTTTACTGTTGTTTTTGCTGTTACCAATTACTAAAGCCTGATCCAGTGTATGCATTAGTGTTACTTTAGCTAGACACACGTGTACATTATTTACATTTTCGGGTTACGTTTTACTTGCCCCGTCTCGTCGTCGTTTTTGCCAACATTTTAGGTTCAATGTAGCCCATATGCTTTCTTAGCTATCGCTCTTCGATGTTCTTGAATCTTCATTCCCTAGTCTTCGAGCTCTCAAAGTCTCATCAAAGCCTATCAAGAACCAAAAAACTGCATGCTTTGGTAACCAAAACTAACCTTTTCCGTGATCCCTTTTACGCAACAAAACTCGTAAGGTTATACGCTCTCAACAATGATCTCTATTCCGCTCGTAACCTGTTCGACAAAACTCCCCAACGAAGCGTCTTCCTTTGGAACTCCATTATTCGTGCTTACGCGCAAGCCCACGAATTTGATGATGCAAAATCCTTATTCAAACACATGCTTAGGACTCAAATAAAGCCCGATAACTTCACGTATGCGTGTCTCATACGCGCGTGTTCTGAAAATTTTGATTTTGATGGACTTAGACTTGTCCATGGAGGAGCAATGGTTTCTGGATTGGATTCTATCACTAGTAGTGCACTTGTTACCGCTTATTCAAAATTGTCCCTCATTGGTGAAGCAATCAAGGTCTTTAATGGAGTATCTGACCTGGATTTGGTTTTGTATAATTCTATGATTTCTGGTTATGAACACTGTGGATTTTGGGATAAAAGTTTGCAGCTTTTTAATTGGATGCTTCGTTTAGGGAAGAATCCTGATGGGTATACTTTTGTAGGGTTGATATCAGGTTTAAAGGAACCAATATTGTTAAGTGTAGGCCAAGGAATTCATGGGTTTGTTTTTAAAAGTGGTTTTGATTTTAATGATCATGTGAGTAGCGTACTTGTTAGCATGTATGCTAGATGTAAGTGCATGAATTCTGCTTATTGTGTTTTTAGTAGTTTATTGCAGCCTGATTTAGTTTCATGGTCGGCTTTGATTACTGGGTATTCCCAGCAAGGGGATTATGAGAAGGCATTGTGGTTCTTCAGGAAACTAAATGTCGAAGGTAAGAAGACGGATCCTGTTTTGATTGCCAGCGTGCTGGTGGCTGCTGCCCAATCAGCAAATGTACGGCCTGGTACTGTAATACATGGTTATGTTGTTCAACGTGGTTTTGAATCAAGTGTCATGGTTTCTTCTGCTCTTATAGATATGTATTCAAAATGTGGATATTTGGGCTTGGGGATTCAAGTTTTCGAGACTATGTCAGAAAGGAATATCATCACTTACAATTCAGTAATTCTTGGTCTTGGTTTGCATGGATTTGCATACCAGGCCTTTGAAATTTTTCGGGAGATAATAGAGAGAGGATTAAATGCCGACAAATCTACTTTCTCTGCTCTTCTTTGTGCATGCTGCCATGGTGGCCTTGTTAATGATGGCCGGGAAATTTTCAGGAGGATGACAGAAGAATATGGCATCCAAGCAAGAACAGAACATTACATTTACATGGTGAAGCTTATGGGGATGGCTGGAAATTTGGAGGAGGCATATAGTTTTATCTGGTCCTTGCCAAAGCCAGTGGACTCTGCTGTATGGGGAGCACTATTATCATGTTGTCATATTTATGGGAATTCAGAATTGGCAGAAATTGTGGCTCAGCAGCTCTTCGAAAATGATCCAAGAAAAGGTTCATACAGAGTGATGCTTTCTAACATATATGCTGGAGATGGGAGGTGGGATGATGTGAAGAAGTTAAGGGATGATATAGTAGATGGTGGACTTAGAAAAGAAGCTGGGGTTAGCTGGATCACTGGCAGTAGCAATTGATATAGAATTAATGAATTGCCCTTTCAAATCCTCTTGATACCAAGTCATGGACAGGGTGCTTCATACTGAGGTAAAAGATCAGCAAAACTTCTGGTTTCTAGGAATGCATCTCTTCTCCTAGTATCTGGTGATTTAACTACTCCACTGCATTAACATGGTAAAAGGCATGACGTGAGATGATTGATATGTACCTGGTCCATTGCAAACTCTTTTTAATGAAAGAAAAAATTGCAATTCTTGAGACATTATTGCGATACGACAATTAAAATGCATTATCTGCATGTAGCATTTAGCAATAGTATTAATCTGTTATTAAGTTTTATTTAACTAAGAATTGGAGTTGGTTAGCATAAATGGTAGGGATAAAATACCTTCTCATAGACAAATACCTTGCAATTGTAAATCACCTATTACCTAAGAATAGTCTGTATTGTTTCGTAATTTCCAATTTTCATGGCACTGCTTTTGCTTGCCCTTTTGTTCATGGTCCATAGGTCACGATACAACTGGTATTGTGGCTAGACCGGGCCACGGTTCCGGTTCAGAACCGGAACCGAACCGGAACCGTGGCCGACCGGTTCAGTTGGGGTTCGACCCCAACTCGAACCGGTTCAACGGTTCCAACAGGAACCCTAACCCCAACGGCTACTAGCCGTTGGGGCCCAGGGAGCCGTTGGCTCCCTACCCTCAAAATAAAAAAAAATGCCGTTAAGGCATAAAAAAAAAAAATTGTAAATTCCTAATATATCTCTAATAACGGTTATAAAACGGTTATATTTAGGGGCATTTTTCATTATATCCCTAAGAAGATGCCCCCGATGATTTTGAAGATTTGTTCGATAATGCATCTGCAACAACAAGTGCAAGCGGAACCGGAGCTGAAGGATCAACTGATAATGATGATTGATAATTATAAATTCGTAAATTTACAAAGGGGAAATATCTTAAAATTGTAATGGAACTAAGGATACGTAGGCAACTTAAATTTTTAAAAATTTAAGCTCAAGCTCTTCAATGTAATAATTTTATTTATTTATTAAATTAATCTCATTTATTTTAATTTATTTTCGAAATTAAAAAAAAAAAAAAAGAGTTCGAACCGAACTAGAACCGGAACCGAACCGGTCGGTTCCGGTTCGGTTCAAGGTTCCGGTTCCACTTCAATGTGGAACCGGAAACCGGCCAGTTCGGTTCTGTTCCGAACCGGAACCGAACCGCCGGCCGGGTCTAATTGTGGCATCTGATAGAATATATTTACTAATCACATTATTCGGTCCTTTGAAACAGCAAGAATCTCGAAATATAGGAAGTATGTACTGAATTTCTTTCACAAAATCAATTACAAGAGATGGAATTGAAAATAGATTCAACATGCACAAAGTCATATAAAATCAAATGTCCGAAAATGAAATAACATAATGTGGTAAAATCTCCATAACTTAGATATTTCATACTTCATCTTCCCTTCAATCAGCTGTTCTCCTGGTGGTGACTGACATGAATTTCTCAGAACAGACATAGGTATGTATGATATCTGTGGAATGTGCCTGATCTTGTAATTTTCCTATCCTCCATCAGGTTTCAACCTCTCTTCATGCTCATCAAGTAAAGGCAGTATGTGCAACTGCCTCAGTGTGGTCACAAACTGCAAACCTTCTGGAAGCATTTTCAGTTTCAGGCAGCTATGTAAATGGAGGTATTTCAAGCTTGGAAGTGCTCCCTCTTCAAGTTCCGTCCATTCCTCCAGAACAAGAGAAGCAATGATAAGAACCTCAAGCTTGGGAAATCCACCCATGCTGCAGAATTCTTTCCCCAACTGCTTGGCATCATATGCCTCCCACAGTGTTAAAGTTTTCAAATTAGGTAGGAATTGGAGTATCAACGCTGGATTTTCAGCCAGATGAGAGACACCTAATCTAAGGTTGGTAAGGTTGTCCATTGATCCAATCCAACCAGGTAGCTTTTGTAGAATTCCTTCAAGGCGAAGTTTCCTAAGAAGTGGTGGGCGTGAGAAAGTGTCCAAGAGGACAAGGTTGAAAGTATGTTTTGCCTCTAAAGACAAGCTCAGAAGGTTCTGCATCATCGTAATAGAAGCAAACAGCTCTACAACATTATCTTCTGCCACATCCTTCACTCCCAATCTTCTGAGATGAATCAGGCTGTTCAATTCTCATGCAATGCCATCACCTGCATGGATACTAGTGAGTGTCAGATTATTGCTCAATCTTTCTATTCCTGGTGGTAGCTTCACGCCACCATTGCAATCGCATGTGCTCTTGAACATTTTGATGTGCCTTAACCGTACAAGTTCAAGGATCTCCATAGGCAGTGCTGTTATATCCCCACACCATCTGATGTCCATAGTTTGTAGGGCTTGTAACTTTCCCAGTCTTGCTGGAAGCTCGTTTATTTCAGTGTGCTTTAAGCCAAGATATGTCAGGTGTATCAGATCTCCCACTCCACCTGGTAATCTATCAATCTTGGTACCTTCTAGGTCTAGCACCTGTAAATATTTTGCCCAATCAAAATTCAGCCAGTTTCCATGTTCGGTAGAAAGATCTTGACCTCGCAAGAAAAACAAAGATCGAGGCTGGACATTTCTTAATAGGGTTGTAGCTGTTGCCATGTCCGAATATATAGCCACATGGCGGCCACTACAGGTAATACTTGAATCTGAAGTTCTGGACGGCTGGGAATAAAATTATCTTCATCCGTCTTGCGTCGGTAAGGAGAGGGGACAGTCAATGTAGTCCCCTGGCCTCTGAGTCCATCGTTTACTTGGAGCATTCTCAGGTTGATCAGACTGATAATATTTTCTTCTGCTATATCTTCCATTAATTCAACTGCCTTTTCTTGTACAAGGCCTTCCGCCACTAATAATCGTATTAACTTTCCTTTAGGTATCCAGTAATTCTCAGGGAAGACACAACAATACTTCAAAGAGTGTTGAAGATAATAAGGCAAGTCATTATAATTCAGTAATGATGGAGAAGTAACAGATGATGATGTCTGACCTTCTTCCATTTGAGGATTCTTGTTTTCTTTCACCTCTGCTCCAATGCTAATTGAGTTTTTGACTTCATGGGACTTCATGGGAGCTTTCCTTGTTATATTTCTCCTCTCTAGTGGCAGCTGGATTTGCTCGTTCTGATGCCCGTTGCTCTTCCATGTTATTTTCCTTGTCACCTCCGACAGTAGTTGAATTTTTCAGCTGTGTCATTTGTTGAACACTTCTGGCAATACGGGATTCAATTGCCTGCAATTCACTCGTGAAGTGCTTGGTCAACTCCGACATATCAGGCCCCGTTTGCCTATTCATCTGTATGATGAACTCATCGATAAGATTATCCACATCAAATATGACACCTCTCTCATTTATCCAACTACTAACAGCAGCATCGCCTTTGATTCTCCATATATCTCCAGATGACTCTTATGATCTCCCTGAGTGTGTTCATGTTCAAGTCCAGAAAAGGTTCCGGTTTCGCAAAGTAGCAGAGAATTCAATCTCTGTTGGAAGAACTTCACAAAACCCTCAGCCATCATTCAAATTCAATCAGACAAGAACTTGGTTTTCCTGAAAAGAAAAAAAAAAGAGTAGGTTCAAGAATTTCTACAATTGTTTGTGTGTTTTTTGGGTCGATTCGTGAAACGGCTTCTTACTCAACAATGGTGAAAGAGACAGCTATGTATTTGTTGGCAACTCTTATATAAATCCAATGCATATAACAAAACTTGTAGGCTCTCAGCAAATTCATTTACAAAATTTTTGTGTATCTTGACGTGCAAGAATGAAGTCGATGCATCGACTTGAATATGCACAACACGCTGTATTGTAGAGATGCTCTTTTACAACTGGCTGAATCATAATGGAAGTTCAAGTTACCCATATATTATATTGTTCCATTGAAATTTGAAATTTTCTGTAGCCACTTGCAAAAACCATGTGTTTGCACTTGGCAACCTTGTACGCCATAGACATTAGGTATTATGTATTAAACCAGTGGATTTATTTTGTCATAAGTTTTGGTATGCCTATTCCTAACAAATTTAAGAGCTTATTTTGTAATTCAAAATATATATAAATAGGTCTGAATAACTTGATAAATTCAGTCACAAAGCTTACTAAATATTTTTACCCGGCCCAACTTATGAGGCCGCAATCGAGAGTATGAGCCTGTTGTTTTTAGGCCCAATATCGTGAAACCCCAATAATTAACTGGCCCATCCAACTTAATATCCCAGACATCAAGAATGAATACCAAAAGTAATGGGATAAAAATAAAATAAAAAATGATGATCTTATCAGCTTTGAGTCTGTTTAATTTTCTATATGAAAATAGTAATAGGAAAAGAAATAAACTAAAGAGGTGAAAAGGATTTAAAAAAGTTGCAAATGTTAGCATAGCATGTAATTTACAGAGAGGCTGGCAGTTGGCAGTTGGCAGCATGCTTAGGTCCGAGGCTGATGCATAGAGTATGCTTTCACTCCAATCAACACGCTGAAAAAGGCCTAACCTTTGTATAGGACTGAAAAATCAGAGATTCTTTTTTCTTGAATAAGAATCAGAATCTTGTTCAAATTTTGCACCTTCTATTACCTAGGTTTTACCTTTATTTATTTTTGGGATTAAATGTTTTTTTTTTTTTTAATTTAAAAAACAAAATTGAGCAGCTAGCAATCAGTTTTATTCTCTAAAAATGAGCAAATATTCATTATGTACAAACTACCATCCTATTTTTCTGCTAAAACATACATTTTTTTTTTAATTACAGGCAGCAACGGGCTGCCTGCCATAGAATTCCATGGTAGTGGCGTGGGCTGCCATGAATTTCCATGGCTTGCATTTTTTTTTTAAAAATGAGTATCGCAACTTATCGTAAATATATTATAAAATATCTTAAGATATCACAAGAATCCATCTCAATGCGTCGCAAAAATCTGTCTCAATTTTTTTCCCTAAGCCTGAGATATAGAAAATGTATATATATTTATCTAAAATCATGAATTTTTTTAAATTATTGATAGAAAATTTGGGGGTATCTAGTTTTGATTAAAAAAAAATATGTTTGAAATTGTCCAAAAACGATAATTTCCCTTTTTTTTCGTGGCTCTTCTATTTTTCTGTTTGAAATTGTAATAACACCATGTAGACCCGGCCACGGTTCCGGTTCGGAACCGGAACCGAACCGGAAGGTTCCGGTTCCAACCGGTTACGGTTCGGTTCCGGAACCGAACCGGAATGGGACCGGTTCGGTTGGGGTTCCACCCCAACTCGAACCGGTCCGAACCGGAACCGAACGGTTCCGGTTGGAACAGTAGGGTTCCAACAGGAACCCTACGGCCCCCAACGGCTACTAGCCGTTGGGGGCCTAATTCCCCCAACGGCTAGTGCCGTTGGGGGATGCAGGGAGCCGTTTGGCTCCCTGCCAAAAAAAAAATTAAAAAATAAAAAAAAAAAAATTTGTTATATAAAATATTAATTACTAATGTACTCCTAATAACGGTAATAAAACGGTTATATTTAGGGGCATATTTGGTATCAAAAAAATTCTAAAATTCTATAAATATGATTCATTTTTCATTATTTCATCACACCAAATTCTCAACTCTCTCATTTTCTATAATTCTCTAGTTCTCTTATTCGCAATTATTCAATTTTCTTATTTTTCTTCCTAATTTCTCAAACGAAAAATGGCAAGCTCATCTGAGAACATAATGTCAAATATGCCAACCCAAGAGAGCGGCCCTAGTGTCAGTGCACAATCACGAGAAGAGAAGTTAAGGCTCGGTCCTCGGATATTTTCAAAATTCATTTTAATTTGGAACGCCTAGAAGATGATTCACAACGAGCAGTTTGCAACTATTGTGGGGTATCTACAAATTTTCAGGTGGATATGGCAATATGATCAAGCACATGGAAAAATATCATCCGGTTGAATTTGGCATTGATACGACGCAAACTCAAATGGTCAGGTACGCATCATCAAGTAGAGGTACGAGTGCTTTAGATTTATTTAAATATTCCGATGCAAAAAATATAGAAGAATTTACGAAATTAATTGTATGGCACATCTTTCTTTAAGCTTTGGTGAAAAACTTCATTTTACTAATTACGTGCATAATGCCTTTAAACCCTTCTGCATGTAGAATGACTCGAAACACAACAAAACGTCATATTTTTAATTATACAAAGATGGTAAAATTGTTTTAAATGAAATATTTAAATAGATGAAAGGTCGTATTTCTGTATGTTCTGATATTTGGAGTGATCATTGGCAAAAACACATTCATACATGGGTGTGACTTGTCATTGGATTGATGCATCATTTACCATGCAAAAACGACTAATTGCATTTAGAGTTTTTGATGACCAACATACTGCACATAATATTTATAGAATGATGAAGGTAATTTTTTATGAATATGGTTTAGGAGAAAAAATTTTAACAATTGGATTTGATAATGCATCTGCAAATACTGCATCCATCAATGATTTAAAAGAAATATGTCAACCAAATTTAGGGGATCGTTTTTTCATATTCGTTGTACATGTCATGTCCTCAACTTATGTGTGCAAGACGGTCTAAAATTATTATCACCTTTCCTTGATCCAATTAAAACGGCATTTAAAACTGTATTTGGTCATATTCTCAAATTAGGAGAGAATGTACCAAGTTTTGTAAAATAAATGGTATTAAACCGATTAAATTTTCAAGAGATGTTCCAACACGTTGGAATTCTACTTATTTTCTTTTATGTCAAGCATTTCAATACAAAGATGCATTATGTAGTTTTTTTTCTCAACATGTTCAAAATATCACACTTTATCCTAGTCAATGGGATATTTGTGAATTTTTTTTAGATATTTTAAAAGTTTTTAATGATGCTACTTTAGTTTTTAGCGGCGTTTATTATCCTACAGCACATTTATTTCTTCTTGAGAGTTTAAATATTGTTGGCACTCTCGATGAGCATGTTGACAGTAGCGATCCTAATGATATTGTTTTGTTAGAAGCCATTACTGTATGAAGGTAAAATGGTTAAACTATTTTAGAGAAATTCCTTTACTTTATCTTATTGCTGCTGTTTTTGATCCTAGATTTAAATTAGAAGGTTTGAGTGGTGCTTTACAAGCTTATTATGGTTATTTAGGAATATTAGATGAAATTGACATTACTAGATTAATGACGAAATTAAGAAATGATTTAATTGAGTTATTTAATGATTATATTGTAAGATATAACTTAGGAACATTAGGTCAATCTAGTAGTAGCGAACCGGTAATTCAAACAAGACTTAGCGCAGGGGATCGTTGGTTATTGCAACGAAATAAAAAAGCTAGGGATACGACAACTAATAACCCTGAATTAGATAATTATTTATCTACAAATTTTGAGTTTTCTAATGAAAGTTTATGCAGTAAAAATTTTAAAATCCTTGAATGGTGGAACCGGCATCAAAATATATATCCTGTTTTATCTATTATTGTTAAAGAGATCTTGGCAGCACCTATTTCCACCGTTGCGGTTGAGCAAGCCTTCAGCTGGGAGGTAATATATTGGAAGCTAGGCGATCTTCATTACATCCAAGCACTCTAGAAGCAACAGCTTGTGTGGATGATTGGACTCGAGTTGATCTGAGACAACAAGAAGATGCCCCCGATGATTGTGAAGATTTGTTCGATAATGCTTCTGCAACAAGTGCAAGCGGAACCGGAGCCGAAGGATCAACCGATAATGATGATTGATAATTGTAAAATTATAATAATTTACAAAAGGGGATATGTCTAAAAGACTAAAACTTGTAATGGAACTACGTGAGCTTTGATTCCTCTCACCCTTGAGGATACGTAGGCAACTTAAATATTTAAAAATTTAAGCTCAAGCTCTTCAATGTAATAATTTGTTTTTTTTTTAAATTTAATCTCATTTTTTTTTATTTAAATTAATCAAAAAAAAAAAAAAAAAGGAACCGAACCGAACCGGAACCGAAAGGTTCGGTTTCGGTTCCGGTTCCACTTAAGTGTGGAATCGGAACCGAACCGGATTTAACCGGTTTAGGTTCGGTTCCGAACCGGAACCGAACCGCCGGCCGGGTCTAACACCATGACCATCTTCATATTAACAATAGCATGTGTAGTAGTGTAAGAAAATAACCAAAAAAAAAAAAATCAAAATCAAAAGAATATTGATAAAATAATCGAGTGACTGTCTACCAATAATCGCATCTCCAATGATTAGAGGCATCCTTAATATTAATTAATTAATGGTGGTTATTAATTGACCCATGCATGCCGCAACCTGACCCACAAGAGAAAAAAAAACAACCCTGTGGGCTTGCAAAAAAATGGCAGCAGTCTCTCGACTCTCCCCCGAGCAAAAAGAACAGTAAATAAAGAAACCAAAGGGGTTGATTGAGAGCTGCAGTGAATGTGGAGCCAGCAGAGAATATGATGGCTTTTTTTTATGTGTCTTAATCCTTAATGGGATTTGTAATGAGTAATTGAGGGTTTATTGTTAATATGATAACGCAGTGAGTCTCGCCCCAAATTTTGATAATTTTGCTAATCATTGTCTTTCCTAAATCATAATCTTAGAAGGGCCCATAATATCTAAGAAGAACCATAATTTTGAGTACAGGAACCATAATTTTGAGTACAGGATTAGACCGGCCGATCAAATCAATAATCGGCCAAGAGTTCGATCTGGTTAAGTAATAAAAAACGACTTTAAAAAAATGATCAAAATTGGCGAACCGGTTCAAATTTTCTTTAAAAAAAATTTAAAACCAAAAACTAAAATGTAATAATTTTTAATTGAATAAAATTATTTATGATGTATACCGATTTTGTTGATTTTTTAAGAACGGTTCAACTAATTGAACAAGATTCATCGAACATTTTAGATCACTGATTCGATTATGAAAATATTAGTGAGAACATGACGGCCCTTAATTTTAGAGAATTTTAAACGAGTTTTAAGAAACAGATTTTTAATCAAAACCCAAAAAATAAAAAAACCGAAGAGCTTTTTAAGACCCTAACGAAGACATGTCAATCTTCTTAAAACTTATTATGTGATTTCTTTTAGATAAGAAGAAAACAACATTGGAATTGAATTAACAAAGAAAATGACTTTAGCATGAAGAATATGAAATATTTAAAAGTAAGATTTTTTTTTACTCCATTATTACTGTTGTTGTATAATTGGTGTCATTAAACATCAAAACAACATGCTACAAGCAATTCAACCAGGAAATACCAATAGATTATCAAAAACCCTAAAACTTAAAACATGAAACTGTAAACAGAAAAAACCTGTAAACAATTTCGAATCCAAGTCGAGATCTCTCTCTGTCCTTAAGAACTTATTGGTCCCGTCACAGGTGCTTCACGGATTCAATTAGCCAATATTCTCCTAGGATAACTTGGTTCCTTCTTGTCCAAGGAGCACTTCTTAACAAGTATTCGAACTGAGAATCAATGGTGGAACTCTCTCCAAAACAAATAAACAAAACAAAATGTCTCCCTTAAATTCAGATTTTCCTCTGTCTTTTAATTATGGATAAGAAGTCTCTTTTATAAGGCATTGAGGGGTGCCAAAGGGCACCCCTTCTTGTCCAATGAGTACTTTTTAACAAGTATTCGAACTGAGAATCAATGGTGGAACTCTCTCCAAAACAAATAAACAAAACAAAATGTCTCCCTTAAATTCAGATTTTCCTCTGTCTTTTAATTATGGATAAGAAGCCTCTTTTATAAGGCATGGAGGGGTGCCAAAGGGCATCCCTTGGGGTGAGATGCAACACTCCCAAGGATTGCAACCTTCTCATGCATCCTTAGTATCCAGCAAGACATGTAACAATATCTTTTTTATGAATATTACAAGAATTTCCAACAATTACAATGAGTATTAACTCTGCATAAATTTGGGATCCTAATTAATTTTAACTCAAATTTAAGAGTCTCTAGCTAACCACCTGTGTAGATTATCCCTAGAGTCGCCTCGTGCGAGAGTAAACTCATGATACATAAGTCAAATTTTTATGTTAGTTTTTAGATTTAGGGTTTAATGCTGAAGCGGTTAACCAGTTTCAAATGTCCCAAAGGTGTGTGGCTTTGTGGTGTAGGGTTCCAGATCTCATATTGAGGTCCTGTATTTGAAAACAGTGAGTGCGTTTCTTCTAAGAGCCTGAGACAACCAGAGAGGCAGAGATTTTACCTACTCCGCTTAAGCCCGAAAATGGGTGATTTGACGACGGATTTCCAACGATTCAAAAAAAAAATCAATTTCAATTTAATTTTTTTTTAAAAAAAAAAATATCGTTTTCCATGCTTTCTGCTACATGAACCCAACAAAGTGGTAACAAATTACAATATGAAAGATGGTAGATAGTCATTGCATTTCTTTTGAACATTGTTATATTATTTGTAGCACACAAAAAGTTGCACGGGAAATTTCATGTAGTTATTATGTGTATGTATTGCAAGAAACTTCATTTTCTTACATAACTTTTAAGTAGTCCCTCTTCATGCATTTACAACAACTCAGATTGTGACTTAAAAAAACATATATATACTAATTAAGAATATGTATAATATTTATTTTACATCGATCATTTGGCCAAAATGACACTTTTTATCTCATTTTTTTCAGTAGTCTCTCCTCGTACGACCCCATAAATTTAAGAAAATAATTCTTTTACATCTTTTGGCCGAATTTAACTTTTTTATACTGCATTAATTTTCTAAATTTTAATGTCTTTTAATAATATTGGGTGTGGCCAAAAAGGAGTCAAAAAAAAGAAAGAAGAAAGAAGAAGTGAACTCAAGTCTCTCTCAAATGGCCCTCACAAACACATGGGCATTGAAATTTAAGAATCGTTATGAGAGATGTTAAGGACTAACAACAACAATAGCTGGGACTACTTGCTGCTTTTAAGAACCCCACTTCACTGCCAAACTCTACCACTGCCCCCTAGGCTATTTTACTTTATGTCTATAGGTTTTTTTGCCTTTTTCTTTGTTAATTGCATCACAGTTTTTACTTTATTAGCAGTAGTAATTTAAAAAAAAAAACACAACTTTATTAAATTACTTGTATTAGACAGCTAAACTGCTCATTGATAACTCATGTCTTGATATGAGTTCGAGTCCTCATTATTATCTTTCTCGGAGGATTTGAATGAATATTTTTTCATATATAAAAATATATATTTGAAATATGTAGATTGTAATAATTCAAAAAAAAAAACCAAAAAAAACAGCAAGACTGCAAGACTGCGTCAGCAAACAATAAGGTTTCCTGTTTTAGCAAGGGAATAAGTTTAGCTAATCGTGAAACGGCGCGAAAGTTTGTAAAATTAGATGCAAGAGCAACTTTAATTAACATATCGATTTTTCCCCTTGAAGTTTGGTAAAAATTTATAAAAATCTTAACATTTTTTAAGTATATTAATTTCCACTCGAATTTTAAATTGTATCAATTTTCACAATTATATGATGGAAGAATAATAATTTCCTTAAAATTTCGAATAGATATTGATACGTGTGCAAAAATTAATAGTACAACTAGTAGTTTTGGATAAAAATTAATAAATTTTGAAAATTTCGGATTTTTGTCAAATTTAGAGTAAAAAATGATAATTTCCTTCGACAAATTAATTACTACTACTAACTATACCATCATAAGTACCTACACAAAAAGAGACTGATGACGGTATGTAGGGGGCCCTTAACCTTTGTGATAAATATTCTAAAGAAATAATTAATTTATAGGGTACATTTTCACAATCACTTCCATGACTTCAATCACAATATTTTTGTCTACCCGTGATATTTTTATCTAAAAGAAAAATTTTCCATTGATTCATCATAAAATAAAATGTGTTTATCTATAGTAATAACAATAACAAATACATCACATTTAACTCAAATAGTAATTGTATTAGTAAATTCATACACTTAGTTATGAAAAATACATTTATTAGATCAAATTTATTCACTTCCTAAAAATGATAAATACATTCATTAGATCAAGTTCATTCACCTACTAAATACACAAAATATTTCAAAGTTTTCATTAATTAAGTTTATTCATCTACTTGATCGAGATATTATATATATAGCACGTAAGCGCACTTATCGCTCAAGTAATATAGTGACTGAAAGTCGGATGTTGAACTCACATGTACTTAATATTTCTCTTATTAATATCAAGATTAATCTATTCAACTTAAACTAAAATATTGAGAAAGATGGTTGATTTATCGAAATTTAATTGAAATTAAATAAAACGCAAATAATAGATTTTGAAAACCTTATAGATAGCATAACCTATGGTTGCAACTTCACCTAAGCATGCACACAATAAGTTTATGCACTTCTCATTCAATTGAGTTGTTATTACTAATTATTAACCTATAATAATAAATTATTCACAAACCTCTTTCGATAGTCATGCAAATATATTCAGAATAAATCAATTAACTATATGTTTATGCTAATTAAATTAAACCAAATTCACTAAGCTCAAGTTCTAAAATTGGCTACGCATGCCATTTAGGTATATATTTATCATGCAGGGAAATCAATTTAATGAATAAGATCACACATTATTATTCTTATGATTAACCCAAATTTTATCTGTCGAGTTCTTAAGTATTTAACAAGACTATTATATTATTGGCCAAATAAATAAAATATGCATCAAACACATAAAATAATCAATAATCAATAACAAACCCAAATGGATAAAAAATTATACAAATTAATTAATTAAACATGCTTGTGATCCATTACAACCATAAATTAAATGAATTAGATACTCATAATATTCAATAAAAATAAGTTAATCATTAATACAAGGTAAATAATGCATAAAAAATAAAGCTAGAGAGAAAAGAGAAGAAAGAAACTCATGTTTGCAGTATTCGTCTTCAAACGCCAACTCCGGTTGTTGTACTCATTATTGTCTTGTTATAGGAGTTCTTCTATGCTCTGAAGGCTCCAAAATATGATATGAGATTTTTTATAGGTTTTGGGACGAGTTTATGCTTATATAAAAGGTTCAAAGAGTGTTTCTTACTTAAAAATCAGATTTATGACAAATTGAGAGCGCATTTGCCGTGTCGTGACGCACTGAACGTATCACGACTTCCACCAAACATATCTCGCGCATTTCGACGCTCAAGGGGAAGCGTCGTGACGCTCTAAATTGCAGTAAACTAAATTTTCAATTTATCTTCTGTCTCAATTTTGTTAAGTCTCATGCCTCGACGTGCTTTCAGCGTCGGAACGCGTATTTTGACTCCGAATTTTTCCCGATTTACTTTGTATCTTGTAGTTTTTATCCTCATTAATTCCATTGAGTCGTGATATTATTTCGATCTGCAAAACGTACTCAAAACACATCAATTCGCTCATAAAGCTCGATATCACCAACAAAATATTAAGATAAATGAGCGGGAAATATAGGGATATTAACCGCTCATCATAAATGCACCAAATATTTCAAAGTTTCAAAGTGACATGTGGCAACACCAAAAAATATGTATGTTTCAAAGTTTTAATGTGACATGTGACAATACCAAAGAAGATAGGGGACAAAAATATATGTTA
Source organism: Zanthoxylum bungeanum (assembly GCA_019454045.1). Lineage (NCBI taxonomy): Eukaryota > Viridiplantae > Streptophyta > Magnoliopsida > Sapindales > Rutaceae > Zanthoxylum > Zanthoxylum bungeanum. The sequence continues at coordinate 256,508 of SKCR01001385.1, read as the reverse complement.
GTATGATATGATATGATGATAGTTACAAACACAACATATGTTAAAGGAAAGAATTGATCGATCATTGCAATCTCCGAGTTACAATAATTCTACAATCATCTGAATTTATATGTATATGTTAGTTTTCTCACTCATAGACTCCTTATACTTTCAATGTAGAGTGAAATACAAAAAGATTTGAATTTGTAGGTTGAATAATAATATGGTTTCTTTCTTCTTCTTCTTCTTCTTCTTTTTAATATTAAATTGTTTATTCAACACATACACTTCAATGTTAAGACATGCAATAAGAAGTCAAAGAGGAAACCTAGGTATGTATAAGTCTAAAATAACTTGATTTAATGGATTGAAAAGGATTATATATAGTATATATATTCTTCCAATTTGAGGTCATTCACTTTCTGTCAATTCAATTTAAAAGAATTGCCAAAAAGTTCATTGGCAGTTATATTTCTTTGTATTAACCTTCAAGACAAAACACATTTATATATCATATATCAAGACCCCCACTCGCCTCCCAGCCGCTAATTAATCAACCAATAATGCTTTGGAATAATTGCAGCGTAGAATACACAAGCAATTGGAAATTTATTTTTCTTTTTCTTTTTTGTTGTCACATTAGTAGTCAGATTTACCGGCCCGGTTTCAACAGAATTAATTAACAAATGGGGCATATCTGTGTGTACTGCTTTGGTCATTTCATTAGAAATTTAGGGTTAGTTTGGTAGTGTTACTTAAATGAACTTATTATTAATAAATTTTAAATAAATTTAAACTTGCAAAATACTTATATGTCACTTAATCAAGAGTTTCCCCTTAAAGTTAAAATTCTTCAGTATGAATGGATATATATGTTCAAACTGTTCTTTTTTGACTATATTTATACACACATCAAATTATAGTTTGACTCTCTAAGATTTTGGTGTAGGAACAAAGAGAACTAGCTAGAGTCAGACGGATTTCTTAAGTATTTTTCTGGATATAATTCGTTATGTTCTGGCTATTCATGAAACGTGAAAGACAGATGAATAAGTATCCGAAAGAAACCAAAGAATGTGACCTCTAATTATACACATAAATTCATATAAGCATTCCGAGTGTACTTTTCTAGTTACAGAAGCCAAGAAAATCCAAATTCAATAAAGGGCTGAAGGCATATATATAGAGTGAAAATCTACTGCTGGCTATTAATTGTTAAACAAAGTAAAGATGATTGAAGAAGTGTATGTGTTAATTTCTATCTCTCTATTATAAAAAGTGTATTTTTACTCTAATTATTCTATTTTGGATTAAAATATTATTGATATATCATTTTGTCATTGGATTACATATGCAATTAATGACATGCGCATTGCCTTGATGTGCTTAATTAAAATGTCATTAGTTTTGTTTAATATTAGGATTATGGAATATATGGTGTGTGAATGCATATAAGACTTCAAAAAGATTATGTTGAGAAATGAAAAATGGGAAACATCCCCACACATCAGTGAGATATTATTATTAGATGCAAGGTCATAGTCATTCTTTAGTCCATTTATTACCTTTGTCTTTTGCCTCCATTTGCTTCTCCATCCACTAAATGCTCTTTGCCCTTTGCCCTTTGCTTCCCTTCTCTCTTGTTACTGAATTTTCAAGTTCTCTAATTATTATTCTCTCTCTTTCTATTTTCATTCTTTAATTAGGGTTTCCTCTTTCAGAACTGATCAGATCCTGTAATAAATCTGTGAGGCTAAGGTTATTTTATCTTGGGAAGGAACAAAGAACAGCTCTAGTAAGAGCTACTGCAAGGGAAAAAGGTACTTCCCTTTTCTTTTTTTTTTTTTTTTTTTAGTTATTCTTCTGATCAAAGAAACCTAACTAGATCACAAACAGGTTAGCTTATGTAGCTGTTTGGTTCCCTTTTTTGTGTTCTAATAATTCTTTTTTTTGTGTTCTTGGTTTCTTGCTAAACAAAAGGCTAAAGATGATGATACTAGATTCCTCTGGGTTACAGGCTCTAATTTTAGGGCTTTGCTGTAATATTCATATAACTTAATTCACTTATGATGAGTCGCACCAGTGTCAGATCCCATGTTCAACTGATGATTTAAGAAGGTTATATAATTACTCATGCAACCAGGACTGGTATGGAAAGAGTCTATAAGATATTTACAAATTTACAAAAACCAAAATTAAGCAGACATGCAGAAGGATTTAAATAGCTTTGAGTGTATCTTATGAGAATTAATCAGTACTGAAAATCAACTAATTAATTAATCATACCTTTTGTAAAAGAAAATAAAAGTGCATATGGCAGAGAGACTGATAAAATTTTGGCATGTAACAAGTGACAATTAATCAGATTCTTTTTGTGTGTATGTGAGAGAGAGAGAGAGAGAGAGAGTTAGGTCATCTGATAGTTGTTGCCTTGTAAAGGATGATATATATATATTTTCTCAAAACGGAAAATAATATTGCAAAATAATTCAGAAATTGTCTTGATGATTTTGAATTTTATTGCAAAGAAATAATCATAGAAAACTGATAATAGATATAAGTTTTTTAATCTAAGATGTGATCACAGTGTAAAAAATGAGGAGGAAACAACAACCAAACACATCTCATGATCTGAAAGGTAATTTTTTTTTTTTTTAAAAAAAAAAAAGAGGAAAAAAAGGGCTGTAGTTAATTATAAATTTTACATTTATCTCCTTTTGTTGCAGTAGAAATTAATGGCTTCATCCAGCAGCAGCTCATACAATTCTCCATGTGCTGCCTGCAAATTTTTGAGGAGGAAATGTGTGGCAGGTTGCATATTTGCACCTTACTTCCCACCTGAGGAGCCTCAGAAATTTGTGAATGTTCACAAGATATTTGGTGCAAGCAATGTGACAAAGCTCCTTAACGACATTCTCCCTCACCAAAGAGAGGATGCTGTAAACTCTCTTGCCTATGAAGCTGAGGCAAGAGTTAGAGATCCTGTTTATGGCTGTGTAGGTGCTATCTCATTCCTCCAGAGACAAGTCCAGAGGCTCCAGAAGGAACTTGATGCTGCCAATGCTGATTTGATCCGCTATGCTTGTAATGATATCCCAACATCATCATCAGCTGCCGCCCTGCAGCCACCTGCGGTGAGTTCGATTCATTCTCTGGTTTCTAGGCAGAGGCCAATTGATGAGTATAGCAGAAGGATTGAAGGAGAAGCTGGCTGCTTCTATCATCAGCCTTCTAATTACTCCCATAATCCTAGCTATATTCTACCTTGGAATGATAATCCCTCAGGGGATATCAATCAAAGAGGAGGTGAAGGCAATAATATGTGATGATCATGAAATTACATAAGCCCTAAAATCCAAAGTAAAAAACCCACTTAGGGTTTTTTTCCTTATGGACATGATCACTATATATTGGGTTTGAGGTTTCTAGCTAATAGGCTCACTTGGGTTTCTGCTAGCTAGATTTTACTATTTATCCTTCTAAACACATGGGATTAGGCATGCTATCCCAGTGTTTTAATTTGGGGTTTGGAACCTAAATAAGGCCATAGAGCTTAGTGTCTGTGGCAACTAAAACCTTTTATTGCGTCATTGTAATTTATATGCAGCTCTAGTCATGTGCATGTGGAGTTGCTGTCCTCTGTCAGTGTTGCTTCAGAATAAATATATTTATTTCATTAAGTAAAGAGGATTCTCTAGCTAAGTCTACGGCTTAGTCCTTCCCTTTACACTATATTATATTAATTAATTCTTACCTTTCTTTCTACTTTGTTCTTGAGGACCACCCTCTTATACTTTCTTTCTCATCAAAAAATTTGAAGAGCTTCATCGCCGCAGACTAGAAATTAAAATATACATATATTACTTGCGATGCATATGTCCAAGTTCAACTCCCAACTTGCACCTAATTGACCCAACTATATATCTACTGAATTCCCATTTAGATTTTTTTACCCTTTTAGTTTTACTATAACATTGCAATTGGCAAGTTACTGATGACAAACCAAAACAATGCATGTGAACCGGTTAATATATATATATATATAATGAAAAAATAGAAAATATGGCTGTACTGTGGCCTATCTGTTTGCTTTAGCTTTTAGTTCTTTATTAGCCTGAGAAACCCAGCTGCAATTTACATTTCTATGGTAGCAAAATAATTAGCAAACATGTTTCAGAACAGTAAGTCTCAGTGGCATGCTCTCATTGGATCCCATAGCACTAGTACTACTTCTTTCATATAAGGGCTAGCTATCACTCTTTACAGTTTATATCCCCAGTCTTAATACAGATAAAATAGTAGAACGTAAGACAAAACCCATCACACACAGTAATCTCTCTCTCTCACACACACTTGGAATTTGATTTCTTCAAAGTCTTATGTCATATTGATGTGAATTTATGTTTTTTTTTTTTGGTGAATTTATGAAGGAGACGTGCTGCATATTCACGCCAGAAAAAAAAAATTAGGGTTAGGGTTTTATATATTACACCTATATATATAAAATGCTTTTTTTTTTCTCGTCTGCAGGTTAATGGGTCCAATGATGTCTCTAAGAAATAATTTTTTTTTTTTTTTTTTGTGGGAAGGTTTGAATGAGAGAGATCGATGACTTTGAATTTTCCTTATTTTCTTCGACTGCCAAATTCTTTTCATTCCACATGGACACATGCTCATACTCTCCATCTTTTTGGTTCATACTTCATACTGATCACACGCTTGCAATGCATTCATGTGTCACTGTAATGTAGCAGTGTAAACTGTAAAGCTAGCTTTCATTGATTACAGAAAAATACGGTCATATCTTCTGTTTCTTCTTCACTTTTTGTCAGTGTCTCTTTCTCTTTATTTTTAAACAGACACAATTATATTTACTGTACTGTAACACTCATATAAATAAAAATGTCATCACCTTTCCCTTTCAAATTTCTCTCTCAGCTGCCAGTTCCTGTGGGCAGAGGCCAGTGAGAGTCACGTCCATTAATGTCCTCCAATTCATCGCCCCCCTACCTCTCCAGTTTAATTTCTCGAGATTGCAAAATCACTCGCCCTTTTCTTCTTAGATTTTTTTGGTGAAGCAAATCAATTTCTTATAAAATAATATGTCTTTTGGTTTTGGTTTGATAGTTGTACTGTTGAGGACAGAGAGTCACTGAGAGTGGGGAAAGCCTGATGCGTGGCATCAGGCATGCATAAGATCTATAGTTAAAGTATGGATTGAGAGTTTTTTTTTTAATATTAATTTAGAATCCATCAAATTTTATCTCTGCAAATACGTAAGAAAGAAGCAAAGCCAGAGCACACGGGTGAAAATGGCAGGGAATTGAATTTTTATATAATATAGTTATGTAAAAGTGACAAACAAATTAATAGGACGTGCGGGTCCTTACTCTATGCAAATGCAGTATGCGCAAATTGCTTGGCCTTGCCCCCCCACATCACATGTACAAGCCAAATTCTAATATACTATCGTAATTCACCAGCTAGCTAATTCATGTTCATGGGGTTTTGATTTGAATGACAGCAGGCCAATCACATTATTTGTGTCTTTTAGATTTGACGTTTCACACGCTCACACGTACACACACAAATACAGATACTCGAATGATAGCATGTTTTGGATAGATTGTGAACAAAAATATTTGCTGTCTTATTACTATACTACTATACAATAGGATAAGTCGATATGAGTGTTGTGGATTTCTGCAGTTTTTGCTTCATTTTTTCTTTTCATTTCACTGTTGGTTCTATTATTTGCTCTCAAAAACCAATAATTTTTTTAAAAGGGTTATTATCATTTAACTACTTTATAAATTGAGAAATATTAAATGACTTATTGAAATATAATATTTTACTATTATGTCTTTACAAAATTTTCATTTTACTATAAAATATTACATTTTACTATAAGAAGTATTGAGAAATAATAAATTGATACAATAAATATTGAGGTGTTTTGTAGTAAAATTAAAATTTTTATAAAAATATAATAGTAAAATATTACATCCCAATATTTTTTGTAGTCATTTGTTATTTCTCAAATTTTAAAACAGTGAAATGATAATAACTTGTTTTTTAAAAAAAATTACATACCACACTCATTTTTTTTTTAGAAATCGTTGGAAATCTCACCGCCAAACCACTTCTTCCGAGTTTAAGCGGAGTAGGTAAAATATTCGGATGTCCCAGACTCTTATAAGAAAAACACTAATTGAATTCGAACCCATGACCTAAATGTGAGATCTTGAACCCTACACTGCCAAACCACGTCCCTGAAAACCTCTCAAACTTCTTACTCTAACTGAATACCCCATTTTCATATCAAAATATCCCTAAAAATTTGTATTACACAAACATATAGTACACAATCACTATTTTTGTTCTATCATCTCTCTCATATTCATCCAACATGAAAGTCTGTATTTATCCAAGGTTCTGACCTTATGCGGAATTAATCACAATTAATCAAGACAAGTCCTAATTAATGTGCCTTTGGATTCTCAACAAGCAACCACAATATAAACAAATAAAATAGATCATGGTCCAGGTCCACTGGGATAGATCACCGGATCAAGTCTCAATATACGACATATATTGGTCTCAACGAATTTTACTAAGTGACTCGTGTGAGTAAATCTTGACATGAACTTTATATGAGAATATACAACTTATAGTGACACTTCGCAATGTCAATTACAAACTATGTTGTAAATCCTAAGATATTTGTCTAATATATATACATCTCACTAAACCAGATTTAGTTTCAATCTAATCGATATTAGATAAAAAACGTATATAAAAGACAAGAGGTGTCACCATCAATAAGTAATATTAAGAAAAATATATTGTTCGTTCGTATTCATGAATCAGACAAAAATACGATCCGGATTGGCATCCCGAACATCAACCCTAACACCATTGAGAACACATTATTATCCACAATGTCCCGAGCTTTTTTAAAGAAGTTGAAATTGAAACCATCCGGTTTAGGTGCCTTCGAACCATCAAACTTCCAAACCGCCTCCCTCACTTTCTTTAGAGAAAACGGTTTTTCGAGAAGCTGAGCGGAGTCGGCGGAGAGGCTCTGAAATCCCAAATTTTGGAGATATGGTGGATATTGATAACCTCCAAAAAAAAACATTAAGGAGAAATAAGAAATTGTCGCAGTTTTAACACCATGAGGATCCGAGATGCGCCTACTATATATAGAGGAAATGGCCCCCAAAAAATTTATACTTTTCCTCTCATTAGCTACCTTATGAAAGAAACTATTGTTATTGACCCCAAGCTCTTGAGCCAGTTAACCCTACTCTTCTGAGGCCAAAGAGACTCACGCATTCTCATTTTGGACCAAAGCTGGCTATTCAAATAGCCGAAGGCAAGAACATCACTATCCGAGCAAGAGGAGACCTCATCCGCAAGTTCCAGATTATCAATTTCTGATTCCAGCATTTGAATACACATATAAACATTTTCAAAAACCTGCATTTATCTCGAAGAAGACGAATCCTTTTGACTATGGGTGTTCATGGGTCGGGTCAGATTTTTTTGAAAAATGTGAAACCCGATCGGATCGGGTCTCGCGGGTCGTGAAACCCGAACCCGAAATTTGAGAGGTGAAATCCGATCTAGTTGGGTCGGCCAAAAAAATATTTTTTTAAATAAATTAATTATTTTAAAATATAAATATTAGTTATTTTATGTCTCGAAAATTATCATATATATAAAGTTTCAAGACAACAAAAGTAATAAATAAATGAAATAATAGTAAAAATTTTAAAAAAATAATAAAATTTTTAGGAAAATAATAAAAATATTATAATTTCGGGTCGGATCGGATCGGATTAACCTGAAAAAATATTAAAAACCGCATGGATCGGATCAGATCGAATCGGGTCAGATCGATAAGCTATCTTCTTGTGCTCAACGATCCCCACCAATATCCAACGCACCCAAAACTTGTATACATGATAACTTAGGCTTCAAAAACTTCATAAAACATATCGTAAGTATATACAATCACGAAATAAAAAATACAGCAAAAAACTACTCATATGTATTTGATCGAATATGTAACATGTCATTGTTTTCTATAAGATTTATAGAAAAATTAATTTTAAGCCAATACGAGCCTATGATCTTCTATGGGTTTGAGAAATATGGATTAAAGAGAAGTTGAAGAAATCATTAATTTCCCAATGACCACCTCAAGTCGTGAACGCTGCTGTAACCATGTACAGTCAAGAAGATTAGAGGGTTTTCGATAAATTAAATGAGGATATTTTCAGAACAAAATAATGTCATTAAAATAAATCTTTTGAGAATATGATCATCAAATCAAGTAAAATTTGAGTCATCAAAACCCAAGTTAAACAGACAGTATTTGGTTATTTGGTGTTGTGATTATAAAAGTATTGTGAATTAACGGTGATTCATAAACGGTATTATAAAAATTTTCGATTTATACTAGCAAAATAATTGTAATCCCGAACATCGACCCTAACACTATAGAGAACACATTATTATCCACAATGTCCCGAGCTTTTTTAAAGAAGTTGAAATTGAAACCATCCGGTTTAGGTGCCTTCGAACCATCAAACTTCCAAACCGCCTCCCTCACTTTCTTTAGAGAAAACGGTTTTTCGAGAAGCTGAGCGGAGTCGGCGGAGAGGCTCTGAAATCCCAAATTTTGGAGATATGGTGGATATTGATAACCTCCAAAAAAAACATTAAGGAGAAATAAGAAATTGTCGCAGTTTTAACACCATGAGGATCCGAGATGCGCCTACTATATATAGAGGAAATGGCCCCCAAAAAATTTATACTTTTCCTCTCATTAGCTACCTTATGAAAGAAACTATTGTTATTGACCCCAAGCTCTTGAGCCAGTTAACCCTACTCTTCTGAGGCCAAAGAGACTCACGCATTCTCATTTTGGACCAAAGCTGGCTATTCAAATAGCCGAAGGCAAGAACATCACTATCCGAGCAAGAGGAGACCTCATCCGCAAGTTCCAGATTATCAATTTCTGATTCCAGCATTTGAATACACATATAAACATTTTCAAAAACCTGCATTTATCTCGAAGAAGACGAATCCTTTTGACTATGGGTGTTCATGGGTCGGGTCAGATTTTTTTGAAAAATGTGAAACCCGATCGGATCGGGTCTCGCGGGTCGTGAAACCCGAACCCGAAATTTGAGAGGTGAAATCCGATCTAGTTGGGTCGGCCAAAAAAATATTTTTTTAAATAAATTAATTATTTTAAAATATAAATATTAGTTATTTTATGTCTCGAAAATTATCATATATATAAAGTTTCAAGACAACAAAAGTAATAAATAAATGAAATAATAGTAAAAACTTTAAGAAAATAATAAAAATATTATAATTTCGGGTCGGGTCGGATTAACCTGAAAAAATATTAAAAACCGCACGGATCGGATCGATAAGCTATCTTCTTGTGCTCAACGATCCCCACCAATATCCAACGCACCCAAAACTTGTATACATGACAACTTAGGCTTCAAAAACTTCATAAAACATATCGTAAGTATATACAATCACGAAATAAAAAATACAGCAAAAAACTACTCATATGTATTTGATCGAATATGTAACATGTCATTGTTTTCTATAAGATTTATAGAAAAATTAATTTTAAGCTAATACGAGCCTATGATCTTCTATGGGGTTGAGAAATATGGATTAAAGAGAAGTTGAAGAAATCATTAATTTCCCAATGACCACCTCAAGTCGTGAACGCTGCTGTAACCATGTACAGTCAAGAAGATTAGAGGGTTTTCGATAAATTAAATGAGGATATTTTCAGAACAAAATAATGTCATTAAAATAAATCTTTTGAGAATATGATCATCAAATCAAGTAAAATTTGAGTCATCAAAACCCAAGTTAAACAGACAGTATTTGGTTATTTGGTGTTGTGATTATAAAAGTATTGTGAATTAACGGTGATTCATAAACGGTATTATAAAAATTTTCGATTTATACTAGCAAAATAATTGTAATGCACTTTTTTAGTATTTTGATGGTGGGGAAAAGCTAAAATTTATAACTTTTGCAAAATTTATTTTTTGAAAGAAATTACGATTAATAATTGTAATTTCTCATCATTAACTAAACAATTAAAAATTATATTTTGACTCAAACGTAATTTTATCATCTCACTACAGGTCAAACCACGATACCAAACATAACCTTTATATAGACCCTTTATTAGGCTTGGTTTTTTTTTTTTTTTTAAAAAAAAAAAAAAAAAATCAATTTCGTTTCTTATTCTGCCAATCTAATTTGTAATATTTGATTATCATTTAAATTATTTGTGGCCCATTGGTATTAATTTATTGAGTGAAGCATTATTTTTTAAAAGGACAATGATATACTTACTCACACTTTTCTTGATTTTTATCTCAACTCTCTCACCGTAGCTACAGTGAGCTACAGTAATTCACTGTAGTTACAGTGAGAGAGTTGAGATAAAATTAAGTAAAAATGTGAGTAAAATTATCATTTTTGTTTTTAAAAATACTCAAATAAGGAAAGATTGGAGACAGAGTCGCGACTTCTTTTTGCTTCTGATAATGCAACATACCTAACAAAATGTTCAAATATGTATATAAGTTGGGTTGGGTTCTAAATCTACATAAATAATATTTATCAATTATAATAAAGGCTCTATATCTACATAAATAATATTTATCAATAATAAATTTGTTTTCATACTGTTGATGGTGTTTTTCGGGCACTATGTTATTTAAACAACACGACAGGGGTAAAAGGGGTAACTCCATTGATCGAGACCGTTAAAGCCGACCCGACAACTTGACGGTAAGAGGCCGAGCACTTTATACTAAATGGCCGAGCACTTTGGTTCGGATGACCGAGCACTATAAGGCCGGCAGAAACACTCTCAGTTCAAAGGACTATCATGACCGACCACATGAAGACCGAGCACATGACGAGGCGTGTTCAGGAAGATAAATCATCATATTCTTGCAGAAAATGGATAATTTGTCCTACTTTAATGGGGTAAAGTAATAACTTAATATCCTAATTGGATAAAGGAAGTAAATGTAGTTTTGATTAGGAATCCTTATGGGAAAAGGGAATAGTTTTGACTAGGAATCCTGATAGGAAAAGGAGACCATCTCCAATTGGGAATTCTTGTACAAATAGGAATCTGGTTTCTTCACCATTATAAATAGGAGGGTAGAGTGAGTGTAGAAGGACAAGTGGAAAGGATCTAAAAATCATCACAAGAGTGAGGGATTAAAGTTCCAATTTGTAAGAGCAAATGAGAAGTCTGAGAGGTGTATTTGAGTAAATAAAAAAGTACCACCCTGTTCTTGTCCGTGGACGTAGGTCGGATCCAAAATCCACCGAACCACGTTAAATCACCTTGTCTGATTGGCGTATTTTCTTGTTTTCCGCTAAGTTTGCTTTTGGTTCCCTATAACCAAACAAATTCACAGTTGAAGGAGGGTTCCCTCAGAGGTGATATTCCCGTATTACCCTGAGACCAAAATCAGCCGTCAACAGTTGGCGCCGTCTGTGGGGAACTTCAACAAAAAGCAATTCACGTAGTAAGACAAATGGCGGAAGACGGAGATCACCAACCAGGAGGTCCGGCAATGGACTGGATGAAAAGAATGGAAGATAGCATGAGGACTATGATGGATCGACTAGAAAGAATGGGAGGAGCGGACAACGAGAAACCTGAAACCGGGGCCGGCCAGAAAAGGAAAGAAAGGGAAAAAGGGAAAAGTGCAGCGGACGTAAGCGAGGACGAGGAACCCAGAAAGAGAGGCCCTTATGGGATAAGATCTGAAGTGGTAGGAAGAGAGCCGCGCTCAGAAAACACATGGGAAGAAGAAGAGGAACAATCACTCGACCCATCCTCCAACAGTTTTTACAACTCCGAGATGGAGAATAAAAAGTACAACGAAGACGTGCAGGAGACTTCCGGGCTTAAGGAACGCCACGCCCGGAACGACAGGCGAACAAAAGGACACAGAAGGCGACACGGGGGCACAGCCCGTGAAATAAAGTCTTGGTTGAGAAAAGAGATGACCAGATGGGGAGAAGGCCTCAAGATCGGCGCGGGAGACACCCGAGGCGAGGAAGAGGGGTCTCCCCTTACGGAAGAAATAAGGTCAGCACAATTCCCGAAGCGGTTTAACATGCCGACCATAGCGCCATACAAAGGCCACTCCGACCCAAAATCCCACATTGAGAATTTTGTCCTCCTAATGGAAGTACAGGGGGTAACGGGCGACGCCGTATGCAAAGTATTTCCCTTAACTCTAGGTGGACCTGCCATCCTATGGTACAGAAGTCTGGCCCCAGGGAGCATCCAGAGCCTCTCCCAGCTTAAAAAATCATTTATCCGACACTTCAAAGGAGCCTGCACCCCTAGAAAGACGATTGGAGAACTCCGGCTCATTAAGCAAGGAGACGATGAACCTCTGAAGAATTTTATCGAAATGTACCACAATTTGGTGCTCGAGGTCGGAGCGTACGAGTCATCGGAAGCGCTAGAAAGTCTCAAGGGAGGTCTGAAGGTCGGGAAGTTGTGGACTCACCTGAGGATTCAAGACGTATCGGATTATGCCACTGCCCTGGAGTTGGCCAGGAAGTTTATCTTAATAGAGGAAGAGAAAAAGATTGTCCGGGGAGTAGACACCCGAAAGGCTAAGATACTCAGGTCAGACAATCAGTGGGATTCGATTAGAAATTTGAGGAGACCAATCCCGGACCAGAAGAAACTCAGACTGACACCTCCGAGTAGTCATGCTCAAGAGATAAAGTCACATGTCCAAGTCAACCGTGTCGCGGGGAGGACATTATACACCCCCCTGAACAAACCTATGGCCCAGATAGTTCGGGAAATCCAGAATAAAGGTCTGTTGGCCGAGCCTAATTTGAGGAGGTTCCCTATTGAGGAGGAAAATAGTAGGGCTTACTGTATCTACCATAACGTAAAGGGACATACCACGAATGAGTGCAGAGACCTGCGTGAGCAGGTGGAAGACTTGGTGAAAGAAGGCTATCTTAGTGAGTACATAGACCATTCGATTTTTTAGGACGACCAAGTTGATAGCGAAAGTCATCCGGTCGGATGCGTGGAATGCTGAGATGAAGAGAGAACGTATTAAGAAGAGCCTTACTTGTAGTGACCCTTGTAGAGTTGCAAGAAAGACAACGGATCCCAAAAATGTGAGTAAAACCTCTTATGTCTTAAGCTGACATTTATTTATGCTTGTTTGTTGTGGCACACACAACGATTTTGATATTTGTTTTACGGCTCAGGTCTGCTCTTGTACCGCCGAGTCCGTTTTTTTGATATATGTTTTACGGCTCGGGTCTGCTCTTGTACCGCCGAGCCCTTTTTTTTTTATATATGTTTTACGGCTCGGGTCTGCTCTTGTACCGCCGAGACCGATGCCTCTTTCCGGCTCGGGTCTGCTCTTGTACCGCCGAGACCGATGCCTTTTTCCAGCTCGGGTCTGCTCTTGTACCGCCGAGACCGATGCCTCTTTCCGGCTCGGGTCTGCTCTTGTACCGCCGAGACCGATGTTTCTTTCCGACTCGGGTCTGCTCTTGTACCGCCGAGATCGATGCATTTTTCCGGCTCGGGTCTGCTCTTGTACCGCCGAGACCGATGCCTCTTCCCGGCTCGGGTCTGCTCTTGTACCGCCGAGACCGATGTTTCTTTCCGGCTCGGGTCTGCTCTTGTACCGCCGAGACCGATGCCTCTTTCCGGCTCGGGTCTGCTCTTGTACCGCCGAGACCGATGTTTCTTTCCGACTCGGGTCTGCTCTTGTACCGCCGAGATCGATGTTTGTTACAGCTCGGGGTCGGCGATGTCCCACCGAGTCTGCCATTTGGACTGGGGACGTAACATTCCCCCAGGACCAAGTGATTCTTACAGCTCGGGGTTGGGCCATGTCCCACCGAGTCTGCCATTTGGACTGGGGACGTAACATTCCCCCAGGACCAAGTGATTCTACAGCTCGGGGTTGGCCATGTCCCACCGAGTCTGCCCTTTGGACTGGGGACGTAACATTCCCCCAGGACCAAGTGATTTTTACAGCTCGGGGTCGGGCGATGTCCCACCGAGTCTGCCTTTGGACTGGGGACGTAACATTCCCCCAGGACCAAATGATTTTTACAGCTCGGGGTCGGGCGATGTCCCACCGAGTCTGCCTTTGGACTGGGGACGTAACATTCCCCCAGGACCAAGTGATTTTTACAGCTCGGGGTCGGGCGATGTCCCACCGAGTCTGCCTTTGGACTGGGGACGTAACATTCCCCCAGGACCAAGTGATTCTTACAGCTCGGGGTCGGGCGATGTCCCACCGAGTCTGCCCTTTGGACTGGGGACGTAACATTCCCCCAGGACCAAGTGATTTTTACAGCTCGGGGTCGGGCGATGTCCCACCGAGTCTGCCTTTGGACTAGGGACGTGACATTCCTCCAGAGCCAAGTACCTCTTTTAGCTCGGGGTCGGGTTACGTCCCACCGACTCAGCCCTTCGGACTGGGGACGTAACATTCCCCCAGGTCCAAGTGCCTTTCTCAGCTCGGGGTCGGGGTACGTCCCACCGAGTCAGCCATTCGGACTGGGGACGTAACATTCCCCCAGGTCCAAGTGCCTTTCTCAGCTCGGGGTCGGGGTACGTCCCACCGAGTCAGCCATTCGGACTGGGGACGTAACATTCCCCCAGGTCCAAGTGCCTTTCTCAGCTCGGGGTCGGGGTACGTCCCACCGAGTCAGCCCTTCGGACTGGGGACGTAACATTCCCTCAGGTCCAAATGTCGTTCTCAGCTCGGGGTCGGGTTGCGTCTCACCGAGTCAGTCCTTCGGACTGAGGACGTAACATTCCCCCAGGTCCAAGTGCCTTTCTCAGCTCGGGGTCGGGGTACGTCCCACCGAGTCAGCCCTTCGGACTGGGGACGTAACATTCCCCCAGGTCCAAGTGCCTTTCTCAGCTCGGGGTCGGGGTACGTCCCACCGAGTCAGCCATTCGGACTGGGGACGTAACATTCCCCCAGGTCCAAGTGCCTTTCTCAGCTCGGGGTCGGGGTACGTCCCACCGAGTCAGCCCTTCGGACTGGGGACGTAACATTCCCTCAGGTCCAAGTGTCGTTCTCAGCTCGGGGTCGGGTTGCGTCTCACCGAGTCAGTCCTTCGGACTGAGGACGTAACATTCCCCCAGGTCCAAGTGCCTTTCTCAGCTCGGGGTCGGGGTACGTCCCACCGAGTCAGCCCTTCGGACTGGGGACGTAACATTCCCTCAGGTCCAAGTGTCGTTCTCAGCTCGGGGTCGGGTGCGTCCCACCGAGTCAGTCCTTCGGACTGGGGACGTAACGTTCCCCCAGGTCCGAGCATCTCTCACAGCTCGAGACAAGATCACATGCCACCGAGCACATCATCGTTAGCTCAGAGGCAAAGTTTTCTCCTCACAATCGAGATTGGATCAGTCAGGGGTCAGGACCCCAAATCTCTGGTACAGATATTACAGAGGATGAGTCATTTTTTAGTTTGGACAACAAGAGGAACCTCATCTCTTGATGGAACGACCCAAGTAAGCAATTTGCTTTGAGGTGGAGAATCATTCTGAATAGAGTCAGCATCTCCAATAAACCGAGGATATGAAGATAGAAACAGAAGACTTAGTTGATGGCAAAAACAATTTCTCAGTGATTTCTGGAGCGACCACCAGCAAGGCGATCAGCACACCATCTTTTTTTATAGTTCCCGGCATCAACTCACAAACTCGTTGTTACCGAGAACTAGGGGACAGATGTTGATGGTGTTTTTCGGGCACTATGTTATTTAAACAACACGACAGGGGTAAAAGGGGTAACTCCATTGATCGAGACCGTTAAAGCCGACCCGACAACTTGACGGTAAGAGGCCGAGCACTTTATACTAAATGGCCGAGCACTTTGGTTCGGATGACCGAGCACTATAAGGCCGGCAGAAACACTCTCAGTTCAAAGGACTATCATGACCGACCACATGAAGACCGAGCACATGACGAGGCGTGTTCAGGAAGATAAATCATCATATTCTTGCAGAAAATGGATAATTTGTCCTACTTTAATGGGGTAAAGTAATAACTTAATATCCTAATTGGATAAAGGAAGTAAATGTAGTTTTGATTAGGAATCCTTATGGGAAAAGGGAATAGTTTTGACTAGGAATCCTGATAGGAAAAGGAGACCATCTCCAATTGGGAATTCTTGTACAAATAGGAATCTGGTTTCTTCACCATTATAAATAGGAGGGTAGAGTGAGTGTAGAAGGACAAGTGGAAAGGATCTAAAAATCATCACAAGAGTGAGGGATTAAAGTTCCAATTTGTAAGAGCAAAGAGAAGTCTGAGAGGTGTATTTGAGTAAATAAAAAAGTACCACCCTGTTCTTGTCCGTGGACGTAGGTCGGATCCAAAATCCACCGAACCACGTTAAATCACCTTGTCTGATTGGCGTATTTTCTTGTTTTCCGCTAAGTTTGCTTTTGGTTCCCTATAACCAAACAAATTCACAGTTGAAGGAGGGTTCCCTCAGAGGTGATATTCCCGTATTACCCTGAGACCAAAATCAGCCGTCAACACATACTTTTTTTTTTTCCATCAGAACATATTATATTCATCGAATTTTGAGCCACAAAGAATGCATAATGGACCCAATTCAAATGGATATGTTCTATAAGATCTTTTAATATATGCATAAGTTGAAATTGCGAATCATTGAATTTCAAAACTTCTAGATGCATGAAAGCAAAATTAATTCTTATTTTATCTCCGACCCAAATAGGGCCTTAAATTTGAATCACACCACATGCAATATTCCTTCATTCATGATCATATTTAATTTTATTATGAAAAGAAACTAGTTTTGTCAGATTGCCAATGATGATGGTCATGATGATCACCATGGGTGTGATGAATAAATAACACAAAGATCATGGAAATAAACAAATGCACTTTGTGGATACATATTCTACCTTTAAAGAAAATAAATAAATAAAAAATATTTAAATAAAGAAGAGTGATACCCATTATATTATACGAAGATATAAACAGTACATTACATACAAATCTAGCAAAGATATGAAGAATCAAAGAATATGGTCATGGCCGAAGTATAATCCTTGCAATCTTTTGAAGATTGAGAGGGGTGGAAGGAATCTATGCACAAAGTCTTGTTGACTTTCATTAAAGTGATCCTCTCGTCAATATAACAAACTACAAATAATGTGTGAGTTTTGAGGCGTTTGTTTTTTAAAATAATTATTAAAGCATTACGTGGACTTCTCTTTATACCATGCGGCTGTTCGAATTTTGCTTTACTTTTCAACAAGTTTATTGATCCCCAAGAACATGCTTTGGTTATTTATTTTGTTCATTCATTTGTTTATTTTGCACTTTGCGAAATAATATATAGTGCATTTTATTGTTTTGGTATTGAGTTGGGCCGACGCAAGCTGAAGATGAAGCCGTTACTTGGGCCGACGCAAGCTGAAGATGAAGCCGTTACCTAATTTGGGTATGATTTTTTTGGGCCATTTAGATTGTGTGTTGATAGAAACTAACATCACCCTTTAATATTTCTCAATACACCAATTTTCATGCAATTGCCATGGATTATTTGCAGGTGATTTTAGAATATAGGAAAAACCCACCTTAAGGTCCCTGTACTCTCAATGTTTTTTACATTATACCTCTGTACTAAATTTTCTACATATTGCACCCCTATACTCTCAATATTTTTTACATTGCACCCCTGTACTAAATTTTCTACATATTGCAACCCTGCACTCTCAAAAAATTGACATTCCACCCTTATTTTAACGGCAAGTTAACAGAGTTGAGAAATATTCTGACATCACCCACCTTATTTCGGATTGGACCGAGCAAATTTTTTTACTTTGAAGTTATGCTAGGGCGCATAACTATATTATGCCTCTTCTGATACATTCAAAAATCCAACTAATTTATTGTAAAAACTAGATCAAAACTACGATCTTGGAGTGTTATTAATGAACAACAAAAAACAAACAAAGATGCTTCACGGTTATCAGACATCATTCCTAAAGAACGACAACGAGTATTACATGTCATGCGTGCACATTTATAGCAAACACCCATTTTTTTAGCTCTTCTCTTTTTAGCATAGGTGATTCTTCCTAAACCAGGCAGATATGACACAAATAAGGATGGGTGATGTCAGAATATTTCTCAACTCTGTTAACTTGCCGTTAAAATAAGGGTGAAATGTCATTTTTTTGAGAGTGCAGGGGTGCATGTGTAGAAAATTTAGTACAGGGGTGCAATGTAAAAATATTGAGAGTACAAGGGTGCAATGTGTAGAAAATTTAGTACAAGGGTGCAATGTAAAAAACATTGAGAGTACAATGACCTCAAGGTGGGTTTTTCCTAGAATATATCATGTTCGTGGCATTTTGTCCTGAAGATATTCAATAGCACGAGCACTGAACAATGTTTATTAGGCAATGAAGCATAACAAAAACGAGTCAATTAAATTAGAAAAATTATTATTTTTACAACTAATAAATAGTGTAAGTATAATTTATCACATAAACTTTGAATTCGTTATATTTTTCACCTATAGTTTGAAAATTGTTCAATTTTTTATAAGATAAAATAGAAAAATATATAAATTATCCATTTAATTTAGGGAAAATTAATATCCAATTTCCACCTAAAAAAATTGGAAATGTGGAAAATGGAGTGGTTTCAAAATCTTCGTGGAAAAATGATAATTTCCCATTAAATAAATTTGCTATGGTTATTAAAGAAATTACATTAAAATGATGTTCAACTAAAGCGCACACGCACATTACAACAAAACATTCAAAACCTAGCTAAGTATATATGCACAGCGACATGAGTTGCAAATCAATTACGATACGTACGTCTACAGTTGGTAGGGTACATGGATTTGTTGCATTAAGATGAATTGTGCGTATGCATGGTTGTGGCTACGTGAGATGGTTGGCCATGTGAATATATATATATATATATATATATATATATGAAGTGATCTAATAACCCTCATTAGATCACTTCTTGTTTTATTTTTTTTTATTATAAGGTAATATTTTTATCGATTTATTATTCTGATCTACCATAATTTGAAAATTCGAAATTTCAATTAGACACACATTGAAATCAAGTTTAAGCCTTTAAAACCTTGTCTAAATGTCGAAAGATTTATGTGACAAATACAAATGCTGATCATACCATAAGATTATCAAACCACTTTAGTATCTACATAAATTTACTCTCGCAGATTGACAAATATATGGCTGAGTGATAGTCCAAAGGGTCCATTTGACGATGTAGCGACGACACATAGCTCCAAAAAAACTAAACAGCGGTGATGCACCAAACCCCATTTCTATAAAAACAAACAAATGAAAGGTGGCAAACAGATTGCAATGAAACCCATCTATAAGGATTTATAAGGACATGTTCTCATGCAAACTCCTACTTCCATATCTCAAACAAGTGTCCCCCTTCTTCCACGTGTCCACTGCCACCTCCTCAATAAATCAACTCCCACATCCGTTTCTTTCTTTTCATCATATCTCATCTCTGTGTGAAACACCACCATCAGCTTCAATGGCTGAGCATCGCCAGGGCTACCAATACCAGCAGCAACAGCAACCAACTGATGCCATCAAAGGCATGTTACCCGAGAAGACGCCATCAAAATCTCAAGTTCTTGCAGTCGTTACACTTTTGCCTGTTGGTGGCACTCTTCTTCTCCTCTCTGGTCTCACCTTAGCCGGGACTCTCACTTGCCTCGCTCTCGCGACGCCGCTTTTTATCATTTGCAGCCCGGTTTTGGTTCCTGCAGCTCTCGTCATTGGCTTGGCCATCGCCGGTTTCTTGACTTCTGGAGCTTTTGGAGTAACTGCGCTCTCGTCGTTTTCTTGGCTGGCCAGTTTTCTTAGGAGAATGCGTGTGCCGGAACAGATGGAGCAGGCAAAGCGGCGTATTCAGGACACGACAGGTCAGATTGGACAGAAGGTTAAGGAGACGGGCCAGACGATTCCACAAAAGGCCCAGGAAACTGGAAGGGATCTTAAAGACAAGGAAGGAGGGAAGACATGAGATCTGGGCCTTGAGGCCCACTCTTCTTGGTCTCTGTTTTAAATGCTTTGTTTTTTTGGGTCTTTCGCAGGTTTAGTAAATGTGGTACAGTTACGTTGTGAGTTATGCTTGTGTGTGGTAAGGTATAGGAACAATGAGAATGGTGTTATAGTATTCTGTACTCCCGTTTTGTTTATATCCTTATGCCACTCTGTTTGTAATAATCATAATTCTCTTTTTGAATAATTTTTTGTTAATCTTGAAACAAACTTTGTGTTTAGTAATTTCAAATTTTGTAAATTATCGGTTAAAAAAAAAGTAGTAACTTGATAGTTGTAAGGGACAAAAAAAAGTTTTATAATATGATATATGATTTCGATTCCTTTCGGACAAAATGGGTCACCATATATAATTGTACTCACACAACTCTAACTCGACACTTTTAATAATAATATATTTACCTTTGACAAAATAGGAAAAAGCATATTTGAGTATTGATTATGATAACATACCCGATAATTTTGAAAAGAATAAAAATAAGTACAACTAACCCAACTTAGATTATTTATCCAGATCCGATCCATTTATCGAGTTGATACAAACTTGTCTCATTTAATAAAATGAAAAATTGGAATGTCATATTTTACTAGCTATAATATATATAAATATATATATATATATATAAATATATATTTATATATATATACACTTTTTTTTTTTTTTTTTTTTTTGGAAACGATGGAAACCCCACCACCAAACCATCCATTCTGGGCCGCGGCGCAGGTAAAACCACCGGCTGTCCCAGACTCTTACAAGAAGTGCACCCCTGGATTCGAACCCAGAATCTCAAGGTGAGATCCTGAACCCTACACCACCAAGCCACACCCCTTGGGTACATATATATATATATATATATATATACACACACGAATACATACATGCACAGACAATTGCTTTCAATAGAGGACGGCCGCAAATTGGCAATAGTGAATAAACAGAACACCAAGCTTCAGCTGCTTTCATCTGACTCTCGGCTGCCTCCTGCTTCAGTTTATTGGTCTTCTTTTGCGGCCTGCTTCACCCGCTCTCTCGGTTTCTTTTGTGCTTCTTTTGCTGCATGCTTCATCACCACCGACTCCAGCCATAGCATGAAAATGTTATAATTATTTTGAAATTAATTGCTAAAAGACAATTTCTGCTCATATTTCAATACCAAGAATTCGGTAATGTAACTACAGTGTGTCTATAGAGTATTAGAGTTCAGTTCATAATTCAGATTTTTTAAAAATTGATAATGTATGTTAGGTTCGATGTTATAGGAGAGACAAATTTTGTTATGCTCCAATAATAACGGTTTGTGACAGTAGCTATTATGGTGATGATATGGTGGGATCAATATCCAACATTTACATTCTTTTACCATCCCTTCATCCTCGGGAAACTTGTATGCATATGCTTGTTGGAGTCCAGCAAGCATGCAATTTGTATGCATGCTAGATTCCAGCGGGTCAAGTTAGCTAGCTGATGAAGGTTGATGAAAGTTGGCAACACATTTTGCCAACTGTCACAAACGTGTGGCACTGGCACTATAAAAAGTAGGAGTGGGCATCGGATCGGATCGGATCAGGCTGCCGAATCCGATCGAACCGAAATTAGTGGATTCGTCGGATTTCGGATCGGATCGGATAAAATCCGATATGATCCGATCATTTTTTTTGGGTTAAACACTTCCAAAACGACGTCGTTTTATGCGTCTTAAATTAGGTCTCAGCACAGCAGTCAGCTCTCAACTCTCAAAATCAAATCTTCATCTTCATCTTCATGGATTCGTGGCATCGTCCATCGCCGAATCTTCAAAGTTCAAAAATTCTTCTTCAATCTTCAATCTTCGGCCTTCGTCTCGGTCTTATTTCATCAATACGAGAAAGTGAAACCACCATCCATCGCCATTCGCCGGTTCACCCATTTTGATTTTCGAAGCAATCTTCTTCAAACTTCAATTCTTCTTCAACTTCAATCTTCAATCCTTGCCACTCTCCAGTCGCCTACTTGCCTCAGATTCGGCAGCCTTCGAGTGAATCAAACTATCAGTCTTCAATTCAAGATTGGATTTTGAATTTTAATGGTTTGTCGTTTGCATGTATATATTGGATTAGTGGTTGCATGTATGTTTATAACTTTTTTTAACAGTAATAATGGAAGATTGATGATGATTTAATGTTTGATGATAGTCGATAGATGTGCTGATGTGGCCTTCTAGGGAATTTGTACAAGATAGAATGCGTAAGAGCAATACAAGCGTGCAACCTGATGATCCATTTCAGGTTTTTCAGATTAGTCATGTCATTCATCAGGAGGAAAGTACTGAGGTTGATATGTATTTGATGGAACCCTATGAGACTAGTCGTGACCCTAACTTTAGCGTTCTCATGTGGTGGAAAACAAATACTGGCAAGTATCCAATTTTGGCTAGGATTGCTCGTGATATTTTTGCAATGCCAGTATCGACAGTGGCAGCTGAATCGGCATTTAGTACGAGCGATCGTGTTCTTGATAGTTTTCGAAGTTCATTAACTTCTGTTATGGTAGAGGCTCTAATTTGCACTCAAAATTGGATACAGAATAAGCTTACAATTGACAAAACAAATGAAGTGGAAATCATGCCATTGGAGGCCGAGTATTACGAAAAGCTTGAGGAAGGTAAAAAAACTTATTATTTTGTTTTGTTAATTGTTATTGTGAATACCATAAAATGCAAACTTATAATAAGTTTTTTTTTTGTTTTTTCTTTGAAGAATATCGTAAATTACAATTTGAATCACAATCACTGGGTCATGTTGCTGGCAGTGGAGTTTGTGTCAAATTTTGTAAGTCTATCTCTCTCTCTCTCTCAAGTTTCAACATTTCATCACAATTTCAGTAGTCTTTGACAATTTCAATTTGAGTCAAATTGTATTTGTGAACTTTGATGATGGGTATATTTTAGTTTCTTTATATACATATAGTGTGTTGATTGTGTTTGATGATTGATGATAGATGATCGTGTTTGTGAACTTTGATGTTGGGTATATTTTAGTTTCTTCATATACATATAGTGTGTTGATTGTGTTTGATGATTGATGATAGATGATCGTTTGTTCATGTACAGGTTTGCTCCTAATTTGTTGCTCATGAAGTAGAAAGGACCCATACATTTTGTTTGTTGGAAAACTGTTATTAATCATGTTGATTGTTATGTAAGTTATATTGTAGGGAGTCCGGGGACAGTGAGTGGGCTGCTACTGAGGATAGGTCAATGTGGATTTGTGTTGGGTCAAACAAAGTCCCACATTGGTTAGAAATGGGGAAGATCATGGGCATATAAGGATGGACATGTATCTTCATTGGTATGAGGCCTTTTGGGTATAACCCAAGAGCAAATCCATGAGGGCTTAGGCCCAAAGTGGACAATATCATACCAATGTGGAGATAAGTTGTGTCCTAGGTTTCTTACAGTGGTATCAGAGCCATGCCCCGAAGTTAGCCATGTGGATAAATCCTCGGAATACCGAACAAAAAGGTGGTGAGCCCCGATCGTGATCCGTGAGTGCTCGGTTAGACAGGCGGTGTGCTCTGGTCTTCATGGAGTGGACGGATGAATGATCGTTTGAGGGGAGGCTCAGTTGTCCTTTGTGGTCCTTTGTTCGAGGGGAGGATTGTTGGGTCAAACAAAGTCCCACATTGGTTAGAAATGGGGAAGATCATGGGCATATAAGGATGGACATGTATCTTCATTGGTATGAGGCCTTTTGGGTATAACCCAAGAGCAAATCCATGAGGGCTTAGGCCCAAAGTGGACAATATCATACCAATGTGGAGATAAGTTGTGTCCTAGGTTTCTTACAATTTGCTGCTGCTTCTATTGGAGTCATGGCTTCTGCTGCTTTATTAGTTTGTTGGTAACTTTGCTTTATTAGTTTCTATAACATTAGAGTTGTCTTTTCATTCAACCAGCTTGCATTTTGAGTTTCCCATCAGAGTTGCATTTTGAGTTTCTATATCTGTTGTTTCTATATCTGTTTTTTACGGAATGTAATATCTATTAAACCATCTTGCATTTTGAGTTTCCCAGTTGGACTTTTTATGTAGAAGAGATGGAATTTTAGCATGGAAAGTCATGTGATTATAAAGGATTATTTGGGATGAAATGTTAATCAGTTACTATATGTATCAATTCACTATGCGATGCTTAATGTATGAAAATGATTGTTTATTGTAGCCAGCCTAATCGTGTTTGGCTTATTAAGCTCCAAGTTGTGGTTTTATTGACATAGCTAAGCATTTCTTAGAGAATATAGATTGAAGTGTGGATTCAAATATATGAAAATTGGATTGGCTGAAACTGTGAGTTGCGAAACATGTCTACAAGCATCTCTTTGGTGGAATGCAAGAGCTGCATTATGAATTATGATAAAAACAAATGAAAGATATGTTATTTCGGGTACTGGCATGTGGCACTGAATTATTATGAAACATGTGGCACTGGCATGCAAGAGCTGCAAAAGTCATAGAAATGTTTAATGTTTTTTATGACAGTTTATCATGTGTCTTTGTGATGATACTTCTGCATCTTTCAAGGTCATATGGAAACCAACTCAAATTCAGATTATCTGCTCATTTATTATTGTAATATCTGATTCTGATATTTCAAATTCGGATCCCTTATCCAATTCGGATCCCTTATCAAATTCAGATCTCTTATTAAATTCAAATCTCTTATCAAATTCGGATCCTTTATCAAATTAAATTTATCCGATCCGATAACTAATCTATTCGGTTCGAAAAAATCTGATCCGATAACATAGTTATCAGATCGGATCGGTTTGAGTTTGATAAGGGATTCAAACCTTATCGGATTTAATTTATTCATGTTAATCGAATTGGATTCGGATTCGGTCCGATCCGATCCGAATCCAATAGTGCCCATAACTAATAAAAGGAGCCATAATTAAGGGTGGCAGAAAAACCCGAGCCCGGTCCGAGGTAAAAAAACCCGAGTCAGGCCCGGGCAAAAAAAAAAAAAAATATATATATATATATATATATATATTAACATATTTGTAGCATTTTTATTTATTTGTAGCATTTAAATTGTTAATTTATCGATGAAACTTTTGATTTATTTATGACTTGTTTTTGCATATAGTGTGAATGTATTTTGTATTTGTATATTTTTAATATTTTTACCGGATAAATCCCGGGCCCGAGCCCGGCCCAGAAGACAACCGGACCGGGATTTTCTTGGGCCTGGGCTTTTTAAAGCACGGGCGCGGCCCGACCCATTGACATGTATAACCATAATCTCATTTGTTTAGTATCCCAAATCACAAAATCAGAGAGTGAGATTATAGAGAGTAAAGAGTGTCTGAGAGATTTTTTGTAAAGCTTTGTAATTCTTTTATTTGAGTAATAAAGAAGAGTTTTCCTCTCATTTATCCTATATAGTGATTATTTCTATCACAACAAGTGGTATCAGGAGCTAAGGTTACACAGAGGGATCCCGAAACTCAGAAACAGAGCTTCGGTTCGAAAAAATCGGTTTCGATGAAAGTTGTCAAAAATCAATTTTGAGCATACCATCAGTTTTTTCACGACAAGACGAGCACAATGGTATTTTCCGGCGATCGAACAGAGGTCATAAACTCCTCACGCGCCGCACGCGCCAAGCAGAGGCCACTTCACGCGCTCCACGCACTGCACGCGCTGCTGAAGGTTGAAGACGCCGAGTCAGCTGCCACGTGTCGTCCAGTCAGCCACCACGTCAGTCGTCACGCACAGTCAGCAGGACACGTCAGCAGATACGTGTCATCCAGTCAGCCGCCAAGTCAACGCCACGTGTCTGACATGTCAACACCAGTGCCATGTCAGCAAAATTCTGATAAATTTCAGAAAGGTCCTTATACTTTCTATAAATTACATTGTTGCCATGATTTTTCAGAAATTGCACTTTGACCCATATAACTTCTGAAAATTTGCATTTTGGTCCATGTGTCGGATTTTGACAAACGAAATGTCATTTCCACCATTTTCGACCATTCCGGACGCAACGGTGAGCTCCGTTTTTTTAAATTCTGCTTTGAATTTTTATGATGGATGGGGACAACGGAAAAATGATTTTGTTAACAAACACCAATTATTTCACATGGAGAGGAAATGATGAAAGACCTTCTATATGTGAAGGACTATGATGGATCGGTCTTTTTGGAGCAGAAACTAGAAGCAATGTCCGATGAAAAATGGAATAATATTCACCAGAAGACATGCAGTACTATTCGCCAATGGATCGACGATAATATAGTGAACCATGTTAGTGAAAATATTAATCCATGTGTCTTATAGAGAAAGTTGGGGGATTTTTTTCGAGCAAAGACTGGAAACAACAAGTTGTACTACATCAAGAAGATGATGGGATTGAAATACGATGAAGGTACAGTTGTGGCGGACCATATCAATGATTTCCTCGGCACCATGAAAGAATTGTCTGGATTGGGCATAGACTTCAGTGATGAAGTAAATGACTTAATACTCCTAAATATGTTACCATAATATTGGGAAACGTTTAGATCCATGGTGATAAATTCAGCCTCGGATGGGAGAGTCAAACTGGAGATGGCAAAAACCAGAATCTTCGAGGAAGAAACGAGAAAGAGAATGCAAGGGACAACATCAGCCTTAACCTCAGAAGCTTTAATGACTGAGAAGAACAACAGAAATGGGAGGAGTAAAAGCCAATGCCTAGGTAGATCAGATAAGAACCGAGGTAAATCAAGAACAAGAGATATAGAATGCTACCATTGTAAAAAAAATACCATATGAAGATGGATTGCTACAAATTGAAGAACGAGCAGTCCAGAGAAAACAACATAAGAGATAGTGAATCTAATCAAGAAAGAGTTGCTACTGCCACCACTGAAAAAAACATCCAAAAAATTCCTCATTATCTACGAGGAAAATATTGTGAATATTGCTAGCCACGGGACTAGTTGGGTGATATATGGTGGCGCCTCCATACACACCACATCTCGTAGAGACTTTTTTTCATCTTACACACTAGGTGACTACGGTGCTGTAAGAATGAAGAATGACGATCAATCCAAAGCCGTCGGTATTGGAGACATCTGTCTTGAAACAGAAAACGAAACAAAGCTAGTGTTGAAGAGAGTCAAGCACATCCCAGATATCTGGCTAAACATGATCTCAACAAGTAAGCTGTATGATGATTCTGCAGCACCTTTAGTGACGGCACATGGAAGCTCACTAAATGATTAATGGTGATAGCACGAGACAAGAAAGATTCAACATTGTATTTGGTGCACGCTAAACTTTCCAATGACAGCATAAATACAGTCAACAGTAATGAGACAACCGAGCTATCGCATAAGAAGCTCGGTCATATGAGTCAAACAGAGATGTAAGTACTGCGCCGATGAAATGTTCTTACAGGGTTGAAGAACTCACACTTATAGAAGTGTGAACACTATATGGCTGGAAAGCAGAACATGATGTCCTTCCAGAGCTCCCCGCCTCAACAAAAACCGGAGGTACTTGATCTCATACATTCAGATGTATGTGGTTTGATGCAGACAAAAACATTTGGTGGGTCACTTTATTTTGTGACATTTATAGATGATCATTCAAGGAAGATATGGGTATACACATTGAAGACGAAAGATCAAGTGTTAAGAGTGTTCAAGGAGTTTCATGCCCTGGTAGAGAGAGAAACCAGCAAGAAACTGAAATGCATCAGAACATACAGTGGTGGAGAATACAGAGGTCCGTTTGATCAGTACTGCAAGATGCCGGGAATCCGACATCAAACGACACCTCCCAAGACACCTCAATTGAATGGCCTAGCTGAGAGGATGAACAGAACCTTGTGCGAAAGGGTCAGAAGCTTGCTCTCACAAGCCAAGCTACCGAAGATATTTTAGGGGGAGGCACTCAGCACAACCGTATATATTTTGAACATGTCCCCAGCAGTCGCACTAAAAGGTAATGTTCATAATCATGTCTGGACAAGAAAAGAAGTGTCATATGATCACTTACATGTCTTTGAGTGCAAAGAATTTGTACACATCCCAAAGGATAAGAGATCCAAACTTGATGCAAAAGACGCGACAATGTGTCTTTATAAGCTATGGTCTGGATGATTTTGGCTACAAATTGTAT
This sequence comes from Zanthoxylum bungeanum, assembly GCA_019454045.1. Lineage (NCBI taxonomy): Eukaryota > Viridiplantae > Streptophyta > Magnoliopsida > Sapindales > Rutaceae > Zanthoxylum > Zanthoxylum bungeanum. Next base: position 228,172 of record SKCR01001385.1, on the reverse strand, counting down.
GATCATATTGAGAAGAAGATTCTCAGAAGCTGAGATGTTGTCTTCGTAGAAGATCATACAATAGAAGATATCATAAAGGAACTAAAAATAATGTCCCAGCAATACATAAATGTTGATGTGAGTCCAGAACCTCATACACTGGTGCTAGTACATGTTGAAGATGATGTTCCCAATCATGAGGGTACATGTGTTGAAGTTCCCAGAGATGATGATCATGATCAACCACCAGTACCAGAAGCTACACCAACAGTTCCACAGAGAATGTCTGACAGAGAAAGATGACCTTCAATGAAATACTCTGCATATGAGTATATGCTGCTTACTGACGGGGGAGAACCCGAGAGATACAATGAGATTGTGGAAACATAGAATAAATAAAAGTGGGAGGAAGTCATGCAAGATGAGATAAAATCTTTACATGAAAAATCACACTTTCGAGTTGGTGAAATTGCCAAAAGAAAAACGGAATTTGAAGAACAAATGGGTGTACAGAGTGAAGCAACAAGAACACACTTCACAACCCTGGTACAAAGCCAGACTAGTTTCAAGGGATTCAATCAGAGGAAAGACATTGACTTTGATGAAATATTCTCTCCAGTTGTGAAGATGTCATCCATCAAAGTGGTACTCAGCTTAGCAACAAGCCTCGACTTGGAGATCGAACAAATGGATGTCAAGACCGTATTTCTTCATGGGGATATGGAAGAAGAAATTTATATGGAGCAACCAGAAGGCTTCCGAGTCAAAGGAAAATATAACCATGTGTGCAGACTCAGGAAAAGCCTTTATGGTTTGAAACAAGCATTGAGATAATGGTACGTGAAGTTTGAGTCAGTTATGGGGAGCAAAGATACAAGAAGACTACTTCAGACCATTATGTTTTCGTTTAGAAATTTTCTGACGATGACTTTATTATCTTACTGTTGTATGTAGATGATATGTTGATAGTTGGCCGGAATCAATCGAGGATTGATGATTTGAAGCAGTAATTGAGTAAGTCTTTTGAGATGAAAGACTTGGGGCCAGCAAAACAGATTCTTGGCATCATGATCGGTCGTGATCGAAAAGCCAAGAAATTATACTTGTCACAGAATGAGTACATCGAGAAGGTACTTCAGCAATTTCATATGGACAAGGCTAAAGTGGTTAACACTCCTCTTGTTACCCACTTTAGATTGAGTACGAAACAGAGTCCCTCTACTGAGACAGATAATAAGGAAATGAAACAGGTTCCATATACCTCAGCAGTGGGAAGTCTCATTTATGCCATGGTGTGCACAAGGCCAGACTTAACACACGCAGTTGGATTGGTCAGCCGATTTATGTCAAATCCAGGAAAAAAATACTGGAATGCTATCAAATGGATAATGCGGTATCTTCAAGGCACATCCAAAAAGAGACTATGTTTTGGAAGCAACATGCCAGTTGTAGGCACTGCATTTTTTGCATATAAGTCCCTATGATGAGTCTCATTTAGAGGCACTACCTTTTATGTCACGGAAGTCGCGGGAAACGGACGTCAGAATGAGAAATTCAGAATAAATATGTCATCAAGTTCACTGTTTTCGTTCGTGCTGCGTTCGTGACCACGTTCGAACGTCAAGCAGATTGCGGACGTTCGTGTATTGTTCGAATCGACGTTCGAACGGCGTCGGTATTTCTGGTTTTGCTGCTAGCCTCACACCCAAGCCCAATTAGCCCATCCCATCCAAGCCGAATCCAAGAAATAATTAAAAAATATCACAAATTTAAATTAAAAACCAATTAAATTGAAATTAAATTAAATTAAAATCTAATTCCTAATTTAATAAAATCACATACCAAATTAAAATAAATCAAATAAAATATAAAATATATCCCTACCTAAATTAAACTAAATCAAATCCAAATTAAAATCAAATTTTAATAAATCACTCACCAATTAAAGATATTACCCACCAAAATAAATATCATTGCCTAAACTAATTAAATCAAATACCACACATGCCTTATTTACTTGATCTATTTCCTTAAAATCCATGCAAACCCTACCCTCTCACTATAAAATATAACATAAAACCCTAACTCCTCTGGCGAATGTTCACGGCACTCGGTCACAAACAAAAACCCTAAACAGAATTCCCTCTTTTCCTTCACTAACCCATTCACGTAAAGCCTTCAGCTCACAAACTACCCTCCACACACATAACCCTTCATCACTCAACAGCCTTCAACGCCAAAAACACCGCCATCACTCAACAGCCTTCAACCTCACGGCTCCCCCCACGACCAAAGCAACAAACAGGCCCCCTAAACTGCCCTCCACAGCTTCACGCACAAGCCACAACCATACACCCCACTCACTGCCTCCACTCAGCCCCTCTAATTCACGCGACATGCCCCCTTTAACATTCACGCTTCAGCCTTCAACAAAGCCATAACCCACTAACAAGCCCACTTCCAAACTTCACGCCATCACCCCCTTTGACCAGTCACAAATTCACACAAACAACCCTTGCGCCCAGCCATAAATTCACGTAAACAAGCCCATTTGACTAGCCACACACTCACGCATAAGCTCTCTAACCTGCACCCTCTAATCCACGTCACAGCCTACTGAAAACACAGCCCTTTTGATCACCGAAACTGCTGTGAAAATTGTCCTCAAATCACCTAACTCACAGCCGCATAAACACCCAAAATAGCCGCATAATACAGCCCAATACCCCTCCAAACGCGCCAAAACAGTCCCCTAAATTACCAAGAAACAGTAACCAGAAAATACAACACAAACATCATCAAAACGGAGTGAAACAGCAGCCCAGACAGCGAAACAGCGAGCTAAAGCGTTGAACCAGTGAACCAGAAAGTTGCGGAGCTTTAACCCCTCCGACGGCCGTGTAACGCGCTTCCGAGAGACGACGAAAAAGGTTAGACCTGAGGGCACCTTGTATTTATTATCTTTCATTTGTCTTTTATTTATTTTAATATATTATCGCATGAGAGTCATTTGTTGAGGCATGATGTGAATTCCGGATGAACGGAATGCGTGTTCTCTTTTGTGGTATATCGGATGGAAACCCGAACGTAAATTCCGTAGCCGAATACGAATGGACGGTAGTACGGTCTGCACTCGGGATACAACTCCACGTACCACTTGAGAGATACATGTATTTCGTTTCATCCAAACTTGTATTTGAGCATGATGTAGTTATTACGTTATTTATTTATTTAGTCTGATTAGGCCTAGTGCGTTATTCATTCTTAAGCATGATTTAGCCCTTAGTATGTTAATCTTTATGCATGATTTAGGTATCCATGTGATTAGATATGTCGTTGTTGTGATCCTGTTTGAATGCGGTATCTAAAACCATATGAATGTATGTAATCTGCCAGTTCCCGTTCGAACGCAACTCGAACGCATGCTCTCGGCCCTCTACCGTTCGAAGGCATTTACGAACGCTACTCGAACGCGTATACTTTTTGTTTTATCATGCATCAGGTCTTACCCCGTTCGAACCGTTCGAACGCGTCCAAGAACGCAACTCGAACGCGTTTACAAACGCTACTCGAACGCATGCGTACTGAACTGGTTCTTAAGCATATTTCATGCATGCTTGTTCCCATTAGTTACTCTTTTTTCATTGTATATCTAGTTACCTCTCTTTAATACATATGATCGTGCAATTGCCATTTATAGGTATTTCCGCATGTATAAGTACAATGTGTTCATGAGATTACATGTTTGTCGTTATTCCGATTTACTTTCAAGCATGCTTAGATATAGGATATATGCAAACTTAGATGTGAGCCTTATTCTCATGCATGCGAACTTATGATTAAAATACTCCTTTGAAATAAATATTGTTTAGGCTTGGTTGAATTATTGCACAAATCATTTTATTACAAGTGGCATAAGTAATGGACCATTCTGAACCCAACGGTTTGAGGTCTTCCCTTGCGAGGGGTGAGTGCGGCCTTAAATCTCATTTTCCCGGTTCACACCGGGTGGCGACTCCATCATTCTCCGGTTTAGTCCCCCGCGGGCTACTCCGTACTCCCAACAGGGCCGCGAGCCCGGGACATAATGCGTCGCCTAATTTCTGTGTCCCACACCAGTGTTAATGGGCTACACCGATTCAGATATGGCAGGTAATGTGAATACCCGTAAGTATACTTCGGGGTATTTAATTACTCTCTCAGGGGGAGCTGTGGCATGACACTAAAGGTTGCAGAGATGTGTTGCACTCTCCACAACATAGGTAAAATTCATTGTGGTAACAGAAGCTTGCAAGGAATTACTGTGGATAAAGACATTTATCCATGAATTGAGTTTCAAGCAGGAGAAGTACAATTTGTACTGTGATAGTCAGAGTGGTATCTACCTTGGTAAAAATTTTACTTTTCACTCGAGGTTAAAACATATCGATGTGAGGTATCACTGGATGCGGGACGTCCTGAGTTCAAAATTATTAGAACTCAGAAAGATTCACACTGATGATAATGGTGCCGATATGTTCACAAAAATTTTACCGAATGAGCAGCTTGAAATCTGTCGTGCCATAGATGGGTTGACAAAACTCTCCATATAGTCAAAATATGGAGATACAGAGAACTACGATTGGCTTGATCCCAACTCAGGGTACGTGGGCAGTCATACAGATGCAGCCAGGGGTGGATCTTTTTGAGGATCCAGTTTGGGTGATTGATGGTCGACTCCGAATTAGAGCATCTTTCACCGAATGAGAGATTGTTGGAGTCCAGCAAGCATGCAATTTGCATGCATGCTAGATTCCAGCTGGCCAAGTTGGCCAGCTGATGAAGGTTGATGAAAGTTGGCAACACGTTTTGCCAACTGCCAAAAACGTGTGGCACTGTAGCACACGTTTTTGGCACTATAAAAGGAGTCATAATCCCATTTGTTTAGTATCCCAAATCCCAAAATCAGAGAGTGAGATTATAGAGAGTAAAAAGTGTTTGAGAGGTTTTTGTAAAGCTTTATTTTAAGCTTTGTAATTCTTTTATTTGAGTAATAAGGAATAGTTTTTCTTTCATTTATCCTCTATAGTGATTGTTTATATCACAACAATGCTTCATGTCTTTTCGTTTTACATTACCGACGAGGATTAGTGTCAGGTTGCTGGTTTTCGTTTTGCGCATGATCTGGATTTCAGTGAAAAGATTATCCTTTTCATTCGTTTATGATCTGTATACCATATATTTATTTATCTGTTAATGATTATTGGTGGCGTTCTGAGAAACTATGAGAGACAATATTTTGTAGGTGTTATATGAAGTGATAGGGAAATGGATATTAAGAATGAAGTGGAAGTTATTCTCTAATGGCTAAATCTTTTGAACCTATTGAGGCCTGACGTACGTTTATAAGTAAAAATTTGAATTGGATTTATGCTGCTTTTAGTTAGGCAGGATAGATAATAATGTTAGACAATACACATATACAAAATTATTTGGTTATAGAATTTATCTATGGTTCAAATTTTGCATTATCTTTATCACATATTATATAAATTATTGTCCCCAATGGGCCTGGTTTGGTAGTGTAGGATTTAAGATTTCATATTGAAGTTATGTGTTCGAATCAAGAGAGTGCATTTCTTTAAAGAGCTTGGGACAGCCGGGGGTTTTACCTTCTCCGCTTAAGCCTGGAAAATGTGGTTTGGCTGCGAGGTTTCCAAAGATTTCAAAGATATATATATTATATAAATTATTCATCATGTAACATATAATGAAAATGCTTACTTATTTTCTCATTTGTGAAATATGTATTAAAGAGTATTTTTTTAGAAAAAGGAAAATGGAAAGCGAGGAAAGAGAATTATAATTCAGCAAGAAAAAACAAACACAGAAAAGTATGTTCTTCTAAATCTAATACAATTTTCTATGAATGTATTTACAACACTTCTTTTTTCAGGTCACATTGTTTTTTTGTTTTTGTTTTTTTGTTTTTTTTGCTAGAAATGACCATGACAAAACACTGTGTGGGCATACTATAAGATGTGATAGAAGTTTTAAACTGTAGAAATGATTTTGAAGTTTGGTTGATCATTTGGTGCCAGAGTTCCCTCTTCCTTACTTTTATTCATACTTGATTTTATATTTATTCCAATCCAAAATTTATAGATGATTTATATCATTTATGAGGTGAATATTTAATAGTTTTCGTTAAAAGTGTAAGAGTTGGTATATCAAATAATAATATAATCCCACATTGGAAATGTAAATGAAGAATAGAAAGTTTATAAGTGAACTTTGCACACTTATATTAGATTGGAATTAAAAGGCTTGGGCTTGGGCTTGAGTTTTGATGTATGGCTTGGATGTATGGTTGACATGACAAAAGATGGGCCTTGGTTTTTGTTTATTTTGGATTTAAATTTTAGTTTAAATCAAAAGAACACAACCCTTCAGTTCAACTGAAAAGACATCAACACTGCATCAACACTAACTGTTTCTAACTGTCTATATAAATAGAACAGTATGTATTCGAAGAGATAACTTTCTATGAAAAACGTTCATATTACTTCTGATCTTTAGAAAAACGAAATACAAAAAGATATAAAGTAGATTCGCCAGGGGTCGATTTTCAGTGCAGAATTTCGACTTCCAGATTGTTGAATCCTGGTGGCAGACGTCCGTCGAACTACAAGCACAATAGTAAGAGCGAAATTCTGCTATAGGACATAGCATTACGCTAGCCTCAATCTATAAAAGTCGGATTGCTATTTTGTTGTTTGATCACTTATATTGTAAGTTTCCTCTTGATTTGATATTGATTACTTGTCTATAATATCATTGTATTTGGTTTGTATTTTATTTGAAAGGTTCTGTTTCAATAAAATATTTTAAATTCGTTGATTGTTCTTCAAGAAAAAGAACCTATAAAGAAGTTTTGTTGTTGATTTTCATTTTGATTTGCTGACATTCTCTTCTTTCATACAATTGCAAGTTTATAAATTGTTCATGTTTAATCTTTTCTTCATTGCTATGTCCAATTCCTTCTCATTTTTTTTTGGAAACGTTAGGAAATTCCGTCGCCAAATCACCCGACCCAAATTTAAACAAAGCAATAAAATCTACATTTGTCTCAAGTTCTTATAAAAAATACACTCCATTGATTCGAATCCATGACTTGTCAACCAAATCTTAAGTCATTTTGACAGCAAACCACGGGGACTACTTCCTTCTCATTTATAACCTAAAATCCTATTAACAATCATGATAGAGCCCTTCTGATGTTAATTTATTACTATGGATTTATTGGACATGATTGTTTTGTGTTAAAAAATAAAAAATAATAAAACAGAACAATGTGTCAATACACCTGATAATTATAGTTTTGGAATATGACTTAGTTTAAAACTTTTTGCATGTGAAGTTTTTCTATTTTCGACTGTTTCTGGTTTGCGGATGCCATATTTAAGTAGTGTTAGTATCATGATTTTGATGATACAAATGAAATATAAAGACTCAAAGATAAGAAGCTCGAAGATATGAAGATTTTGGCAAAGATGATCAATTTTGATGAAAACATGAAGACTTTGGATAAGAAGTAACTTGATTGCGATGGTGTTAAAACATTTCAGTATTTGCGAATCAAGTTCAATGAGACCAAAGAAGCCAAAAGATGATGATGATGGTAAAATGTTGATGAAAAGCCAAAATGAGCTAGAAAATTATCAAAAAAGTAAAGATTATAAAGAGCCAAAAAGAGGATGAAAAAGCCAAAGTAAGAGCTAAATAAAATAAAGATCAAGATGATGATTAACAGAAGTTTATTCAAATGTTTTAAATCTCTTAACAATCATACATTTTGCATCATTTGCATTTAAAATGACTTAAAATGATTAAGAAATCATTTGTACTTTATTTGCACCAAAATGAATTTCAATACACAAGTGCATCGGAAAATGGTTTTGAAAAATTAGCAAACGGATGAATTAAATTTCAAATGATATACCGTTAGATATATATATATGTGTGTCTCTAATTTATTACGGTTTAAACGGAACACAATTCCGATATCTATAACTAATTATGCTAGAGCCATATAACTACAACATGTTTAGGATGACTATTTTGTGCAAACTTGTCACTTTAGAAAAATTTCATAAAATTCATTTAAAGGTTTTTTAGGCTGGATTTTTTTGTAGATGATAGCTCTATGTATCTGATTTATGTAGAAAATTACGGAGCTTGATTTGAAATTTTTTAGAGTCAGTTATGACCAAAATACTGAATGTTGTCATAATTGATTGGTCATCATATAAACTTACTGGAACTGGCATATCGGTCCCTAAGACATACATATCGATGCTGTAGACCGACATGGCCGGTCTCAAAACTACATAACGACTATAAACAGTTAGTTTTGTGCAAAATTTATAAATTGACAATTTTTCTCACTTCTAACACATCTCTTGCACATATATTCATCATCTAATAATTAATGTCAAAATATTATTGAGAGTTTATAAACATCTTTAATTCATTTTCTCTCCAAAATCAAATTTATAAAGCTCATTGTTTTACATCTTCATATTTAATTAGTGAATTTATTTTTCATTTGGATAATACACTCATATTCAAATCTTTGTAATCTTTTGTGAGTTCTCAAGTAACAATTAGAGTTTTTAAAATCTTCTATATCTTACACTATCTACATTTGAAATAGCTCATATTTCATATACGTAGTTATATTAGTGAGCTTTAATAAATTTATGTTAAGATACTCACATTTAAATCTTTGTAATATTTTATGAGTTTCCAAATTATCGTTGTAAACTTTTATTTATCAAACACTTATGTGTGAAATTCCATTGTGTAAGTGGTGAGTACTCTCAATGGTGGAATTGTTGTAAAATATTTAGGAAGTCTTGGAAGAAAATTCTTAAGGTTTGAGAGTGAACTGGGAAAATTTTTGTTGTAAAGTGTGGAATCATTTTACATAGTGGAAAACTTCAAGCATGTCTTTGAGTAGTGGACGTAGGCAATGAGTTAGTCGAACCACTATAAATTTGGAATCAATTTCTATATCCTTATCTCAATTATTTATTGCAACTTTTATATCATATATTAAACTTGTCATTGTTAAAATTAATATTGTTAATCATTTTCTAGACAATTCAAATAAGTATTTTATTTATTGTTCATTGTTGAATATATTAATTGTGGAAATTGAATTTTAAACATAATCGGTAAAGCTACTAACTAAGTAGCTTAATATTGATTTTTTTTAATTCCGTATTATTTGTTGAAATACCTAATTCACCTCCATCTTGGATATAATTGTTACTTGATAGTGTTTGTAGGTAATTTTAATTTGATGTGCATAAACATGTATTGTAGTTGATGTATCAATTAACTTATAAATTAGTGGTTGAATATCCTCTATTGAATGGTCTAATTTATAAAGACTAACTAAATAGGTGTGGCAAATTTTCTTTTAAGGTAATTTATTTGATAGTTTAACATCTTAAATGCACAATTTAAAACCGGTTTGTTGTTGTTGTTGTTTTTTTTTTTTTTAGAGAAGTGTTATCATTTCTACATTAACATCATATTTTTTCTTATTACAAAGTTCCATATTTTTCAGGTATTGCTATGTCAACCTATGTGGATTTTGAAGAAGGATTTTCATGCCATGATTGGACTTTGGAAATCTAACTGCAGCTACATTTCTTGCATGAATCAAATATATGTGTATATATATATGACTCCCAAATTTATGTCTCATCAATTGTGCTCCACTTCGTGCTCCACCAATCAAATTTGGACAACTAATATCTCTCATTAAATGAGAGAACAATTTGATTGGTGGAGTGTTAAAGTCAGAGTTCTCTCATTTAATTGGTGGAGCACGAGGTGGAGCATAATTGATGGGACGAAAGATTTGGACTCATATATATATATATATATATATATATATTTATATTATAAAGCACAATGATGTGAGAGGAAATAGAGTGTAACAAATGGTTAAGATTAAGAGAGATAATGTATCAAAATGTTATCTTTATGTGACTTAATTGGCGGCTCAGATCATTTCATTATAATCTAATGACTGATAAAGAATCATTCCATTATAGAATCTCTATAAAAATGGAAAATGAAAACTACAAAATAAATTAAAGAATAAAATCATTTATTAAATGAAAATGAAAACTACCAAATAAATTGAAGAATAAAATCATTTAATTAAAAAATAAAATTATTTCATGATAGAATATCTCTGAAAATTAACAAACAAATTAAATAACAGAATCTTAATCTCTCTTAAAAAAAAAAAAAAAGAGTGATTGCACCACATCTAATTCATATGATAAAAAATTATAATTCCAAACAAGTATGAAAATGATGTATACTGTTTGACGCGGTTTTCTTTTCATATATGCTATTTTTATGTCCTGATTATGCTTGAAAAAAACAAAAATAAATATATGATGAAAAATATTATTATTATAACGCATATAATAATAATAAAATATTAATTTCCAAACAATGATGAAAATGATGTTTGAAAATGATTATCATCTTGAACGCGGTTTGTCCTCGAGTGGTATAGTTTAATAGCAAATGTCAAATAGTTTAGGACTTAGATTATTATTATTTTTAAAAAAAAAATGAAATTCATTCATAAAAACATCATAAAGATGTAATTACACGGTCAAATAATAGTTTGAAAATAAACTTAGAATATCATAAGATTCAAGTTAATTAGGATAACACCTAATAACATAAGGCAAAATATGCATTATGTGTTTCCCGTAACTAATAAAAATACATTTCCACACTTAAAAACTACTTAGGAAAAAGAGGAATTACGGGTCCAGCCTGGTCTCCCCACCTCAGCTTCAGTGCAAAGTCGATGACTAAATATTCTTAATTAGAAGTGAAACAACACAATACATACTCTCTGAACATAAACTTTTACAACAACATACAACCAATCCACTACAGAAAAACTAATAGATTTATGGGAGAGTAAATATCTCGAGAAATCCTGAAAAACATCATCCTTCACCATCTGATCTACACCATTAGGTCTTGAGTTCAAGTACAATTATATAGTACATTTCTTATAAGAGCTTGAGACTGCCGAGAGTTATACATGCTCCACTTAAATTCGGGTAAGATGATTTGACATCGACATTTCCCAAAAAAAAAAAAATAAATAAATCTTCAACGTGATTTTCATTTTACATATGCACTACTTGTAACGTCCATAAATTATACGTATGGACGCCCACATAGTATAAAAATACACGAATGGGTTAATTTAATTCATGTCAACAGTGGCGGAGCCATTTGGTGCCCAGTGGGGCAGTTGCCCCCACTGGGCACCACTAATTTTTTTTTTAAAAAAATTATATATATATATATATATAGTAGCCAATCTAAATAATTAAATAACACTCATAAATACATTATTTATTAATTTATTGAGTTGTATTTTTTTTAATATAATATGTAGGCCCAAACCCAAATTAGTTAAAAAAATTCCAATACATTTGTGCATCAATCTTATTTCTTAAACATATCTAAAATAATTATATTTAATTTGTATGTTTTTAGATAATTGATTATTTTTCATTTTAAATCCACTCATTTATGTGTTTTTCCATTTGCAAAAGAATATGGATTCCATTACATTTAAATAAAAATAAAAATAAAAATAAAAATAACTATATTTATACTTAGGTTTGGTTATTGATATTCTAATTTATTGATATATTTGTAGTGATTCTTTTACTAAACCACATCGTGTATAGTTGTTATGTGTAAAATATTCACATATTAATATTAATATAATTATTTTGTATATATTTAGTTGTTCAAAGCACAAATATTGCTTTTTAGCACTATGCTTTTAATAATTTAATTAAAAAAGTGGTTAAACCTACAATAAATTAGCGGAAATTTAGTATATAATATACTACATAAACTTAAAATACATAATTTTAAAAATAAATTTTTATTTAAATTTTTAGGGTAAATTGGTATTTTTAGAAATTATGGATAAAAATATAATTTTGAAAATTTTGGGTTAATTTATAAGTTTAAAAACTAGGGGTTATTTCATAATTTTCAAAAGTATAATAATCATCTTGTAATTTCAAAAAAATATGTATGAATTCATTATATATTATTTTAGTAAGGAAAAAATTTCGCCCTCACTGACTGACTGAAATTTCTGGATACGCCATTGCATGTCAATGCAATGAAATTTCCCCTAAATCGTTCAGTTATCTTGACAAGGATGGATTATGCTTTCATTGATAAGCCAACAACAGCAAAATGCCAGAAACCAAAAATGATATCCAGTTATTCATATCATCTGCTTGTCTCATCCGAGTATCCTACAAAGAAATCCTTATAATACAAACCTAATTCTGGAATATTTGAAACACATGATGTCGCTAAGTAATATAAAAATTGTCAAATAAAATGATAGAAATAAAGACTATAAGAATTGTTGGCAAAACGTTTATGACTTAGTTGCCGAGTCTTGGGTTCGAGTCCGGAGATGTATTTCTTATAAGAATTTGGGACAGTTGAGTGTTTTACCTGCTCTGCTTAAATCTGGATCGGATAATTTGGCTGCAGGGTTTCAAACGTTTCAAAAAAAAAAAGATAGACTATAGACCAAGTCTGCCAACAAAATTACATGTGCATCCGGACACTTTAGAGTATGAAACAAAGCACTCAGAACGAAAGATCAAATCCTTAAACTAAAAAAGACACTAGATTGATCAAGAAAATGTCAACAATGCCGCCGGTGGAGAGAGACTTTATTCTATTGTAATCAGGACAATAATAAATAAACAAGCACCCAAAAAAAAACACTTCATGTCCATTTTGAACTACAATTAGAGTGCAAAAACAGATGCTTATTACTTATTCTTAATCTCATATCTGAAATTAATCCAATATCCTTCTTAGAGATGATAAGCTCATCAAATCACAACCCTATACTCATCCTTCTCTTGACAATTGTCTTCATTAGCGTTCTCTCCCCCAATGTCTCCGTAAAGTCAACAAACATGTACCCTTTTAGCTGCACTGAAATTAATCAGACCTGTAATTCTTACTTGTATCACATCTCTCAAGGCTATTCTATAAGAAGAATCGCCTACTACTACAGAGTGAATGCGTCTAATGTTAAATCCATTTCCCATGGTTCCAAGCAAGACTATCTTGTATCGGTTCCCTGCAGTTGTAAAGTTGTGAATGGCACAAGTGGATACTTCTATGAAACTTCTTATAAAATCAGACCAAATGACACATTTTTTGATGACTCTGGTAAATTCTATGGCGGGCAAGCTTGGCAGCTGGGAGGAAAGCGTATTGTTCCAGGAAAGAGAATTAGAATATATCTTATTTGCGGGTGCGTAGAAGTAGAATCTCAAGAGGTAGTAACATACACAGTTCAAGAACATGACACTTTATCAGGAATTGCAGAACTTCTGTCATCGGAGATCAGTGAAATTCAGAATTTAAATACAATATTGGCAAAGAATCCAAGCTATATAGATGTTGGATGGGTGTTATTTGTGCCCCTGGACAAAAATAGAAATCAAGCCCCGAGGAAAGGTTAGCCATCATATTCTGCTGGGTTGTTAATATCCTTAATCGCTATGTAACATTACTATGCGTCCCAAAACAAACTAACCTTCTCTTTTTCTTAGTCGTCAAGCCAAGTAAAAGACACAATTTGACAATAATTGTCAGCCTATTATCAGCTGCTGCTTTGTTTGCTATATGTGCATTGATCTTGTTACTTCTGAGAAGAAAAAGAAGACTTAAAAGCAGAGATGAAGATCCAAAAGCTGTCACTAAAATTACAAGTGCAAAGAAAACTACCCTGCAGCAGCAAAATCACAAACGAGACATTGAAGGTCAGAAGAAATTTCATCTGTGTCTTTAAAGAATTATTTTTCCAAGAGGGATTTATAAACACCATAGCCAGTAACTTTATGATCACTAGTTTGAAGTGAAATTAACTACTGATGCAGCAAAAATTGAGTCCGAAAGAGCAGTTGTATACAGTCTAGTGGAAGTTAATGAGGCCACAAGTAATTTCAATGACAGCAGGAAAATTGGGGAGGGTGGATATGGGAGTGTATACGTTGGTATTTTAAGAGAAAAGGTAAGGAAGTTCTCCAAATTCTTGAGTTCATGTTTATACTTTAAACTAATCCGGGTTTACATCTGATTGAACATTTGAACTAAAGTTTGAAGTCTTTGGACGACATATAACAGGAAGTTGCAATCAAGAAAATGAAATCGAGCAGCTCAAAGGAATTTCTTGCGGAGCTTAAAGTATTGTGCAAGATACATCACATTAATGTGGTAAGAAATCATTTGAAAAAAGGACTTTTGTGGATACTGGTTTTCGCCCGAGGTCCACAATCAGAATTTGTAGGTTGGGGCATTAGCGATCCTGCAAAACAAAGGTAGAATGAGCGGGAGTAGACTACCCACCGGTGTGGTGGGTGCCGGGGGCACTCCGACGCTCAAGTCAGTAGCATGAAATGAGCAGTAAATATGTAAAATGTGAAAGTAAGGTTTGATGTTACCTTAAACTCTTTTGGTAGCCGTGAGGGCCGTGTAATATATGAGGGGATCAAGGATTGAGAGCATGAAGTATTAGGGTGAGAGAAATGAGACTTGAATTTATTCTTCCTGTATTCTTTTCATATTTATAGATAAAACATGATCTGACGTTGGGTTATTTGGTAATGGTTTTGGAGTGCTAGTATTAGGTTAAGTGGAGTGGTGGGGTTTTAGTGCTAGAATTAGGTTTAAGTGGAGTGGTGGGGTTTTAGTGCTAGAATTAGGTTTAAGTGGAGTGGTTATGCTTTTTATTAATTTATGATTTAATTGTAATCAAACAATAAACAATTCTTTGGGCTTTGGTCCTTATTCTAGGGCCTAACATGCTGATGGGCTTAATATGAAAGACAGTTTTACCCATGGACCAAATTTGGCCCATACAGTTTGTCCCTTACTCTCTTAAGTCAAAGAATTTTTGCTTTAGAGAGTATATTTACCCGTGTCGTATGAAAAAAGAGCGTAAGAGTGTGTTACATTCTGCCAAATGTCGTATCAAAATATATACAAAAACGCAGGTTTCTGTTCGTATGCATCTAGCTTCCTGATTTATCTAGGGTCATGGAGTACGTGGCTTTGACCGAACTGAAATAGAATTTCAGGAGTTCATGAGTCCAGGGGAATGTCCCTTGTCGACTGAATCAAACGGTAGTTTTAGGAGTATGCTTGACTCGACATGAGTCTAGGATAACGTCCTTTGTCGACTGAACTAAACGGTGGTTCAGGAGTTTACTTGACTCGACATGAGTCAGGGGAATGTCCCTTGT
The DNA here is from genome assembly GCA_019454045.1 of Zanthoxylum bungeanum. Classification (NCBI taxonomy): domain Eukaryota; kingdom Viridiplantae; phylum Streptophyta; class Magnoliopsida; order Sapindales; family Rutaceae; genus Zanthoxylum; species Zanthoxylum bungeanum. Next base: position 212,792 of record SKCR01001385.1, on the reverse strand, counting down.
CAACTGAACCAAACGGTGGTTCAGGAGTTTACTTGACTCGACATGAGTCCAGGGGAATGTCCCTTGTCGACTGAACCAAACGGTGGTTCAGGAGTTTACTTGACTCGACATGAGTCCAGGGGAATGTCCCTTGTCGACTGAACCAAACGGTGGTTCAGGAGTTTACTTGACTCGACATGAGTCCAGGGGAATGTCCCTTGTCGACTGAACCAAACGGTGGTTCAGGAATTTACTTGACTCGACATGAGTCCAGGGGAATGTCCCTTGTCGACTGAACCAAACGGTGGTTCAGGAGTTTACTTGACTCGACATGAGTCCAGGGGAATGTCCCTTGTCGACTGAACCAAACGGTGGTTCAGGAGTTTACTTGACTCGACATGAGTCCAGGGGAATGTCCCTTGTCGACTGAACCAAACGGTGGTTCAGGAGTTTACTTGACTCGACATGAGTCCAGGGGAATGTCCCTTGTCGACTGAACCAAACGGTGGTTCAGGAGTTTACTTGACTCGACATGAGTCCAGGGGAATGTCCCTTGTCGACTGAACCAAACGGTGGTTCATGAATTTACTTGACTCGACATGAGTCCAGGGGAATGTCCCTTGTCGACTGAACCAAACGGTGGTTCAGGAGTTTACTTGACTCGACATGAGTCCAGGGGAATGTCCCTTGTCGACTGAACCAAACGGTGGTTCAGGAGTTTACTTGACTCGACATGAGTCCAGGGGAATGTCCCTTGTCGACTGAACCAAACGGTGGTTCAGGAGTTTACTTGACTCGACATGAGTCCAGGGGAATGTCCCTTGTCGACTGAACCAAACGGTGGTTCAGGAGTTTACTTGACTCGACATGAGTCCAGGACTGAACCAAACGGTGGTTCAGGAGTTTACTTGACTCGACATGAGTCCAGGGGAATGTCCCTTGTCGACTGAACCAAACGGTGGTTCAGGAGATTACTTGACTCGACATGAGTCCAGGGGAATGTCCCTTGTCGACTGAACCAAACGGTGGTTCAGGAGTTTACTTGACTCGACATGAGTCCAGGGGAATGTCCCTTGTCGACTGAACCAAACGGTGGTTCAGGAGTTTACTTGACTCGACATGAGTCCAGGGGAATGTCCCTTGTCGACTGAACCAAACGGTGGTTCAGGAATTTACTTGACTCGACATGAGTCCAGGGGAATGTCCCTTGTCGACTGAACCAAACGGTGGTTCAGGAGTTAACTTGACTCGACATGAGTCCAGGGGATGTCCCTTGTCGACTGAACCAAACGGTGGTTCAGGAGTTAACTTGACTCGACATGAGTCCAGGGGAATATCCCTTGTCGACTGAACCAAACGGTGGTTCAGGAGTTTACTTGGAGGATGTTCCATTGGAGGATGTTCCATTGTCTTATGTATCAAGACGACCATACATATTGATAAAGGTACAAAGGATTCTACAGATACTAGATCTGATGAAAGTCTAAGAAGATTTCATTCTACAACACTTTGAAAAAGTACATCAGAGTTTACATGACCCGATGAAGGTCCAAGAAAGTCTACACACTCCACTATACCTAATGAAGGTACATGGGAGTCTACAGATTCCGTATATGATGAAGATCCACATGGGTCTTCATTCTTCATTCTACATGATCTAATATGAGTCAATGAGGATCTTTACTCTACTAGACTTGAAGAAGGTCTAGGAGAGTCTTTCCTTCTCATACTACTAGTTCTGAAGAAGGTCCAGATACTACTGTCGAATGGACTATCAAACGGACCTGATGAAGGTCCATAAGGTACAGTTGGATGAACCTAATGATTATCTATGAGAATCTTCATACTACAAGACCTGATGAAGGTCACGAGACTAATGTCGAATGGACTTGATAAAAGTCCAAAGAATGAAATTACTTATTCTCTTAATGAGGATTTATGAGACTACGGTCGAATGGACTTTATGAAAGTACAAAGAATTCATCACTCACTCTCCTAGACCTGATAAAGGTCCATGAGACTATGGTAGAATGAACTTGGAGAATATTTGTCAAGGCCATCCTCTTCACAATACTACTGTCGAATGAATTTTGTCGAATGCACCTGATAGAGGTCCATTAGACTATACTAGATAAAGTTGATTAAAGCCATCAATGTCACCTCCATTCTACGAGACTACGGTCGAATGGACATGTCGAATGGACTTGATGGAAGTCCAAGGAAGTCATTCCTCACTATACTAGACCTGAAGAAGGTTCATGATACTACAATGGAATGAACTTGATGCAAGTCATCACTTCTCATTCTTCTATGAGACTACTGTCGACTGGACTTGTTGAATGGACTTGATGGAAGTCCAAGAAAGTCATTACTCATTATACTAGACTTGAAGAAGGTCCATGTGACAATGGTAGAATGTGCTTGAAGAATATCTATCAAGTTCATCACATTTCACACTTCTATGATACTACTGTCAAATGAACCTAATGAAGGTCCAAGAGAATCTTCATACTACCTAACTTGATAAAGTTTGGTCGATTGGACCAAAAGAGGTCCAAGAAAATTTTAATTCTACCTGACCTGATGAAGGTCAGGAGACTACGGTCGAATGAACATGTAGTATGGACTTGATAAATGTCTATCTAGGTCATCACTTACTATACTAGACCTGAAGAAATTCTAGGATGCCACAATGGAATGAACTTGATGAAAGTCATCACTCCCCACTCTTCTATGAGACTACTGTCGACTGGACTTGTCGAATGGACTTGATGGAAGTCCAAGGAGGTCATGACTCATTATACTAGACCTGAAGAAGTTCTAGGATGCTACAATGGAATGAACTTGATGAAAGTCATCACTCCCCACTCTTCTATGAGACTACTGTCGACTGGACTTGTCGAATGGACTTGATGGAAGTCCAATGAGGTCATGACTCATTATACTAGACCTGAAGAAGTTCTAGGATGCTACAATGGAATGAACTTGATGAAAGTCATCACTCCCCACTCTTCTATGAGACTACTGTCGACTGGACTTGTCGAATGGACTTGATGGAAGTCCAAGGAGCTATGGTCGACTGAACTTGTTGTAAGTCCAAGTGAACCTTCATTCTACCTATTCATGATACTACTGTCGAATGGAACTGACAAAGGTCCATAAGACACGGTCGTATGAAACTAATGCATGTTTATGAGAATCACCACTCTACTAAACTTGATAAAGATTGGTTGACTGAACCTGATAGAGGTTCAAGAGAATTTCATACTACCTAACTTGAAAAAGGCTGGTCGATTGGACCTAAAGGAGGTCCATGAAAATATTCATTCTGACCTCACCTGATGAAGGTCAGGAGACTAGAGTCGAATGAACCTAATGAAGATTCATGGGGCTCTTCCAATGCTTTCTAGAGTTTATGGAAATCCATCCATGTAGTCTGGAGTTGGATGATAATCTTCATACGTAGTGTGGAGATGATTATCTTCACATGTAGTATGAAAGAGATGGATGCCTATCAAGGTCATTATTAATTATACAAGACCTGAGAAAGGTCAATGATACTACAATATAATGAACTCTGATGAGAGTCATATATAATTTCCATACTACCTAACCTGATATAGGTTGGTCGATTTGACCTAAAGGAGATCCAAGAAAGTTCTTCATTCTACTAGGCATGATAAAATATTCTCTATGTAGTATGGAGTTGACAATATTAAATCAACGTAGCATGGAGATGATGACTAACCTTTGTCTTAGTCTGGAGGAGTTGATAATCATTCCAAGTAGTCTAGGAGAGATGAGAGTTTTCCATGTAGCCTGAAGTTGATAGCCATCCACCTTCTTGTGTGTTGTTTGATGGCACAACTACTTGATGCCAGCCTACGTCCTGATAAATGATATATATCTATGTGTGTGGTGTCGAATGGTGCCTCAGCCAAACATTCTTTGTATCTTGTCGAATGTGACATTCAACCATTACTGGACATATGTGTTTGTTGTGTCAAATTTAGCCACTGTTAATCATTATGTGCTCCATGTCGAATGAGCGTAAGTGATATATTGATGCTCTTGTGTCTGTCGCTTGATCTCTTTTTGGGTTATTTGGCATTGATGGGCTGGTCCAAATGAGTTTATTTTTCCATGGGCTGTTGGTTTTTGAATCTTCTTCATCCTGATCTTGCACGAGCTCATTCACGTGGTTCAGGTTTGATCGATGTAGGATGAACGCATGGTTCCTCATGGGCTGAGAGTCTGCAAATGGGCTAGCAATGGTTTTTTTTTTTTTTTTTTTTTTTTTTTTTTAATGCTGTATGCTGGCCTGGTTTTGCCTGGGCCTGTTGTGAGGGTTGTTTTTTGTTGGTAATAAGGGCAAGCTTTGAAAAATGGGTTGGTTCTCCTTGTTATGGCTTTGATTGGGCCATGAAGTATTATGGTTGCAATTTGGGTTATAGTGCCAATGGGCTGGCTTTGAAGCTTGGACTTAATGGATTGATTTCTGATTCTTGACAATTAGAGTCTGATTATTATTATTATTATTATTTTTTTTTTTTAGGTTGAGTCTGTTGATAGAGCATGCCTTATCTCGGATTTAGCAGTTTGGATTGGACTTCTAGCATGGCCTGTCGAGAGTGGGCTTTGCTCGCGTGGGCCTATCACAGTGAAGGGTTTAACAGATTGCATGATGGGGTTGTGCCATACGCGTGTGGGTTGGTCTTGTACCGTTCATGACTTGCTCATGCGTGATGGGCTTCTCAATCTGTGAGTTTGAAGATCATGTGGTGAATGATATTCGTCTTGTTGTGATAAACAAGCTTGATAAATGATTGCTTTGTTTTTTTTTTGCATGAGGTCTTGGTTCCTGGACGATGTGGGATGTCTTTCTTCATATACTTGGGCAGCCACTCAGTGCAATATTCGATGTGGGATAACATGTTTGACCCCTCCATTAGCTTGGGCAATAGTGACGCCAATTTCCAATAGCCCGACCAAGCAGTTCACCGCTCCATTCTACACCAGAGAAGAATATGTCCATGCACTAAGCGACAACCCACTCGGCCTGTTGCATAATTTTTAAGGACCTTTCAGTCGAACAGATGAAAGGTGTAATAAATCATTAACCGGGCCCAACAATTATCTCTCCTCGGACCACGTGAATTTCACTTCTGCATGCGACTACACTACATACAATCTGGAGTGTAATATCGTTCCAGACTCCAATGCCGAGGACCCCATGGAGCAAGAGCATACTGAGCATGAACGTGGACCATTCAGCCCCAACCTTTACATATATATATCTTAGCAAGCAACAAGGACAATGATAGTGATAGAGAAGAAAACAGTCATTAGACACGTGAATGTAGCATGGCGAGAAAGATTTCAACGTGAATGAATATAGAATGTTGTCGAGTAAAGAAAAAGACCACTAGGGCTCGCCTTTCTCGCAATATTAACATATGGAAGACTCTCAGTGGCAGCATGCACACTGACTTCAATCACGTTGTCGCCTACCTCTAAGGGCATAGTCTCATTCAATTTGGATGCATTGTGTTTGTTGTTATTAGACTTATGTTTGAAGCTTATGGATAGAGTCTTGTTTGGATGCGTTAGTGGGATCATGTATATTGGCTGTGGCAGGCGCAATCTGACTGAATGCTCATCGAACTCATCCTTGGTGGTTTTTTCCGTGATGGGTATATGTCGTTTATCTTTTTCTGAATGAAGGGGTGTAGCGTCATTTCTCAAGGTGGTATCTAGGTTGTTATTCACGCATGTATAGGTCATGTATGGACAATATTGCATGTCATGAGGGCTCATCACATTGGCAGTCTGTTGGTGGTTTGTGGTTGGCATCGCCTGGGTGAGAGTGTAGGAATTTTCATAGTTGTTATTTGAGGGTCGGCTGGAACCATGGCTTTGGAGATATGAATTGGATCTGATGAATCACTCTGTCGCATGCAATAAGTAAATAAATTTTATGCTTTGGAGATCAATACTCAACCTCCGACCTCCAATACCAAGGACCTGATTCTAGGATCTCCCAATATGCCAACCAGTAGTATTATCACCCCTTCTACTAAATGCGCTCTCATGTCTCCAATACCAAATCGCTCGGCTTCTTCATTCTTTCATGTACTGTGGAAAAGATGACATGTCCTCAGTGTCGTCTGGAGAAGATGAAATTCCATCAATGTGGAATGAAGAAAATGATAATCTTATTATGTTATCCAGAAGTGGTGATAATCCATCTATGCCGTTTGGATTTGATAGGCGTATATTTCCTGTCGTATGGAGAGTGTGACAATCTTCACATGTAGTGAGAGGTTGATGATGATCCTTCTACGTAGTCTGGAGGAGACTATCATTTTGCATGTCGTTTGGAAAAGATAGTTGGGATGACTAGTAGTCTCGCGTCTGGTTGAAGAAAGAATAATGTTCCAGATACTATTGGAGATATTAGTACTGGTAGTTTTACATGACTCAATTTTCATCTTCTATTGATCGTTACTGAATTGTAGAGTGGCTAATTATGCCACCATCGGGTCTGGTGTCTGTTTGTTGCTTAAAGCCATGGATAGTTACGTTTGTAAGGATTGTAGACTGAGGGGTATTTGCTTGCTACGAATCGCTAAGGCCCCACGGTGGGCGCCAAATTGTGGATACTGGTTTTCGCCCGAGGTCCACAATCAGAATTTGTAGGTTGGGGCATTAGCGATCCTGCAAAACAAAGGTAGAATGAGCGGGAGTAGACTACCCACCGGTGTGGTGGGTGCCGGGGGCACTCCGACGCTCAAGTCAGTAGCATGAAATGAGCAGTAAATATGTAAAATGTGAAGTAAGGTTTGATGTTACCTTAAACTCTTTTGGTAGCCGTGAGGGCCGTGTAATATATGAGGGGATCAAGGATTGAGAGCATGAAGTATTAGGGTGAGAGAAATGAGACTTGAATTTATTCTTCTGTATTCTTTTCATATTTATAGATAAAACATGATCTGACGTTGGGTTATTTGGTAATGGTTTTGGAGTGCTAGTATTAGGTTAAGTGGAGTGGTGGGGTTTTAGTGCTAGAATTAGGTTTAAGTGGAGTGGTGGGGTTTTAGTGCTAGAATTAGGTTTAAGTGGAGTGGTTATGCTTTTTATTATTATTTATGATTTAATTGTAATCAAACAATAAACAATTCTTTGGGCTTTGGTCCTTATTCTAGGGCCTAACATGCTGATGGGCTTAATATGAAAGACAGTTTTACCCATGGACCAAATTTGGCCCATACAACTTTCATATGTGAAAAATAAACTAAGGTTTGTGGCAAACTCTTACTATTCCTTACTTCTTAGGTGGAGCTACTAGGATATGCAACCGGGGAAAACCACCTCTATTTGATATATGAGTATATTCAGAATGGATCCCTCGACGATCATCTTCATGGCCCCCTGCTAAAAGGTACTTGTGCAATTAAACTGGCACCTGTGCACCTCAAAATATGTTTTCTAGCCGTGTTAGTTATGCAAGTTAAATGATTATGCCTATTCGTAAGCTGAAGATAACTTATGAAAGAAAACTGTAACAATTATCAGGTCACATGCCCCTTTCATGGATTGCAAGAGCCCAAATCGCACTTGATACTGCAAGGGGAATTGAATACATTCACGACCACACAAAGGCACGTTACGTGCACCGTGATATAAAGACAAGTAACATTCTACTTGATCAGGGACTCAGAGCAAAGGTAATATTTACCTTTCATTGCTAGGACATCGAGATTGTGTCCTTGTGTCATTGTTGCCAGTATATTGGCATTGTGTCCTGGAATCATGCTAGCTGAAGTCTGTTTCCATAGGTAGCAGATTTTGGTCTAGCAAGGCTAGTAGAACGATCAAATGAAGAAGATTACGCCGCTACACGCCTTGTTGGAACACCAGGTTACATTGCTCCTGAGTAAGTTGTTGGCTCTTCAGAACATTTCATAATTAATTTCTTATCAGTAGATTATACTAAACAAAGCAAATAAGAATATAATTACATAGTAATCTTACCAGTACCTTACCTGTTATTATTGCAAGATCTGTGCGTGAGCTCCAAATGACATCGAAAACTGATGTCTTTGCATTTGGGGTGGTTCTAGCAGAGCTTATAACTGGTCAGCCTGCAATCTCCCGTGACAATAAAGAACCAACCATAATGAGATCACTGGTTTTAGAAGTAAGTCAACTTTTCAAGTCAAATGTATAAACTCAAATGTTTGCTTTAATTCACTGATTCATGTGAATGATGACCAGATGAAATCAGCATTTGGTGATCAAGATTCAGAGACATCTTTCGAAGTAATTATAGATCCAAACCTGAAAGGAAGCTACCCCACAGAGTTGGTGTACAAAGTAAGTACAAAATGCAAATACAAATGTGCAAGTTTACAAATAATTCATTCACGTGCGTTTCTGAATCCGATGCAGATGGCAGAATTATCAAGGAGGTGTCTAAATGAAGCAGCAGTAAACAGACCAGAAATGCAAGAAATTGTCCAGGTACTGTCACAAATATTGATGTCCTCGACAGAATGGGAAGCTTCGCTTGGCGGAGTTAGCCAGGTCTTTACAGGATTAAGTAACGGCAGATGAATAGTTTCAAGACAGTACCTTCAGAGTTGCCGATCACTGCAATTCAAGATCAGAAATTTATATGGACGAGACTGCCAAGAGCATTATTTCGTCCCCAACCAAGCAATTATGTTTATTCAAGTAATGATGAAGACTTCGACCATGTACATTTTTTTATTGGTGCATTTATTGGATCGTACTGTTTTGGATTTTGTTATATTGTATTAAGATGGTATTGTATTATAATAATTAGTGTATAAAATTTTATATAAAACATATATTTATGCTGCATAGACTATGATTTTTTTTTATTTCTCATTATTTGCACTTATGTCTTTCCTCTTTTATAGACACAAATTTATAAATCTTTCTACAAAAATGCTACTTATTGGAGAGTAGTGGATCTATCAAGAGTTCGGATTTCAAAAGAATCTTGGAACGATCAATTAAAATGTTAATAAAAAGACTGTGATAATAATATTATGTTAATTTTATCGAAGATGATCATGCGATCTTATCTTTGTGTTTTATGAACTTCGATTCATATCTAAGATTTCTGGAGTAATTTTTGAAAATTTCCTTCAAATTGATTTTTTCATTGTTGAATATAGGTATGATTTTCTTAATCAATCACAAGTTTTGAATAGTAATGGACTTGTTGATAAATAATATAGTCCATCTATCACCAAATGCTATATAATTTATAATATAATCCATTGTAATACAGGCCACCCTAATCCAATATAATATAATACAAACATACTCTTGATGTATTTTAACAATTTATTTTATCGCAGCCTGACCACAAAATAGCAAATAAAAACAAAATCCGTAGCGGGCACGCCTCACGACGTCCTCGACACATCATTGCCACCATCACTCACCGCCGCATGGTCGCTGGCCGCCGCTGCTTGAGGTTGTTCTTGCTGCTTTACCCTGATTTTTGGTTGGTTATTTTTTTCTTTTTTAAGACAAAATTTATATAATTGTTGGATTTTCTGTTCACTGAATAGTATTTTGAGAAAAAACCGAATCTATTATTACAATAATAGAATTACAAAGTGTTTAAACTTTATAAAAAAAATATCACTCTCTAACACTCTTTAAGCTTTCTTCACTTGAAGTTTTAATGTTTTTGGGATGTCTAAATTTCACAAATGAACTCTATATTTAAAACAAAAATCAGGCTAAAAAATTCAACTACATCTAAAGTTGTTTGAAACTTTACACCATTTTCAAACTCCTTCATGAAGTTGCATTGGAAGTTTGTGAAAAGATGACTTATTGATGATACTTACAGCTGGATTCTTCATGCAGCTTGATCTTTCAATAACATTAGAATTTATAAGGAAAAAACCTTCCAAAAGCTAAGGGTGGAAGAAAAGTTCGTGCCCGGTCCGAGGCAAAAAAAACCCGGGTCAGGCCCTTTGATCAAAGCCCGGCTCGGGCCCGGGCCCAAGCCGGGCTTTGCAATTTTGGCCCGGGCCAAAACCAAAAAAAAAAAAATTATTTATATTTTAATATGTTTGTAACATTTTTATTTGTTTGTAGCATTTGAATTGTGAATTATCTTTGCATATAGTGTGAATGTATTTTTTTTTTTTTTATGTTTTTAATTTTGATGATATATTTATATAATATAAATTGTATTTGAATTTATTTTTTTTTGGAAAAAATTCGGGATTGATTTAGGCCAAGGCCGGGCTTTTCCTGGACTCGGGCCAATTTTTTTTTTGGTCTGGCTCGGGCCGGGATTTTCAAAGCCCCGGCCCGGCCCGGCCCGTTGCCACCCTTACCAAAAACAACTCATATGTCTGGATGTAGCAAATCTTATAAATCTATCACCTACGTAATAACTTATAGGTCTAAATCGAATCAAGTGTATAAACTATTTCTTATATATCTTGAATTATCTAATTAATTTCTTTCACACTAAATATCTTACCTAAAGCCAAATTTACAAGCATCACCGGAAATTTCTATTTTTTGCCGTTCTTGGGTGGATGGTGACTAACAGGAATTATCCTATGGTGAGCTCACTAGTCACCGTTCCCCTCAAATATTTTTTTTTTTTTTTGTTTTTTGTTTTGTGTTTTATTATTCATATCTACCATTCAACCTGGTTTTTAATTTGATGTTTTTACATAAATAATTATTTCTTTTATTTATGATTCGGTGCGAGTAGATGGATAAATTTGATTCGATTGGAGCTCTACGATATTTTTCGGGACGTTTTTACAGTTTTATAGATTTATTATTTTTATTGCTATTAAATTGATGGTAAGTTGTTGTAAAAGTGTCAAGTGTAAATTCAAATACAAGATCATGTTTGATATCGCATAAGTTGATCAGTACTCCTTATTTAAAAAAAATGTTTGATATCAGACATTGGTTTGTATTGTTAATACAATACAGACCAAACTAATACATGGTACTAAACATACTCAAATATATTGATTGAGTAGCTTCGAATATATCCAACGGGAAACTCGTTTCATTCACCAGACAGCTCACCAAATTTCTTCACTTGGCTGTCATCTGTGCAGTCTCTGTAGACTGCAGAGTCATAGCGAAACCATCTATTATTTGTAAATAATTAAGTATTTATGAAACCAGTAACTGGGCCCATTAAATGGGTTACGTGACACTAGATTTGGGCCTCGGCCTTTTTTTTAGAGGAGGGACAAAACGAGGGGCATGGAAAAAGCACGTGCGGTGTGGAAACTACAATTTAATTTACTCAAAAAAAAAAAAAAAAATCAATTTCTAATTCTATCTAACAGACAGAAGGAAGAAAATAATTTTCCAGTTTAAAAGTTTTTTATTCATTTAATTAGTGATTGCCAATCCAGATTCATACCTGCAGCAGCTCGGATCTGGTGGTGCTGGTGCTGGTGCGTGCGTATTGCGTGATTATTCACCGGCGACGGTGAGGTGAGAGCATCTTATCAAATGGCTGGCGCCTCCTCGGCGCTCTTCCTTCTCGACATCAAAGGACGTGTCTTGATTTGGCGCGATTATCGCGGCGACGTCTCCGCTATTCAAGCCGAGCGATTCTTCACTAAGTTCATCGAGAAAGAGGTCAGTGATCCATCTCCCCCGCGCTTTCTGTGTATACATATCCATATCCGCATATGTAACCATATAAGCTGAGGCTTAGCTTAGCCCCCCCTTTTTTTTTAATTTGTGTAAAAATTTTGCTTCAATTTGATATAAGCATTGTTTAATTGGTTTCTTGAATTTAGCTCGATCTGTATCTGATTTAAAGTTGCTGAGCTTTTTTTGATCTGCTTATATTGTTGTTTTAGTGAAGAGTTTCTGCCTTTTAAATATTTTTCTTATTTAGTTTCGGAAAAAACAGAAATTAGTGGTTGATGTAATGTGTTCTTTTGAATTTGATATAATTTAGGGGGATCCACAGTCACAAGATCCTGTGGTATTTGACAATGGTGTGACCTACATGTTTATACAACACAGCAATGTTTACCTGATGGCCGCTTCAAGGCAGAATTGCAATGCTGCCAGTATTTTGTCATTTTTGCATCGTTTAGTTGATGTAAGCAATTTTCTTTTTATTAAATTTTAGCTTGTGGCTAACGGACAACATGTCTTATATGTACCAAAATGTTGTGTACGTTCTTTTAAAATGAATGCAGGTGTTTAAGCATTACTTTGAAGAGTTAGAAGAGGAATCGTTGCGAGATAATTTTGTGGTTGTGGTAAGAGATATTTTCTTGAATGGACTTGCACATTAGTAGTTAGTAAGCACTTGATGGTTTTATACTGATCCTTTGCGAATTTGGCAGTATGAGTTACTTGATGAGATAATGGACTTTGGTTTCCCCCAATATACTGAGGCAAGGATTCTTAGTGAGTTTATCAAGACTGATGCTTATAGGATGGAAGTTACGCAGCGTCCTCCCATGGCTGTGACAAACGCGGTATCTTGGCGCAGTGAAGGGATACGGTACAAGAAAAACGAAGTAGGTTGTCTCCATATGCATTTTCTTTGTTACTGAATTGGTATGCCATGTCTTATGGAAGTTCTGTTAATGTGTAATTAGGTTTTTCTGGATGTGGTGGAAAGTGTCAATATATTGGTTAACAGCAATGGGCAGATAATACGTTCAGATGTTGTTGGGGCATTAAAGATGAGAACATATTTGAGGTGGGTGTCTATCTTCTTTTTGTTAATTGTTCAAAACTAAACAAATGTCTTCAAGGCTGAAATTTTCAGTGAACTAGTTATTTGTACATTATATCATATCATGTGGCTTGTTTCATACACTTTATGACTTACAAAGATGAAAGCCATAGCTTAGAATTTTAATATGTAGTGGTATGGTTGTCAACACTAAATCTATGCTAACTAGTGAGCCCACCTTCTAAATCCCTTGATCCTAACCCAGCCCTACCCATGCGTTAGGTGGAGCCATTTAACTCCTACTAAATTACTTTCTAAGATATAGTTTCCTAATGTGTTTATGTGTATTGCTCTGAGTTGGTAACAAAGATGGCCTGTCCCTTTGTCCTTTTAAATCTTTTAGGTTTGTCTGCTAGCTTGTTTCTTCTTGCAATTTGCTCTTATGCTGATCCAATTCTTCATTTGTTGTAGTGGAATGCCTGAATGTAAGCTTGGCCTAAATGATAGAGTACTATTGGAGGCCCAAGGACGAGCAACTAAAGGGAAAGCCATTGATCTGGATGATATCAAGTTTCATCAGTATGTTGACTAGTTTTGTTGATTGTACTTTCTTCTGGTTTATGGATTTTACTTTCTTTTCCTTTCGAATCCTTTTACTCAATTGATTTTGTCTTGTGCAAGGTGTGTACGTTTGGCTCGTTTTGAAAATGATCGGACAATATCGTTCATACCCCCTGATGGGTCTTTTGATCTCATGACATACAGACTCAGTACTCAGGTTGGTGTCTCTGATTTTTTTTAAAAAATTTTCTCTTTTTTTTTTTCAAATGTTCGCCCCTACGTGCGTTTTATAGAGTATCTAAGCACAATTTTTATGATTTTTCAGGTGAAACCTCTCATTTGGGTGGAAGCTCAAATTGAAAGGCATTCTAGAAGTCGAATTGAAATAATGGTAAAGGCACGGAGCCAATTTAAGGAGCGCAGGTAAACTTTTCTATCATTATGAAAATGATTTAGGACCCGTTTCGTCTCCGAAACAGAAGAGTTGTACAAGTCTGAAAATTGTATTTGGAAGTAATCCTGAATTTCTATCTTAACAAATCGTTGAGGTTATTTTAATGTTTAATAGTCTCTTGTCTTTGCATGCATGGAAGCAAGATTGGGTTTTCTTAAGAAAAGACCACCCCTTTATATTCTTATACTTGCTTATTTGTATATGGGGATATTTTCTGCATTGTTCCGAAAATACCGTTATTAGCATTTATGATATATTGATATTATTATTTCCTGTTTTGGTATTAGAAAGCTATTGTCATGGCCCTTACATTTTAGGTTCTTGTTTAATGGGGATATTTGTTTTAAACAAGTAGTGGATGTAAAATATACATTTTAAGTTAGAGATGTCTTGAATTTGCTCAGTGTCAATCTCGGAAATTTTATTGACTTGAACTACTAGGTGAATGTTTATATTTGTTACACTTATCAATTTGTACCAAATTTCATGTAGGGCGACTTTTTTGGAATTTTATGTATTTTAAGTGCCGACACTCTTTTGTTGGTGATATGATCACTTTTTGTGTGTGTGTGTGTGTGTCATTCATTGTAAAAATTGGACGGCACCTTAGTATGCATGGGTGGTGAATTTTTTCCTGTTATCAAGCTGGTTTATCTATAATATTGTTAAGTTAATCTGGAAGGACCATTATTAAATTTTCTTAATTTACTCATTAATTACTTTCTGATTCAGCACTGCAACAAATGTTGAAATTGAGTTGCCTGTCCCACCTGATGCTACTAATCCCAATGTTCGGACATCAATGGGATCTGCTACATATGCTCCTGAGAATGATGCTTTGGTCTGGAAAATCAAATCTTTTCCTGGTAATAAGGTAGGATTTGGTTCTATTTATAGATGTTAGATTGTCAGCTTGTCGTATGTATTTAGCTACTAAAATTCACGTGTTTATAAGTAGCTCCCTTGCATGTTCTCAACCATGTTTGTCAAAAACCGTGTAGGAGTATATGTTGAGGGCAGAGTTTAGTCTTCCCAGTATAACAGCTGAAGAAGCAGCACCTGAGAGAAAGGCTCCGATACGTGTGAAATTTGAGATACCATATTTTACTGTTTCAGGGATTCAGGTATGTCTTTCAACATCACTATCTCCTTAGCCTTCCTCTTCGTCCTTTCATCTCTGACTTCCCTTGGGTGCCTTTTGTTTTAGACTTTAGTATAAATGAAACCTATGAAAAGGGTTCTGATGGAGTATGCTGGGCTTTTGGGGTCATGGATTGATGTGTTAACTCTTTCAGTGATTAAAATTCCTTCAACTTTTCCTGTTTAATCGGTTATCATTCTCCATCTAACTTGGGCTTATGTCTTAACTGAATGCTAGTATGTTTGGAGATAAAATGAAGTTGGGTTCACTTTTGAGTCTCCTGTTGGTGGTGCATTTATATTGTATTGGATTTGGATGATGGAAGCTTGCTGAACCACACAGATTAGAGGCTGATTTGACAAAAAGCATGTTAAGGCATCCCCATTGTGGTCCTATACTTAAGTTGTTATTGTGTGCATATTATGTATTTATGAGGCCGACTCTTCTACACAGCCCCCCCCAAAAAAAATTTAATTTTGACCTGCATTTCAGTTGGTTTTGGGTCCAAAAATATTTAAAAGATTTCTTTGATAACATATTTTCGCAGTAATATTATTGGGTAATAATGGCCTCTAGTTATGGTAAAAGGTAATTTGTTTCAACTAATTTTCCCATTTGCAATTTGGTTTCCATAGGTTCGTTACCTAAAGATAATCGAAAAAAGTGGATACCAGGCTCTTCCATGGGTGAGATACATAACGATGGCTGGTGAATACGAGTTAAGACTAATGTAAAGGTCCATTAGATGTAACTCTGAAAAACTCGTAAATGTATAATATGGCTTGAAAACTACAGAGGATAAAAGCTCTCTCATTTGGGAAGTTGTTTCTTCTCATAATTTTGGTTTCTGTAGTGAGGTCCTTCTCCTTTGGTGTTTTTCTTTGCAATTATTGTTATCACTTGAATGTCTAAATTTATTAGTAGGGATGCAATTTTCGCCCAAAAGTTTTTTTTTTTTTTTTTTTTTTTTTGGGAATTAATAAACATTGGTTGTAAAATTGGGCAGCAGGTTGCTTTCTTTGTCTTATTGTTATTGCTTTCTTTCTTTCTTTCTTTTATTATTATTATTATTATTATTAATTTTTGTATTTAATATCCATTTAAAATTCTAAAATGAAGCATATAAAGTTATCTACCGTATGACAATTTTAGTTGCCTAATTTTTCTTATAAATTCCACGTCATTTTCTGTCTTCCCCAGTCATAAAACTTGATCATTCTGGATCATGAATTCACCACCTATGAAGAAATAAAATATGTTGTGGATTGAAATTGTTCCCTATTTTGAATTCTAATAAATTTCAAATCTATAATATCATCATTAAACTCTTCTTTATAATCCGGTTCGTGTTAGATTAAAGGTGTAGTTTATACTTTATACTAATTAAAAAGATTCTAAAAAAGGGACTCAAATTATGTTTTAACAGGAAAATTCATCTGGCAATGAACAAAAGTATGTGTGCAAGACTTGTGGCGATCTTATGGTGTTGAGCTCTAACCATAAGCTTATGGTGTGAAGCGAAGCTCTAACAATAAATGTATTAATAATTATCTCCACAGCATGTATCAGTGATAATTTTGTAATGGTATGATCAAACAGGACTTTTGAGCTGCTTTTAGAATATTATTACTCAAAAAGCTACATGGAATTGATAATCAATTAAAAAAAAAACCAACAGACCCCAACACATCATTCAACTAATAGATGAAGTGAACTCTAGGAAAAATCAAAATCAGTAGAGCTCTTACAAATAGATCAGTAAAATTGTATTGCTTTCTTTTACATGTACAATAATGTTTCAAACCTCCCTCGGCTTTCATTTACCAGGCAAGCGCCTTTTAAGTGGATTTAGTAATCTAAATTTCATGAAAGGATCTTTGACAATCTCTGAGCGAAGAGATTGAAGTTTTCATCACGATCCAACATGCTTATCCTAACATATTTTGGACTAAACCCAAAGTGCTTCCCACTTCTTGTCAAAATCTTGTTGCCCTTGAGGAAGCTTTCACAGTCCTTTATCTCTTGTTCACATTTTAACCAAGCAAAAGCTGAAAATGATAAACGACTAGGTTAATGCGATTACATAGGGATGGCATTAAAGCGAATTGTAATTTTAAGAATGCTGCATGAAAAAAATTAAGTGAACTGCTTTTACCAGGTTGAGGCTCGAAAGCTCGACCAAGAAATGTGCAGAATTGAGAAGGGAAATTCGGCACACTGAATAGACCACTCTTTTGCACTGCTATTCTAAGTTGCTTCCACCTCGTGGCCATTTGATGGTGGCTGAATTCAAAGAAGCACATTTCTTGAGGCTCAAGCTTGTCTTTGCTGCCAGACGGTTCACAGCTATCAGAAACAACTTTCAAAACCTTTGCTGCTCGGAGCTGTGACTCCTTTGATACGCCAATGGTGTTGAGTTCTATGTATTTGGTCATTTTCTTTGCCACCTCCGTGTCTTTAACCAGAGCCCAACTGGAAGATTAAATTGTAAGACTTTATCTCAGAAATTAACCACATAAACATTCATTTTCCATTTTTTTCCTTCCTAAAATTGTGAATATCCTACCTACGGCTACGGTCATTTTCCTAGTTAATTGGGGCCAAGTAATCCAATATTAGGAATAGGGACTGCTCCTAATCTCTATGCTGTTAAACCATTACGTTCACATAATTGTAATGCTAAATACATAATTATGATTACAAAACAAAACCAGTGAGCAAACAGTTCTCATCAAAAAATAGTGTGATCAACTTACCCTATTCTTGTTCCAGCATGACCAGTGCTTTTCGAGATAGTGAACAGCATAAGATCATGGTCTGCAGGAAAGGATATCGAAGTATACTGCGGCCAATAATATGCAAGGTCATGAACCAATATCCCCCCACTGCGATTCACCACGGATTGCCTGACAGATCCATCAGGGTTGTTAGGGGAAGTCACTAGTTCAATGTATGGACCATCTTTGTTGAAACTTTTAGCATCACCAGCCCATTTATAGAGCCCAGATTTGACGCAATCAGTAATGGAAGGATAAGACTGCAAGTAATTAGCAAAATCAATGTCAAGCCAACATATCCCAAAGGTTTAAACATCCAGCCATTGTGAGGTAATTACCTTTAATGTCCTTTTGCAACTAATTATGGTTAACAATGAACAAATAAAACTACTATTAAGCAAGAATTATTAGGCCTTGACGATCATTTGGTTTAACATGATGGTGGAACAAGGTATAAAAACTCAAATAGCCTTCTTGTACTATAATGTGGAAATGCGGCTCAAGTAACTCCCAATGTTTTTTGTTTAAAAAGGGGTGGGCAAAACCCAAATTTGATTTTTTATTTCTTTACTTCCCCCAAGATTCAAACCCACTAGGCAAGCTAAATAGAGCTACTAGAAGACCACCAGGCCACGCCCCTTGGGTAGTAGAAAATAATAAAAACATGCAAGACCTTGATTTTCTAACTTAATTTTCGTACATCTTGTATGGGCCAAATTTGGTCCAAGGGTAAAATTGTCTTTCACCTTAAGCCCATCAGCATGTTAGGCCCGAAAATAAGGATCAAAGCCCAAAGAATTATGTATTATTTGATTACAATTAAATCATAAACTAATGACCACTCCACCTAACTCTAGCATTAGTCACCCACCACTCCACTTAACCTAATTCTAGCACTAATCCTCACTTACTCCAAAACCATTACCAAATACACCAACATTAGATCATGTTTTATCTATAAATATGAAAAGAATACGGGAAGAAGTCATTCAAGTCTCATTTCCCTCACCCTAATACTTCATACTCTCAATCCTTGATCCCTTCATATATTACACGGCCCTCACGGCCAAACAAAGGAAGTAGAGGTAATATTCAACCTTGCTTTCCCACTTTACAAATTTATTTCGTGCCACTGACTTGGGCGTCGGAGTGTCCCCGGCACCCACCACACCGGTGGTAGTCTACTCCCGCTCACTCTACCTTTGTCTTGCAGGATTGCTAGTGCCCAACCTACAAATTCTGATTGAGGACCTCGGCCGAAATCCAGCGTCCACAATTTGGCGCCCACCGTGGGGCCCTAGCAATAATTTGCAGACAAAGCTTTCCACCCTACAAACACTCACTGCTTAGTCAATCATGACTTCAAGCAATGAACAAACACCTGATCCAGTGGCATCACAATTGGCCATACTACAAGACAGATTGAAAGCTTTGGAAGAAGAGAATTTTACCTTTCGTAGTTCCAACATAAACCTCCAAAAACAATTGGAACTACTTTCATCACCAACACAGCTTCACAATACATCAGAACAACACAACAACCGGATCACTCCAGCTAACCTTCAAGGAGCATTTGACGAAACAACAGACGACGTTCCGTCAAATGGTGAGAACCAGAGGAACTTACCAAGTTCACCAGTCAACCAAGCCCAGCAAATTGTCATCACAATGAGAAAGGAAATGAAAGAATTTAAAGAAGCTATTATGTCCAGTCTACCAAGGGTGAAACTCCCAATGAAGAAGAGTAGAGCTGGAACCATTTCAGATACCCCTTTCATTGAGGCGATAACATCTGTTGAGCTACCACGGAAGTTCAGCCCACCAGACATGAAGTTATACGATGGATCCACTGACCCAGACGACCATGTCATTCATTATAAATACAAAATGATGTCAACAGGCTTAGCTCCTCATCAATGGGAAGCTGGAATGTGCAGAGGATTTGGAGAAACTTTGGGTGGTCCAGCTCTTACATGGTTCATCAACCTACCATACAGATCCATCAAATCTTATCAACAATTAACAGACAAATTTGTTGAACATTTCGCCAGCTCTTGCAAACTTGAAAAAACAACTGATGATCTTAGTGCCATCCTACAACGGAGGGGAGAATCATTGCGAAGCTATGTTGCTCGATTCAACAAAGAAAGAATAACAATTCCAGACCTTCATCAACCAACAGCTGTGGAGGCTTTCAGGAACGGGTTACTTTGTGAAAGTGGACTCTACAAAAAGCTGCCAAGTTCCGGTGCTACACGATGGACCAGGTTATGGCTCGAGCCCAAGTCGAAATCAGGTGGGAAGAAGATAAAAGAATAAAAGGAAAGACATTTCCTCCAACATGCAAAGCGAAAGAACCAGCCCATTCAACCAAACGACATAAAGAATTTGCAAATATGATGCCTAAGCGTCATTCGGAGAAATGGAACCACCCAAGGAAAGAACATCAGCCCCTCCAAAAAGGTTTTGATCAAAGACCTCCACCATACAGAGCTCGGGAAACAATTCCGATGGAAAAACCCAGACTCCCAGACTACAATTTTCTATATCTCCGGGAGAGTTAGTCTTGGTACTTAAAAAGATGGGAAATGAAGTAAAGTGGCCACCACGCAACAGAGAAAAAGTTTCAAAAATAAAGACACAAACAAATGGTGTGAGTTCCATCGAGACTACGGCCATACCACAGCTGAATGTGTGGCGTTGAGGTTGGAAGTACTTGAGTTGTTGAACAAAGGGTTTTTAAGGGATCTACTTACGGAGAAGGGGCAAGCTACTTTAGCTCAGAGGAACGAGAAGGATGGACATGGGGAAGCACCAATTCAACCTCCACCAATTGATAACACCGTGAATTTCATTTCAGGAGGATCAGAGATTAGTGGAGTATCATATTCAGCAGCCAAACGACATTCCAGAGCGATTGTGTCAAGCCTTCAACATTCCACGACGTCTTTAGAAAAAATGTTTACAAACCTAATAATGGAGTTTCCAGACGACATCAACTCTGGTAGCATGAACCCTCATCATGACGCTTAGTAATCTCTCTACAGGTGGCAAATTTCATGATCAAACGAGTTCTGATAGATACAGGATCCTCAGCCAACATCATCTTTACAACAGCCTTGGCTGACTTTGTAGCTGATTTCAGTCCAACTCAGAATCTCTTGGAAGGTACCGAAGTCAATTCAATCCAATCAAATTCACTTTGGAAACTTTCAGTCGACGGTTCTAGCAATAAGAAAGGGTGCGGCCTTGGCATAGTGATCACTACTCCTGATGGGGACATACTACAACAAGCAATTAAATGTGGATTCCGAGTTACAAACAATGAAGCAGAATATGAAGCTTTGATAGCAGGAATCAGCTTGGTCAAAGAGCTTGGGGGAAGAAGAATCGAAGTGAAATCAGACTCCCAATTGGTAGTGAATCAGCTCCAAGGTTCATATCAGGCACGAGACCCTCAAATGTTATCCTACTTGCAGAAAGTTAAAGAAGTCCAAGCGACATTTCAAGAATTCAACATATCTCAGGTTTCAAGAAGTGAAAACACTCAGGCGGACGCATTGGCTACCCTCGGGTCGACGATGCATGGAGACAAACTACAAACAATTCCAGTAGTGTATTTAAATTGGCCATCAATTTGGAAGGAGAACAAGGAGATCAGCACCATCACTTCGGACGACTCGTGGATGACACCAATCATGAAATACTTGCTAGATGGACTGCTTCCAGAAGATAGAAATGAAGCAAGAAGGATTCAAAGGCAGGCAGCAAGATTCACCATATTTAATGGACAACTATTGAAAAGGTCGTTCTCTGGACCCTACTTGAAATGTCTTACTCATGATCAAGCACAACATGTACTATCAGAATTACACGAAGGAGAATGCGGAAATCATTCTGGAGGACGAAGCCTTGCCTCACGCGCCCATTCGACTGGGTATATTGGCCAACTATGAGAATTGATTCAGTCAATTACACGAAGAAGTGTGAAAAGTGTCAGAGATTCGCTCCTATTCCACATCTTCCACCAGAAAAGCTGAATCCTATCCTATCCCCATGGCCGTTCATGAAGTGGGGTATGGATATTGTAGGGAAGCTACCAACTGCCACTGGACAACGAGTCTAAATGCTAGTCTTGACAGATTATTTTTCAAAGTGGATTGAAGCAGACTCCTTTGCCAAAATACGAGATAAGGAAGTTCAAACATTTGTCTGGAAAAACAACATATGTCGTTTCGGCATTCCCAAGGAGATTGTGACGGATAATGGCTCCCAGTTTATTAGCCGACATTTTCAAGACTTTTGTAAAAATTGGGGGATCAAGTTAAGTTTTTCAACCCCGCGCTTTCCACAAGCTAATGGGCAAGCTGAGTCTTCTAACAAGACTCTTTTGAATACTTTGAAGAAAATATTGGAGAGGCGAAAGGATCATGGGCAGACGAGCTTCCTGGAGTATTGTGGTCCTACAGAACGACCATCCGTTCTTCCACTGGAGAAACTCCTTTCTCTTTGGCATTTGGAACAGAGGCAGTAATTCCAATCGAAGAAACCATTCCTTCTCTACGCTACCAATACGCTGGTGATGAGGCAAATCAACAGTTGATGTATATGAATCTAGACACAATCGACGAAAGACGAGAAAAGGCGACCATACGACTTGCATCTCATCGACAAAGGATCGCGAGATATTTCAACAAAAATGTCAGAAGCAGAACATTCAAGGAAGGGGATTGGGTACTACGAAGAGTTTTTCAAAACACAAAAGAAGTCGGAGAAGGGAAGTAGTTGGACCAAATTGGGAAGGTCCATACATCATCACAAGAGTTGTTGGACACGGAGCCTACAAATTACAAACAATTGAGGGGAGACAAATTCACAATAGTTGGAATGCAATTCACCTTAAGCAATTTCACCGGTAATTTATGCGTGCATTTATTCATATTTTAAGGTTCAGAGTAATTTTCTACTTTATGTATTGTGTGATTCGACTTAATAACAAATTTCATTTGAAATATCATCCCAAAATATCATTAAATCATTAAAATTGTTCTACAAAGGAGTTAAATTAAAATTACAAAGATTCAAATTTCTGGAGTAGCTTCTTCCTGAATGCATTCAGCAGCAACTTCAGGTGCAGGAATTCTTGAACTTGAGTAGTCGACTCGATTTCCATTCGACTAAGTTCTTCACTCTTCTTGTCCGTTTCTTGAACTTCAGCCGCTCCCTCAATTACTTCTCTTTCAGCCACTTTCGAGTCGACCTCTTCGCCTTTCTCTTCCACATCACCCTCGTTTGAAAAAGAAATTCCTGCCAATAGTTGGTCATACTGTTGAATCCATTTCTCTGGTTCCCAAGCTCCTGACTTCCCATCAAGGAAATCCTTCATCAGATGACTGCGTTCTTTCATCATAGATTCAAGAGCAATCCCTTCAAGATTCTCAAGTAATTCTTCATTCTCCTTCTTCACATTCTCGAACGCATCCTTATAGCCTTCAATCGTAACCTCAGAAGTCTCCTTTTCCATCTGAAGTGTTGCCTTCACTTCCTTCAACTCCTTCTCCAATTCAGCATTTCTTTTTTCAAGCGACTTCTTTTGGACCACTTCCTCTTTCATAGCCGCAAATGATTTATCCATCTCTCTCTGTTTCTTAAGAGTCGATTCGACATATCGCTGCATATGTAAGCTGCACTCCATTGCCTGGAAAAAAGAATTTGATTAGAATCCATTTTACAAATTATTATGAAATTTCTATTTACTTTCTTACTTGGTAATTTAAAGCCGCAGCCTTTTTCATCGACTCGACCGGGCCAATCTTGGATAGCCTCTGTTCATCCTCTTCCAGCAGAAGCTTCTTAATAAAAGGGTCAAGGCTTGATGGGTCAGAAATTGCAGTCGACCCTGATGGAATCCTGACAACTATATTATCGATTTCTTCGATTTCATCCGCCTTCCTTTTCCCCCCTTTGACAACTATTTCGGTCGACTTCCCCTTATGCTTTGGAGTTCCAGTCGACGATACCAATTGTGGTTCTGGAACCTCCACTTCTGGCTCCTTTATCTTGAGCTTCCTAGCCTTTTTTCGGCTCATCAACTCATCAATTGATGCTACTTTTATTTGCCTCGACGCCATGTCCTCTGCGCATAAAATTTCTTTTGGAGTTAATGTCTTTATAAACCACACCTTTCCGTACAGAGCTCGAATCGACCGAGTACAGTAGATGACTTCCAATACGTTTTTAGAAAGTGCCAAAGGGTTAGATATACCTTCTGATTCGAAGATTTCTTTCCACTGTAAAGTTGCTCTTAATCTCTGCTCTACCAAGATTATCCTCCAATCTCTCTGTTCGACGGGAAGATCAAGAAGAGCTTTTGTGTTCGACAAAATAAGAGGTGTTTTGTCGAATAAACTGTTTCGAAAAGGACCTGCATAAAAACAATCCATACATTAGTATCATACGACAATAACATTGATAAATTTTCAATAAATAGAAGAAGTTGATACTCACTAAATACACTCCAGTATTCTGAAACTCGACCCATTCCAGTCGACCCAAAGATACCCTCATTTTTCACAAAGAAATAGTCCGACTGCCAATTACCCCTATCGTTTGTTGGAAGCCCCATAACTATTTGTTCCCTCTTACGATGAAGGTACAAAGTATATCTCCCTTTTTCAGTTAGGTGCTCTTTAAGGTAGTATGAATATAAAAGGTCCTTCACCTCAAACAATAACCCTTGTTCGAATGCTAAGCATTCAATCGACATTAAAATCCTCCAAGCATTCGGCATTAGTTGTGAAGGAGCAATCCCATAATGATGCAAAATTTCCCAAGCTAACCTCGGAATAGGGAATCTAAGCCCATTAGAAAACGGTACTACATAAAAACCAATCCATCCGGGAATTTTATAATCGATCCTTTCAGACGGCAAGGGCACCCTCAGTTCCATTGATCTATGAAATCTATTCTTAATCCTAATTTCCATCAGCCAAACTAGCCGTCATTCGACTAGCTGGGTTCTTGGTTAGTATGTGGTAGGCTCACTTGTGCTCACCCCTCCACTAAATTCCTCGACAGCTGCCAATGATCTAATAGGAATTGCCTGCAACGGGATTTCATGCGACAAAACGGTTACAGGTTCCTCGAATAACTCTTGACGCGACCATTCCCTTGATGATTTTTCTTCTGTGGATTCACTCGATGATGATCCTACGAATGTATCGATCTGTTCTCCTAAACTTTCTAAAGAGTCTCCACTCGACATATTCTAATCAACGAGTCTACAAACAAATAATTTCTAAGATTTGGGTTCCTTAAAGATCAAATCCTACTCCTATCTCCAAACACAAATCCACCAGATAACGTATGATTCTAAAGATCAAACAACCTAATTTAGCTTAGAACAGATTGAAGCTACTCTACGAATATTCAAAGCAAATGAAGAACGCGAAGAGAGTGTAAAGAAGTACCTTGAAGTTCTCTCCCAAATCGATTGATCTTGTGAATGAAACAAATGAACCCATCAAGCCACTCTTATACTACTTCTTTTAGCGGTTCATTTCCCGCCATAAGACTCCTCGTTATTTGCGCTAGGTTTTACTCCGTTAAACGACACGTGGAAGATCTGAAGATCATTTTCATTCATGAAAAATTGATGGAGCAAACCCCGGTGCATGCCTTATAATCACTCGACAAATGATAAAAAGGGACAAAGGGACATTCCCCATGACGAGTCAAGAAAATTCCTGAACCACCGTTTGGTTCAGTCGACAAGGGACATTCCCCTGGACTCATGTCGAGTCAAGTAAACTCCTGAACCACCGTTTGGTTCAGTCGACAAGGAACATTCCCCTGGACTCATGTCGAGTCAAGTAAAACTCCTGAACCATCGTTTGGTTCAGTCGACAAGGGACATTCCCCTGGACTCATGTCGAGTCAAGTAAACTCCTGAACCACCGTCTGGTTCAGTCGACAAGGGACATTCCCCTAGACTCATGTCGAGTCAAGTAAACTCCTGAACCACCGTCTGGTTCAGTCGACAAGGGACATTCCCCTGGACTCATGTCGAGTCAAGTAAAACTCCTGAACCACCGTCTGGTTCAGTCGACAAGGGACATTCCCCTGGACTCATGTCGAGTCAAGTAAACTCCTGAACCACCGTTTGTTCAGTCGACAAAGGACATTCCCCTGGACTCTTGTCGAGTCAAGTAAAATCCTGAACCACCGTTTGGTTCAAATTGACAAGGGACATTCCCCTGGACTCATGTCGAGTCAAGTAAAACTCATGAACCACCGTTTGGTTCAGTCGACAAGGGACATTCCCCTGGACTCATGTCGAGTCAAGTAAAACTCATGAACCACCGTCTGGTTCAGTCGACAAGGGACATTCCCCTGGACTCATGTCGAGTCAAGTAAACTCCTGAACCACCGTTTGGTTCAGTCGACAAAGGACATTCCCCTGGGCTCATGTCGAGTCAAGTAAAACTCCTGAACCACCGTCTGGTTCAGCCGACAAGGGACATTCCCCTAGACTCATGTCGAGTCAAGTAAACTCCTGAACCACCGTTTGGTTCAGTCGACAAAGGACATTCCCCTGGACTCTTGTCGAGTCAAGTAAAATCCTGAACCACCGTTTGGTTCAAATTGACAAGGGACATTCCCCTGGACTCATGTCGAGTCAAGTAAACTCCTGAACCACCGTTTGGTTCAGTCGACAAGGGACATTCCCCTAGACTCATGTCGAGTCAAGTAAAACTCCTGAACCACCGTCTGGTTCAGTCGACAAGGGACATTCCCCTAAACTCATGTCGAGTCAAGTAAAACTCCTGAACCACCGTCTGGTTCAGTCGACAAGGGACATTCCCCTGGACTCATGTCGAGTCAAGTAAAACTCCTGAACCACCGTCTGGTTCAGTCGACAAGGGACATTCCCCTGGACTCATGTCGAGTCAAGTAAAACTCCTGAACCACCGTCTGGTTCAGTCGACAAGGGACATTCCCCTGGACTCATGTCGAGTCAAGTAAAACTCCTGAACCACCGTCTGGTTCAGTCGACAAGGGACATTCCCCTGGACTCATGTCGAGTCAAGTAAACTCCTGAACCACCGTTTGGTTCAGTCGACAAAGGACATTCCCCTGGACTCTTGTCGAGTCAAGTAAAATCCTGAACCACCGTTTGGTTCAAATTGACAAGGGACATTCCCCTGGACTCATGTCGAGTCAAGTAAACTCCTGAACCACCGTTTGGTTCATTCGACAAGGGACATTCCCCTAGACTCATGTCGAGTCAAGTAAAACTCCTGAACCACCGTCTGGTTCAGTCGACAAGGGACATTCCCCTAGACTCATGTCGAGTCAAGTAAAACTCCTGAACCACCGTTTGGTTCAGTCGACAAGGGACATTCCCCTGGACTCATGTCGAGTCAAGTAAACTCCTGAACCACCGTTTGGTTCAGTCGACAAAGGACATTCCCCTGGACTCTTGTCGAGTCAAGTAAAATCCTGAACCACCGTTTGGTTCAAATTGACAAGGGACATTCCCCTGGACTCATGTCGAGTCAAGTAAACTCCTGAACCACCGTTTGGTTCAGTCGACAAAGGACATTCCCCTGGACTCTTGTCGAGTCAAGTAAAATCATGAACCACCGTTTGGTTCAAATTGACAAGGGACATTCCCCTGGACTCATGTCGAGTCAAGTAAACTCCTGAACCACCGTTTGGTTCAGTCGGCAAGGGACATTCCCCTGGACTCATGTCGAGTCAAGAAAATTCCTGAACCACCGTTTGGTTCAGTCGACAAAGGACATTCCCCTGGACTCTTGTCGAGTCAAGTAAAATCCTGAACCACCGTTTGGTTCAAATTGACAAGGGACATTCCCCTGGACTCATGTCGAGTCAAGTAAACTCCTGAACCACCGTTTGGTTCAGTCGGCAAGGGACATTCCCCTAGACTCATGTCGAGTCAAGAAAATTCCTGAACCACCGTTTGGTTCAGTCGACAAGAGACATTCCCCGAGACTCGACCGAGTCAAGCATACTCCTGAACTACCGTTTGATTCAGTCGACAAGGAACGTTCCCCGGGACTCATGTCGAGTCAAGCATACTCCTGAACTACCGTTTGATTCAGTCGACAAGGAACATTCCCCTGGACTCATGAACTCCTGAAATTCTATTTCAGTTCGGTCAAAAAACACGTACTTCATGGCCCTAGATAAATCAAGAAGCTAAGATGCATGCAAACGGAAACCTACGTTTTTGTATATATTTTGACACGACATTTGGCAGAAGGTAACACACTCTTACGCTCTTTTTTCATACGACACGGATAAATATACTCTCTAAAGCAAAAATTCTTTGACTTAGAGAGTTAGGGACAAACTGTATGGGCCAAATTTGGTCCAAGGGTAAAACTGTCTTTCACCTTAAGCCCATCAGCATGTTAGGCCCGAAAATAAGGACCAAAGCCCAAAGAATTATGTATTATTTGATTACAATTAAATCATAAACTAATGACCACTCCACCTAACTCTAGCATTAGTCACCCACCACTCCACTTAACCTAATTCTAGCACTAATCCTCACTTACTCCAAAACCATTACCAAATACACCAACATTAGATCATGTTTTATCTATAAATATGAAAAGAATACGGGAAGAAGTCATTCAAGTCTCATTTCCCTCACCCTAATACTTCATACTCTCAATCCTTGATCCCTTCATATATTACACGGCCCTCACGGCCAAACAAAGGAAGTAGAGGTAATATTCAACCTTGCTTTCCCACTTTACAAATTTATTTCGTGCCACTGACTTGGGCGTCGGAGTGTCCCCGGCACCCACCACACCGGTGGTAGTCTACTCCCGCTCACTCTACCTTTGTCTTGCAGGATTGCTAGTGCCCAACCTACAAATTCTGATTGAGGACCTCGGCCGAAATCCAGCGTCCACACATCTATAGTTAACATACTTGCCGAAAAATATTTCAAATATTTTATTGTTTTTATATATCTATAGATCTGGGAATTTATTTCAAATAGTTTAACTCTAATGATCAGACTAGTCCAAGCTCGAAATCAACATACGTTAGCCATTGGAAGGTCATTGACTTCCAAATTCAAGTAATCTGAAAGTACAAAGTATATATGAAAAAACATATGCATGCTTGATTATTTTAAACAGTTTGCCCACATAAGAATATGCAAAATCTATGTATATGTTGCATGCACATATGTGTGCGAGAGAGAGAGAGAGAGAGAGAGAGAGAGAGAGAGAGAGAGAGAGAGAGAGAGAGAGAGAGAGAGAGAGTGAGTGAGAGCAGAGCAGACCAAAATTTAAGGGTTGTAAAGGAGACAACCATAGTGCCACTAATATTTTTTTCTGCAATTTTTTATGGGCATAAAACTAACAATAAAGTAACACAGTATGTTTTCAATGCACATGAATTTTAAAAGATAACACATATTAAGATCCACCATGTTGGGTGATTCATTCATACTAACAAGTATCAGTAAAAAAAAAACAGCACATCTACGTGTACTAGCCAATATTGGAATGAGTAGCGATTTCATTTATTACTTAATTATAGAAGATTTAGCGTAAGAACTAGCTAGCAGGCAGAATCAAACATATCACATTCACACTCACAGAATAGTAAGGGGCTGCAGAAACCACACTAATGGGCTCTGATGCATCCTGTGAAGACAAAGCATACAGAGCAGCCTGGAAGAGTTGCGTTGAACCTGTCCCGACAACAATGTGACGATTTTCTGTTCTAGCATTTCCTACCACTTTGTGCAATCTTACAACTTCCTTTGCAAATTCAGGCTCCAGGAACCAACATAAGTTACTGACATCAGAAAAATAACTCAGAGATTGCCATCCAGGAATGACAATTGTGGTCTTGTCACCCACTTGTCGCCAATATTTTATGTACATAGTAGGATCCCCGCTGTAAGTAACACATAAAATTAAAACCTTAAGCAAACTATCGGTAGTAAATTAAGCATATAATATCACGCATGTTACATGACACGACAACAAATTGGTCCTAGTCTCATTGTTGTGATATGCAAGTGAAATTGTAAAAGCCTTATAATAGCTGTTAAAACTGTGAGAACAGTAACTGCATTGAGTTGAGATTCTTAATTTGCAACTGAGATAGTTATGGAAAGGCAGCATTGGCAGGTCCCTATATATATCAACTTATTATTTATTAGATATTTGTACGTATATAAGACTTAAATCAGATCAGCATAATACTCAATGTGCAAAAGACCAAAAGATGGGTTTATAATTGGCATACATAAAAACAGGACCCCACGAAATAGCAAGATCCAGACAACCCAAGTTTCCATTCACCTAAAAAAGATTTCAAAAGCAACATTTTGCAATATAGGTGGCCAAAGTTTACACAGATCACAGACAAATCAAATGCTTTAATCTTTAGATCTTACCAAAGGCCACAACCTAAAAAAGAAAAAAAAAACAAACAAAAGGAGTCTGCATGTTGTGAGTGTGCATAGAGCCATATGCCCCCACTAACTAACATGCATCTTTATATATACATATATATATTTATATATATATTGACTTTTCAATAGTGATTCTTTTAACTTATTAAGTTAAAAAAAAAAACAAACTAAAAGTCCGAAAAACACAAAATCATTTACTAAAAAACAAACAATACTGACTCTAATGCACTGACCGATTAAAAAACAAAATTTTCAATTGCGATTTTTGTGTGTTAGCAAACACACTCATCTAAGAATGATTATATATTTATATATTCGTTTTCAATTAGCCTGCCACACAAATGCATTTAGTTAAAAAACTATAGTGTCTTGTGCTAAGCACCAACGTTCATTTTGGGGCTCTCTTCAACTTGCTATAAACTTAAGGTTTTTGTTGTGGAAAATCAGTATTTTTAGAACTAGATCAATGATTAAGTCAGATCCAAAAGATTCAAAGTTCATTAATTAGACCGGTTGAACTATTCCGAAAATTCAAAAAATCGATATACAATATAAATAATTTTATTTAATTAAAAATTATAAAAAAAAATTAAATTTTAATTTTTGATTTTAAAAATTTAGAAAAAAAAATTGACTAGGCTTTTGACCAGTTTTATCAGAGTTGACTGGTTTTGACAGGATTATTTTTGCTATCAGAAATTAAACGGACCGGAATCGACTCACAGCCGGTTCTCGATTTAACCGGTACGACCAGCCGGTACAATTTTCAAAAACACTAGGTAAAATTGGCAACGAGTACGACCAATGGTGCATGTTAGTATCAAGAGCAATAACAAGCATTCAGCCCCTCAACTTGGGAACAGAGAGAGGACAAAAACAGTCATCAAGTACCCAAAAAGGACTTAATTCTAACATGCGCCATTGAAAACTTCCAACTTACAAAACAATGACCCTTTGAGCTGTCCTTATCCATCCTGGCAAACACTTGGAACAAAGAAAGCATATTTCAAGAGAGAGGATGGACTCTCAGGACGGACTAGTTACTTCTGATTAATGGGATACTGGGAAACGTAAACTCCCCCCCAGTAGCAGATTATTAAAAATAATAACAAGGTGAAATTCCATATTTCTCCATTAGCCCTTTATGAATTTTGCATAAACTCTTTTGATTGGATAATCCATTAATTAAAATTTAACATTAAAAAAAAAAAAAACTGTTACTGTAACACTTACTGGTCAACATTGATAATTCTTTCCCCACCATCTTCAGATTGTGAAGATGAAGGAGACAGTTGAGTCCTCTTGCTAACGTGCTGCTTTTCTTGCAAGCCACAGCCTGCCATTACAGAACTTCTCTGTTGTTGCAGAGAGAAGCCACCATCAAGGCTCCATTTTCCACTCTCATGCACAACCCTCCAAATCAAACTCACGTTCAAGGCTAGAGACACCACTAACAAGTTCTTCAACGAAAACAAAGGCGCAATCTTGGCCATCTCTCACAAAATTTCAAAAAAAAAAAAAAAAAAAACAGAGTACAAACTTGTTTCAGTGAATGTGAAGCACTGTGGAGTGCAACAAAAATCAAATCTTTGTTGTCTGGTGAGTATTTAAACTAAGAGAGGCAAACTTGACAAAGAACTTAAGCCGCTAAGGACTCCGCTTTGATCATGGAAATTAGTTTTATAATAGAAAAATAAATATAAAAAGGACAAAAACTACCATTAACTTTTGGAGCTTGGAGTGAAGAAAAATCAATACAAAAACAGCTCAGCCAGGTAAGGTAAAAAAGAGAGAGAGCGTAATGAAGGAGCAGAGACAGAGAAGCCTTGAAAGCACTTCCGAAAAGATATTTTATCTCAAGAATCAAGAAATCCCACTGAGATTTTCTCAGTGTCTCGATGCCCCCCAGATCTTTAAATAACAAGCAAACAAACCACTAAACTAAGCGTAGATACCCTGTTCCATTTTCTGAGTATTTATAGATTAAAAAAGAGGTGTGCGTATGTATGGGAAGTGCTTTGAAAGAAGCGCGAGAAAAAAGGGCTTCTGCAAAAAAAGCTGCTTTTTTCATTCCATGAGATGAAATGAAATTCATTAATGAAAACATCAAAATAGTATCATGTGTTTTTTTTGTAATTAATAAAAATATATATTTACACTTAAAATTATTTAGTTAAATTATGGGTCTAATCTGATATATTCAGTTCAAATTTTCGAAAGAACTCAAATTTTCATATGATATATACAGTTAATATGCACCAAATCTCATGTGTCAAAAGATTATTAAACCAATAAAAATAAGAAAAAAATCAACACAATATTAGATATAAATCCCTACTAAGTGTGGAACCATAGATTCAATAAATCTGGTCAACAAAAAGCCATAATGGACTGTTTTGCATTTGCTTGCAGTAATCACTATGCTTTTATTATATTTTCTTTTGCTCTGCTTTCTGTCTCCTTCTTTAATCTTTAATTTGATAATTTCTATCTTTTTAGCTGTTTATTTATTTATTCCCTTTTGGTTATTCGCGCTGTCTTTAATTTGCAGGAGACTGTCTTATCATCGTTTTTGAGTTGTAAAATAATCGGACTGTTTGGCATGCGTTTCTGATTAGTTAAAAGTTTTTTTTTTTTAATAATTTTTTTGAGTTTTTTTTAAGAATTAAATTATTTTATTGTATTTCATAACTTTAAAAGTTATAAAATTACTCTCATTAATCATTAAACAACTAAAAACCTTTTTTTAAAAAAGAAACTCAACTTATAAATTTTTTTGTTTGGAAAATAAAAAACTTGAATGGAAGAAAATCTCTAAATAAAAGTTTTATAACAAACAGTATTGAACATGACCGATAACTAAAGTAGATTAAGATATCGTTTGATAGATAATATTCATTGAGAGTATGAATTAATTTATAATATTACAATTATAATATAAATGAATTTATAAACTCATCAAATTTTATATCAAACACTACATATAAGACGGTGATTAGTAAAAGCAGCCCAGATAATTTTTTAAATTTTATATTTTGAAGTAAGTTTTTTCTTCGTCTATATAACTCTGAGACCCTTAAACATTATCCTGATTCAAAATCATAACTAATCCTGATCCAATTATCCTCAGTGAATTGTGGTGTTTTTCTTTTTAAAAAATAACCATTTTTTCAAAAATATTATATATATATATAATCATCTCTAAAAAAAAATCTTTATATTACAGCACCGACCCATGAAGAATCGTGGCATTATTCACTAACATTTGGCCGTTATGATCATTTGTATTTTGACTTGATGTTGTATGAATCTGAGTTAAATATCAAAGTCATAGTAGTAAAATGAATACTTGATTGACAATTGGATTCCAATTCGCTTGTTAGTGCTTTGACCTCTCGAGTAATTTAATAAATTAATGAACTCCTAACATTGGAAGAATGAAAACATGAGATTCTCCTTTGCAATGTGCCAAAATATCAATTCAAAGTTTATGATTATAATTACCCAAAGAGTGTCTTTTTTTACCAGATAATGTTAAAAAGTGCTTATTAGGTCAATTGTTGTCCCAAGGGACACTTGTAAGTGTAGAGTTCAAGATTTCATTTTGAGGTTTTGGATTCGAATTTAGGGAGTGTGTTTCTTGTAAGAGCCTGAGACAACCGGAGGTTTTACCTGTTCCGCTTAAGCCCGAAAAGGATGGCTTGACGCAAGATTTCCAACAATTCCAAAAAGTAAAAAAGTCAATGCTTTGCTTTTATGAAGTGCTACCTCCTCGACCGTTCTTTATTTCAAAATGTTCAGCAATAGGTCGATGTAAAAGTTCAGTGCCATCTGTGTTGTATTTTTCTGAAAATTCTATTCGAGAAATGTAAATTAAATATGAAAGTGATGACACAACTAAATTCCTAACGTATAAATACCTGGACCTCGAGCTGATTTAGGGTCCGCAAAGATCATCAAAATCAATCTGGAAAAAACAAAATTTAAGAAGATTTTAGGGTCTCGAGGCCAGACAGGGACCAAAAAAAAAAATTGATGATATTTGAGAGATCAGTCATGCTAATCTTCTCAAAAAAGATACTAATCAAGCCCTCTACTTCACATGGTTTGATGGCTAATCTTTGCAAGCATTTAATTTTAAAGGGATGAAAAAAGAAAGTGGTCCTCTAGTATCCAGGAATATATTTGATCATTGAGTCCTGAAGCTGCAGCAATTAAGGAAATGGTCCTTCTCAACTCTCAAGTTGCATGCAAATGTCAGTCAAATCGTAAAACCATTTGAAGTGGGCATTTTGTCAAGGTCCCCTACTGGGTTTCTGACACGTGTAATGATTGTCTGGGGCGTTGGATTATGAAATTAGCCGAAAGAATGGACCTTCAAAGGAGAAGAGAAGGACAAAATGGTCACTAGCTAGATAAGTTATCAGAGGCCTAATGTCAGCTCTAGGTGGACTGGATCGGTTTGATCGGCTTCGATCTAAATAGTTTGAAGCAGCAAAGTAACAGACACAGATGTCAAATTTAAGCAGAAAGAAGCTGCATAATGGCTTCAGTTTCTATTTTCAACATGAAACGAAAGAAGGCTGAAAGTTAAATTTCTGGGAAAAGAATGCCCAAGTTTTAGTAGGAAAGTGTTCATTCTAAGACTCAGAAGTGATTAGTGGGGTACCCCATAATATCAAGGCATTAAAATGACACATCTAAAGGTGATCAAAAGTATCATTAGCTGCAAGATTCTCAAATTTCATAGTAAATTTGGTTAGCAACAGGACATGGGGCTTTTGTATCATATGTACAAAAAAGGATGATCCTTGAAAGGAAACACAAGAAATTGTTCTTTTACCTTTCCTGAAGGTTGATTTCCTAATTGCACTTTCTCCCATTTCTTTGCTTGCATGCATCATTGCTAATGTTTAGACAATAGATGGTATCAACCGGATTCTTAAAGGGAACTTACAAGTGGGCAAAGATTTTTGCACCGAGACCTCAAAACCAATCAAGTTGATTTTTTGTTATAGGGGCACGTCAAATTGTAAAATATATCCATGCATAACATGAGGTGAAAAAGGCTTATGCCACGGGTGATTTGACTGGAACACATACATAACATCTGCAATCTGGCCACAGCCTAAAAATTGAGGTAAAGCATTTCAGTTCGATGAGATTAGGCAACAGGTCAAGAGGAATGCTAATGTAATATCTCTATTGCTTAGGAGGAAGGAATCTTGAGAAATAGTGAACTTAACCCCAAGCAAGAGAAATACATCATCACAAACTATTATTTACATCTATAATCAGTGTAAGATGTGTTGGTGCCACAATGAAATGCCAAAGTACATAACAACTAATTAATATATTGCGGAGGACCTCCTAAACTTAAGAATATAGACACAGAAATATAGTTCAAAATCTCTACAGAAGAAAATCAAAAAAAGCCCAGAGGGAACACACAATAACACAGCTAACCTATCATTCCGAGGCTAGACTTACCCATTGCTCATCAGCTTGTCCAGCACCACATTGAGGTCTACGGACTGCCCATTTTCTGTCAGTTTCCTCACTGTTGCTCTCACCAGGTCTCTTCGGAAGCCCATTGCAGCAACCCTGTCAATAACATCATCAACAGGCACCCTGTTTGCACTTCCACCAGAAGCTGATTCACTATCCACACTAGATTCCATTGGAATAGCATGAGGTAATATCTTGGCTGTTGGCAATTCAGAGTAACTACTTCCACCACTATGTCCTGAAGGAGAAGTCGAAGATCGCACAACCTTCAGATTTGTACTGCTGGAGCCAAAAGGTGATTCACCATAAGGATAAAGATTTTTGGGACTAGAGTGCTCTGGTGGCAGCGAATACCCAGAACGGAACTCCGAATAAGGCCTTCTGGTAGTTTGGTCCGGCATATGCTGAGTAGAATCCACATAGAGCTGTTGGGTTGGGGGAAACCCAGCAGGTGGTAGAGAGGATTGCCGGACGCTTTGAGATGGCAATTTAGGAACAACTTCAGGGTTCTGACTAGATAGATGATGGGCCTGAAAATAAGCAGTACTGAAAGCTGGGTGCAGTTGAGGCTGCTGGTCCAAATGTGAGACTGATGGAAGTTGAGGTGATGGTTGATAAGGTTGATGTAGTGTTGGAGGTGGCGGCTGTGACTGCTGAGTTGAAGCCATACGGCCCTGCCGAGGTGTGTCATCCGTAGGTTTTGGTTGATTAGGTTGATATAGTGCAGCAGGTGGTTGCTGAGTTATAGGCGTATGGTTCTGTTGATGTGTGGTTTCCAGAGTCAGAAGAGTTGATGGGCTGTAAGAATCGTATTGTGGTCCTTGCAGAAAAGAGGGGGTAATGTTCTCTGGCAATTGGCTAGGAAGCTGCAGAGCAGTTGGTGCAGGTGTTGGCACATTAGATTGCAGTAGGTACACAAATCTTAAACATGAAATGCTAGCTAACACCAACATAACAGTGGCAAACAAATTTCCAAACGTAGTAGTTGCAAGAGACTTATCACACAAATTTCTCGAGAAATTTTTTATTCTATTGAATGTATATTTCGTCGCTTCCCAATGACATCCAAATAAAAGTTAATCATTACCTACTACAAAAATCTTGAACAGGGACATATCATTTCTGTCAATGCAAACTTGTGATGGAACACTGCATATTAAACCAGAGAACATGTATTCTGCCACAGTACAAGCTTGTCAAGAAATCAACAGCAATTGTCACCAATGAACCTCTCTTCAAAACCTTAAGTATGCAAGAATACAAGACAGTTACGAATGAAACAAAGAAAAGACATGTCCCTGCACGTCCTGAAATTACTCAAAAGAATTACCAGTGCTTAATTCCAGAAGTAATCCAAATGTTTGCCCTGATGATTTATACAGCAGCTTGACAAGTGCAAGGCTTTAACAATGTGACCAAACAAACAACTTGCAGAAACTCTTCATTTCTAAATTCAAAGGCAGCTTTGTTGAGTTAAAAGTGTTTTAAAGGAATGGATCCAAATAAGAATCTCAACCAGGCCATCAGTCAGGATTTTATTAAAGTTTACTAATTGGAAACTGCCAGAAGATGACACAAAGGAAAAGCCTAGAGGACTGATATTACAAGACTCAGATGGATCAATGTTCTTGAACAAAATTACACTGACCAAATGCACAATGGTACAAGAAAAAAGAAATGAAGAAACAAAACGTTTATAATAAGTGATAAATCATGCCAATGCAATGTGAAAACGCTACTTCCAATATACAGACACACAATCACTGGCATTATAATTAATAATTACCATACATAACGTACGACCATGTTGCAGACAATCAGCCATAAACTAATGACATGAAATCTTGGCACAAAAAATTAAAATTGATTAAATTCCCACGGGTGCTCATGTCTATCAATCAATTACCATCATCTATGATTTCTAGAAATTTCATTCTAACAACTTCAGCATATAACAAGAATTTTAACAATAAAAAAGGAAAAGAGCTTCGAGAAATATAAAAGAATACCTCTCTCATGATATTGTCCAGCTCCCTGAGCTTTCCATCTGTCTTCCCATATTTATACTCAATAGCTACCTTCAGATCATCAACAGCATTCTCCACTCGATGCATTCTACTCTCTAACTGAGTCACTCGTGCACTCAGACCACTCACCTCATGTAACACATTACCAACATGTTCCTTGATCTTCCGATCAATCTCAGAAATTAAATCAACAGAACCCTTTGCATGT
The DNA here is from genome assembly GCA_019454045.1 of Zanthoxylum bungeanum. Lineage (NCBI taxonomy): Eukaryota > Viridiplantae > Streptophyta > Magnoliopsida > Sapindales > Rutaceae > Zanthoxylum > Zanthoxylum bungeanum. Next base: position 174,926 of record SKCR01001385.1, on the reverse strand, counting down.
CATAATTCAAAGGACCACTTCAGACGTGTACATCCAACAAAGTACACACAAAGCCGCAACAACATTTACTCAAAAATAAACATTCTCGTGTAACTGAACCATCATTTTCAAAATTAAACAACGAAAAATCTAATTTCAAATAACTAAAAATCGAATATATCAATAAAAATTGTAACAAATAAAGTAAACGTAAACGATGTAGTCAGGGAGGAAGAGGCAGTACCCTGATGCTGACACGTGTAGGTTTGTTCTTGGGCTTAATTTAATCAGAGGGCTGAGCTCCAAATCCATCTTCTTCGTCTGAGGAATCGACAGTTGGCTCAAGGGTTCTGGAAAGTTGGGTAATTTCCTTATCCTTGTAAGCCCAAGGATTCGAGTTTCTTCACATTGGATTTCAGTTTCTCCAGTCTTCATATCCTACAATCCTAATAAATCCGAGGATCTTGAAGAGGGTTTAGAGAATTTTGGTTCTCTGTCGCCACTTTTATTAACCACAGCTTGGACACAACGTTACGTTATCATAAATAAGACTTTACTGAAGGTTCAATTTCTCGTTACATTTTTTTTTCTCTAGTTTTATTTTACTGCTTGATTTTTTTTTTAATATTATTCTGTAGCATGATTAGAATTTGTATCTTAAGCATTTCTTTCTATGTATTGCTTTCTTCTTTTGAATTATATAAGTTTGTTGTGTTAACATTTTTTTTTTTTGGAATAATTTCATGCTATATAAACTTAACTTTCTTAATAAAAATAAACATAATTTGCTTAGTTTATGTGGTTGTCTTTAATCCCTGGTAAATACTAGGAGTAATTTCATGCTATATTAAATTAACTCTTCTGAAAGGGATGAGAGTCAATTTCTTTTCTAATTTGGGCTCTCTAAGGATATTTGATATCCTTAGTTTAAATATATAATTTTAATCATTAAACATGCAACTTAAATTATTAAATATGTAAATTCTGTCAATAAACATAAAATTTTTCAAAACACGAAATTAATTGTTTATTCATTGGTACAATTTACATATTTAATGGTTTAAATTACATGTTCAATGTTAAAAATAATTTATTTATACTCCAATTACATTTGATGTTCTTGGATATTATAGTATCCTTTTAATTCACATTCGTAAAATCCACTTGAAAAACTTCACCAATAGGTAAAAACCACCTCAAATTGGACTCTGAAATCACTATCAAATATTGAAATCTTCTACATCACTAGCTCTATTCTGCTTAAAAATATATTTTTATCATTTTTAATCAGATCTTTTGTATAACATTTGTCAGGAGAGAAATTGAAAGAAAACTTTATTCATGGAAATCCAAAACCCACAATGTGAATTCTGATTCATCCAAAAAAAAAGCAGCAGCACAAATTGAGGTGGAAAAACTTTCAGCCACTCAAAACAAGTACTCAATAACAGTCAATTTTGAAGAATTAGGCCACTGAACTTGAACCATCACCATCTGATCTTCATAACTGAACTCCACACCGACTCCATCAATCTTACAGATCAATGGTTTCTCTGAAGCAAACAGCTTCATTTCTCCACAACCCTTAACTCCAATTCTGACCAGATTCTCATCAACATTGAACACAATAGATTGAACAGCACCACTAGAATTAAGCATGTTCACTAATCCAATTGGAGCAAACTGGACTGATCTTTTTGGCAAGACTGTGACAGGAGAAACTGTAAGCAACTCAAAATTAAATGGATCCAATGTAACCTCCAAGTCATCTGATAGCTTCATCAGTTTCAACTTATTTTCTTTGAACATGTAAACAGCAAATACATTCACTCCCTTTACAGAAATTGGGTCCTTCCCATTATTCCATTCAATGTCATCAGGACCAGCCAAGCATGTCAGAGTGTTTGAAAACATTGAGAAGCCAACATTTTTCCTTGTTACTGAGCACCACCCTCCTCCTTGGCAATTGAACAGTCCCAATACTCCTGTATACTGTTGCAAATGTAAATGGAAACAAAAAAAAATTTATTAACCATTATCAAGGAAATTAATTATTCTGCAAGTAATTGATGTAATGAGCTTACTTTGTTAAGGTTCCAAATCTTGAGTATTGTTTTGCCATCATGTAAAGGATCTTCAAATAGGCAGTCTCTAGTGGGAAGGGCATAGTATTGGCATCGTAAAATAGAGCCATCGGGCAACACCAGGCTCTTGAGCAAATCGAAGTTGTGTTGTCCAACGGAGTCGCTTATGTAAATTGGTCCTCCGGAAATAGCCCTGGAGGCAGCGTGAAATTCAGCACAAGGGTGAGTCGATTGGAACATGTCCCAATCTGGCTGTATAATGTTGCCCATCCACAGGCTATTATATGCACAATGCACCATGTGACACCCTTGTAGCCAAAACGTCCCATTTGTAACGCCCTTTGGGTCACTGCACCAAAAGTCATCTCCTGTGCGTACGTATACAAAATTAAGCTTATTATATATTGTTGTTGTTGTTATAGAAAGGTGTATTTATATGAATGAAATTTTACAAAGACGTACCAACGCGTCCAAGGGATATGGTCTCTGTTCCAAGGTACATGAAGTCGTTGCAGTGCTCCATGCTGGCAATGACACCATTTCCTTTGAAGTGTTTCCTCACAGAAGCAGTTAGTGCTTTGTAATAAGCTTTAGCAAGCTCAACTCGACCACCAAACTCCTCGGCCAGCATCTCGAGCAACTGAACCAACAATTTCTCAAATTACAAAATCTTTCTTGAATAGATTGAGGTTACAAGAAGAACCCTTAATTAATAATGCAAACCAGTTAAGGAGTTGATTAAAATCAACGATCAGGTAATGATAGCTTCTAGTTGTGCCTTTAGTGGAAATGACTTAGGATTTGGTTTACTATTCGATTCCATGATACATATTCCTAATACTCACCCCACGGAAAACTAGCAAGCAAGTGGCAACTCACTGAAATGACACGTGCCATGACAATAAATTAATTTCTTGAAATGTAGGTGGCATTATATCCTACAATTTCAATTACCAGAACACATACAAGATGGAGATAGAGGCATCATTTAGATTTTGTCTACACTCTAGCATATGCAAATCGTTCACTCGTTCTCATCATTTCAGATATTCAGCCCTTCACTTTCACTCTCCTAAATTCAATTTCTACAGATATATAATATATACTAACGAAATATATATTATTATATCCGAAAATTCTATATGCCCAAAACGAAATCGTTTTGGTTTTACTCTGACGTTTTATTTTCCAAAACTAAAATATGAATTAATTAATGTCACCTAGTTCGCCTCTAGCCTTCTGGAGTCATCCATGCACGAAAGTAAAAGTTAAAGCAGCTCATCATGTGAGTCCAAATTAAGGTAATAAAGATATGCAATAAAGAGGTTTCGAGAACTTACATGAATAACATCAACTTTTACGCCATCAATCCCCACCAATTTAAGATGAGAGTGAAGTCCCTCGTACAATTTTTGGACCAGCTCCGGTGGGACCAATCCAATGCCATTATTGACGATTTTATCCACAGCCAAATCTTCCATAGTCGTCTGCAAACCCTGTGACAATTTAGGAGCAATAAGCCTAGACTCGGGCATGCCTGGAACATGGGGTCTAATCCCACCCCAATATCCACACAATGCATGCCATACATACACGTGTTCTACACTCTTAAAATCTTCCTTAAGGTCTCTAACAAATGCACCCATCCCTTTTTGGAGGGTACCCTAAGACTCTTATAGTCCCTAAACTTATAATTCTCTTCAAATTTTATGAGCCTACATGGCATTTGTTCGCCAGCGCTCGTTCGGTTCATTCCTTCTTGATCAGTGATGGGATCATCATCATGGCAAATGGACTGCCACCCATCATCAATTAGGACAAATCCTGGAGGGCACCCGCCCTCTACTAAGCCTTTGACTCCTTCATAGACACCCTTTGGGTGAACTTCAAGATAAAATGCATCCCAAGTGCACCAACCAAATTTTTCTACGATACCTGGCACTGTTTTTTCTTCAAGTAGCTTAAACGTTCCCAAATGGACACGTACGACCTTCATCGCCTCCTTAACAAGACTGTAAGGATCGTCACCGACATGCATGTACAAGCAGCTTCTAAAGCTCGAGCCACGAACCTGGGAGGACCCACTTTCTACGCACATGTCCACGTAGTTGTCGGTTCCGGGTTGAAGAGAAGCTCTAAAGGGCCCCTCGAGGATTGGAATGAGGACAACGTAGGGGCGCCCGGAGTCATTTTTGTCTAAGATCATCAGCTGGGTTTCGTGTTCCATGTCTTTTCCGCTATTGCCAACCCAGTGTGTGGTCCACCAAACTTTGAACCTGAATATGCTCATGAACCTTACACCATTGAGTTTGCCTATGGGTACCACGTGGCGGTCTTTGGGCTCGTCCACGTCAAACCCCACGAAACAGCCGACTGTGTTCTTGGTCTTGTCTGCTGAGGTAAATGGTGATGGGGTGGCTATGATATTTATAGGCACTTCAGTGAGAATTGGGTGGCCATTAGCGAGAAAGTTTGAGCCTTTAAGCGTTATGGACGGTGGCATTTGACCATCAAGAAGGCCCATTGCATCAAGCACATTTTTGCTAAAGCTTGGAGCCATGCTCAAAGAATAGAAGTAATTGCAAAAGTTTGAGCGAGAGCAAGAAAATTTTTATTTGTAGTTGGTGCTGTGTGATGAAGGCGAGAAGTGAGGGTGTTTATATAGAGGTTTAGGTGGGAGAGCATGGAATCCAAAGGTAATATTAGGTGTAAGAGAAGCTTGCCCCTGTGTAAGGAAACAACGTACAAGTTGGCCTGAATTTTGCTTTCGTGGGTCATTCTACATTTCTACTGACAAATTAATGTTTATAGCGGTATAAATGAAATTTGGCTCTTTCTAATCTTTGTCAAAAGAATAATTCAGAAATGAAAAGTACAACATCATAACTATTGTGATCTATATGTTAAAGAAGTATCCATAAAGCTACTAATAACTCAAATTAATTATACACGTGCCTCACATTGATGGGTTTGATTCATTTAACAATGATATATATATATTCATTAAATGAATTAATCGAACAAATCTCAAATAAAATCCCTCTGATCTCGCAGCGCAATGTTGTACATGAAACATATTGGATGGGGAGACCGTTTTTCTAGTTTGTGGGGTCTATTAAAGTAATTAAATCTTGGGGGAACTAATTCAATACCCTGGGAAATCTTTTCTTTATTCCACGGTCCACCTCTAACTATGTCTTTATTTGCAACTTCTCGAACTTTTCTTTTCTAGATGTTTCTTGAGTTTCTTTACTCTACATTGCCTTGATTGCAGCCAAGTTTTATGGAGACTTTGCCTAAAGCAATACATTACGCCACAGGCACAGCCTTAATTGAAGTAAACCTCTGATCACATCTTTTTGCTTTATATAAATGGCGCTCTCGGGATCTAGGACTCTGTCATAGCTATGTTGAACAAAAAAATCCAAATGCAGATAAGCTGGGATCTGAATACCCAGACGAGTTTTAGATTAGATCAAATCTATTATGATTAGTGTCATCAAATTTTTTTTTCATTTGGTTAAACCTCGACTAAGCGATGCAATTTATAAAAGAAAGAGAGTCAAAGCCATGATAACTAAAATAGGACATCATAATTGTCAATAAAGAAATGCGTGGAAGCAACTCGAATGTACGTGAATACAATAGGAGGACTTTACTTATTATATTGATATATGCAGGGACCTATCAGAGAATTAATTTTTTTTAAAAAAATTATTATAACAGTTAATAGTTTCCTCTAGAAACTTGCAAAGGCTTCTGTAAATTAATTAAATTCTCCATTACTGCTGCCGCGGGCGACGGTCCCATTGTAAAGCAATATTAAAGGCTAGCTTAATTGCATTTACTAGTTTGTCCCTGGTTGCTAAAAGCTCAGCTGAAGCATATGCCGCTTCTTAATTTTGACCACAAACTCGAAAGATATTTTTTATTAAACATTTAAAGTCCGCATGTTGATTCGGAAAATAATCAATCACACAGAATGAAACCGTTAGAATCGTTAACAAGAAATCGAGTATCCAGTTCTCTCTCATTTAACAGTGCATGGCGCTTTTGTCAACTCAACTATCACTATGGGATCCATATATACATGCATGCTGTTATCACGAGGAGCACGTGGACATGAAAGAGGCCGAGTGTAACACGTGCGCAAGCTGCATGTCATGTCCACGTGGCCGGAGTACAATCGAGCAGATGCCACGTAGCAGGTGTATTGGGGAACTACGTGGTCAACTCTACCCTTACCAACGGGCAACAGAGCAATGTCAATGAGGAAGCGCATCCAGCGGTGTCCAAACAACAAGGAAAAAATATGTGTCGGCATGCTACCTGTAACGCTGTGGGAACACAGAAAATCTGGGGCGACGCATGCTGTTCCGGGCTCGCGGCCCAGGTGGGAGTACGGAGTAGCTACGGGGGACTAAACCGGAGAGTAATGGAGTCGCCACCCGGTGTGGACCGGGAAAATGAGATTTAAGGCCGCACTCACCCCTCGTAAGGGAAGACCTCAAACCGTTGGGTTCGGAATGGTCTCTTACTTATGTCACTTGTAATAAAAGGACTTATATAATAATTTAACCAGGCTTAAATAACATTTATTTCCAAAAATATCATGCTTCTAAATTCATATGCATACATCAACAAGTTCATCACAACATGCAACATCACATGACAATCTCATGAACATATTTCAATCCTATGATATGGAAAACTAAGAACAACATAATCATGCTTGAGTACTATCTCATGAACCTATTAACCAAATAACATGCTAACAGCCTAATCATGCTTGAATACAATCCCGAGAACACATAGAATGGATAAATGCAGGGATACAAATAATACGGTTGGCTATATAACACAAGAAAGATCAACCAAGAGGCAATTATGCATGAATATGATAAGACAGACTCAGTTCAGTGTGTGCGCGTTCGTGTAGCGTTCGTAAACGCGTTCGAACGAAAATGAAACAGAATGCTCACGTTCGAGTAGCGTTCGTAAACGCGTTCGAACGGAAATGAAACAGAATGCTCGCGTTCGTATGGCGTTTGATAACGCGTTCGAACGGAAATGAAACAGAATGCTCACGTTCGTATGGCGTTCGTAAACGCGTTCGAACGGAAATGAGATCTGATGCATGATAAGACAAAAATGCATGCGCGTTCGAGTTGCGTTCTTAAACGCGTTCGAACGGTAACAGACCTGATGCATGAAATGGGACGCAATACATAAACAACAAAATAAAGGGGCGCGGTGAAGTACTGCCGTAAAGGTGGCCTTTTGGGGCTCTTGATCTCTCAAAGAGAGGACCTTTAGACCAACATACTAAGCCCATGCGCGTCACATCACATCATGCATACAAACATAAAGACAATCATATTATTCTAAGTATGTCCGATTGAACGTGTCTTGCATCCAACCGAACACACATCAACCGGCGCGGCAAAGCATTGTGGTAAAGGGCTTTAACCCCTCCCCATAGGGGATCTTTCATTCCACTTACTAAGCCCATGCGCTCGATTGAGTCATGCATAAATAAGCAACATGCAGAATTTAAGTGACGAAAAATAAATAAATAAAAGCAACACAAAACAAGAGAATGTGTCGTTTACTCAAGTGGTACGTGGAGTTGTATCCCAAGTACAGACCGCACTACCGTCCATTCGGATTCGGCTACGGAATTTACGTCTGGGTTTCCATCCTATATACCACAAGAGACGACACTCTTCCATTTACTTCAAGCCACAACATGCATCCATAAACGACTCTCATGCGAATAGAATTCAATAATAAAAAAAAAACGAATATAAACTAATGAAAAGGTACCCTCAGGTCTAACCTTTTAAATCACCTCTCGGATGTACGGTACACGATCGTCGGAAGGGTGGATGCTCCGCAACTCTCTCGGTTCACTGGTTCACTGTTCTCGTTCGTTGTCTTACTGTTTTGAGTCGTCGTTCTCCGTCTTTTGCTATTGTTTCCTTGTGGTTTCACTGCCGTTTCCTCTTTATCTTTTGCTTACTGTTTTTTGGGTGTCTTCTTCCTGTAATTTTCTTGTGTGTTGTGTATGAGCTAGGGACTAGGGTTGAGAAGGTTGGTGAAGGGTTCTTTTTATAGGCAAAAGGGTTGGGCTTGGCAAGGAAATGGATTTGGCTAATTAAAGAGGGATTTGATTTGGTTTGGTTAAGGGAAGTCAAAGATTGAGGGGGGGACAAATCTTGGCTAGATAGGGAAGGTTGAATATTTGATTGGCTTGGTTTAGGAATACAATATTTTAAGTTAGGAATAATATATTGGTTGATTGATTTTAACTTGGTATGATTATTTTGATTTAGTATGTGATTTGTTTAATTTAGGCATGATTTTAGTTTAAGTTGGTAATTGTTTATTTTATGTTTGGTATATGTTTTATTTAATTATTTAATTAATTTAATTATTATCTTATTTAGTTAATGTTTTAATTAATATTTATTTATTTAAATTGGGATGTGTTTTATGGGCTTTGGGGGGCTAATTGGGCTGGATGTGAGGCTAGCAGCAAAACCAGAATTACCGACACCGTTCGAACGCTTCCTCGAACGCGGCACGAACGCCCGCAATCCGTTTGACGTTCGAACGTAAACACGAACGCAGCACTAACGAAAACAGTGAACCTTGTTTATTCTGAATTTCCCCTTCCGATGTCCGTTTCCCGTGACCTCCGTGACTTAAAAGGTAGTGTCTCCAAAATGAGACTCATCATAGGGTTTCACATGCAAAAATACAATGCCTACAGTCGCCCCCACTTTGATGGGGCTTGTGCAGTGTGTGACAGTGACAGTCCTATCAAAGTCTATGCAATGTATTTTTTACTTACCTGGCTAGCTAGCTGTCTCGAGCTGAGCTGATACTGCAGTGGACCTCGATCCTGAGACGCATCTCGATACTGCTGATGATGTGGGCCTCGCCTGCAAAATGATGTGATGTGGAGCTTCGCTCCTCAGCCGATATGGGCTTCGCCCCCAAGCTGATATAATGTGATGTGGAGCCTCGCTCCTCAGCCGATATGGGCTTCGCCCCCAAGCTGATATTATGTGATGTGGAGCCTCGCTCCTCAGCCGATATGGGCTTCGCCCCCAAGCTGATATGATGTGATGTGGAGCCTCGCTCCTCAGCCGATATGGGCTTCGCCCCCAAGCTGATATGATGTGATGTGATGTGGAGCCTGATATGGGCTTCGCCCCCAAGCTGGTATGATGTGATGTGGAGCCTCGCTCCTCAGCCGATATGGGCTTCGCTGTGGGAACACAGGAAATCTGGGGCGACGCATGCTGTTCCTAGGCTCGCGGCCTAGTTGAGAGTACGGAGTAGCCACGAGGGACTAAACCGGAGAGTAATGGAGTCGCCACCCGGTGTGAACCGGGACAAAGATTTAAGGCCGCACTCACCCCTCGCAAGGGAAGACCTCAAACCGTTGGGTTCAGAATGGTCCCTTACTTATGTCACTTGTAATAAAATGATTTCTGTAATAATTTAACCAGGCTTAAATAACATTTATTTCCAAAAATATAATGCTTCTAAATTCATATGCATACATCAACAAGTTCATCACAACATGCAACATCACATGACAATCTCATGAACATATTTCAATCCTATGATATGGAAAACTAAGAACAACATAATCATGCTTGAGTACTATCTCATGAACCTATTAACCAAATAACATGCTAACAGCCTAATCATGCTTGAATACAATCCCAAAAACACATAGAATGGATAAATGCAGCAATACAAATAATACGGTTGGCTATATAACACAAGAAAGATCAACCAATAGGCAATTATGCATGAATATGATAAGACAGACTCAGTTCAGTGTGTACGCGTTCGTGTAGCGTTCGTAAACGCGTTCGAACGGAAATGAAACAGAATGCTCACGTTCGAGTAGCGTTCGTAAACGCGTTCGAACGGAAATGAAACAGAATGCTCGCGTTCGTATGGCGTTTGATAACGCGTTCGAACGGAAATGAAACAGAATGCTCGCGTTCGTATGGCATTTGATAACGCGTTCGAACGGAAATGAAACAGAATGCTCACGTTCGTATGGCGTTCGTAAACGCGTTCGAACGGAAATGAGACCTGATGCATGATAAGGCAAAAATGCATGCGCGTTCGAGTTGCGTTCGTAAACGTGTTCGAACGGGAACAGACCTGATGCATGAAATGGGACGCAATACATAAACAACAAAATAAAGGGGCGCGGCGAAGTACTGCCGTAAATGTGGCCTTTTGGGGGCTCTTGATCTCTCAAAGAGAGGACATTTAGACCAACATACTAAGCCCATGCGCGTCACATCACATCATGCATACAAAACATAAAGACAATTATACTATTCTAAGTATGTCCGATTGAACGTGTCTTGCATCCAACCGAACACACATCAACCGGCGCGGCAAAGCATCGTGGTAAAGGGCTTTAGCCCCTCCCCATAGGGGATCTCACATCGCACTTACTAAACCCATGCGCTCGGTTGAATCATGCATACGAAAATAAAGACAATCATATCAAACTAGGTATGCTCGATTGAACGTATCTCGCATTCAACCGAACACACATCAATCGGTGCGGCATATTGTCGTGGTGAAGGATTTTACCCCTCCAATTAGGGAACCTTTCATCGCACTTACTAAGCCCATGCACTCGATCATATCATACGGGAATAAGCAACATACAGAATTTAAATGACAAGAAATAAATAAATAAAAGCAACACAAAACAAGAGAAGGTGCCGTTTACTCAAGTGGTACGTGGAGTTGTATCCCAAGTACAGACCGCACTACCGTCCATTCGGATTCGGCTACGGAATTTACGTCTGGGTTTTCATCCTATATACCACAAGAGGCGACACTCTTCCATTTCATTCAAGCCACAACATGCATCCATAAACGACTCTCATGCGAATAGAATTCAATAATAATAACAAAAACGAATATAAACTAATGAAAAGGTACCCTCAGGTCTAACCTTTTAAATTACCTCTCGGATGTACGGTACACGATCGTCGGAAGGGTGGATGCTCTGCAACTCTCCCGGTTCACTGGTTCACTGTTCTCGTTCGTTGTCTTACTGTTTTGAGTCGTCGTTCTCCGTCTTTTGCTACTGTTTCCTCGTAGTTTCGCTGCCGTTTCCTCTTTATCTTTTGCTTATTGTTTTTGGGTGTCTTCTTCCTGTAATTTTTATGTGTGTTGTGTATGAGTTAGGGACTAGCTACTAGGGACTACCGACTAGCGTTGAGAAGGTTGGTGAAGGGTTCTTTTTATAGGCAAAGGGTTAGGTTTGACAACGAAAGGAATTTGATTTGGTGTTGGATAAGGGAAGCAAGAGATTTGATTTGGTTTGGTTAAGGGAAGTCAAAGATTGAGGGGGGACAAATCTTGGCTAGATAGGGAAGGTTGAATATTTGATTGGCTTGGTTTAGGAATACAATATTTTAAGTTTGGGAATAATCTTATTAGATTGGGAATATAATTGGTTGATTGATTTTAATTAGGCATGATTATATTTTGATTTAGTATGTGATTTGTTTAATTTAGGCATGATTTTAGTTTAAGTTGGTAATTGTTTATTTTATGTTTGGTATATGTTTTATTTAATTATTTAATTAATTTAATTATTATCTTATTTAGTTAATGTTTTAATTAATATTTATTTATTTAAATTGGGATGTGTTTTATGGGCTTTGGGGGGGGGGGGGGCTAATTGGGCTGGATGTGAGGCTAGCAGCAAAACCAGAATTACCGACACCGTTCGAACGCTTCCTCGAACGCGGCACGAACGCCCGCAATCCGTTTGACGTTCGAACGTAAACACGAACGCAGCACTAACGAAAACAGTGAACCTTGTTTATTCTGAATTCCCCCTTCCAATGTCCGTTTCCCGTAACCTCCGTGAGTTAAAAGGTAGTGTCTCCAAAATGAGACTCATCATAGGGACTTATGTGTAAAAATGCAGTGCCTACATTCGCCCCCAAGCTGATATAATGTGATGTGGAGCCTCGCTCCTCAGCCGATATGGGCTTCGCCCCCAAGCTGATATAATATGATGCTTACTGCTCACTCTTTTCCGTCTTCAACATCTGTTTACACAAACAGAACAAACACAAAAAGGATATGAATATGTTACGTGTATGCATGCATGCATGAGTTTTCTATCCGTTGGGTTAGGCCTTCCTTGGTCCATTTCCGAACCGTGCTCCATTTTCGGAGTGTCACTTCGGCGAGATGTGAAAGTAGTCTATTTTCGAACCATGCTCCATTTTCGGAGTGCCCTTTTTCGGCGAGAAATGATAATGGTCCATTTCCGAACCGTTGCTCCATTTTCGGAGTGCCATTTTCGGCGAGATGAGATGATGGTCCATTTCGAACCGTGCTCCATTTTCGGAGTGCCATTTTCGGCGAGATGAGATGATGGTCCATTTCGAACCGTGCTCCATTTCCGGAGTGCCATTTTCGGAGAGATGTGATAATGGTCCATTTCCGAACCGTTGCTCCATTTTCGGAGTGCCATTTTCGGCAAGTGATGAGATGATGGTCCATTTCGATCCGTTGCTGATGAGAGATAGTCCATTTCCGGACCATTACTGATATGAGAGTGGTTCATTTCCGAACCGTTGTTGATAATAGAGTGGTCCATTTCCGAACCATGCTTCCATTCTTGGAGTGCCATCCCCGGCTTGTTCGTTTCTGAACTGTATTTCCATTCCTGGAGTGCCATTCCCGGCTTGTTCATTCTTGAAATCTGCTTCATTCTTGGATTGCCATTCCCGGCTTGTTCATTCTCGAGCTGTCTATTCCCGGACTATATCTCCATTCTCGGAGTGCCATTCCCGGCGTGCTCATTCCCGAGTTGTCCATTCCCGGACTATATCTCCATTCTCGGAGTGCCATTCCCGGCTTGCTCATTCCCGAGCTGTCCATTCCCGGACTATATCTCCATTCTCGGAGTGCCATTCTCGGCAGAACTGATCTGATGTAATGTGGGCCTCGCCCCCAGAATGCCATACCCGGCAAGACTGATACTGATGCAATGTGGGCCTCGCCCCCAGAATGCCATACCCGGCAAGACTGATACTGATGCTAATACGGGCCTCGCCCCAAACTGATGCTGATGTGGGCCTCGGCCCTGTGATTCATTCCAAAATTCTGCTGATGTGGGCCTCGGCCGCAGAATGATGTGGGCTTCGCCCTAAACTGATATTGATATGGGCCTCGCCCCCAGACTGATACAGCTGATATGGGCCTCGCCCCCAGACTGATACTGATACGGGCCTCACCCCAAGACTGATACTGCTGATATGGGCCTCGCCCCCAGACTGATACTGATATGGGCTTCGCCCCAAGACTGATACTGATATGGGCCTCGCCCCAAGACTGATACTGCTGATATGGGCCTCGCCCCCAATACTGATACTGATACGGGCCTCGCCCCAAGACTGATACTGCTGATACGGGCCTCGCCCCCAGACTGATACTGATATGGGCCTCGCCCCAAACTGATACTGATACGGGCCTCGCCCGAAGACTGATACTGATATGGGCCTCGCCCCAAGACTGATACTGCTGATATGGGCCTCGCCCCCAGACTGATACTGATATGGGCCTCGCCCCAAGACTGATACTGCTGATATGGGCCTCGCCCCCAGACTGATACTGCTGATATGGGCCTCGCCCCCAGACTGATACTGCTGATATGGGCCTCGCCCCCAGACTGATACTGATGTGGGCCTCGGCCCTGGGACTCATCCCCAAAACTGATAGTGATGTGAGCCTTGACCCTGGGACTCATCCCCAAAACTGATGTTGAAGTGGGCCTCGGCCCCAACTGCTACTGACATGGGCCTCGCCCCCAGACTAATGCTGATGTGGGCCTCGCCCCTGGGATTCATCCCTTGGATTCATTCCAAATTCAGACGACGTGGGCCTCGGCCCTATGATTCATTCCCGAAACTCTGCTGATGTGGGCCTCGGCCCTAGGATTCATTCCTGGAGTCATTCCAAAATTCTTCTGATGTGGGCCTCAGCCATGGGATTCATTCCCTGGATTCATTCCAAATTCTGACGGCGTGGGCCTCGGCCCTATGATTCATTCCCTTGGGATTCATTCCCGAAATTGCTGATATTGTACTGTTACTGCTTCTGGTTGGCTTGCATTTGACGCTTTCTCTTTTTCTCCTTTGAAATCTGTTATTACAAAACAGAACAAACACAAAAAGGATATGAATATGTTACGTGTATGCATGCATGTGTGATTGGGTTTTCTATCCGTTGGGTTATGTCTTTTGCCGGTACTCCTGGTGGCTGCTTGGTCTTTTGACAAGTCTGTCCTCTTCCCCAACCAACGGGTATCTATGATGGCTTTCAGGAAAAAATGGGGTTAACATGGTGCATGTATGCATGAGGTGCATGTGATGCATGATATGCATGTGATACAAGAAATATATCAACTCATTAAAATTTTCACACAAATCGGCTCATCATCATTTTAGAAGTTTTTGGGCCAACTGTCATAGGAGTGAACTCGTCCCAGTTTAAATGGCCCAACGAGTTCACATCTCATGGCAAGGAGCCCAACTAAATCCGAATGGTAACGTTCCGAACACAATCACAAAGTGGCCCATTGTAGGCATTGTATTTTTGCATGTGAAACCCGATGATGAGCCTCATTTGGAGGCACTATCTTTTAAGTCGCGGAAATCGCGGGAAACGGACGTCGGAAGGGAAGAGTCAAGAATTGACGATTTTGTCGGATTTAGTTCACATGTTTAGCTTCGGGTTCGCTGTTGGATCTCCGTTTTAAAACTTAACCTTAGCCCAAGCCCATTAAATCACATCCAATAACATTTAAAATATATGTCACAAATTAAATACAAATTAAATTAAATTGAATTAAAACCAATTAAAATCCATTGAAACCAATTAAACTAAAATCAAATTAAATTAAAATAATTGAAATTAAAATAACCAATTGAATTAATTAATAACAAATTAAAAACAAATTAAACATTTACCAATTAAATAAATAAGATAATAATTAAAATGATTAAATAAAACAAATGAAATCTAAATAATCACCTACCAAAATAATAAAAATACTTACCCAAATTAAAGAAATTGCATACCTAATTAAAATCAATCAACAAATATTATTCCTAATTAAAAATATATTATTCCTAATCAACACAAACTAAATATACTACATTCCTAATTAGCCTAAATTTGTCCCCCAATCAAATATATATTTTCCTTTTGTGACACTAATTAGATATTACAAATCCCTATCCATGTAAACCCTACCCTCTCACTATAAATATAACACACACTAATTGCAACCCTAGGAGGACTCTCACCACAAACGGCAGTGACCAAAAAAAACACAAAGCAAATAAACCCTTCATCACTCAGCACAATAATCACGCACCATAACCTTAATCACCCACACCTCTCATCTCGCCACACAGGCCACGCCAACAACCCCTTTGCCTTCACAAAAATTGCTTCAATCCACGCCACATTCACGCTTAGCCACCTTCAACAACCCTTAACCCTCACGGATCCACACATCAAGAGTCCCCTCTCACGCAAGCCACTCATTCACGCCAACAGCCCATGCAATAAGCCACGCCCTTGACAAAAACCAAAGTAGCAGCCCATGCAAACATCCCATGCAATAGCCGTGAATTAGCCACGCTCGAACCCCACGCAGTATATAAGAGACCCTAAACTGACCCTTCAAACACGCCTAAAAACCCCCTAAACACTCAGCAACCTCACGCCTAACCATCCTTCCATTAACCCATGTTACTGCCCCTGAAACCAGCCAATCTTAACGCCTGAAACCAGCCCCTTTACACCCCTGAAATTGCACCAAATCAGCCCCTTATCCCTCACCAAAACAGCCAGCAAACTGCTCAAAACAGTGACCAGAAACTGCTCCCGAAACCCTTCCAAAACAGCAGCCCTTTACCCTCCAAAAACGCATAAAACAGCCCCCAAACAGTGAACAAACACACCTGAACAGTGACCAGAAAACTGCAAGGAAATAGCAGCAAAACGGAGTGAAAACAGCGGGGAAAACAGTGGAACAACAAGTTAAGACGCTAAACAAGTGAACCAGAAAAGTTGCGGAGTGATAGCCCTTCCGACGGTTGTAAACGCGAGTCCGAAAGACGACTTAAAAGGTTAGACCTGAGGGTACCTTTCACACTTTTTTATTTGATTTCTATTGATTCTTTTAATTGTGTTAATTATTTATTGAATATTGTTTGCATGTGATGTGTGTTGTGGCCATTGATTAAAACGGAAAATACGTCGTCTCTCGTGGTATATAGGATGGAAACCCAGACGTAAATTCCGTAGCCGATTCCGAATGGACGGTAGTGCGGTCTGTACTTGGGATACAACTCCACGTACCACTTGAGTAAACGGCGCATATTTCGCTTTATGTTATTTTGATTATTCGCACTTTATTATTCCGTCTTTTAATTTCCGCATGTTATTTATTTATGTTATGATGCGATCGAGCGCATGGGCTTAGTAAGTCGGATTAAGGGTTCCCTATTTGGAGGGGTTAAAATCCTTTACCACGATGCTTTGCCGCGCCGGTTGATGTGTGTTCGTTGAATGCAAAATACGTTCAATCGGACATACTAAGTTTGATATGATTGTCTTTATTTTTGTGTGTATGATGCGATTGAGCGCATGGGCTTAGTGAGTTAGTCCAAAGGTCCTCTCTTTGAGAGACGAAGAGCCTAAAAGGCCACCTTTGTGACACTACTTCGCCGCGACGGACGAAGTGTGTTTGGGTTGAATGTACGTTCAATTGGGCATACGAAGTCCTACACTTTTATTGTCTTTATTTCATGTATTGTGATGTGACGCGCATGGGCTTAGTATGTTGGTCTAAAGGTCCTCTCTTTGAGAGACAAAGAGCCCCAAAAGGCCACCTTTACGGCAGTACTTCGCCGCGCCCCCCCTTTATTTTGTTGTTTAGTATGACGTCTTCTTACATGACCATGCATCATATCACATTGCGCATGGGCTTAGTATGTTGGTCTAAAGGTCCTCACTTTGAGAGACAAAGAGCCTAAAAGGCCACATTTACGGCAATACTTTGCCGCGCCTCTTTTATTTAGTTATTCGCTTCATAACGTCTTTTTGAAAATTCATACATCGTATTGCATTGCGCATGGGCTTATCAAGTGAGATTAAGGGTCCTCCACTTTGAGGGGTGAAAATGCTTGAAAGCTACCTTTGCTACAGTGATTTGCCGCGCCCCTTAATCCGTTATTGTTTACTACATGTCATATATTCATCCGTCCATGTATGTGTCGTGTTGTTTACTGCATTTTGGAGGTCACTGCTGATCCCCGTTCGAACGCGTTTCAGAACGCCGCACGAACGCATGTTTTCTGTCTGGTCTCGTTCGAACGCGTTATCAAACGCCATACGAACGCGAACCTTCTGTTTACCGTTCGAACGCGTTTACGAACGCTACACGAACGCGAACACACTGAATTGAGTCATTTTCATCATATGTGCGTCTATGCCTATATCTATCTTCTTTTGCACCATGTCATAGCATGCTCACTTAATGCCTAATTGCATCCCTAAGCGTCTTTTTGCATTATGTACTTAGTCGACCATTTTGTTTGTGCATGGAAATATAATGGCTATTTGTTTATGGTATGTCTATGAAATCACATGTTCACCATCATTTGATTCGCCTTTATGTGTGCTTGTGTGGTTAGTATGTGCTTGCGTTTTCATGAATACAACATGCCAATGAAATTGTCTGTTTGTTGATTTAATGTACTTCTAAGCATGCAATCTTACATGTGAAATACATGTATGTTTAGGCGCATATTTTATCTTATAAATGTGAATTTAGAAGCATGACACCCTTAGAAATAAGTGTTACTTCAGCTTGTTTAAATTATTATATAAATCCTTTCATTACAGTGACATGAGTAAGGGACCATTCCGAACCCAACGGTTTGAGGTCTTCCCTTGCGAGGGGTGAGTGCGGCCTTAAATCTCATTTTCCCGGTTCACACCGGGTGGCGACTCCATTATTCTCCAGTTTAGTCCCCCGTGGCTACTCCGTACTCCCGACCGGGCCGCGAGCCCGGGACAGCATGCGTCGTCCAGATCCTGTGTTCCCACACCCATCAATCATTTAGAAGCCTTTGCCCAATAGTCATGAAATACGTTCTTGTCCCAGTTTAAATGGCCCAACAAGCCCATATCCCATGACAAATTGGTCCAACTGGATCCAAACGACGATGTTCCCAAACACAAGCATAGAAGAAAGATGATGCAAACATGACATAATAATTTTTACAAAGTGGCCCATCGACATTTCAGAAGCTTTGGGCCTAATAGTCATAAGGTACGAACTTGCCCCAGTTTAAATGGCCCAGCAAGCCCGCATTTCTGACAATAGTCCAACTGCATCCAAATGAGGATGGTCCACAAGCACATACTCAAGGAAATAATTGCTACTTTAGTCAACCCGGTCTATGGGTGGGTTAGTAAGAGTATAGACAAAGGCTCTCACCGGCGAAGGATGGCCCACAACTAGGTCTCCTCACTCAAGGGTTCGAGCAACCAAGTGAGCGCACCCCTTTTTATACACTAAGGTGTAAGAGCTAAATTTGGCCTAAGGGTAAAATTGTCTTTCACCTTAAAGCCCATTCGTATATTAAGTCCGAAACCAAGCCCAAAAGAATTTTGTATTTGATTACAATTAATTCTAGCACTAACCACTACACTCAACCTAATTCTAGCACTAAACCCAACCACTCCACTTAACCTAAATCTAGCACTAAACCCCACCACTCCACTTAACCTAATTCTCACACTCCAAGACCATAATCAGATAAACATCATATCATCTATAAATATGAAAAGAATACAGGAAGAAGGTATTCAAGTCTCATTTCTCTCACCCTAATACTTCATGCTCTCAATCCTTAATCCCCTCATATATTACACGGCTCTCACGGCCAAACAAAGGAAGTAGAGGTAATATTCATCTTGCTTTCCCATTTTACAAACTTATTTCCTGCCACTGACTTGGGCGTCGGAGTGTACCCGGTATCCACCACACCGGTGGTAGCCTACTCTCGTCCACTCTACTTTGTTTTTTGCAGGATTGCTAGTGCCCAACTTACAAATTCTGATTGGGGACCCTTGGCGAATTCCGGAGTCCACAATTTGGCGCCCACCGTGGGGCCCTAGCAATAATTTGCATACAAAGTCTTTTCACCCTACAAACACTCACTGCTTTGTCAATCATGGCTTCAAGCAATGAACAAACACCTGACCCAGTGGCATCACAATTGGCAATACTACAAGACAGATTGAAAGCTTTGGAAGAAGAGAATTTTACCTTTCGTAGTTCCAACATAAACCTCCAAAAACAATTGGAACTACTTTCATCACCCACACAGCTTCACAATACATCAGAACAACACAACAACCGGATCACTCCAGCTAACCTTCAAGGAGCATTTGACGAAACAACAGACGACGTTCCATCAAATGGTGAAAACCAGAGGAACTTACCAAGTTCACCAGTCAACCAAGCCAGCAGCAAATTGTCATCACAATGAGAAAGGAAATGAAAGAATTTAAAGAAGCTATTATGTCCAGTCTACCAGGGGTGAAACTCCCAATGAAGAAGAGTAGAGCTGGAACCATTTCAGATACCCCTTTCATTGAGACGATAACATCTGTTGAGCTACCACGGAAGTTCAGCCCACCAGACATGAAGTTATACGATGGATCTACTGACCCAGACGACCATGTCATTCATTATAAATACAAAATGATGTCAACAGGCTTAGCTCCTCATCAATGGGAAGCTGGAATGTGCAGAGGATTTGGAGAAACTTTGGGTGGTCCAGCTCTTACATGGTTCATCAACCTACCATACAGATCCATCAAATCTTATCAACAATTAGCAGACAAATTTGTTGAACATTTCGCCAGCTCTTGCAAACTTGAAAAAACTACTGATGATCTTAGTGCCATCCTACAACGAGGGGAGAATCATTGCGAAGCTATGTTGCTCGATTCAACAAAGAAAGAATAACAATCCCAGACCTTCATCAACCAACAGCTGTGGAGGCTTTCAGGAACGGGTTACTTTGTGAAAGTGGACTCTACAAAAAACTGACCAAGTTTCGATGCTACACGATGGACCAGGTTATGGCTCGAGCTCAAGTTGAAATCAGGTGGGAAGAAGATAAAAGGAATAAAAGGAAAGACATTTCCTCCAACATACAAAACGAAAGAACAGCCCATTCTACCAAACGACACAAAGAATTTACAAATATGATGCCAAAGCGTCATTCGGAGAAATGGAACCACCCAAGGAGAGAACATCAGCCCAACCAAAAAGGTTTTGATCAAAGACCTCCATCATACAGAGCTCGAGAAACAATTCCGATGGAAAAACCCAGACTCCCAGACTACAATTTTTCTATATCTCCGGGAGAGTTAGTCTTGGTACTTAAAAAGATGGGAAATGAAGTAAAGTGGCCACCACGCAACAGAGAAAGTTTCAAAAATAAAGACACAAACAAATGGTGTGAGTTCCATCGAGACTACGGCCATACAACAGCTGAATGTGTAGCATTGAGGTTGGAAGTACTTGAGTTGTTAACAAAGGGTTTTTAAGGGATTTACTTACGGAGAAGGGGCAAGCTACTTTAGCTCGAGGAACGAGAAGGATGGACATGGGGAAGCACCAATTCAACCTCCACCAATTGATAACACTGTGAATTTCATTTCAGGAGGATCAGAGATTAGTGGAGTATCATATTCAGCAGCCAAACGACATTCCAGAGCGATTGTGTCAAGCCTTCAACATTCCACGACGTCTTTAGAAAAAATGTTTACAAACCTAATAATGGAGTTTCCAGACGACATCAACTCTGGTAGCATGAACCCTCATCATGACGCCTTAGTAATCTCTCTACAGGTGGCAAATTTCATGATCAAACGAGTTCTGATAGATACAGGATCCTCAGCCAACATCATCTTTACAACAGCCTTGACAGACATGGGAGCTGAATTAGAGAAAGTTAACAAAAGGACGACTGTGTTGATTGGATTCAGTGGTGAACAAAAATTTACTTTGGGAGAAATAAGCCTTCCAGTCTACGCAGGGGGAATCAACAAAATGACAACCTTTCTAGTCCTGGATTGTCCTTCAGCCTACAATCTAATTATTGGGAGGCCATGGATTCATGAGATGAGGGCAGTATCGTCCACCTATCATCAAACTCTAAAGTTTCCTACAAAATGGGGATTCAAGAGATAAGGGGAGATAGAGTTGCTTCCAGAGGATGCTACCAGACGACAATGAAGGCAAAGGTCCATTCAGCATAGCAATTACAGAACGAACCTCATTCGCAGGAGCCCACACTTCCAAATATTGAAGAATTGGATGAGGTTCAAATCCATGACAAATATGCAGACCATAAAACTCAAATTGGAGCAAATCTAGATCCCAGACTACGGGCAGACTTAAGTGAATTTTTGCGAAAACGACATGACCAGTTCGCTTGGTCGCATGAAGACATGACTGGGATTGACCCCAGCTTGATTACTCATCAACTCCATGTAGATCCAGACTACCCTCCAATCAGACAGAAAAGAAGGAAGTTTGCCCCAGAGAGAAATCAGATCATTGATGAAGAAATCCAAAAATTGTTGCAAAATGGTGCCATTAAAGAAGTTCAATTCCCAGCCTGGTTAGCCAATGTGGTGGTGGTACGAAAGAAGAATGGAAAATGGAGAGTTTGTATCGACTTCACGGATTTGAACAAAGCATGCCCAAAAGATTCATTCCCATTGCCTCATATTGATCAAATGGTTGATGCTACAGCTGGACACGAATTGCTAAGTTTTATGGATGCATATTCTGGGTACAATCAAATCCTTATGCATCCAAGCGACCAAGAGAAAACTGCTTTCATGACCAATAGGGGCATATTCTGCTACAAGGTAATGCCCTTTGGTCTCAAAAATGCAGGTGCTACATATCAGAGAATGGTCAATAAAATGTTCTCACAACAGATTGGAAAAACAATGGAGGTGTATGTAGACGACATGTTGGTGAAATCATCAAGATCTGATCAGCATCTGCAACACCTGGAAGAAGCATTCAAGGTGATGAATAGGTATGGGATGAAATTGAATCCAACAAAATGTGCGTTTGGAGTAGCTTCTGGGAAATTCTTGGGATATGGTTACACAACGAGGGATTGAGGCAAATCCAGATCAAATCAAATCCATACTTGAAATTCCTTCTCCAACCTGCCCAAAGGAAGTCATGCGACTAGCAGGGAGAATTGCTGCGTTGAACAGGTTCATCTCCAAGTCGACAGACAAAAGTTTTATGTTCTTTTCAGCCATTAAAAAGACAAAAAACTTTGAATGGACTCCAGCCTGCGAACAAGCTCTGAAAGAGCTGAAGCAGTACTTAACATCCCCACCATTGTTGTCAAAACCACTCGACAATGAAAGGTTATTCTTGTATTTGGGAGTGTCAGACCAAGCAGTGAGCGCTGTTTTGATTCGAGAGGAGAACGGTACCCCCAACTTCCAGTCTACTATGTAAGCAAAGCATTACTTGATACGGAGTCACGTTATTTGCATTTGGAAAAATTGGTTCTAGCCTTGGTAATGTCAGCCAGGAAGCTACGACCATACTTTCAAGGGCATCCTATCACAGTCTACTCGGAGTACCCCTTGAGGAGCATACTACACAAGCCAGAATTGACTGGGAGATTAACAAAATGGGCTGTCGAATTGGGAGAACACGACATCACTTACCAGCCCAGAACAGCAATCAAATCTCAAGCCTTGGCTGACTTTGTAGCAGATTTCAGTCCAACTCAGAATCCCTTGGAAGGTACTGAAGTCAATTCAATCCAATCAAATTCACTTTGGAAACTTTCAGTCGACGGTTCTAGCAATAAGAAAGGTTGTGGCCTTGGCATAGTGATCACTACTCCTGATGGGGATATACTACAACAAGCAATCAAATGTGGATTCCGGGTTACAAACAATGAAGCAGAATATGAAGCTTTGATAGCAGGAATCAGTTTGGTCAAAGAGCTTGGGGGAAGAAGAATCGAAGTGAAATCAGACTCCCAATTGATAGTGAATCAGCTCCAAGGTTCATATCAGGCACGAGACCCTCAAATGTTTTCCTACTTGCAGAAAGTTAAAGAAGTCCAGGCGACATTTCAAGAATTCAACATATCTCAGGTGTCAAGAAGTGAAAACACTCAGGCGGACGCGTTGGCTACCCTGGGGTCGACGATGCATGGGGATAAACTTCAATCAATTCCAGTAGTGTATTTAAATTGGCCATCAATTTGGAAGGAGAACAAGGAAATTAGCACCATCACTTCAGACGACACATGGATGACACCAATCATGAAATACTTGCAAGATGGACTGCTCCCAGAAGAAAGAAATGAAGCAAGAAGGATTCAGAGGCAGGCGGCAAGATTCACCATTTTTGATGGACAACTATTGAAAAGGTCGTTCTCTGGACCCTACTTGAAATGTCTTACTCATGATCAAGCACAAATGGTACTATCAGAATTGCACGAAGGAGAATGCGGAAATCATTCTGGAGGACGAAGCCTTGCTTCACGCGCCCATTCGACTGGGTATTACTGGCCAACTATGAGAATTGATTCAGTCAATTACACGAAGAAGTGTGAAAAGTGTCAGAGATTCGCTCCTATTCCACATCTTCCACCAGAAAAGCTGAATCCTATCCTATCCCCATGGCCGTTCATGAAGTGGGGTATGGATATTGTAGGGAAGCTACCAACCGCCCCTGGACAACGAGTCTACATGCTAGTCTTAACAGATTATTTTTCAAAGTGGATTGAAGCGGACTCCTTTGCCAAAGTACGAGACAAAGAAGTTCAAACATTTGTCTGGAAAAACATCATATGTCGTTTCGGCATTCCTAAGGAGATTGTAACAGATAATGGCTCCCAGTTCATTAGTCGACATTTTCAAGACTTTTGTAGAAATTGGGGGATCAAGTTAAGTTTTTCAACCCCACGCTTTCCACAAGCTAATGGGCAAGCCGAGTCTTCTAACAAGACACTTTTGAATACTTTGAAGAAAAGATTGGAGAAGGCAAAAGGATCATGGGCAGACGAGCTTCCTGGAGTATTGTGGTCCTACAGAACGACCATCCGTTCTTCGACTGGAGAAACTCCTTTCTCTTTCTTTGCATTTGGAACAGAGGCAGTAATTCCAATCGAAGAAGCCATTCCTTCTCTACGCTACCAGTACGCTGGTGATGAGGCAAATCAACAGTTGATGTATATGAATCTAGATACAATCGACGAAAGACGAGAAAAGGCGACCATACGACTTGCATCTCATCGGCAAAGAATGGCGATATTTCAACAAAAATGTCAGAAGCAGAACATTCAAGGAAGGGGATTGGGTACTACGAAAAGTTTTTCAAAACACAAAAGAAGTCGGAGAAGGGAAGTTGGGACCAAATTGGGAAGGCCATACATCATCACAAGAGTTGTTGGACACGGAGCCTACAAATTACAAACAATTGAGGGGAGACAAATTCACAATAGTTGGAATGCAATTCACCTTAAGCAATTTCACCGGTAATTTATGCGTGCATTTATTTATATTTTATGGTTCAGAGTAATTTTCAACTTTATGTATTGTGTGATTCGACTTAAAAACAAATTTCATTTGAAATATCATCCCAAAATATCATTAAGTCATTAAAATTGTTCTACAAAGGAGTTAAATTAAAATTACAAAAGATTCAAATTTCTGGAGTAGCTTCTTCCTGAATACATTCAGCAGCAACTTCGGGTGCAGGAATTTCTTGAACTTGAGTAGTCGGCTCTATTTCCATTCGACTAAGTTCTTCATTCTTCTTATCCGCTTCTTGAACTTCAGCCGCTCCCTCCCCTTCAATTACTTCTTTTTCTGCCACTTTCGAGTCGACCTCTTGCCTTTCTCTTCTACATCACCCTCGTCTGAAAAAGAAACTCCTGCCAATAGTTGGTCATATGCTGAATCCATTTCTCAGGCTCCCAACTCCTGTCTTCCCATCAAGGAAATCCTTCATCAGATGACTGCGTTCTTTCATCATAGATTCAAGAGCGATCCCTTCAAGATTCTCGAGTAATTCTTCATTCTCCTTCTTCACATTCTCGAACGCATCCTTATAGCCTTCAATCGTAACCTCAGAAGTCTCCTTTTCCATCTGAAGTGTTGCCTTCACTTCCTTCAACTCCTTCTCCAATTCAGCATTTCTTTTTTCAAGCGACTTCTTTTGGACCACTTCCTTTTTCATAGCCGCAAATGATTTATCCATCTCTCTCTGTTTCTTAAGAGTCGATTCGACATATCGCTGCATATGTAGACTGCACTCCATTGCCTGGAAAAAGGATTTGATTAGAATCCATTCTACAAATTATTAAGAAATTTCTATCTACTTTCTTACTTGGTAATTTAAAGCCGCAGCCTTTTTCATCGACTCGACCGGGCCAATCTTGGATAACCTCTGTTCATCCTCCTCCAGCAATAGCTTCTTAATAAAAGGGTCAAGGCTTGATGGGTCCGAAATTGCAGTCGACCCTGATGGAATCCTGACAACTATATTATCGATTCTTCGATTTCATCCGCCTTCCTTTTCCCCCCTTTGACAACTATTTCGGTCGACTTCCCCTTATGCTTTAGAGTTCCAGTCGACGATACCAATTGTGGTTCTGGAACCTCCACTTCTGGCTCCTTTATCTTGAGCTTCCTAGCCTTTTTTCGGCTCATCAACTCATCAATTGATGCTACTTTTATTTGCCTCGACGCCATGTCCTCTGCGCATAAAATTTCTTTTGGAGTTAATGTCTTTATAAACCACACCTTTCCGTACAGAGCTCGAATCGACCGAGTACAGTAGATGACTTCCAATACGTTTTTAGAAAGTGCCAAAGGGGTAGATATACCTTCTGATTCGAAGATTTCTTTCCACTGTAAAGTTGCTCTTAGTCTCTGCTCTACCAAGATTATCCTCCAATCTCTTTGTTCGACGGGAAGATCAAGAAGAGCTTTGTGTTCGACAAAATAAGAGGTGTTTTGTCGAATAAACTGTTTCGAAAAGGACCTGCATAATAAACAATCCATACATTAGTATCATACGACAATAATATTGATATTTTATCTATTGATTGAAAAAGTTGATACTCACTAAATACACTCCAGTATTCTGAAACTCGACCCATTCCAGTCGACCCAAAGATACCCTCATTTTTCACAAAGAAATACTCTGACTGCCAATTACCCCTATCGTTTGTTGGAAGCCCCATAACTATTTGTTCCCTCTTACGACGAAGGTACAGAGTATATCTCCCTTTTTCAGTTAGATGCTCTTTAAGGTAGTATGAATATAAAACATCCTTCACCTCAAATAATAACCCCTGTTCGAATGCTAAGCATTCAATCGACATTAGAATCCGCCAAGCATTCGGCATTAGTTGTGAAGGAGCAATCCCATAATGATCCAAAATTTCCCAAGCTAACCTCGGAATAGGGAATCTAAGCCCATTAGAAAACGGTACTACATAGAAACCAATCCATCCGGGAATTTTATAATCGATCCTTTCAGACGGCAGGGGCACCCTCAGTTCCATTGATCTAGGAAATCTATACTTAATCCTAATTTCCATCAGCAAACTAGCCGTCATTCGACTAGCTGGGTTCTTGGTTAGTATGTTGGTAGGCTCACTTGTGCTCACCCCTCCACTAAATTCCTCGACAGCTGCCAATGATCTAATAGGAATTGCCTGCAACGGAACTTCATGCGACATAACGGTTACAGGTCCTTCCTCAAAAACTCTTGACGCGACCATTCCCTTAATGATTTTTCTTCTGTTGATTCACTCGATGATGATCCTACGAATGTATCGATCTGTTCTCCTAAACTTTCTAAAGAGTCTCCACTCGACATATTCTATTCAGCAAGTCTACAAACAAATAATTTCTAGGATTTGGGTTCCTTAAAGATCAAATCCTACTCCTATCTCCAAACACAAATCCACCAAACGTATGATTCTAAAGATCAAACAACCTAATTTAGCTAAGAACAGATTGAAGCTACTCTACGAACATTCAAAGCAAATGAAGAACGCGAAGAGAGTGAAAGAAGTACCTTGAAGCCTTGAAGTCTCTCCCAAATCGATTGATCTTGTGAAATGAAACAAATGAACCCATCAAGCCACTCTTATACTACTACTCTTTTTGGCGGTTTATTTCCCGCCATAAGACTCCTCGTTATTTGCGCTAGGTTTTACTCCGTTAAACGACACGTGGATTCCTGGACCTGTAATTAGTTCAGTCGACAAAGGGAAATTCCCCTGACTCATGACAAGTCAAGTGAACTCCTGAACCACCGTCTGGTTCAGTCGACAATGGACATTTTCCCAGGACTCATTCGAGTCAAGTAAACTCCTGAACCACCGTTTGGTTCAGTCGACAAGGGACTCCTGTCGAGTCAAGTAAAACTCCTGAACCACCGTTTGGTTCAGTCGACAAGGAATCATTCGAGTCAAGTAAACTCCTGAACCACCGTTTGGTTCAGTCGACAAGGGACATTCCCGGACTCATGTCGAGTCAAGTAAACTCCTGAACCACCGTTTGTTCAGTCGACAAGGGACTCATGTCGAGTCAAGTAAACTCCTGAACCACCGTTTGGTTCAGTCGACAAGGGACATTCCCCTGGACTCATGTCGAGTCAAGTAACTCCTGAACCACCGTTTGGTTCAGTCGACAAGGGACATTCCCCTGGACTCATGTCGAGTCAAGTAAACTCCTGAACCACCGTTTGGTTCAGTCGACAAGGGACATTCCCCTGGACTCATGTCGAGTCAAGTAAACTCCTGAACCACCGTTTGGTTCAGTCGACAAGGGACATTCCCCTAGACTCATGTCGAGTCAAGTAAACTCCTGAACCACCGTTTGGTTCAGTCGACAAGGGACATTCCCCTGGACTCATGTCGAGTCAAGTAAACTCCTGAACCACCGTTTGGTTCAGTCGACAAGGGACATTCCCCTGGACTCATGTCGAGTCAAGTAAACTCCTGAACCACCGTTTGGTTCAGTCGACAAGGGACATTCCCCTGGACTCATGTCGAGTCAAGTAAACTCCTGAACCACCGTTTGGTTCAGTCGACAAGGGACATTCCCCTGGACTCATGTCGAGTCAAGTAAACTCCTGAACCACCGTTTGGTTCAGTCGACAAGGGACATTCCCCTAGACTCATGTCGAGTCAAGTAAACTCCTGAACCACCGTTTGGTTCAGTCGACAAGGGACATTCCCCTGGACTCATGTCGAGTCAAGTAAACTCCTGAACCACCGTTTGGTTCAGTCGACAAGGGACATTCCCCTGGACTCATGTCGAGTCAAGTAAACTCCTGAACCACCGTTTGGTTCAGTCGACAAGGGACATTCCCCTAGACTCATGTCGAGTCAAGTAAACTCCTGAACCACCGTTTGGTTCAGTCGACAAGGGACATTCCCCTAGACTCATGTCGAGTCAAGTAACTCCTGAACCACCGTTTGGTTCAGTCGACAAGGGACATTCCCCTGGACTCATGTCGAGTCAAGTAACTCCTGAACCACCGTTTGGTTCAGTCGACAAGGGACATTCCCCTAGACTCATGTCGAGTCAAGAATCCTGAACCACCACCACCGTTTGGTTCAGTCGACAAGGGACATTCCCCTAGACTCATGTCGAGTCAAGTCAAACTCCTGAACCACCGTTTGGTTCAGTCGACAAGGGACATTCCCCTAGACTCATGTCGAGTCAAGTAAACTCCTGAACCACCGTTTGGTTCAGTCGACAAGGGACATTCCCCTGACTCATGTCGAGTCAAGACAATCCTGAACCTGTTTTTGGTTCAGTCGACAAGGGACATTCCCATGACTCATGTCGAGTCAAATGGACTCCTGAACCAGTGTTGGTTCAGTCGACAAAGGGCATTCCTAGACTCGTGTCGAGTCAAGTAAAACTTCTGAACCTGCCGTTTGGTTCAGTCAAAGGACATTCCCATGACTCATGTCGAGTCAATGGACTCCTGAACCAGTGTTTGTTCAGTCGACAAGGGCATTCCCCTAGACTCGGTCGAGTCAAGTAAAATTCTGAACCGCCGTTTGGTTCAGTCAAAGGAACAATCCTAGACTCATGTCGAGTCAAGAAACTCTGAACCACCGTTTGGTTCAGTCGACAAAGGAACATTCCCCTTGACTCTTGTCGAGTCAAGAAAAACTTCTGAACCATCGTTTGGTTCAGTCGACGAGGGACATTCCCATGACTCATGTCGAGTCAAGTGAACACCTGACCTGTGTTTTGTTCAGTCGACAAAGGGACATTCCACTGGACTCATGAACTCCTGAAATTCTATTTCAGTTCGGTCGAAATCAATACTTACTCCGTGACCAAGATAAATCAGGAACCTAAGATGCATACGAACAGAAACCTGCGTTTTTATTATTTTCTTTGATACGACATTTGGCAGAAGGTGATACATTCTTATCACGTGCTTTTGTGATTAGTGTTATTCGACACAAACGTATATACTCTCTAAAACAAAATTTCTTTGACTTAGAGAGTAAGGGACAAACTGTAAGAGCCAAATTTGGCCTAAGGGTAAAATTGTCTTTCACCTTAAGCCCATTCGTATATTAGGCCGAAACCAACCCAAAAGAATTTTGTATTTGATTACAATTATTCTAGCACTAAACCACTACCTCAACCTATTCTAGCACTAAACCCAACCACTCCACTTAACCTAAATCTAGCACTAAACCCCACCACTCCACTTAAAACCTATTCTCACACTCCAAGACCATAATCAGATAAACATCTATCATCTATAAATATGAAAAGAATACAGGAAGAAGGTATTCAAGTCTCATTTCTCTCACCCTAATACTTCATGCTCTCAATCCTTAATCCCCTCATATATTACACGGCTCTCACGGCCAAACAAAGGAAGTAGAGGTAATATTCATCTTGCTTTCCATTTTACAAACTTATTTCCTGCCACTGACTTGGGCGTCGGAGTGTACCCGGTATCCACCACACCGGTGGTAGCCTACTCTCGTCCACTCTACTTTGTTTTTTGCAGGATTGCTAGTGCCCAACTTACAAATTCTGATTGGGGACCCTTGGCGAATTCCGGAGTCCACATATGTAACGTGCCCAATGAGCTATGGTGTTGTGAATGTGCTGACTGTCAAATGGATTTACCCGGTGTAGATCCCCCAGAGGAAGGTGGAGCGAGGCTCAGTAAATACCCAAGCATCTTAGGCTCTTATCGCTTGTTGTCATGAATAAACACCGAGTCCTCCCAAATTATTCCATCACATAGGCTACAAGTAGATGGCTATCTAGGTGCCTTCACAGCTTTTTCCTTCTAGAAGGTTGTGAATGAAGGAAGACCAACCATTACTAGCCTTAAAATGCCTTTGATTAAACCCTCACTTTATATCCACTAATAGCACTGTCAATTAAAACATAAATCCAAACATCACAAGACATATTTCGGTCCAATTCTCTATCCCCAGTGGAGTCGCAAGACTGGGGAACACAGAAATCTGGGGCGACGCATGCTTTCCGGGCTCACGGCCCCGGTGGGAGTACAGAGTAGCCACGGGGGACTAAACCGGAGAGTAATGGAGTCGCCACCCGGTGTGAACCGGGAAAATGAGATTAAGGCCGCACTCACACCCATCGCAAGGGAAGACCTCAAACCGTTGGGTTCGGAATGGTCCCTTACTTATGTCACTTGTATAAAAGGATTATATAATAATTTAACCAGGCTTAAATAACATTTATTTCCAAAAATATCATGCTTCTAATTCATATGCATACATCAACAAGTTCATCACAACTGCAACATCACATGGCAATCTCATGAACATATTTCAATCCTATGATATGGAAAACTAAGAACAACATATCATGCTTGAGTACTATCTCATAAACCTATTAACCAAATAATATGCTACCAGCCTAATCATGCTTGAAATCAATCCCGAGAACACATAGAATGGATAAATGCAGGGATACAAATAATACGGTTGGCTATATAACACAAGAAAGATCAACCAAGAGGCAATTATGCATGAATATGATAAGACAGACTCAGTTCAGTGTGTGTGCGCGTTCGTGTTGTAGCGTTCGTAAACGCGTTCGAACGAAAATGAAACAGAATGCTCACGTTCGACGTAGTAGCGTTCGTAAACGCGTTCGAACGGAAATGAAACAGAATGCTCGCGTTCGTATGGCGTTTGATAACGCGTTCGAACGGAAATGAAACATAATGCTCACGTTCGTATGGCATTCGTAAACGCGTTCGAACGGAAATGAGACCTGATGCATGATAAGGAAAAAATGCATGCGCGTTCGAGTTGCGTTCGTAAACGGTTCGAACGGGAACAACCTGATGCATGAAATGGGACTCAATACATAAACAACAAAATAAAGGGGCGCGGTGAAGTAAGTACTGCCGTTTAAAGTGGCCTTTTGGGGCTCTTGATCTCTCAAAGAGAGGACCTTTAGACCAACATACTAAGCCCATGGCGCGTCACATCACATCATGCATAACACATAAAGACAATCATATTATTCTAAGTATGTCCGATTGAACGTGTCTTGCATCCAACCGAACACACATCAACCGGCGCGGCAAATCATTGTGGTAAAGGGCTTTAACCCCTCCCCATAGGGGATCTTTCATTCCACTTACTAAGCCCATGCGCTCGATTGAGTCATGCATAAATAAGCAACATGCAGAATTTAAGTGACGAAAAATAAATAAATAAAATCAACACAAAATAAGAGAATGTGCCGTTTACTCAAGTGGTACGTGGAGTTGTATCCCAAGTACAGACCGCACTACCGTCCATTCGGATTCGGCTACGGAATTTACGTCTGGGTTTCCATCCTATATACCACAAGAGACGACACTCTTCCATTTCATTCAAGCCACAACATGCATCCATAAACGACTCTCATGCGAATAGAATTCAATAATAATAAAAAAAACGAATATAAACTAATGAAAAAGGTACCCTCAGGTCTAACCTTTAAATCACCTCTCGGATGTACGGTACACGATCGTCGGAAGAGTGGATGCTCCGCAACTCTCCCGGTTCACTGGTTCACTGTTCTCGTTCGTTGTCTTACTGTTTTGAGTCGTCGTTCTCCGTCTTTTGCTATTGTTTCCTTGTGGTTTCGCTGCCGTTTCCTCTTTATCTTTTGCTTACTGTTTTTTGGGTGTCTTCTTCCTGTAATTTTCTTGTGTGTTGTGTATGAGCTAGGGACTAGGGTGAGAAGGTTGGTGAAGGGTTTTTTTATAGGCAAAAGGGTTGGGCTTGACAAGGAAAGAGATTTGGCTAATTAAAGAGGGATTTGATTTGGTTTGGTTAAGGGAAAGTCAAAGATTGATGGGAGGGGACGGGGACAAATCTTGGCTAGATAGGGAAGGTTGAATATTTGATTGGCTGGTTAGGAATACAATATTTTAAGTTAGGAATAATATATTGGTTGATTGATTTTAACTTGGTATGATTATATTTTGATTAGTATGTGATTTGTTTAATTTAGGCATGATTTTAGTTTAAGTTGGTAATTGTTTATTTTATGTTTGGTATATGTTTTATTTAATTATTTAATTAATTTAATTATTATCTTATTAGTTAATGTTTTAATTAATATTTATTTATTTAAATTGGGATGTGTTTTATGGGCTTTGGGGGATAATTGGGCTGGATGTGAGGCTAGCAGCAAAAACCAGAATTACCGACACCGTTCGAACGCTTCCTCGAACGCGGCACGAACGCCCGCAATCCGTTTGACGTTCGAACGTAAAACGAACGCAGCACTAACGAAAACAGTGAACCTTGTTTATTCTGAATTTCCCCTTCCGATGTCCGTTTTCCGTGACCTCCGTGACTTAAAAGGTAGTGTCTCCAAAATGAGACTCCTTATAGGGTTTCACATGCAAAAAATACAATGCCTACAAACCACCTACACTCCAAGCTTGTCCAGGGCCAATGACTTGCCCATGGCCGCTTGCGTGTGGTGCTAGTGTGCACTTTGTATTTATCTTATTTTATTTTATTTTCTATTTTAGGGGGGTTTGTGACAACTCAAACATCATGTGTGTTTCCTAGTGACACTTGTGCAATGTCTTTAAAACCTCTTTAGGGTGGGTGACCCGGGCAACCTTAGAAGGGCTTGGCCACCAGCATACTAGGGGCTTTAGCTGTGTACTCCCTCGCCCTTAGTTGACTTGCTTAATGAAACATGCTTCCTTTTAATTTCCAATTGCTATGTCCGAATGTGTTGCTTGAATGTGTATCCCATATGTCTCGCACGTGTTTCATTATCTCATGCCTTGTGGATGTGTGCTTATCGATGTATGCTTTACTTTGTTGCCAAATAATGTTCCATTCTATAGATGGCTAACCATGGGCACGACCTTGTAGGGTCGATTCTAGGCTGACTTGTTAGGCGCAACGCTAACAAGTGCCGCACGGACCCAACTTGGTGACACCAAAGTTTTTGCCCGTGACAGTTGGTATCAGAGCTTGGTTCAAGGTTGTGTTGCAAAATGGCTACGAAGTCCTCCACAAAAACGCGCTTGGATGCTGTCGAGAAAAAACTAGTGGATATTGATAGCCTCGTCACAACACTCACGAACAAGACTTCAGATGTCGAAAACCTCAGGCAAACTATCAAGGTACTCGAGGCCCTTACAACCAGAGTAAGTGCCCTAGAGACTCAATCAACAGGTGCTAGCACTAGTGCCCCACGAGAAGGGGGAGATGCCAATAATTGGCAAGATGTCGTGAGCTCCTTGAAAGAGCAGTTGGCAGAGTTGAGCGTGAGGGTGAATCTCACCGCCCGATGTCTCAAACTTGCCCACGACTACTCAAAACATATAACAGAAGAGATCCAAAATCCCGGAGCCTAGAGTGTATGATGGTGTTAGAGACGCGCAAGCCCTCGAAAACTTCCTCTTTGACATGGAGCAGTACTTTAAAGCTTCACGGATGGAAGAAGAGGGGGACAAGGTCTCAATAACCTTGATGTATTTGTTTGGAGATGCGAAGTCTTGGTGGAGGGCAAAACACATTGAAATCCAAGAAGGCCGATGCGCCGTTGACAATTGGGAGGATTTGAAGCGCGAGCTAAAAACTCAATTCCTACCAGGAAATGTAGCTTATATAGCTCGACGACAACTAAGAGACCTAAAACATACAGGCTCCATCCGGGAATATGTGAGGAAGTTCTCCGGATTGATGTTGGATATCCGAGACATGTCCGAACAAGACAAACTCTTCTATTTTATAGAGGGGTTGAAGCCTTGGGCTAAACAGAGTTGCAGAGGCAACGAGTAAAAGACTTGCCTTCAGCACAAGCTGCGGCGGAGCAATTAACGGACTATTCCCTCGAGGGACCTCCATCAAAGAGATCTACGCCGGCTCCTACTAATAATGATAGTGGGAATAAGAAGCCTAGGAACTGGAACAACGATAGAAGTGAGGGAGGGAGAGGAGAAGAATAGAGTCAAGTTCCTCGAACTTCAAATGGCCGGCACCTCAGAACGGTCATCCAAATGGGAAGAATCCCTTAAGTTGTTTTATTTGTGACGGGCCACATCGAGCTATGGAATGCCCTAAGAAATCAAGAATGGTGGCCCTCTTATCACAAGAAGAAGAGGAATAACGACGATGCCCGACTGAGAAGGGCCCAGAAAAGGAAGAATCTGGCCGAATGGTGGCATTGAGGATGCTCAATGCCCTTAACAAACAGATAGAAACTCATAAGGTCTCGGAAAAGGGCCTCATGTTTGTTGAGCAATGATTAATGGAGTTGCGGCAAAAAGCGTTATGGTGGACACGGGGGCCACCCATAACTTTATTTCTACCGCTGAAGCGAAGCGTCTGGGGCTCAAGTTAGAGAGCGGGATGCGGGTCGTATGAAAGCGGTAATTCACAAGCGCTACCCACGAGTGGGCTAGCGAGACAAGTAAGAGTAAAGATCGGCACGTGGGAAGGTCGAACTGACCTTGTGGCGGTCCAGATGGATGACTTCGATATTGTTCTAGGAATGGAATTCCTACTTGACAAGGGGGCCATCCCTGTCCCAGCTGCAGGGAGCTTGTTGATTATGGGGGAGAAACCTGCAGTAGTGCCAGCAAAGGTAAAACCTCCCACAGAAGGAAAACTATTATCCGCAATCCAGTTTAAAAAGAGGATCAATAGGCAAGAGCCGACATTCATTGATATCCCTACAGAAATTGGAGAATGGAGAGAGGAAAACCCGGTGTCTGAGATCAACGAGGTTTTAGAAGAATTTACTGAAGTGATGCCTGATCAGCTCCCCAAAGTCTTACCTCCGAGGAGGTCCGTTGATCACCAAATCGAGTTAGTTCATTCAGCTAAACCGCCGGCAAGAGCACTTTATAGGATGGCTCCACCAGAATTAGCTGAACTTCGCAAGCAACTAGATGATCTGTTGGAGGCAGGCTTCATCAGGCTTCGAAGGCCCCATATGGAGCCCATGTCTTATTCCAAAAGAAACAAGATGGAAGTTTGAGGTTGTGCATCGATTATAGAGCTTTGAACAAGTTGACAGTGCGCGAACATACCCCATTCCCCTTATAGCAGATTTGTTCGACCAGTTGAGTGGAGCAAGATACTTTTCGAAGCTGGATTTACGTTCGGGATATTATCAGATGAGAATTGCCGAAGGGGATGAACCGAAGACGACTTGTGTTACCCGATATGGAGCATTTGAGTTTTTGGTGATGCCGTTTGGGCTAACTAATGCTCCCGCAACATTTTGCACCCTAATGAATGAAGTCTTCCATGAATACCTTGACAAATTTGTAGTGGTTTACCTAGATGATATTGTGGTTTATAGCACCACATTAGAGGAACACAAAAGACATATTGCCATGGTATTCCAGAAGTTGAAAGATAATAGGCTATTCGTGAAGAAGGAAAAATGCTCATTCGCCTAGGAACGCATCAGATTCCTCGGCCATATCATAGGGCATGGTCATATACGGATGGACATGGAGAAAGTACGAGCAATCCGCGAGTGGAGTGCCCCAACCAATGTCAAAGAATTGCGGTCTTTCCTTGGGCTTACCAACTACTACCGGAGATTCGTAAGAGGATACTCCAAGAAGGCGATACCCTTGACAGAACTATTAAAGAAGGAGGTGACATGGGAATGGACTGATGTGTGCAGATAAGCCTTTGAAAGCTTAAAGGAAGCGATGATAGAAGACCCAGTTCTCATTCTCCCGGAGATGGCCAAACCATTTGAAGTTCAGACGGATGCTTCAGACTTTGCACTTGGAGGGATGTTGCTTCAGGAAGGTCACCCTATTGCCTATGAGAGTCGTAAGCTTTCCGAAACAGAACAACGATATACAGCGCAGGAAAAGGAACTATTAGCAGTGATACATTGTCTACGGGTATGGAGACATTACCTTTTCGGGTCGAGATTTGTGGTGAAGACAGATAACTCCGCAGTCAGTTATTTCCTCACTCAACCAAAGCTTACTTCGAAACAGGCTCGATGGCAGGAGTTTTTAGCAGAATTCGACTTTCATTTTGAGCATAAAGCAGGATGTTTGAATCAGGTGGCAGATGCTTTGAGTCGAAAGTCAGAACTTAGTCACTTGAAGGCGTTGGCTAACATGTCTTTCAGCACCATCTGTA
This sequence comes from Zanthoxylum bungeanum, assembly GCA_019454045.1. Taxonomy (NCBI): domain Eukaryota; kingdom Viridiplantae; phylum Streptophyta; class Magnoliopsida; order Sapindales; family Rutaceae; genus Zanthoxylum; species Zanthoxylum bungeanum. The sequence goes on along the minus strand of SKCR01001385.1, from coordinate 137,998 downwards.
CACCTATCAGAGAACTCATCCGAAACAACTTGGAGAAGGACCATGTCTCTAAGGCAATTTTGAAGTTAGTAAGGGAAGGCAAGGCTCGTCGTTTCTGGTTGGAAGACGGACTTTTGTGGACTAAGGGGAACCGCTTGTATGTTCCCAAGTCAGAAAACCTCCAGAAGATTCTCATAAAGGAATGTCATGATACTTTATGGGCCAGCCATCCGGGTTGGCAGAGAACTCATGCATTATTAAAACAAGGATACTATTGGCCTCAGATGCGGGATGATGTGACAGAATACACCAAGACATGCCTCATTTGTCAGCAGGATAAAGTAGAGAAGTTGAAGACCCCTGGATTATTGGAACCGTTGAGTATCCCCAACAGGCCATGGGAGAGCATCTCCCTTGACTTCATAACCAACCTTCCAAAAATTGGTGAACTAACCAACATATTGGTAATTGTTGATAGATTCTCCAAATATGCAACATTCATACCAGCACCTAAGTACGGCAAGGCGGAAGACACTGCTAAATTATTCTTCAAACACGTGGTGAAGTATTGGGGCGTGCCTAGACAAATTGAGAATGATCGAGATCAGAGATTTGCAGGAACTTTCTGGTCCGAACTCTTCAAACTACTGGGTTCTCAACTAAACATGTCAACAAGTTACCACCCCGAGACTGATGGACAGACAGAGAGATTCAATGGGATGCTGGAGGAGTACTTACGCCACTTCGTTAATGCCAACCAGAGAAATTGGGTACAACTTCTTGATGTTGCCCAATTTTGCTTCAACTCTCAAAAGAGCTCCGCCACCAACAAAACACCTTTTGAAATTGTGATGGGTCAGCAGCCTCTACTCCCACACACAGTGACAGAGTATTCCGGGAAGAGCCCACGAGCTTTCAACTTCACTAAGGAATGGAGAACCAATACAGAAATTGCTCGAGCTTATTTGGAGAAGGTTTCCGCGAGGATGAAGAAGTGGGCAGATCAGCATAAAAGACCCTTAGAATTCCGACCTGGAGATTTGGTGTTGATCAAGTTAAATCCAGAACAAATGCGGTTCAGAGGGAACAGAGACAAGAGATTGGTGAGGAAATATGAATGGCCAGTTGCCGTTCTTATGAAGGTGGGAAAAGCTTCATACAAAGTCGAGACTCCATCGTGGATGAAGATGCACCCAGTTTTTCATGTCAGCAGGTTGAGACCTTTTCATGCAGACAATAATGATGCAACTCGCAACCAACTACGAAGACCGGAGATTGAAGAACCAACTAGGAAGAGAACCACGAGGGAAGTTGAAGAGATTTTGGCAGAAAGGGAGGCGACCGGAGACCAGCGACAGGGAAAGGAGTTCCTAGTGAGGTGGAGAGACCTGGGAGATGAAGAGACAAGTTGGGAGAGAGTCGAAGACCTGCAGCAGTTTACACAGAAGATTGAAGACTTTACAACCCTTCAGCGTCAAGACAAGAGAGCCGAAGACCTGCACCAACTGAAGCAGCAGAGTGAAGAGTTTCAAGCCTACCAGCACCGAGGTGAAGAGCAGAGGAGGAGCAGTTCAGATGTGTCAACGAGGACGTCGACATATTAAGTGGGGGAGGATGTAACGCACCTACACTCCAAGCTTGTCCAGGGCCAATGACTTGCCCATGGCCACTTGCGTGTGGTGCTAGTGTGCACTTTGTATTTATTCTTATTTTATTTTATTTTCTATTTTAGGGGGTGTGACAACTCAAACATCATGTGTGTTTCCTAGTGACACTTGTGCAATGTCTTTAAAACCTCTTTAGGGGGGGTGACACGGGCACCTTAGAAGAGCCTTGGCCACCAGCATACTAGGGCTTTAGCTGTGTACTCCCTCGCCCTTAGTTGGCTTGCTTAATGAAACATGCTTCCTTTTGATTTCCAATTGCTATGTCCGAATATGTTGCTTGAATGTGTATCCCATATGTCTCGCACGTGTTTCATTATCTCATGCCTTGTGGATGTGTGTTTATCGATGTATGTTTTACTTTGTTGCCAAATAATGTTCCATTCTATAGATAGCTAACCATGGGCACGACCTTGCAGGGTCGATTCTATACTGACTTGTTAGGCGCAACGCTAACAAGTGCCGCACGGACCCAACTTGAGTTTGGCCCGTGACACTACCGTAGAAAACGACATGGTTAAATTGCATCTGTTTGCGCAATTCAATCGCTTGTGTTCTTTTGCATTCTGGACAGGCGTGTTTGTTTGTCGAGTAAACTATATGAGTAGAGAGAGCATCAGTTATCTTGTTCAAATTGATGACAAAACGGACCGATTACCCAAAAATCCATGTCACCAGATTTTTGTGAATGTACTTTTGTGTAATGTATAACGGCTGGACATTATTCACTAACTATGAAAAGCTATAGAATAAAAATATTTGTACAAAAGAGAAATATAAGAACAATGCAATATTGATATTTTATGATAAAATTATTTTTTAATCATATAGATTATCGGTATTTTGTGATTAAATTTTATCACTCATTTATCTTCCCATTGTACAAATATTATTTAACGATAATATTAGGAGAGGTCTTGAGTTTTAAGATATTTAAAAAAAAAAAAAAAATTATTATTAAAATGACTAAATGAGTATTAAATTTTTTTATTTGAAATTCTTAATTTTAATCAAAAATTTCGAAATCCCAAACGTGCTATCTCCAACAAGACCCTTAGACGACATCAACAAAGAACAACAATCGAAATGCAAACTATTACTTGTGAGTGTCTATCGGCCTTCTTGGCTATTGCATTGCCTCGGGTCGTACGGGCTCTTTGTTAGCCTCAAAAGCCCAATAATAGTGTTCCGACTTCTTAACAGAGTTTAACGGGTCATCTCTTAGGCCTTGACCCAATTAATACTTGGGCCAGTCTAACAGAAAGTTCTCTTGTATCACACGAGGCGCACGTGCAAACCTTAATTATTTTTATTCGTAGGTTGTGCCAGTGGTGTGAATTTCAAGAAAGCCCCCGTGTCTGTCATAAAACGGTGAGTTTTATTCGCCCTTCCTCTTCGAAGCAGAACGGAGATCGGGTAAAAGAAATGGCGGGAACAAACGAACCAGATGATTCGAAAGAACCGCAAAGTAGCGATCGCTTTATATGGGACGAAACAAGTCAGCTCTTCTTTCATGCCAGGTTAATTAGTTTCTTTTTTCTTGTTCTTGTTTCTACCTCTATCTTTTGATCGAGATTCTTCTTGTTATAGCAATAATAATATCATAATAAAATTGTACCACCAAATTTCTATCTATTGTATTTAAACCTTCGTTTAACATTACCTGAATTTTTCTGGTCTAGAGTAAAATGAACTATATTCTTGAAATATTACGGTTAATCGGTTATTATTAGTATTATTATTTTATAATTATAATTCTTTGTTGGTCTCAAATTCCTGCAGTAGTGGATTTTACCATGACCCAAATGCTGGCTGGTACTATAGTAGTAGAGATGGTCTCTATTACAAATTTGAGGATGGAAATTATGTGCTCTTGGATTCCGACAAGGTAACATATTTGTAGGTTTTCTTTTTTAATTTATTTGTTTAATTTAAGTAGCAATCCTGAGCTTTAGTTTCGTAACTCTCAGGTTAATGAACGTGAGAGAAATTCATGTGAAGGAACTGCCACTGTTAATCCTGTTCAAGAGGAGCAATGGGAACAAGCCTGTGGTGATAGCAAGAATTACTCTTTGATCCAGCTACATGAATCTGAAGATTACGAGTGCGTAAGTAGATGTCCGGATGAATGCAGGCAAGGTGAGTCATGATAAATGTTGTATGATCATACATACCATGTTGTTTGTGTTGTAAAATGTGATTTAAGGAGACTAATCCTTGATTTCTATATAAGCCTGATGTGACCACATAGAAACACAGCTTACTTACATTATGCCTTACAAACAATGGTTTCACTGTAAAAATTTTTCCTGAAAGTTGTGCGTGTTGGGCTTCTAAGCTTACCCAAGCCAGTAAAAGGGCTTGGAGATAGAGGGTTTTCTTAGAGAGATAGGGGTTAACAGGTTGGAATTTTAGGATCCAAAGGGACTAGTTGGGTAGAGAGAGAGACCCTCAATCAGATACTGATAAATCAGTTATTATACTATCTGACAAGTACTTAAATCTCTTTGCTATGGCAGTTGACGAGCTTAGTCTGTAAAGTATTTTTTACATTTTCAATTAACAGGTAACAGGCATCGTTTTTCCAGTGTGGTGACTTTGATCAATTAACTAGTCATTTTATCAACAGGACATATGGAACACGCTAGCAATCAAATACCTGAAAATCCTCCTCCACCGTCAGAATGGTAAGCTAAGCTACTTCAGCTACTGGCCATTGTCGGTTCATGTTGCTATTTTAATCTTGCGTCACTTCAATATATCTTTCTCATGATGGTTTTTATTGGATTCAGGTTAGAAGAAACACTGATTGACCTTTATCTGTCTGGTTATAACCAAGTTGCCAATGCTGATAATGGTGCTATGATGTTTTCGGAGACCGATGATGGAGATAAAGTTTCCAGCTGATGGTTTGTCACGTTTTCTCTGTACATTGTTTTACTGAAATTTATTTGTTGTAATAATTTGGAACAAGTGTAACTGGTTCTATATTTATTTGGATGCAGGAGATAGTGAGCTAGAAGAAGGAGAATGGATCCCGGAGGATGGTTTTGCTCCTTCAAATGAGGAAATCTTGGAAGAAGGTTTACCCATCTCCTATCAGTTATAAATCACTTGATATCCATTTTGGTTCCAAAACTTCAACTGCTTATTTATTCTCTTATTTTATCCAAAGAGCAGAGATTCATACCCCTTTTTTTCTAGATATGAAATTGTTTCAAAGTTAGATTCAGTTTATACTCCTATATATCATTCTCCAAATTGTTCTCTCTGGAAGAAATTCGTAAATTAATAAAAAGGAGACAGAATGCACAAATTTAGGTTGAAACTGATTAGCATTTTTAGCAGGTGTTTCTTGGGATGAAGAAAACTGGAGATCACAGTATGGTCAAGCAATTCAACATGAGGAAGAACCAGCTCTGGAGTTCCCTGTTGTTGAATTATGGGACTGGTCAATGGTTACACATTGCAGAAAGCGTGGAAGAGATCAGGTGACTAGACTGGTTGGGCATTTGGTGAGACGTTCAGTGAAGCTCCATCCCTCTATGCCTTCTGGTGGTGCTCTTCTGAGAACTGCTCCAATATGTGAGGTTCGTCGAGATCTGGTACGAGTTACAACAGGTTTGCATATGCCTTTTTCTATTTAAAAGCATGTATAATTGTAATGTTTCATGTGTTGAGGTTATTGATAGTTTAATTGTGAACTTATGTGGCTGTTATTGATAGTTTAATTGTGAACTTATGTAGCTGCTCGACAATATACCCCTTTCAGGACAAGTGTACAGATTGCGGACTCCTGGTGCAAAATATTTAGCTTCCTTATCGTGTTATGATTCTTCTAACCCAACTAAGGATTGGGGCTTCCCAGAAATTTCCCCACTATCTGAGTCAATTCAAAAGGGTGAATCGGAATCATCTGATGGAGTCATTGAGCGCAAGGATACACCTAATTTGCCAGATCAACCTGTTGCCTCTGGAAAGGTAACTTTTGTTGTTAAGATACTGATGGAACCCCAAATTCTCAAAACAATCACACAAGAAATCACACCAAAATAGAAGATAAATTGTATTTTTAATTCATAAAACAAAACGGAAATAACAAGATAATTGAAGGTGAAACAATTCCACCAGCCCTTGCTCAACTTGAGGTGTTGGCAACCTCCCTAGGGTTTCCCCTCCCCATTCCCAATTCCAAATTCAACAAAATGATAGCATATCCCTAAAATCAATTATTCATTCTTATTTATATGTAAACCGTAATGACTAAAATGACCAATTTAACCCTTGGGTCCTAACATTACTCCCCCCTTTGAAAACACGTTGTCCTCAACGTGAGAGTGCGGATCTGATAATCGCCTCAAAGAATATCTCAGGCTTGAATGGCATTGTTCTAATGAAGTCCCCAGCTTCCTCCAGATAGCCAACAGATTCAGCAAATTGATAAGAGTGCTTAATAATCCCTTGCAAAACTGATTCGAAGACAATAGATCCATCAACAAAATCTAACAAATGCTCAACTAGCACCTCCAATTGCTTCGCTTTAGAAGCACGATCATCGTCCTCAATGACTACATATTCCACTATATCAACCTCTGTATTCTTCGTCTCATTACACTCTACTGTGATGCCCACTTCTTCATTATCATCTTGCTGTTGTGGGTCCGAATGTGCAATCACATCAAGAGTAGGATCATCCTCATTCGCGAACACTGGCTCAACGGCTTCAACTTCTTCACTCCTCTTCCCATCAATCACTGTTCCACTCTTCACAATGCTTTCACCCTCTGGGATCGACCCTATGTCACCAAAATGCTCAACTTTCTCACTAGAACACACATGATTTGGGTGGAATCTCTCCTCACATCTGAAACATAGGCCTTTATCGCGCCGAAACTGAAAATCAACTGCAGAAAGTTGTCTGAATTTTCCCGATCGGCCGTTTGGAAGGTTCTCAGATTGATTCCTATTGCTTTCCACCAGAGGAGGTGTCGGACCAGTACCTGCCTCTTGAAGTGATGGAGCGACATCAGTGTGAGTACTCAAGTTAGTTTTCGATCCTTTTATCTGCTCCCGCATCTTCTCCCACATTGAATCAATTTTTTTCCAAGGATCTTCCTCAACGCTATCCAATCCTCTCACATCTGACTGGTACACGAATCCCTTCACGGCTCGAGATCTTTCAGGCTTGCGTGAATTGATCATTCTCTGTTTTCTGAGTTCCGCCAATCTGTCCAATTTTGCTAGTTTATCTTCCGCCTTTAAGGCAATTTTTTTGACTCCATCAAGATCAATCACCCTCAAATTCTTTAAGCCATCTCGAACCTCAGATTGCAACTCATACCGCAATCCATTAATGAAAATGCCCGGTAAATGGTACTCGGATATGTAAGACATTGATCCCACCACACAATCAAACCTATGAATATAGTCACAAAGAGAACCATCTTGCCGTATGCAACTCAATTCGTGCGAACTCCCAACACTCCTCATTTTTTTCTTTCTGTTTCTTCCTTCCTCCTTTTTTTTTTTTTCTTTTTTTTTTTTTTCCCAACAAAACAGTAGGCTAAAAGTTGAAGTGAAGCAGAAAACAGTACGAGGGGCTAAATAGAAGAAATTGAAACTGTCTGGGCTAAATTGCAAAAAACAGAAACTTCAGGGGTCAAATTGTAAATAACCTGCCGGTGGTCGGAAATGCAAAGGGGTGGTCGGATCTGATAGAGTAGAACGTGCTGAGCACGTTGGTGGTGGCGGCGTCGTCAGAATCTCGCCGTAGGCGGCGGATCGACGAGAAGAAGCCGCGGCAGAGGGTGGTGTTTTCTGAAATTTTCCGACGATGCAGACGTCGACCGGCGATGACAGAGGCCTGGGTGAAGTCGCCGACGTGAGAGGGGTGTGATGGTGGCTTGATCGGCGGCGTATTGGGCTGAGAAGCGGCGGCGAAACGCGAGACAATCTGCTCGTCGCGGCGGCTTGCGGCGGCTTTTGGTGACGGGAGTGGAGGGGTTTTGGTCGCCGGCGTTTTCTGAGTTTGTTGGTGGGCACGGTCGACGACGAGGGTGGCTGTGGAAGGCGGTGGTTGGTGGCGGCAGTTTTAGGGTTAGGGTTTTCCGGCGATTTTTGGCTCTGTCAGTGCTCTGGTTTGAGTCGCCGGCGACTTCTGCTTCCCTTGGAGGTCACGATTGACGGCGACGTGGTTGTGGTGGTGGTTGGTGAGTGGCGGCAGTGTTAGGGTTAGGGTTTCTTGAATTTTTTTTTTTTTTTTTTTTTCTCAACAGCTTCTTCTCAGATCTGCGATCCCACGATACAGGCCAATGAGCGTAATGCTCTGATACCAATTGATGGAACCCCAAATTCTCAAAACAATCACACAAGAAATCACACCAAAACAGAAGATAAATTGTATTTTTAATTCATAAAACAAAACGGAAATAACAAGATAATTGAAGGTGAAATAATTCCACCAGCCCTTGCTCAACTTGAGGTGTTGCAACCTCCCTAGGGTTTCCCCTCCCCATTCCCAATTCCAAATTCAACAAAATGATAGCATATCCCTAAAATCAATTATTCATTCTTATTTATATGTAAACCCTGATGACTAAATGACCAATTTAACCATTGGGTCCTAACAGATACCTATTATATATATGATATATCTTTGATGACAATATATTAACCTGGAGAGTGCATAAAAGATACTTGGAGAATTTGTTTACTTGCAAGTTGCAATAAGACATTTGACATTTCAAGGAAGATGGTTTTGAGCGATGAGTCAATGACAATGGATAATTGCCCTAGTAGCACCAACTGCTACTGTTTGTGAGGTTCCTACATCGTCTCACACTTCAAAACACTGCAATGGGCTAATCTCTCAAATTCCATTGTCTGCATTTTATGTCAGCCGGATAACAGTAGGATATCATATATTTATTTAGTTGTTCAGTGGGGATAGTTGATATACTGGTATTTGAATTCAGTTTTTTATGGATAATAGAGCATCAACAATGTTATCATGTTTGAGTTGAAGTTCACTCGATGTATGTCACATCTTAAATTCAAATGTCTTGTCCACTATAGCTGCTTATATGTAACTTAGTAAAACAGTTGCAATCTTTTTTTTCCTAATCTTTTAATTTACCTTGTTTCTTTATAATGTGTTTTTTGCTGTGTTGCCAGCAGAAAAGCTGTGCTTATAGGGATAGAGCAGCTGAAAGAAGAGCCTTGCATGGTGGTATTGGTGTGGGTCCAGGACAAAAGAGAGTTACAACCAGTGACGATGGAAGGGAATTATCTCCCGATTCTACTCATATGGAGGATGCTGCAGCTGACGCCTTAAAAATGTCATTTGGATCTGGTAGTTATGCCAGAAAAATTCTAGAAAGCATGGGCTGGAAAGAGGTAATCAGATCATCGTATTGTTTTACTGACATTCTGTAAAACATAATTATGTTAAGAGAGACCATACTAAGTAAAAGAAATATCTTGCATAATCTATCAGCTTTTTATTATAATGTGAGAACTAGCTTACATCTATATATTTTGGTAAAAAGACTGGGTTTAATCCTCCCTACACATACAACCATTGTGAAGCATCTGAGTTTGAAGCTTTTATTCTCTCTTTTCTGATTCGGAAACGTCTGCAGGGGGATGCACTTGGCAAAACGACAAAGGGCTTGCTGGAGCCTTTAGAAGCAACTGGAAACATTGGCAATGCTGGCTTGGGATGGCCTCAGGGAAGAACAAAGCACCACTGAAACATCTCTTAAATATTAGCTATTTAGTACTAGACACCTATAGCTAGTCTTAGTCAATAGCGCATCCTGCTTCCAATATCTTTTCCCATGCCGGTGAATTAATCAGCTGGACAGAGATGATACCATACTCCTGCAACAATGGCAGTGGATGGCAAAAATGCAGCGAATCTAGCGAAGCAAGGAATTGCAATGTAGGTGCTGTAAAACAAGTCAACAAGAAGAGTGAAATATTATTCTATTTCAAAGAGGAAGCATTGTTAGCAATACAAAATGTTTTACAGTATGCTTTGAATGGACTCATAAATGGAAGGATCGGGTCTCGAAAAATGTACGACTGTTCGATTAGAACAGAACAGATGATGAATTGAAGATAATGTGGTGGCTTCTGAAGGCAAATTGGTCCGATTTCTATTTACTTGTAAATCTACGAAGTTAGAAAGGTCAAAATGGATTTGAAATTCTCGAAATTAAGTATCAATCCCGTAATGATCGTCGATATCTCCACGACCTATGATTCTTCAGAGATATTACCATCGAGAAGCTCACTGCATGTGACAGTGGCGATTAATTAAACGTTCAATGACTTGAATTTCGACTCACTAAACAAAATCCAACCGCTAGCTATAACTAGTTTCTACTCAGCAGAGAAGTGAACTCCAAAAATAGGGAATTTTATCATTCCCTCAACGGCATTGGCAGGTGAATGAGTCCCACAAGTAAAGGGCTACTCAGATTCCAGAATTATTAGTAAACTGATAAAATAATAAAAATAGAACTAGTTATTGTACACAGTACAAACAACAAGTCCAAGAGGAAGCCTTAAAAAATGAAAAACATCCGAATAATTGCTCAAGCCTACATCTCAGCTTACAGCTTCCCCAGATAAGGTTACATCGTTTCCATTCTTCTTATCAGAAACTGAATCATTCTTCTCCTTCTCCTTCTCCTTCTCCTTCTCCTCTTCCAATAAGTTCTTCTGGTGCCACTCATGTTTCAGCTTCTCAAGTTCACGATCCTTCTCTTCTAGCTTTTCTCGTAAGATAAGCACCTGAGAGGAAATGCTTTCAGAATAAAAGTAATAAATGTTTAACAAATCACACAGCTACTGGATCACTCCGGAAACATACATTGTTCAGACCATAAATAAATATTTAACAAATATTTAGATGAATAAGTATCCCTATACTTTTTTTTATTGCTTTCCCCTAAACCGTGATCCAGGTTTGCATAATGGGCCAGGCAATATAACTCTCCTTCATGGATCTACAACTGATCAAACATGTATGAAGGTATAAATGGTTTTCCCTGATAAAGTTTAAATTTAGATGGTTTCCTAAGGGATCCGGGTAGAACTTGACTTAGTAATGGCACGTAAACATAAATACAATAGATTCATAGAAACATAAGGCACACGCTGCCACGCATAAGCAGATATGCTACCAAAGCAATGGTACAAAAGTTTGAGAAGTTTTACAGTTCTTGAGAATGGTGTAATTCAACCTTGACTCCTGGCATCAACCTCGAAACTATCTTTGCTTGCTTCAAATCTCCAGCAAGATATATCATCTCTATTAACAAATTAGTGCTGAATTTGAACTTTCCTCATTAGTTTTAAACCCAGATTACCCTTTCTGTTCTCCTTTACCATTAGGCAAGTTATCAGAGCATTAAGCTGCCTAGTTGTGAGACTTTACATATGCTGTGTCTCACCAAAGTAAATTTATAAATAAATGGACCTAATATGAGAAGAATGATACCATTTCATTTGATCTTTCTACATCATCTGTCAGTCCTTCCATATGTTTGTAGAGTCCTGCAAGATACGGCACCAAAAGGATTAAAACGGATCAAACGGATGACATATTACAACAGAATTTTTGTGTCACTAACCTTCAAATTGACTTCTAAGTTCTGCATTTTGAGATTTTTGCAAAGCAAGTTTTAATGACAATTGATGTGTCTGCAGACCAACATTCAGAAAGAAATCAATAGAATAAGTTAGAAAAAGGATAAGGTCTCAGGAGATAGATATGTGAAATTTTGTCAATGCATCTCAGAATTTACTTCTGATTCAAGCAAATAGGATTGCATCCCAACAATTTAGTACTTTCTAAGTTCCAACAAAAACGTGATATCAACATATAACCATAATCAGCAGTAAACATGTTTCCGATCTATTCCAGGATCTGGCATGTTCAAAAACAAACTTCAATACTAAATTTACCCCACTAAAAACCACAACACCCACCCTTTTTTTCCCTTTTATGTACACATGCCATCATTTTGACATGTATATGCATGCAAAAAATTGTCCATCAATATTTCTTGTGGAAGCAAAATAAATAACCATTAAAAAGATAAATAAACAAATCCATGAAAAAACCAAGCAGAATTAATGTGAAATACAATAAATCCATTATTAAAAATTATACTAAAAAATGTTTTCTAAAGAGAATAAAACAAATCAGAATACCTCTCCTTCCTCATTTTGACGACCAATCTCGTCATTTTCCTCTTGCAAGGTTTTACACTTTGCCATCAATGCTTTTCCCATCTTGCTATTAGCAGTAAAAGAAACAGCAGCTATACTTTCCTCCAGTTCCTTCACTTTTTTATCCTTCTCCTCAACCAAATTCTAGTAATGTGGAATCAAAGAAAACATTAACAACTTATCTGATGAGCAAATAGAATATAAAAGCAAGCTCAGTGTCAAATTTTTTAATGCTTACCACTCCAATAGTAGCGAAAAAGGCAACAAAACAAACGATACATGCATGACAAGGGAGTAAAAGTTCATTCCAATTTCAAAGGGTAAAATGAGTGCCACATGCTTCATAAGCTCATTGAAGCAAACTTTTTAAAGCATTCCTGAAATGGCTAAGTTTGCAGTATCTTCATTATTATAAGAATAACAAAAATATTTCAAAAAAACTTAATTAGTGATTTTTCAAAAAATAATCATCAAAAAAAGCAGAAAACTTGAGTTCTACAAAGCTGAAAGTGCAATTCTTATCAATTCCCCAGTCTCTAGCCCTTGAGGCTTATAAAATCCTTCAACTTCTTTCTTTCAATTAAAACCACATCCACATGCAAAACAAAATATTCGGAAAGGGGTGGGCCATGGGTGTTCCACATTATCACATATACACAGACCATCAACCAAGAGTTAGCGAGCAAGTGGCTATGAAGCCCCACATTAAACAGAAATTTCAAACAAGATACTATGATGATAACTATAGCATTATAACGACCCAACCTGGTTAAAATAAGAGGGAACACATACATGTACTGCGACAGAGAAATTTAAATTGCGATCATGATTTTAATTTTTAAGTACATACCTTCAAACGTCTAAATTCTTCATGAATAGCTGGATCTAGCAGTAACCTCCTTGCCTATCACATAAATCACCAGAGGAAAATCAGCAGCTAGCAAGATAATTAAACAGGAGAGCAATTAAATTCAGCTTTTTTATTGAGCTAAATAATTTTATTGAGCTAGAACAATAGAAAACGCTCCCTTTATAGTTTCTTATTAAACAATAGTGAGGAAAATAAACAGTATAACTTTATTCTATAAAAACATCCATGACTGAATCACACAAAAAGAGAAGTCGAAGCAATAAAAATAACTGAAATGAACAAATCTTTCAATTTCATAAATACTGCATGCCCCCGTTAACATATTCTATAATACCTGCATCAATGGTGGCTTAAGCTGAGCCTTCAAATCTCGAACTGCAGACTGGAAAGTAAAATGCAATCAGGGTTAGGCAGTAATAACATTGATTGAGTCTATGGCAAGCAGAATAAAGCTTATAAAAAAGAAAAGTTCAGAATCATCATATACTACTGAAAAACAAAAAAGAAAAATGTCTCAAGTTACAAGTTGCTAAATTTCAATCAATTAAATTATTAGAATAAGTATAATTGTAGGTTACTAAAATACCAATGGCTAACCAAGTACAAACCTATTATTTGTTCAGGGAAAGAAAGAAAATCAATTTAATTTGTTGTAGTCTCACTCAGTACCCTATGCATCTCCAGGATAATATTAATTTTAAAACCTGCAATTGATTGGTTTCGCCCGCTATAAGACTTTAGCTTCAATTTGCTTAAAGCCTTAAACCCAAGAAACTCAGCCCACATGATAGTATAGAGTTAATAGGGATTGAAGGAAGCTACAAGTAGTTCTCATTCTCACTCTACTTTGCACATAGTTGCTGGAGAGCTAATTATCTAGTCAAGGATCTGAGGTGCCTATTGCTCATTGAGAAGCTCAAGTGAAATGAAACCGTGACAAAAGAATCTTTCATCTGAAGTTCAAAAGACATACTCCACTTTCTAATAAATATATATTGCCACAAGGAAATGCGACTGGAAATCATAATATGCATGTTAATCATACTGAATGAATAGATATGTCAACCAAAAGAGAGGAACAAAAGTACGCCTCACCTTCAATTCCGCAATCTCTTGTTCTCGTTTTGCAAATGTTACAATGAAAGCTGCTTCCTTTTTCTTTGCTTTTTCTAGCTGATGACAAGAATAAAACAAGGATGAAATCATGCATGGTAAATATGCCTTCTCACAATACCTGTTGAGACTAGAGTACGAAATTTTAAAAAAATAATAATAATAATAACCTGTTCCTTCAGCATCTCCTCTGAGGCTTTTAGGGTCTGGAGATAACTGATGACTAGTCTAGGTTCTACAAAGAACAGAAGATATAAATTAATTGTCTAAAAACATAAATACAGAATTTATGATTACCAAGTGCAAAATAAAATAGAACACTCACACACACAATTACATGTTAAAATGAATTTGAAAAATGAGCAAGTACAACAATCTGTCGAAAGGCTAACCAAGAGATGTTCCAGGAGGTATGAAAGGCTCATGTTGGAATGAAGAATGCCACTTCTGAATCTCCAATTTTGCAGCTTCAAGTTCCGACTGGAAACACAGCCATAATTCAATAACTTAATAAAATTTTAAGAGGCAGAATAGTATTTTACACCAAATGGTTTAGCATGTTACAGTAAATGGCATGAAATCTTCAACCTTAAAATTCCAATTATAGAACACTGGTTATACCATCCAACAAGAAATTTGTACAAGTTTGACAACCTGCAAAACTAATACAAGCTCCTAGCTGCAACAGCCCAAACGTAGGGAAATTCTATAGAAGGTATTCCAAAAAGACCTTGCTAAATTTAGCAGAATCAAAGGGGAATTATTTGAGATGTGGCATCCCAAGTTTGAACACTTAACCAACCACATCCCATGTAAGTTTGCAGGGACCAAGAGGCAGGAATACCACGTATTAACTTCAGCATTCTCATACAAAAGGTACTTATGCCCTATTTTTCCTTCCAAAGGAAATCTGATACATTTGCTACGATATTGGAAAATTATACACATCTATTTGGGGGGGGTGGGGGTGTTTGGTTAGATCTACAGAGCTTAATTGCGAAGACTGAATTTCCAAATGAAAGTTCCCAAAATTTAGTGAGATTGCAGTTTTAGTCCACAATTTATAGCTTTATCTCTTTATATTAATGCAACTATGCAAGTAACCTGATAGCTTCTCAGGGACATATAGACATAGTTCACTAAAAAAAAAAAACATGCACATACAAATACAAAGAGGTGAAACGAACAACGGAACAAACACATCTATTAATAGAAAAATACATACTTGGCATGTTGCAAGTGTATCCTTACAGTTCTGAAGACTGCAAAAGAAAATCCCAAGAAATGAAATAGATAAGGCTTTAAGAAATACTAAATTATAACCACTACTAGTATAAGAGCATATAAGCAGTAAACAAATTATTTGGATTTTACAAAACCTCTCGCGAAGAGACAAAATCATCCCAGTTGCAACTCCAGGAGCAGTTTCTTCCACTTTTGAGTTAGCCTGCAATCAGAGCAAACAAAACATCGAAACACAAAGTTAAAGTTCCAATTCAAGATTCAAAAACAGTAACCACAAATAAAATATGTAAAGTGGAGCTTATGAGAGCTACAAAATCAGTTTTAAGTTCAATGTTCAGGATTTCAAATCATTTGATTCATTTCACCAAAGTCCACCCAAAAAATTCCACACGAATGGGCTCTATTTCACCAAAAGTGTCATAAACTCCAAAACACTGAAAACGAAATTAAATAAATACCTTTTTGGAGCAAAAAATATCATCCTCGTCATCTTCAATATCACCAAAGCTTCTCTTGGTGCCTATAAATTTTCGTTCCCAATAAATTAAACCAGAAAGAGAATCACATTCTACATAAACTACTCTTCATTAGATGAAATTTGAACTAACCAGAACGTCCGGAATTATGATTCGCAGAAAAATCGCCGCCAAAATCGTCGTCCTACGCTCAAAAAAAAATCCAATTAAAAACCCTAAACTAAGAAACAATAGATTACGTATATAATGTACGTATATAAGTACAGTAATAGTGAGATGGAGTACTTACATCGTCGAGATGAGTACGTGAAGCCATGGAAATTGAAAACCCTAGAGTTTAATTTTGGCGTATTTTAGCGATGCAGGAAATGTTTTGTCTTGCAAGTTAAAAAAATTCATGTGCGGGTAGTGTAATATTGATGACGTGGCGCTTCCGGGGTTGTTGAGCGGTTTAAACCGGGTTCTTCGATTCCTAATATACCCCTGTTCTTTTTTTTCCTATCTTGGAAACTTTTTTAAAAAAAATTATATAATCGTCAAATTAAGGATAACAAAATAAAATTTTGCATCCGACATTTTTTAAGTTGAAAAAAAATGTCAACTTGTGTTGAAGGAGGCCTTTCAAATTTTTATGATAAAATTTTATGAATTCATCGTAAAATTTATTTTTAAAAATTGATCGGTAAAGAATAAATAAATGAATCATGATATTTTATCATGTTTTGTCGTGTCCGTGCACATGTATATTATATTTTGCACTAGTTTAATTAGTCATGGTATGATATTATAATATCGGCGTCATTTCTTAGAGCGCTTGATTAAAACCACGAGGCATAGTATTGGCTCTAATATCATTTATTATAAACTCATAGGTAAAATTCATCTTTAAAAATCTGCTTGTAATGAGATAGTATCCATTAATTGATAAACTATCCGCTAATCTCATATTTAACGGATATATGACAAATATACTACAATAGGAAATGTCGAACATGAAGAATAAAAAATGAAGAAAATTATTTTTATTGTAGATTTATAGATCATTTGTGGATTTTTTAAGGATAATTTAATTTACCCTTTAAAAAAATTGGATCTATAATATCATGGGATATAGTTCAACTCCGTTAATCTTACCATTATAAAATTAAATTTGGGACTTGTGGGTAATTTATTAGGGTCTTACGTTAAAATTACAAAACTATTATAACATCATTTACAATAATTCACACAATCAATGGGTTAAGATCCTTAAATTTGAATTAAAATTATAGATCTTAAATTTTAAAAAAATAATACTTATTAAAAAAAAATTGTTTATTTTGGGAAATGTAATGCATACTTTAGGAACTCAATTAATATCATGCGAAATTCGGAAGTCGGAACTACCACTCTTAGAACATCAAGACTCATGTTTTATTTAATATAAATAAATGAGTTGATACGATTACATCATTATCGACCTGGTTAATCATGTATTCACTTACTTAACAAAATTATAAATTATTAAACATATGCGTTTTAATTTGAAGCAATATTATTTTCTTTCCGACGATCCATAAATTTTTTGCAGTCGGTGGTCTAGATGGTGGTGATGGTGATCGGTGATAATGGTGGAGATGATTGGTGTCTGGTGATTAGAGATGGCAAAAATACCCGGATCCGGCCCGGGTCCGTATGATCCGGGTCCGAATTGTTTGATTCCGGACCCGGGTCTTTAATATTAAGACCCGGGTGATTCCGGGTCCGTAAAAAATTAAAAAAAAAAAAAATTAGATTTTAATAAAAAATATAAATATATGGGCATATATATATATAAATAATATAATTTAATAAAAAAATTAAAAGAATTGAAATAAAACTAATAAAATACAAATATGAATATAAAATAATACAATTAAAATTTTTTTAAAAAAAAAAAAAAAAAAAAATCCGGGTAACCGGGTCCGGACCCGGGAATATTTACCCAGGTCCGACACCGGACCCGGGGAAATGAAATCTCTGGATCCGGACCCGGGTCCGGATCCGGAAATTACCATCCCTCAGTGGTGATGCGAGAAAGAGGAACAAAATATCTTCATTTTAACAAGGGTAATTGTGGAAACAAACTGGTTCAATTTAAAGGTGGGGTTGATGTAGTAAATTACGTGGGTCAATTAAAAAACATTTAAAAATAGAGACCAAGAAGGCCCAGAATCTAAAGCCCTCCCTCCTTCCAATTTCCTGGACATATTATAAGATCGTCTGGCCCGTCTCCTTGGTCTTCTGGCCCAATTGACCCACAGTGTCAATTGAATAAACCCATTTCTTTTTAATATTTTAAATTTGCTAATATGCAAGTGTAAAAAATTAATGAATCGAGTAATTAATAATAAAATTATCCATCATTTTACTTTTGAAACATAAGATCATGAAAATGAAAATGCCCCTCCATGTATAAATTTTGTCCACCACCGAGAATGGCAAACACATTGATACTGATTTGAATTATATTGCTTTCATCTTCAATTGCTCACATAGTTAGTTGTCAAATAAAAAAATTCAAAATAATCTTAGCTTTGAAAGATTATCACAATGATAATAATAATAATTTTTTTTTTTTTTTCAAACTCTCAATGATGATGATGTACCATCTTGCATGTTCTTCATCAAGCTTCCTGCACCATGAACATGGATTCTACAGCAAATTTACTGTACATTTCTTAATTTTGTTATTTACAATTAATTAAATATCTAATTAAACCTTCTTTATTTTTTGGTCAGATATGGTGGATAAAGATAACGACAAACAACCTTTTCTCCAAATCTTTCCAAATAAGCGTCCGAACAAGGCAAATTAAGATACTCAATTCTGATTTAATTATCATTTTACATAGATCATGATGCTAATAATTTGTAGCTAATTATGTACATTATAGTTACAATAAGATAATAGCACTAGGATTTGGTTGTGTCCCACTCTATTCCGTAATTGGCTTGAGAGGTGTGAGTCCCATGAAAATAGGACACTTGTCATCCCATGATTGGTATGTGGCACGTGTGGGCTAGCACTCATTAAAATGATATATACAAAGATCTTTTTCTTTTTCAAGTATAAATTACTTTTCTTTAATCTTCATGGATAACCAAAAAAAAAAGTAGAATTATATGAACAAATTTAGGGTTTGTCGGCACTGTTATTTCTTGCTTTGTTAAAAGAATCAATTCAGGTTAGAAATTTTTTGTGAATGGAGGGAACATGATAGTAACGTTTTGGGCCCTAGGGATTTTCTAATCACATGGTTATTATTTAATGAAAGCTTAAGATTAATTATGTATTTTTATTAATTAATGTTTTCATCTATTGGGTGGTTGAGACATTAGGTTAGATATTTGATGGTTTTTACTTAAGCACTCATTTTAGACTAATTTGGTGGAGTTGGTGGTGATTTGATAACCTTAATTAGGACTAAAAATTTCTTTAATCAAATGATGATGAAATTTTTGAGAGCTTACAAGTTTCAATATTGTGAATATGTTTTCCACCATCTTTTTCATTGGTCATATTATGTAGACTAGTATATCTTTTTTTGCCAACCGTTAATAATTTACCCAATTAGACAAAACTAAATACAAAATCAATGAGAAATAGAAAAGACAAAAATAAAAAATGAAGTCGAAATTTATAAAACTTGCCGATATTATAATTATAATTTTTATTTCTTTTGGCACAAGAAGCTAAAACATCTTTATCTTTTGAATCATGAGAGGAAGAGCTTTTTGTTTGCAACAAGCATGCACAAATGCTAGCCTACAAAAATGGGCTTACCTTCAATTATTTATTTTTTATTATCTGTTTTTTTTTTTTTTTTTTTTTCACTTTTTGTGAACACGCCATGAGTGAAAGCATATGTAAACAAGAGTATAAGGGCAAGGTCACATGTTAAAGTGCTAGAAAATTGCTTCAAAAACTAGTGGCAAATTGATTAGAAATGTATGCAAAATGGGAAACCAAAGGGTCCCTTTAGCATTGACACTTCTTAGCTCCATTGTTGAAGAGTCAACCTCAAAGCTTACTTTTAGTCAATCAAATCTCCAACAATGGCCATCATTTCTCACAGTGAAGCTTTGGAAAAAATTGGCCACGGCCATGGATTAATGGAGACCAAAAGGAGACGTGAGTGACACGGGTAGTGGTCACAATACACAAGCACCAAATTAAAGCACTTTTGTTCTACGATTTTATTGACTTTTTTTTTTTTTTTTTTAATTTTGCCAATATATATAGAAAACATTTTGCATTCTTAAGATTGCATGTTATTATTGTATATAATAATAATAATGTTATTCTAGATGTGCACGTGTGAAAGTTTCATCCAAAGTTTTGAATGCGATCAAGTTTGAACACTCTTGGATCTAAAGGGATCGAAGTGAAGTGATGCCTTACTTGGGTTTCTTGCAATGTAATAATGCCTTCATGTTTAATCATGTCACTCGTTGAATCTCTTTTTTACCTCATAATGAAACTTTATTTTCTACCCAATATTTTCCTCTCTCTCGACATTAATATTTGAAATTTTCCATATTTAACCAATTATGATATCATTATATATATATATATATATATCTTAAAATATTGTCACTTTTATTTACTTTGAAAGATTTTTTTTTTTTTAGGAACAGTTGTGCTAATTAATGCTAGTTCTAGGTTGATCGAAATACAAATATGCAATTTAGTTATAATTATCACCGTTGTGTTGATCAAAACTTGTATGATGATGCTAATAGATTTTAAATTTCTGACTGCTGCTTTTGATTCAATGCTAATTTTCTTGTGTTCAATTTTTTTATAATCTCATTTCACGTGTATATATAATAATAGGTATTTAAAATTTAATTACTTATAAATTTTTATCTAACAAATTGTCAGTCATAATTTATTAAAAAAAAAAAAAACATAATAGTCAAGACTAGTCTGAATAGAATTGTAAGTTTTGATATTAATGATCTATAGAATATCAAATTTTCACGTCAGAATTCTTTCATAAATTGGACATGAAGCCTGTAATTGAAATAGAAGAAGCAACAGCATAAAGGAGAGACAGTAATAATGATAAAAAAAAGGACCATAAATAACGGCGCATTCTCTCAAATTACAAACAAATATAATAAAATATACTTAAGAAATCAGCTACACGTCTGCCGACCAAGTCATATAAGAGGTCCCAAGTCTCCATTAATCAATTCACCTAGTGGGTTTTGAAATTCTGATGTGTACAGTGAGCTCATTGGTTGAGGCCACCTAAGTTGAGTGGTCCATAAACCACCAGAAAATTGAAAACTTCACTAAATAAGCCATATATAGCTGTTTCTGATGAGATTCTTGTAATAAGCAGCAGCGCATACAATGAAGGAAACAGTAAAATACTTAGCAGGCATTGCAGGTCCTAGCGGTTATGGCTCTAAATCAACTGCAGAGCAAGTTACTCATGGCTTGGTTGATTCTCATCTCACTGCTATAATCACAGGTTAGTATATATATTAAGATTATCATCACTAATTAACCAAACAAAAAAAAAAAAAACTTTGAGCAGGTGAAGGGTAACATTTCATATTATTGTCACCTTTTTCAATTGTTGTTTAATTGGTACATCATGCATGGAAGTTTAGCAAATCAAAGGTTCATGAAAGTGCATGGTTTGTATAATTCTCCCTACAAGCAGCATAAAATAAGTTGGCATGGTATATTTTATTGGTGCTTCTTTTTGGTTGAAGCAAGATATGGTTTTTGTCTCATATTGTTTTTTTTTTTTTTAATATTATAAAGTTTCACATGGGTATTTTTATACTCACAAAAATCTGATTAAAAAAACTGATAAAATTAAATCCTCGTGCATTGTTAAAATTTTCACCTTATGCTTGTTTTATGTTTAAAGGGGCGACGTCAGGAATCGGCGCCGAAACGGCGAGAGTATTGGCAAAGAGAGGAGTGAGAGTTGTGATTCCGGCGAGGGACCTGAAACGGGCAGCTGAAGTGAAGGAGGGGATTCAAAGAGAGACTCCAAAAGCTGAAGTTTTATTGTTTGAGATTGATCTAAGTTCATTGGCTTCTGTTCAGAGATTTTGTCATGAGTTTTTAGCCCTAGGGCTACCCCTTAACATCCTTATGTGAGTTTATTTTTATAATATACACATACAAAACTTTTCTGCTTCTTTGAGTTGATTTTTTTTTGCCCCCACCGTATAATGGAGAGATTTTTAGAGTCTTGATGACGGGGACTTGTTTGATTTTTGTTTTTTCTCAGAAATAATGCTGGGGTATATTCAAAGAATTTGGAGTTCTCTGAAGACAAAATTGAGATGACATTTGCTACAAATTACTTGGGTAATTTTTAATTTCTTTATCATGCATAACATTTTCATAAGAAATTCGACTAGTCCTACATCTTTAGTTACCGAGACCTAATATTTTTTATTTTATTTTGATATCTTTTGGTAGGGCATTATCTATTGACAGAAATGCTATTAGAGAAAATAATAGAAACAGCAGAACAAACTGGTGTGGAAGGAAAGATCATCAATCTTTCTTCTGTGATTCACAGTTGGGTTAAGAGAGAGAGTTTTTGCTTCTCTCAACTCCTCAATCCAAACAAGTAAAACTTTATCCTCTCTTTTATTTTCCTTTTATTTTATTTTCATGCTCAGTCTTTGACTAACACATACTTGCATTTGCATGCTTATATAGTTATAATGGCACGTGCGCATACGCTCAGTCCAAACTGGCTACCTTAATGCACGCCAAGGAAATCAGCAGGCAGCTCAACGTAACAACACTTGTCAAATTTTAGATCAAATTTAAAATCTCTAAAAAAATGATTTGCCCGTTTTAGGAAAACGTTTTTTTTTCTCTTTGCAATTTTGCAGGCAAGGAATGCAAGAGTAACTATTAATGCAGTACATCCAGGCATTGTAAAGACAGGAATTATTAGAGCTCATAAGGGCTTCATTACAGGCAAGAATAGTTTCAATGGTAATCAGGGTTTATTGATTTAATGGCTTATACAAAATCTAATGGCTGTAAATTGTTTTGTGCATGCAGATTCTCTGTTTTTCATTGCTTCCAAGTTACTAAAATCTACATCTCAGGTTTGTTTAAAATTCATGAGATAAAAAAAAAAAAAAAAAAAAAGAGAATTTTCCATTTTATTTAATTGAGCAATTTTTGATAAAAAGGGGACATGAAATTTGTGGATGCAGGGGGCATCAACGACATGCTATGCAGCTCTGAGCCCGCAGGCGGAAGGTGTCAGTGGGAAATACTTTGCAGATTGTAATGAAAGTAACTGCTCAGCGTTAGCAAATGATGAATCCGAAGCAAAAAAGCTGTGGCAGCAGACCCGTGAGTTGATACACAGACGATTGCGTCAGCCATCAATATAGCATTTGTAATTTTAGTAGCCTATGTACATATGTAATTAAGCTTTATGCATTTGTATACTTGGTACAAAAGCAGGCTAGAAATACTGCTTGAGAAGAATAAAAGGATCCATAATTGACCCTTTTGTCAATGGCTCTAATTCGAGGCTGTATCCAGAATTGAATTTCAATGTCAGTCAAATAAGAAAATGTAAAGTTTTGCAACTATACCCACAGTAGATCTGGGGATTATTAGCACATTACAGAGAATTAAGATTAGTTCATGATTGGTAAAGATTAATGGAGATCAAGTGACTAGATTGATGAATAGGAAATACTAGCACTAAATACAACAGAATCTTGGGATTGTCAACTTTTAACATTTCATCCATTGTTATTTCATTTGGTTAATGAAATAAATTAAACAGCCAACGGTAATCCAGTGAGGCTGTAACATTTGCTGAGTGGAGCTGCAAACTTTGGGCTATCTTGTCTGATGAGTGACATTCTCTAGGGTACAAAAGTGTTAAATCAAGAATCCAAGCTTTTCCTGTTAACCATCCAAGAATCAAGTCACAGATTACAACTAACCGAGCAGATTGAAGCATAGCAGCATCCACTTCGTCTTCACTTTTTTGCCTGTCATACACGTTTCGGAGGCTTCAGAATGATTGAAAGTACGGAAAATGTAAGTGTGTTAACAAATCATTTCTTCAAAAGATGTGAAATACAACTACAACCACACAGCCAAAGGATCTTGCATGTAAAGCAGGAAAATTGAAGCTTAGATATGCTAT
Source organism: Zanthoxylum bungeanum (assembly GCA_019454045.1). Classification (NCBI taxonomy): domain Eukaryota; kingdom Viridiplantae; phylum Streptophyta; class Magnoliopsida; order Sapindales; family Rutaceae; genus Zanthoxylum; species Zanthoxylum bungeanum. The sequence continues at coordinate 114,219 of SKCR01001385.1, read as the reverse complement.
CAAATCCAAATCCAGTGAGAACAAGTGTAGTTTCACATTTAAATTCCCTCAACCTGCATCTCTTGCAATGAACAATAGTCCTTTTTGTTGTACACTGACAAGCTTACTTCTCTACGATTTTTTACAATATAAACAAATTATTCTGGAGCCAACCCAAAATTAATATGAACAAGTCTGTTATCAGTGCCAGTTGGCTTTAGGTACTTTTTTTTTTTTTTTTACTGTGTTATCATCCTTTCTCTGACTGGAAATGGAAGCCTAAGAGATACATATATAAACTAAATATGGGTGACCTTTTTTTAATATATATATAACACACATGAAAATGTTGAGAAACTTGTTAAGATTGGTATAAAAATAGACTTCTTCAATTCTTTTGCTCAAATAAACAAAACAATATGCAGGAAGATAAGTTTACCTTAACACGAGAGGACCGACGTGGAGTTGACGCTGATCCAGGAGATAGAAGAGCTGCATCAACCCTTCTTCCATGGTTAGCCTTCTTAGATTGTCGGTTAACTTCACCATGTTGAATATGATGCTGATTTTTCTTCATTGGTGACTCACTTCCATGGGTAAGTTCATTCACTTGTCTATTGACTTCTCCATGTTGACTCTTATAATCATTTGTCTTGGCTGGAGAGTCACTTTTGTCAGTTGAAACTGAAGAGGCTGGAGCAGACACAGCAATTGTGCAAGAATCTTGGTGAAGTGTCGACTGAGACGATAATCCTGGGAATCACAAATGATAATAATGTTGATTACGAACTTCAATGGAATAAAAAAAGAAACTATTCATCTTCTGCATTGATTGGAAAGTGACACATGCAAGCAACATCAGTAACCACCAAAATAAATTACAAGAATAGAATTTCAGAGAACAGGAAAGGAGACCACCCTATTCAGATAATGCATAGTAAGACAGAAAAATACAATATGAGCTTAAAATACCAGGAGCTGCAGATTCTTCAAACTTCTCTCTCATAATTCTGACAAATTTGAATAAGCCATTCGTTATGTTCAACTCTTGGATCAACTCCTTGATGTTGTTCAATGGTGGGTCACAATCTAACACTAAAAGTTACAAGAAGGATTTATATGGATTGGGATAGATGTATCAAATTTTAAATATGATCGATATGTAATTTAAGAGCAAAAACTGTATTTACAGGTGTAGATATCATCTGCATGGCGAATGGTGAAAAAGTACTCTTCATTTGGATTTTTCATATTGACGTTGCTGAATGTGAATCTTACCCCTGCAGATAAAGGAACTTGTAAGTAAAGAAATCACACTTGAAAAAAGGGATAATGAATGGTGCACAAACTTTGATTACCTTGTCCACCTTCAATATGGAAACCGAGAGCCCTATTGTACCACGAAATGGCCTCTTGAATTTGTCCTTTACGTTCAAGATCTTGTTTCGTCTTCTCTGCAGATGTAGCCAAAGCTATGGATGGTACCCAACATGAGAAAAAAGTACGAAAATAGTGCCAGAAGCAGCAGTAAACTAGACACACAGTCCTTCAATGACAAACAGTGGTCATGCACTAACAAATTCATCATCTATCAAAGAAAAAATATATACTTTGAAAACACAACAGAGAGTAAGAACACACAGAAAGCCATATTATTAATTTACAATGTTATATACATTCAATAGAATAATACAAGGTATACGCAAAAATTTATATTTCAATCAGCAAATCAACTGTATCTATTCCCCCATGCAATCATTTTCCTTTGATTCATTTAAACCAAGTTTGAATAGTCAAGGAATTGATCACAAATTCTAACGGGACAGACTATCTGCCCCTAGTAAAAATAAACATTGTTGGTCCCAGCTTATGATTTAGAGAACTCAAAAAAGTAATTGAAAATTGAAATTATGTGGTAACAAGGCCATTCAGCATGCCAAAGTCCAGATTGTCTTCTCATGCAGTCACAATAGAATTAAGAAACAGCCAAAGTCCCAACCTTGTCCCAACACCTTCCGCATCCAACCCCAAGAAAGATTTGAAGAAACACAAATATAACATTACAGCAAATCCTACTAAGATCTATGGTCTAAAAACACCAGCCCTAACTGATTCTTATTGGACTGATTCAAGCTGTCATTACTTCTGATATAGATTGGTTTGTAACAACATTTGAACACACACATACACACACAATATTACAGTTTCATGAAAACAAACATGCCAATAAAATGGGAATGTGATTTTTCATTCAATTTCACACAGCTTACAAAAGCTTGAGACGATATTAATAACATTAAAAGCATTGTACGTGCATCAACCAGTAAAAGCAGCCAATGGAGAAAAGCAAATCACCTAGAGATTGTTGAGATATAATTGCAGCATACTCATCTCTTCTAGTCCTCTGAACTTCGACTTTTCTTCTAAGTTCTTCTAATCTTGCTTTTGTTGCAGATATGGAGTCTCTGGCTGCCATCTGCTTGGCCTCTTTACGTGTCTTCACTAAAAAAAAAAAAAAAACATTTTTATACTTTAAATGAAAACAAAGAAAAGCTACTTAAGTCATCATTATAATAGCAACATTGAAAATGGTTAACAGATATAAATGATAAACTAGATGCACTTCCTTAATCCTTGGGAAATGAAATATGTTTAAACCTTTATCACTTCAACTTGGCTGTTCTCCCACAGGACAGTCACTGTAATAGAGTTTAACCAGAGACAACAAACACTTCTTTATTTGTCCAAAAATCTTTCTCTTCTTCTATTCTAATTTTCATACTTCTCCAGCAACAAAATCATAGGTTAAATTAAAAAAAATGTAAATTTTTGAATTTTTGAATTTTCAACATTAATGTCAACTGTTGCTTTGTTAAATCAATCAGTTTCAAACTTGTTTTAGTTATTCACATATGTATTATGGATACTTCCAGAAAATCAAACTTCATAAAAAAAAAAAATCACGCATTAAGCATTAGCAACTCCATACCTGCTAGTACTTTCACGAATTCATCTTCAGCTTCTCTTAAATCAGCTTTCATCTTCGCTAATTTCGCTGTTAAACAAAACAAAAAGAAAAAAACTAAACTCAATGATCTCTAGTAAAATTACTGAAAATCAAGACTAAAAATCACCGGTTTAAATTATTAGAGATATAATTCCTTTCAATAAACCCTAATTTCACCCAAATTTTTGAAGTGATTACCAAAACCTTAACAGTCTTTAATCAGCTAAGTTGAAGTGATTACCAAAACCTTAACAGTCTTTAATCAAATTATCACCTTGATTTTGGACGGTCTCTTGTGCTTTGGCCTTGATCGACTCCAGAGACTGCCGAAACGATGCCGTGAAGGAGTCCATCTTCCGGTCATTGATCGGAATCTCTCTGTCGCATATCGCAAGCATCGACTCCATCTTTGTCCGAACAGAGTCCTCCGCTTTGCTCTCCATTACTTCAAACTGTAAAGCGTGAGCGTGAAAGAGAGGAGAGGGAGAGCGTTTTGATTTGAATTACCACTCGATTAAGCCCGCCTTTTTTCGCTTTCAATTTTTTTTTCTTTATCACTTTATTTTTCACAAGTGGGAGGCTGGGAGCTGTTGACGTAAAGTGGCATAGAGCATCGATGATATGGCCGGAGATTTGGACATGTGGCATCATCTCGATCCTTCAACCCAGGGCTGCCTAAGTTGCAACACAGCCAGTGGGCTTTTCAACTTTATACATGGGCTTATTAGTGTGTAATTTAACCAATATAAATTAATTATGTAAGAGTGTTTTAACACTTAATATTCTAAAACTAACTGATCTGAGAGTCACTGACATAAAACTCGTTATATTGGTTAAGAGAAAATTTAAGGAAATCAGATTTTTTTTCTTTTTAACATCTGAGATCCGAGCAATTAAGTCTGTTGAGGTGTTTTAACACCTAGTGCCCTAAAGTCAACTGATTTTGAAGTCATTGGCCCAAAGCTCATTACAATGATTGAAGATGTATTTTTTTTTAAAAAAAAAAATTGTATTTATAAATAAACTCTCATTGCCAAAAATGTGTGAACTCTAATATAATTTTAGGACAAAAATATTACTCTGATATCTTAACATATAGTGTCCTAAAGTTAACTGATTTTGGAGTCATTGGCCCAAAAAACTCATTACAATGATTGAAGATATATTATTATTATTATTATTTAAGAATGTATTTTTAAATAAACCCTCGTTGCCAAAAATGTGTGAACTCTAATATAATTTTGTGACAAAAATATTATTCTGATATCGGATTGAAGCGATTCCAGTTTCAAATGAAAGAATACTCAAATATCGACAGTTTTGATGTTTACAAGATTTTATAGTTCTGAAATTTTTAAGGCCGAAATTGATGAAAATCCAAAGTGTGTTATATGTAATTATAAAAGACAAAAATAATAAGAATAAGGAAAAAAAAAAAAAAGGAAACGACATCCACCTTTCAGTGGAATGTCATTTCCCAAATTGCATGATTTGTGAAGGGTGCCATCTACTATAAATAGATGTGCTCAACACTTTATAAAATCTGTCCTGAAATCAGCCTGAGATTCCATAGTTTTCTCTGAAAATTTATGAAATTTCAGCTCTTATGTGTTTTATTTTTTTAAGCTTTCTTGTAATTTTTTTTATTTCAGTAATAAAATTATGTGTGTTTTTATTCAAATCATTAGTAGTTAATTTCACTCTGCTGTGGTAAAGGGCAAAGATTTTAATATGAGAATATAGATTAATACCACTTATAATATAATATATGAATGGTAATATAAACACTAGTATTTAATTTAAATATGGATTAATTATTGACAAACTTTATTACCGCATATATGGATAATTTTATTTATTTAGCATAATTGAGTACCTAACTGAACTTGTTATAAACAAATGTTATCATCGTCTTTATGACTGGTTTTATATGTATTGGCATCATTAATTCCCGAAATAAATTAATTGAGTAATAATGACAATTTATATATTATAATAAGTCAGATTTCTAAATTTGAAATATTAAAAGTGAATCTCATAACCCCACATTTTATTTTATCGTTGCAGTCCAAATTAAAAATTGTAAATCATTTCATTCTTTTTATTTTCACTCAAACTATTATTTTATTTTACTAAATCGATTATTTATGGATCGACCCCAGACTTACATGGTTATTTTATTACTTCAACACTTTTATACTTGAGAATAAAAAATCACTTAGCGGTTTATGATCTCACCATGAGGTACTGAGTTCAAATCAAGAGAGTGTGGTCTAGAGTTTTACCTCATCCGCTTAAGTTCAGAATAAATGATTTGAATGCAGAATTTTCAACTATTTAAAAAAAATGTATCATTGTTAATATCAAAAAGCAAGAGATAACAAAACAAGTCGTGCGTGCGTGCATGCATCCATTTTATAAGATAGTGTAATTTGTGTTATTCACCGTCGATTTTAACAACCGTATGATTAATTTATAACTTGTTTTGAAAATTACGAAACTCCCTGATCAGTTCACCGCGTTTGATTTAGCAGCACATGTTATGAATCTGCAACTATTTTGACTTCTTGTTTGCTTTTAATTGCGAAGGTCAAACATACCAAGTTCTCGTACCTTTCTTTTTCCGGCCATAAAAAACACGTAAGAGTTCCTTTATTCAATTAAATATAATTTTATATATAATCAGATATTGTTTTTGGAAGAGTCTTGACGGTCGGTTGATATTGTTGGAAAAATGCTTATTTATAAGCATTTTGAGGCTCAATTTTAAGCATGGTCCACTTCGTGTTAGTGGTTGTTATTGAATGATTCGGATACTCCTCCGTGAGTACTTCGAAATGGTATATTCATATGCTTAAAATGGTGCTTGGGTGAATGAGAAATTGTTACTCAAAGTTCACAATTTTCAAGCATTTTGTAATTCCATAACAGCTAATTTAATTAGCTGGTGGTTACAAAGTTTAATCTCCATAAGTGCTAATTTAATTAGCTTGGTGGTTATATAGTTTAATTTCCATTAGTGCTAATTTAATTAGCTTAGTGGTTACAACAATGTGTAACATCTCCCATTATGAAATTTAATTGGCTAGTTAATTTCTATTAATTGAGATGTGTTTTCTTTTCCTATATAAACAACATCAGTTCTTGTTTTCAAGATAAGAGAATGAAATAGAAAATAGAGAAAGACATAGCACACACACGAAAGATCATTTTCTTTGTTTTGTTAAAATGAGAGTTTAAACACTTTGTGGTTCGTTAGATACGAGTCTGGTGGTGCCCTTTCTCGTACGTTTCCGTTGTATCCTGTGAAACAATCGTCTCACGCTCTACTGCACCTACGGTAGGGGACGAATTTTGTTTTAAGGATATTGTTGTTTCACAACAAGCCTCGGGAAAGTTCTGTTTTGCATCAGCTTCAACTTCTGCCTCTGCCTGCCAACAGCCTCTGCCTCAGCTTCAGCTTCTGCCTCTGCCTGCCAACAGCCTCTGCCTCAGCCTGCCAACAGCCTCTGCCTCAGCTTCAGCTCCTGCCTCAGCCTGCCAACAGCCTCTGCCTCAGCTTCAGCTTCTGCCTCTGCTGTCAGCCTCTGCCATCAGCCTCTGCTGTCAGCCTCTGCCTCTGCCATCAGCCTCTGCTATCAGCATCTGCCAACAGCCTCTGCCTCAGCTTCAGCTTCTGCCTCTGCTTGACTCAGCATCTGCCAACAGCCTCTGCCTCAGCATCAGCATCTGCCAACAGCCTCTGCCTCTGCCATCAGCCTCTGCTGTCTGCCTCTGCCATCAGCCTCTGCTGTCAGCTTCTGCCTCTGCTGTCAGCCTCAGCCATCAGCCTCTGCTGTCAGCCTCTGCCTCTGCCTCTGCCATCAGCCTCTGCTGTCAGCCTCTGCCATCAGCCTCTGTTGTCAGCCTCTGCCATCAGCCTCTGCTGTCAGCCTCTGCCCTTCAGCCTCTGCCTCCGCTCTCAGGGTCTGCCTCTGCCCTTCAGCCTCTGCCTCCGCTCTCAGGGTCTGCCTCTGCCCTCAGCCTCCGCTCTCAGCCTCTACCGTCAGGGTCTACTCTCAGGGTCCGCCGTTAGGGTCTGTTTGAGGATAATAATTATAATTGTAATTTTGTCATATTCGGATTTCCCAATTACCGTGTAATAATTGTAATAATTGTTATCTACAGTCTTAAAACAAAATTCGACTCTGTGGATATGGAAATCAGTCCAACACAGTAGATCCGAATATGGCAGCCTCTTCGGCTGGCCAGAATGTTGTGGCAGCCCCCGTGGCTGACCAAAGTGCAGTGGCAGCCCCTTCGGTTGGCCAACTTGCATCAGCCTCTGCTGTCTGCCTCTGCTGTCAGCTTCTGCCTCTGCTGTCAGCCTCTGCCTCTGCCATCAGCCTCTGCTGTCAGCATCTGCCATCAGCCTCTGCTGTCAGCCTCTGCCCTTCAGCCTCTGCCTCCGCTCTCAGGGTCTGCCTCTGCCCTTCAGCCTCTGCCTCCGCTCTCAGGGTCTGCCTCTGCCCTCAGCCTCCGCTCTCAGCCTCTACCGTCTACTCTCAGGGTCCGCCGTTAGGGTCTGTTTGAGGATAATAATTATAATTGTAATTTTGTCATATTCAGATTTCCCAATTACCGTGTAATAATTGTAATAATTGTTATCTACAATATTCTCAATTTTTATCTAAAATTAATGTTTTCGAATCCAAAATATTTTCAATTTTGAATATAATATAAATCGTATAAATTTTATCATTTATTGATGATATCTCATTTTAAAAACTCGTCTAAATCCCATAATTCAAACAATTCACGACCATCCATATATAAGTGAATATTTTTAGACTGCTTTTTGGTAGTCCTGAGAGGATGAGGCTAAATTACTCGAAAGATAGTTCATAGTTATCAATTCAAGGACGTAAAGTGCCCCTGGCTTGTTGTTTAGAGTAAGAATTAAGTACATAATTAAATATGTTCTTTGCCCTCTATCATTTGAAGGGCAAGTTCTTTGCTCTCTTTGTCAATGACTGTGAATCAAGAAGATTATAGAGATCAGAGTAAAAAAGTCGCAGGCTAAGAAAACGTATCGAGTCTCGAAAGAAACAAAGCAAACAAAAATAATAATAATATGTATTATTATATAAAATTATAAATATATACTGTCTTTAATTTTTCTGTCCTTTGCAATAATAATTAATGACTTTTGGTGCCGAAAGAAGAAAAGCTAGAATGCCATTAACCTTGAAATACGGGAAGAACATTCTAAGAAACAAGAGAGTGCCGTTGGTTTTTGGTTACGTGTCAATTCAAAGCAATAGAAAAATAACAAACCCAAGCATAAAGCATAAAAAATAGAGAAACATCAAAGAGAATTAGGAGTGAAGGAAAGAATAGCCTTCCAAAAGTGCTTAATATGAAATTCAATATTCAAACATAAATTATAATTAATACATATAAACAAGTGTATATATGTTTGTATACTTTTTAAGTTATATTAAATTTGTGGGATTATATTTTTAGAAGTGTTCAAACATTAGCTCAATCTGATAATTCAATCCAACCTAAATTAGTTGAGTTCATTATATTAAATTGATCAAATTAGGTTGTGTGGGTCGAGTCTCGCATTTGTTAAAAAAAAAAATTTGGACTTGGCTTGACTCGATCAAATTCATAAAAAGAATTGATTTAATTTGTATCGATACAATTCGTAATTAGTACCTATAAATGATGTTGTAGATGGCAACTTTTATTAGAGAAGACATTACCATTTAGATTTTATCTAATTGTAATTAGTCAATTATTGCTCAAAAGCTACCATGCAATCATGGAACTCTTATGAGTGTTATAAGGGCACTCATTAAAGATTCATTTTTGGAAAGTTTTTATATCACTTTAATGGGGAATACAAATATTTAATAAAATATTAATTATTTTTTTTCATATAAAAAACTTTCATAAAATGTAATGAGTTTCATATCATTTCTCTTATCAAAATGCACGAGTGTTGTATCGAATAATGATGAACGTATAATAGAGATTTGGAATCAGAAAAAAAATAATATAAATTTGACTGGTAAATATATATACTGATATTATTGATTAATTTGAAAGAGCTATATATAGATGAATGGAATTGTTAAAGCTCTAAATTATATTAAATCACATGATCTTTCATGTACTGTTGGATCAATTCATCTACGACTCCAATATATCATTAACATATATTTTTGTATAATAATTCTAAAAAATCTTATCCATGACTGAGTTAGTGATTTAGTCATATAATATATATGGTTCAAATGTATTAAAAATAAAATCCAAACGTACTTTGAATAAAAAAGGAACTCAGATATTTTCATCACCCTTAGTTTACTACTATTTGTAAAAAAATTATTGTGTATCTATTTCTGTTGAAATTTACTTAATTATTCTATATTTTTTTAAATTGTTTTGTGTGATATTTATTTGAATATTAAGTTATCATATATAAAAAATACTATTATACTTGTATAAACCTACCATGCAATTAGTGAATAGTATAGGGAATAATGAAATAAATTATAATAGATATTAGAGACAAATATATAATAAAGACTTTTTAGAAATACAGTGATTAATATTAGATAATTTACTAAAAACATTTGTACTCAAGGAAAATGTAATCCTTCATCACTAGTAACCCATTTGCTAAATGAATTGGGTTTTGTTGTCCCACTTGTTTGGCATTCATACGTATAAAATCTGAATAAGATTTTGGCATCATATTTTTAATTTTGGGAAAAGAAATCATCATATGATTTTTTTTTTTTTTTTTGGATAACCTTGGAAGTGGGCGAGTGCTTCAAAGGAAGTAGAGCAGTCTCTCCGAGGACCGCGATTTGATAGTGTAGGGTTCAAGATCTTACATTGAGGTACTGAGCTCGAATTCAGAGAGTGTGTTTCTTATAAGAGTCTGTGACAGTCGAGGGGTTTACCTGCTCCGCTTAATGCCGGAAAATGTGATTTGGCTGTGAGATTTATAACGATTTAAAAAAAATAAAATTAAAGTAGTCAGTAGCATTAGGTAGAAAGTTCTACAATTAATTTGAAATAATGTCCATTCACATCAAAGCCCAGTGTCACGGGCCGACTTTTTCCTTAACGGAAAAAGGGCTCGTGCGACACTTACCAGGGGACACGTCCCGTGTAAGTCAGCCTACCTTCAGCCTCTACGCCCAAATTCTCATTTTTAGGAGGTTACAGACCCATAATATAATGAATTACGAAAGCTCACAAGCTATCTCGAAGCATACATATGCGGGCCCGCACAACACCGGGACCCGGCACTCGAATAGCACAACCGGATATAAAATATGATATTTTCCCGCCAACTCAATCTCGACAATACACCACTGTCCACACATTGTCTAAGGGCGAGAGGGTCCATGGCTAAAGCCTCAAGACCACTGAAGCCCCCTTGGCCACCCCAATGTTCACCTAGGCTTCCCCCTAAAGAGGTTTTATAGACATTGCACATGTTTCACCAGTATACACATTTGGCGCTTGAGTCGTCACACCCCCTCTAAAATATATTATAAGAGGAATTTCTGTGAACTCTTTCAGCGAGTCAATAAGCCATAATATAAGTGACTTTGGGTTAAAATATCGTCCCTAAACGAGCTCGTCTTGATGGTTTTCCACAACACCCCAATTGTTGCGGCAAAGTGCACGGTAAGGCCAAAAGCGGGCACACTGCCAGAATCTCCCGGCTCATCTCAAAATCTGACTCTGTGGCTGAAATTTTCCCAGTACAAGTTACCATAAAATTCACTTATGAACTTGGTCCAACTCGATCTGGCTCCTCGGCACGTTAGCTCCTTCACAATGCCCCAAACTAGGCCAACATCTAGTGACAAGCTAACATATCTCTAATTCTCCCGACAAACTTCCGAACGGGACCTCACAACTAAAATCTCCCTAGTACATAGGCACATGAGAGATACAAAGGACCTGGAGTGAGCTCAAGCAGACACTCCGAAACATAAGACCCTTCACAATGCACCAAAACTACGCTAGCGCCTAGCGGCAAACTATGATATCTCTAAATCTCTTGACAAACTTCAGAACGGGACCTCGAGGGCGAAATATCTCCAGTACATATGCCCATGAGAGTTACTTGGGACTTGGAGCTAGCTCAATCCGGCACTCCGAAACATAAGCTCATTCACAACTCCATAATACTACGCTAGCGGCTAGCAACAAGCTATCATGTTTCTAATTCTCCGGGCAAACTTTCGAATAAGGCTTCACATATGAAATCTCTCCAGTACAATGTCCCATGAGAGATATATTTGACCATTAATGAGCTTGATACGATGTCCCAAAATATTAGCTCATTTATAACGTTACTGAACATCCTAACCTTAAGCTAAGACCGTGACACCTAGCCTCATATTCTCAAATCATAGCTACTTCTTTTAAGATTCAATCATCTAATTATTGGCACTAAAAAAAATGTTACATCCGTACAACCATATTAGCTCAGCCCATAAATTTTAGGACATGTATGAAAGGAAACGTCAAATAGACAATTTCATTTCTCATGTCCTTGCCAGTTGTGACTGAAATCAATAGGAAGGGGTGCAAAATCTCAATCTGCAAAAGCATATAAAACGAATTCGATGGAGTCCCAACAGTTTAATTCTTTGCGTGGAAATCGACGTTCATAATTTTAAGATAAAATCTTATTCCCTTATTTTCATATAAAATGAAAAAATAAAAAATATTATTTTGTTTTAAAATATTGAATGTTAGATGTAAATCCAATACTTGAAGTACTCGAGTCCCCCAAATCCATATAAAACAGATAATAGGTGAAGAATAAAAATAGAAATTCAAAAATAATGCAACCTTGTCCACGTGTCACTCACCCAATAATAAGTGTGATTTTATGAGTGCCATTTAGGGAAAATATTAAATTCATATATAATATCGATTGAAAAATGATATTTATATAAAATAGTGATAAAACAACATATAAAATTAAATAGTTTTGATTGTTAAGGACATATTTTTTTTAAGCAACTAAAACTAAGTTTGATTCAAACCGGTTCTAATTATAAATTAGTTAATGTCCAACATCAATTCATTCGAATTAAAAAAAATGAACAAAACAAAATAAATATGGAAAAAACAAAAAACCCAACCCATTAGTTCAATTAGATTCTCAAGTTATGAATTAAACCGAACCCGAAAATACCCACGCCTATGATACTAAAATCGAGTATGGGCATGTGTCCATGGAAGTGAAATGGCAAAAGGGAGAAAATAATGGGTAGGGGCTCTCAACTTTTTGATAGGGAGTGCTTGTCTCTTCCCTTATAATGTCGTCAACAAGAAAAGACTTAACACAAAGCTGTCCTACAAAATTGCTGGCAGATGATGATGGATGCCGTTGCCCCTTTTAATTACTAAAATCAAATATCTCTTTCTTTATCTTTCTCACGATCTCGTGCTTAGATTCCTATAAAACTAAACACAATTGTAAGCTCAGGCAGGCAATATGTGTGAACTGTATGTCTAATAATATTATTATAAGTAAACCAAATCATATTCTTCACAACATCACGTGATGCCTTGATAAAAAAACATTAATGGGATTCTTACAATTAATTAAAATAAATGCTACCCGATTAAGTGGGTCTCAAATAAATCTTGAATTTGATTGTATTTGTGAGATATGTTATTTTCAAAATGGGCGTGATTTATAATAATGAATAATGTAAGGTTCATAGTTTAAATGTACAATTGTATAAATGAACAATGTCATAGATCTCATCATGAAACTAATGGGATATCGAGTAGGTTAAGAAGTAGCAGGGTCTATGTAAATACATAATATTTTCTTAAATTTTGATTTAGATCTGAATCTGAATCTGATTAAGGATTAAGGTTCTGTTTTGGATATGAATATTTAGGATCCATAGCTCAATATCCCATAGTGAAGGACAGCTGCTGGTGCCTCATATTTGCAGCCTTTTATTATTATTATTATTAATTTTTTTTTCTTGAAAAAAAATTGCAGGTTTTTTGTCTGCAAGGGGCGAGCAGCCCTTGGGTCAGTTTAGAGGATCTCAAATTTTGAACTTTGTATCACATCATTAAATATAAATAAATATTTTTTTTTGAAATCGTTGGAAATCTCACCATCAAACCACCCCTTCCGGATTTAAGTGAAGTAGGTAAAATCTCCGATTGTCCCATGCTCTTACAATAAACGCACTCCCTGAATTCGAATACAAAATCTTAAGGTGAGATACCGAGCTCTACACACTAAACCACGTCTGTTGAGAACTATAAATAAATACTTAAAAAATGAAAAACAAAGAAAAATTTCAAATGAATAGGTAAGCTCCATTTGATACTCTAATTAGGAGATGAGACTTTTAAGTTATATGTTTCAAAGTGTTGGGTAAAAACTTGCCTTAAAGTTATTTTATACCACAATTGTTTGATGAAAAATCTCAATACCTTTATTAATTTAATTAAAATTATTATTTAAAAGTCACTATAAACTTCTATTGCATGATTGAAACTTTTATTTCACATTAATTATATATATTAAAAGCCACAATATCAAATAGAATTGTCTTACTCACTCAAATCCTATCAAGACAAAGTCCAATTAGATGATCAGGTTCCTTAATGCTAATTGGCCAAATAAGAGGCAGCTAGCAACATCAACACTGTGCCATGGGAGTAAATAATTTAGCTCAATTCCTTTTGTTTCTTATGTAAAATCCAAGAGAGATGCAATAAAATTTAGAGCAACAAGGCTACATATATATAAAGAGGGAAAAAAAGTTGATACTACAAAAATACAGACGAAAGTCACTTAACCCACCACCTCATCTCTCTCTCTCTCTCTTAATCTTCTTCATATTCAAATTAAAAAACAGTAATTTGCTCTTCCCCCCACCTCTTCACCATAAAGGAATAAACAAATGTCAAATACAAAAAAACACCCTATCTAAAATTCCATTTCTCTCTGCCTAGCTGTTTCTTCATTCTTGGATCCGGAGATTCTGGGTTTCTTTCTTATTAATTAGTTTATTTTATACATAGTATTTTTTTTTAAATATAAAAAAAAAAAAAAACACATAGCCCACAATACATGAATTGGTTTCTCGATTGTTATTGTCCCTCCCTAGGTTCAAACTTCAAACCATCCCCCTTGTTGTTCCTCTCATTGGAGTTTGTAGCAGCTGCATATCATAATAGCTGCAATGCCTGTATATCCATGGACCCTCTACTCTTCTCTAATCCTTTCTTTTTTTGTTCTAATTATTCTCTTCCCTTGTACAACTTTCGCCGTTAACGAACAAGGTGAAGCTCTTCTTTCATGGAAGAGAAATTGGAAAGGATCGGTTGATGGGTTAAGTAATTGGAATCCTAGTGACCAGACTCCATGTGGGTGGTTTGGTGTGTCCTGCAACTTGAACAATGAAGTTGTGGGATTGGATTTCAGGTATGTTGATTTGCTTGGAAATGTTCCCTCTAATTTCACCTCATTAGTGTCCTTAAACAAGCTGGTTCTATCAGGAACCAACCTCACTGGCTCTATCCCAAAAGAAATTTCTTCTCTTACCCAATTGAACTACCTTGACTTGAGTGAAAATGCCTTGACTGGTGAAATACCCAGTGAGCTTTGCAGCTTGCTAAACCTTGAAGAACTCCATCTCAATTCCAATCAACTCAAAGGAGCCATCCCAACCCAAATTGGGAACCTCACCAGCTTGAAACAGCTTATCCTATTTGACAATCAGCTCAGCGATGCAATTCCTGCAACGATAGGGAAGCTCAAGAACCTTGAAGCAATCAGAGCTGGCGGAAACAAGAACCTTGGAGGGTCACTGCCTCAAGAAATTGGTAACTGCACCAATTTGGTTATGATAGGCCTGGCAGAAACAAGCATTTCAGGTTTCCTCCCACCAAGCCTTGGCCTATTAAAAAACTCCAAACAATTGCCATCTACACTGCTCTCCTCTCAGGTCAAATCCCACCGGAACTCGGGGATTGCACCGAGCTTCAATACATTTACCTTTACGAAAATGCCCTCACTGGATCAATACCAAGCAAATTGGGCAGCCTGAAGAATCTTGCAAACTTATTTCTCTGGCAAAACAACCTCGTTGGCATCATTCCTCCAGAGCTTGGCAACTGCAGTCGATTGTTGATCATTGACGCATCAATGAATTCATTGACTGGGAGCATTCCTCAAACACTTGGCAATCTCACTTCACTACAAGAGCTCCAGCTCAGCGTCAATCAAATCTCGGGCGAAATTCCGGCTCAAATCGGAAATTGTCAGAGGCTTACACACATCGAGCTCGACAACAATCAGATAACGGGGGCGATTCCTGCCGAGTTTGGTAACTTGTCAAATCTAACTCTACTCTATCTGTGGCGCAACAAGTTAGAAGGCGAGATCCCACCGTCCATCTCCAACTGTCAGAATCTGGAAGCCGTTGATTTGTCTCAAAACGGTTTAACGGGTCCCATCCCTAGAGGAATCTTCCAGCTCAAGAAACTCAACAAACTGTTGCTTCTATCCAACAACCTCTCTGGCGTTATCCCGCCAGAAATTAGCAACTGCTCGGCTTTGATTCGATTGCGAGCGAATAATAACAAGTTGACCGGGTTCATTCCACCGGAGATTGGGAATTTGAAGAATTTGAATTTCCTAGATCTCGGGTCAAACCGGTTGACTGGGGAAATACCGGACGAAATATCAGGGTGTCGGAATTTGACTTTTCTTGACTTGCATTCTAATTCGATTGCTGGAAACCTGCCAACGGATTTAAATCAGCTTGTTTCGTTACAGTTCGTTGATTTTTCGGATAACTTGATTGAAGGAACGTTAAGTCCAAATCTCGGATCGCTGAGTTCACTCACGAAACTCGTTCTTAATAACAACCGGTTTTCAGGTTCCATCCCGAGTCAACTCGGTTCATGTGCGAAGCTACAGTTACTTGACTTGAGCAGTAACCAGCTCTCAGGGAATATTCCGACGAGTTTGGGGAAGATACCGTCTCTTGAAATTGCTCTCAATGTGAGCTGCAACCAACTTTCTGGAGAGTTGCCGGTGGAACTATCGGGTTTGGATAAGCTTGGGATCTTAGACTTGTCGCATAATCAACTCTCCGGTGACCTTCATTTTCTCGCGGAGTTGCAAAATCTCGTGGTGCTCAATGTTTCGCACAACAACTTCTCGGGGCGGGTGCCTGACTCGCCTTTCTTCGCCAAGCTGCCTCTCAGCGTTCTCGCCGGCAATCCTTCCCTCTGCTTCTCCGGCAATCAATGCGCCGATTCCTCCGACAAAAAATATGGAGCGTCTAGGCATGTGGCGGCAGCGCGTGTGGCCATGGTGGTACTGCTATGCGCCGCGTGTGCGCTTCTCCTGGCGGCGCTCTACATTATCCTCGCAGCCAAAATACGGGGTCTCGGTGGGTCACACGACAACGATGGTGACGTGGAATTGGGACCACCTTGGGAGCTAACACTATACAACAAGCTTGACTTGTCAATTACTGACGTGATAAGATGCTTGACAGCTGGCAACATCATCGGGCGAGGTCGGTCCGGCGTCGTTTACAAAGTGACCCTGCGTTCAGGATTAACTGTGGCAGTGAAAAGGTTTCGCGCATCAGATAAAATTTCAGCAGGGGCATTTTCGTCCGAGATTGCCACACTGTCAAGAATTCGCCACCGAAATATTGTTAAGCTATTAGGCTGGGGTGCAAATCGGAAAACGAAAGTATTGTTCTTCGACTACATGCCAAACGGCACACTGGGCACATTATTGCACGAAGGGGAGTGCGCAGGATTACTGGAGTGGTACACACGGTTCAAGATAGCATTGGGCGTGGCAGAGGGGCTGAGTTATTTGCATCATGACTGTGTACCCGCTATCTTGCACCGGGACGTGAAAGCACACAATATCTTGTTAGGGGAACGATACGAGTCATGTTTAGCTGACTTTGGATTAGCCAGATTGGTGGAAGATGATAATGGTGGTTCATTTTCGGCTAACCCACAATTCGCAGGGTCCTATGGCTACATTGCCCCAGGTGAGTTTCCATTTTTCATCGGCTAAAGATACTGACTTATATTATTTCTTTTAATTATTTGATTATGAAATTGACAGTAACGGCACTAATTTACATAGTTATGATAATAAATGAGTTAACTTATAAAAGTTTATGATATGACATTTTAGGGAAACGAAGTCATCAAATTTGTTGTTATTAGGTGGTATTGAAATGATTATTGACTTGTTAGATCTCTTACCACTAATTTTATATTAGTTAGCTGGACATGATAGAAGGGGATGAGACAAATGTGTGATCATATTATGTGTAGAAAGAGCTCAATATTAATAATAAATTTTGCCCAACACTCTATGTGATTAGATATAACTGACGGAAATAGAGTTGCACTCTAAACTATTATATGGGTATGTAAGTCTATGGTTTGATTAGTAATATCCATGGATAGTCATTCACGTGGGTGAGACTTCATTTTTTTATTTTTTTATTTTTTTTTAACCTTTATTAACACGTTTCAAATGTTTCTTCTTACACAGAATATGCAAGTATGCTGAAAATAACTGAAAAAGCCGATGTGTACAGCTACGGAGTAGTGCTTCTAGAGATAATAACAGGGAAAAAACCAGTGGACCCGTCGTTTCCAGAGGGGCAACACGTAATCCAATGGGTGCGAGACCATCTAAAGAGCAAAAAAGACCCAGTTGAAATACTTGATCCTAAACTACAAGGCAATCCGGACACACAAATACAAGAAATGTTACAAGCACTAGGAATCTCACTACTGTGCACAAGCAATCGTGCAGAAGATCGCCCCACAATGAAAGATGTGGCCGCATTATTGAGGGAAATTCGACAAGAGCCCTCCATTGGGAGGGAGCCCCACAAACCGACGACTACTAATGTTTCTGAAAAAACTGAAACTGCGTCGTTTTCTTCTTCATCGTCGTCGGTGACCCCAGCTCAATTGTTACTCCTCCAAGGCCAAGGGTCTTCGCATTGCTCACTTGCTTATTCATCTTCATCCACTGGTTAATTTTATCCCAAGGAATCAGTAACAATGTGATGGAAATTATTATTCCAAATATTGTTTGTTAGTAGCTAGAGTGATAAAAAGGGTATTTCGATATTTGGATTTCAGAAATTGTAAAAAGGTAGCAAGGGTGTTTTGGGTACGAAGCTTGATGACAAGGTGGCAACATCAATGTATATCAACTTTGAGTTTATTGTCGCTACTGAATAGGGCTACTTCCCCCTTTTATTACATTAAAAGTTTATGATATTTATATAACCTAAATAGAATTGTTATAGTGTAGTTCATATATCTCGCTTCAAAATAGGTGGAATCTAAATTTAAATATTTAGAATAAATTTCTTTTTACATCATCACACGAAGAATTCAAAACTTATGTAGGAAGGTAGGTGATTTACCAAACCTATATCTATTGAAATTAACTTGAATTTATTCTTTCCAACAAAATTTCTATTTTTTTTTTACAAGTTTAAGACAAATTTACTAGGATCGCACGAGTTACAAGCAATGGACAGGAAAAGACAATAATAATAATAAAAAAATTAAAAAAGAAGAGGAAACACTAGATTGTTGCTTGAAAGTGATGCCATTAGTTTTGCAATCACATTTCAATGAACGAGTTAATTTGCAAAAGGTAAAAAAGGAGTTTTCGAGGACGATTTTTGTTTCCTCCATGGGGCTGTGAAAGAGACGAAGAAAAAGAAAGGATTTTTCAAGTGTCGTGTGTGTGGCTGTGGAGAAATATACGGGGGATAATGATTGGGGCGTGTGAATGTCTGTAGCTCAATCGTTTTATTTCCATGATAAGAAAGAGCAACTTTGCTTAGGTTGCATGCAATATTTATAGGCCCCTACCACGTGAGAGAGAGAGAGAAACAGAGAATAATAAAACGTACAACAAGAATCAAAAGCCAAATACAAAGCCCTCTTCTTCCAACTAGACCCAAACCAGAAGTCCTTTCAATGTCAATCAAATGGATGTATGTCTACACATGTGATGGCTGCTTTTACTTTAATGCATACTTCCATTTTGGTAAGCAGAAGAAACTCATCTAATTTTTGTCATCGCGTTTTTATACCATTAAACCTAATTCGGGATTGTAGGTGGCTTAATTTATAAACATTTTTTTTTTAAACATTGAAAATATGTAGATAAAATCATCTATTGTCCTAAATTTTTATGAAAAGTAAAACCTAAATTTGAACAATTAAATCTTAACCCTTATGCAGCCAAACAACACTCAATGGGACATAATTTATAAACACACGGGAATAATTATCTGAAAAAACCTCTATCAACCGCAATTATTTAAATGGCATCACTTACGGCGTTTCTACTACTACAGTTCCCATGTAAAATCACCATAATTATTTAAATATTATCATGGCACAATATATACTGCAAATGTATCCAACTTGCATTAGCGTTATTTTCAGTTGTATAGATCATCATCATCTGCAGCAGCAGTTGCAGAAGAGAACGGGTCTGCAGCAGCTGTGGCGGCGCTCTCAGTTCGATCTGCAAATCGGAACTCAGATCCAAATCCACGAGATTGTTGCAGGGTCTGTGCAAAGACCTGGTACTTTCGGATGTCTGCATCACTAACACTCCGCCGTGCATATTTCATGGATTCCTCAAAGTGAGCTGCCTTAATTTCAGAAACATCATCCACCTCATCTTCTTCCATTGCTTCAGGATTCTCCTTCTTCCTCCTCTCCCTTTCAATATCCTGTAATCCCCAAAGAGTTAATTGAAGAATGAAATATTTACTGCATTTTTTTAAGTCAGGAAAACTCTTACCTTCTCAATATTTTCTCTAATAGCATATTTGCAGGCACGCTGACATATTTCAGTGATGTCGGCACCACTAAAACCATGAGCATAACGTGCAAGGGCTGATAGGTCAACATCAGGTGAGATGGGTGACTTCCGTAAACAAGCTTTAAATATCTGAAGACGGGAAGCCTCATCTGGCAGGGGAATATAAATCAACTGGTCAAGACGTCCAGGCCTTAACAATGCTGGGTCAATAATGTCAGGCCGGTTGGTAGCGCCTATGATGAAAACTGTTTTCTTGGCATTCATCCCATCCATTTCAGTTAGAAGTTGATTCAATACTCTATCTGCAGCACCGCCAGCATCTCCAACAGAACCGCCACGCTGAAGTTTGGAAGAAAAGAGAGTAAAGCAAGCTATAAACCACTCAGCAAAATGCCAAAAAAAAAAAGGAAAAAAAAAAAAAAAAAAAAGGAGTAAACCCAGTAGTGAATGCTGTCTTGCAGTTTGCGTAAACGTCCAAAAATCAGAGTTAGAATGTACACCATCTCTATAGAAAGTTTATAAAGGATGAGTACCTGAGTAGCAATAGAATCAAGTTCATCAAAGAATAGAACACATGGAGCTGACTGCCGTGCCTTGTCAAAGATTTCCCTTACATTAGCCTCACTCTCTCCAAACCACATTGTCAGCAGCTCAGGTCCTTTGACACTTATGAAGTTAGCCTGACACTCGTTAGCAATAGCTTTTGCAAGAAGGGTTTTACCACAGCCAGGAGGTCCATAGAAAAGAACACCTTTTGAAGGTGACATGCCAAATTTCTCGAACTTTTCAGGATGCTCCACTGGGTATTGAACAGTCTATACCGAATATTTGATTTCAGAAATTAGTCCACATACAGAACAGGCAAAAAAAAAAAATTAACAGAGAAAAATATCAAGGGAAAGCAGAGATACAGAGTTATGAGTCACAAACCTCTTGAAGCTCTCTCTTAACATTCTCCAACCCACCAATATCCTCCCATGAGACATTAGGAACCTCCACAACCTAACAATCAAGAATGTGAAATCGCTATCCTCAGTAATCATGCAGAACTTCTAAAACATTCGACACATGGTTCTCTCGGGAAGAAATGATAAATACAATTTCATGTAGGACAATAGTGACTTGAAAGTTGTGAGACTAAAATACTATGCAGAAGCAAAGCAGCTTCCCCTAATTCTGAGAAAGTAAATTTCCAAAACCATGAGCCAAAAAAAAAAAAAAAAAAAATAAAAAATACAACTACCAGAACAGAAAACATATATTGTCCTGTAGTTGCCTGCATGTACAAATTTGATGCAAGTGAAATACTTTCAAAATGATTACTCAACCAGACTTTTATTTCTCTCTCTGGATTAGAAAAAATGTCAATGAAGCCCAAACAATATAAATTAATGAAGTAACTTAAGACCATAAGAAACAAGCTCACAGTTTCACGCAAGGCCGAAGGGTTTGAAGACCCCAATGCAGTTTGGAAGTGCTCATTAGTCACCGCCATTGAATTTAACACCTCAGCATCAATAGTATCATCCTCTAAGTCGATGACATCCATTTTCTCCCTGATACACTGAAGGGCAGCCTCTGTACAGAGGGCAGCAAGGTCTGAACCAACATAACCATGGGTATCTCTTGCAACTTTTTCAATATCAACCTGAAAAATACAATTAATCAAGGATGTGACATTATTGTATCAACTAAGTGAATAATCTATACAATACAAGGGGAAGGCAGAATAAGAGTCTCACATCTTCAGCAAGTTTCATGTTTTTTGTGTGGATTCTAAGAACTTCCAACCTTCCAACTTCATCCGGTACACCTATGTCAATCTCTCGATCAAATCTTCCAAATCTCCTGAGAGCAGGGTCAATGCTATTCGGCCTATTAGTAGCTCCTATAACAATTACATGGACCCGGGACTTAAGGCCATCCATCAATGTTAGAAGTTGGGATACTATACGCCTCTCCACTTCACCATGTGTCTTCTCCCTCTTTGGAGCAATAGAATCTAATTCATCAATAAATATTATAGATGGGGCATTCTTTTCAGCTTCCTCAAATGCCTTTCTTAAATTGCTCTCACTTTCACCAGCTAACTTTGACATTATTTCAGGGCCATTAATCAAAAAGAAGAATGCACCTGTCTCATTAGCAACAGCTCTTGCAATTAGGGTTTTTCCAGACCCAGGTGGCCCATAAAGCAAGATACCTTTTGGAGGCTTCACACCAATTGATTTAAAGAGCTGCGGGTGTCTAAGAGGAAGTTCTACAAGCTCACGGATTTGAGCCATTTGCTTCCTGACACCACCAACATCATCATAGCCTACTTCATTTAATCTCTCCTCATCCTCACGTTTGACAGGTTCACCCTCACAGAAGATCTCAGTATCTGGTGCAACAATACAATATTCACCAGGGTCTGTCTCAATTACTTTAAACTCAACACTTCGCATTCCACCCCTGACTAGGAAAAGGTCACCTTGCCTAACTGGCCGATAAGATTCCATGAAGTACGCTGTTGTTGAACCAGAAAGAAATGATCAGACATCCACAAAAAAACAGGACAAAAGAGACATTTAACTATGGGTCTTGATTCCTGTTTTAAAATAAACAAAGCATACTTACGTTTCAAATATGCATCGAATAAGTTTCCAGTTACACCCTCGATTGTATCATCAATAGGAAGGATGTGAATACGCCTTCCATATTTAACATCAGGGCATTGATGAACAGATACTACATCACCAAGGCGAACTCTAAGATTAGATCGTACAACTTTGTTCATTCTGACTTTTGATTCTTCACATAGTTCATCACCAAGAACAATGCAAACAGTGTCTTTACGCTTCTTCCCCTGAATAACAAAAAGTTACATGAATACTCAGAAAAGCATTCAACTTTAAGCAGCAAAATAGGAGACTAAACTCACCTTTATTAAGACAGTGTCTCCACGGAAAAACTGAAGCCTGTCCATAGTGTTAGGATGCATGGTGATAACAGAATTATCATCATTGACAGCTTCATCGACGACAAGACGATTGGGAGACTTTTTGCGCTCCAGAATAGCAGTTGAATAATCCTTCTTACCACTTTTCCTGTTAGAGTGAAACAAAATAATAAGGATAAAAACCTAAAATACCCTTTATAACAAGCATCAAACTTTAGGTTTCAAAGTGAAAAAAGTTTCCATAATTGAACACTATAGCTGGTGATACCATCACTTTGTACAATTTCCCTCGTAAAAAAAAACCCTTAAGTTTTCTCTGCTTCAAAACTTTGAACTTCCCAAAACCCTATACGAATATCACTTTACACATCAATTAGTTCTGATAAAAACAGAACTTTCCCACAAAGAAACAAAATTCAACTAAGTACACATAATAAACGTAGCACAGTTTCCAAATTTCAGGAAAAAAAATATCCATTAAAGTTAACTCAAATCCATAAAAGAAATCATAAAAAAAAAAGTTATGCAAAACAGGGGTTTAAAAACACTCACGGGTCTGAAGAAGAAGAAGTAGCTGGTTGGGGCGCGGATGAGCTAGGATCAGCCATTGATTGAGATTTTGATTTTCTTCAGCAAACTTTTGTTGCTTTGTCTCTGTTTTGCGATCGGGTTCGAAAATGAATGATTAGAAATCTGTGAGAGTCGTGTTACAGGGAGTGCAAGTGAAGAGGCAGTCTTTGTTTATTCGTTTTAGGACACGAGGTACCTTCCGTTTTGCCCGTTTGTCTTTACGTGGTGTTGTTCCTAATCGATTCGCGCCACCTGGTTTGCACTTGTTACAAAGTTCCAATTAATTTAGTTAAGCTGGCTCGAGTAAACGACAAGTCGGTTTTAGAAAGATTTGGACCCCGTGTACGACGAGTCGGTCTTTAACCAAACTGGAGAACTAAAAATGTTACAAAAGCAAGCACAAACCCTCGTTCGTTTTTCTCAATCAAAGTTCTGAGCCCTGAGCTAATAATAATAATAAATATGGGTATTAAAATTGGAGGGGAAATAGAGAAGGTGAATGGGAAAGAGATGAGTTACAGCGAGTTTGTGGAGAAATTCATGGCAAAAAATCAGCCAGTTGTGTTAACTGGTTTGATGGATGATTGGAGAGCTTGTGAAGACTGGGTCACTCACAATGGACAACCAAACCTTCAATTCTTTTCTACCCATTTTGGTAAATCCAAAGTTCAGGTATATACTATGTTACTTGTTCAGATTCTGTTCATGTAATTGCCTTTTTATTATGGAAAAAAAAAAATCGTTTTTGGATTCTATGCTTCTGTTATTGATGTTCATTTATTATTTGCGTTGGTTATGTTTTGCTTCAATTTGTTTGATTTTGTCTCATCTCTAGCGTTGGCACTGAGCTTAGATGTATGCGGATGAAATAGTATTTTTTTTTTGTCCTTTATTTCATTTTATTTGTTTGAGCACATACGGAATACTCGAAAAAAAAAGCTTCATGTTTTGGAATTAAAGCTAAAACTAGAACTATACTGTATACTACTGAAAGCCTGACATACATTTGATTTCTTACTCAGTCTATTTGATGGCAATATGTTTATGATGACGTTGAACTCATTTTGGTGCTTATAGGTTGCGGATTGTGGCACTAGAGAATTTACTGATCAGAAGAGAGTAGAAATGTCTGTTTCAGAGTTTGTTAAGCACTGGCTTGATAACTCAATTCGGGAAAATAGTGATGCCTTGTCCAATGAGGCTAATGGCGTTTCTGTGCTATATCTGAAAGACTGGCATTTTGTCAAGGTATGAGTGATTGTTAGGTTTTTGTTTATTTATGAAACTGTCTACTTTACAACGGCCTGTGCACATCAACTTAGATTGCATCACTTAACTCTACTTCGTTATAACTAGTTGTATGTTCAAACATTAGTGGGCAGCAGTCTCACTAGTTCTTATATCCTCTTTAACCTGATTCTCAGGAATACCCAGAATATATAGCATACAGAACCCCGCTGATTTTCAGTGATGATTGGCTCAATATGTATCTGGACAATTATCGTCTGCATAAGGATCCTGACTCTTATCAAAAGGATAATGATATATGTTGCTCCGACTATCGTTTTGTTTATATGGGAGCCAAAGGTTTGATCATCATAGACATTATGAATGTTTCTTGTTGCTTTTGGCCTTGGTAGCTATGGATAAGTTGTGTTTGTATTTGCTTTCAACATAATACTCTCTTGCATTTTGTTTCGTTGCAGCTTACCTTTCGGGCAACTACCTAAGTTATATTATCTATCTATTTTTTTGCACAGGATCCTGGACACCTCTTCATGCCGATGTTTTCAGATCATATAGTTGGTCAGCAAACGTGTGTGGGAAGAAAAAATGGCTTTTTCTGTCTCCTTCTCAATGTCATCTTGTGTTTGACAGGCAAGCATATGTCTTGTTGGCCTATTAAATAAATAGATAGACCTGCTGTCAGCAGTTTGAATTTTGCATTGCTTTTGGAAAATGGTGAATGTTCTCAATATTTGGTCTATTTCATTTGTGCTTGAGATGCTATTTGTTATTCCGAGTCTATATTGATGTAATAATGTTGTACTTCATGCCTATAGTATGTCTTAAGCGTTGTCCTCTAATTTCCACTATGATTTGATTTAGGAACTTAAAAAGCTGTGTGTACAATATCTTTGATGATGTTTGTGAAACTAATTTTCCTGGTTTTAAGAAGGTAGGTCACAAGTCGAGATTTTCAACTCAGTAACTTCTCATTTCAATACAGTT
Organism: Zanthoxylum bungeanum; assembly: GCA_019454045.1. Classification (NCBI taxonomy): domain Eukaryota; kingdom Viridiplantae; phylum Streptophyta; class Magnoliopsida; order Sapindales; family Rutaceae; genus Zanthoxylum; species Zanthoxylum bungeanum. Next base: position 88,566 of record SKCR01001385.1, on the reverse strand, counting down.
CTATGAGTTTATATGGTCATGTAATTCGTGCAGGCTATCTGGTTGGAATGCACTCAAGAACAGAATGAGATCATATTTGTGCCTAGTGGGTGGTATCATCAAGTTCATAATCTGGTAGTCTTCATTCTTTTGCCTTTTTTTTTGGGTATAAATTTCAAATATAGCTCATTCTTGGGCTTTCCAGGTCTTTAACTGATAAAGCATGCAATTGATTTCGAAAAGACTTCATATTTGTAGTTTTGTCCGCAAAATTTGCATGCCTGGCGAACGGCCATATTTCCTCTCTAACTTATATTCATAATGCTTTCAGGAAGATACAATATCAATAAACCACAACTGGTTCAATGGCTATAACCTTCATTGGGTGGTAAGAGCAGTACTGCTTCCAAGTGATTCACAAGCTAGCCTTTGATAGAAAATGTAAGAAAAAGCCAGTATTTCATTAAAATATAACATCTCTGATTATTATCACCATTCTCTCAGTGGGATTTACTACTGAAGGACTATAATGAGGCTAAAGAGTACATTGAAGACATAAGGGATATCTGTGATGATTTTGAAGGTCTCTGTCAAAGGAATCTTGCTGCTAACACAGGTATGTCATTTATCTTAAACGGATCCAGTTTCTAGTGGCAATTATATATCTTTTTTCAAAAATAAAATGTGAAATGATTGTATCTTTTCTTGCAGGAATGAACTTTTATGATTTTTTCACCTTCATATCATGCTTCTCTTTGCTCAATGGGGTCGTACTTTTCCACATACTTAGAGACTACGAGAATCAAATCTGGAGTTCATCCCCAGTAGTTCGACACTTAGCTTCGAACCTTGTATCCATACGGAAAATTGCATCAAAAATGAAAACTGTGGTCGATGTGGCTGGAAGTTGTGGATTCTTCATGGATTTAAAGAAAACTTTGAATGATCCCGAATTTCTTAAATTGTGCACGGATTTTTGTAGAACATATGAAATGATACACGAGGTGGAGAAATGGTGTTGTGAGATGAAGAAAGCTTTGATGGTTGATTTTGGTGATTGTGCTTCTTTGATCTCCACTCCTGAAGATCTTGTTAAATTTATAGACTATGCTGTGGGAAAACTTAGTGGCTACTGCAGTGAGGAAAACATTTTGCGGCCTACATTGGAAGATGGCTGACTGCTCTCTGTTAATTATGTTTCATCATATTCTGCTCCTGACTGCATTGGCAAACTGCCGGTGCCAAAGTTTTGTAAAGGTGCATCTTCATTTTTTTCCCAGTGCTCGCACAGATAGATGACAAATATACAGGAATTCATAAATCACGATCATCAAATATGAGATTTGCTGATTCACAATGAAGTTACAAGAACTTGGATGAAGGGAAGAAAGCCTCTGTCGTGTCATGGGTATTGACTGTTGCTATATCCACTTTTAGAAATGTTATGGCACTTGTATCCATTTTCTTTATAACATTTACATGTTCAATCAAATATTTTATATCTTTCTTTGTATCTCCATGCAGTTATCCTTTGTATTCTTGTGATGTTAATGGCTGCAAAGCCAACAGATTGTTTTCCAGAATTTTTGAATTAGGAAAAATATGTGAAAATTTGATAATTTATATTATTGTTTCATAGTTTCATCTTTCTCAGTTGCTCAATTGTTTTGGCACCCAAATAAAAGCACACGTGCTACTTTTTGCTTTATCCTTGATGTGATTGGTTAGTCCCACAAAGTTTTGATTTCTTTTCTTTTTGTGCTGAAGCATCTCTTTATCCTTTTCCAGTTCATGTCAGTCCAGACAGGTGACAAAATCATCATAATTATTGCCACACACTCTCTTTAACAAGTAATAACAATGCATAATTTGTTCTGCAATATTCTCCTGGGCTGGACTCCATAAGCAAGCACTTATATATATTTGTTGGCTTGCTATTTTCAAGCACATTATTAATTTGAAGTAAAATTGCTCTCAGTTTTATGGAGCAAGTACTCTCATCTCACTCCACTGCCTCTTCTTAAATTAGTTGAGACAGATTAGGTGGTTTTTGAACTTGATACTTTCTTGAGAAATGGACATTTGGCTAAAGATGAAAGAGCCTTTTGAGTTTTTTCTACAAAATGGAAAAGGACGATACAATGTTTTAAAATATTTGCTAATTGAAAGCTTATATAATTCTTAATTCAAGTCCATGTTAGAATGCATGAGCTTGCTGCAGCTATTTGGCCTTGGATTGTCTGTATTTTACCTTATATTTCTTTTTATAATATTGTTATTGCAGCATCTGACTCAGTGTTATCTTAGCGACCACTGAGATTCGTTTATTTACTTAAATAATTTAATCTTTGAAAGCTAAGTGCCAACTAGAGATATTATAATACTGAAGAGAAAGTTCATTTGGCTAGGCCAGCCAGATGTATTGTTTAAAATTTTTCTTTGAAAATTTTAGAAATCCCGCAGTCAAATCATCTGATCCGGGCATAAGTAGAGCAAATAAAACCCACAGTTGCCATACACTCTTACAAGAAATATACCTCCTGAACTCGAACTCAAGATATGACAATCAAATTCTAAATCATTTTCCACCAAACAAACATCCCTTGGAACTCCTGTTTTAATTGATCTGCACATGCAAATACTTAAAAAAAAATCATGTGCATTGGGGTTGCATTGTTATGCAAAAAAAAAAAAAAAAGATTTATGAAGCTGTATATGAGTGGCAAAAAACAAAACCCAATGCCATTTTTAGCAGATAATGAAAACAAAAGAAGAGAAGAGACAAAACCACTCCACACAATCCAATGTTATCAACAATTTGTATTCTCCCTATATTTACATTGTCACAACTCACAAAACAAATATGATTAATGTTGGAAAAGAAAAAAAGGACAGAAAAAAAATTAAATACCCAAAAAAAAAAAACGAAAATGAAAAAAAAATAATAATAATAATAATAATAGCTGATTTTTTACTCTATGGCAGTGGCATTTTCTTCATGGACATCTGCTATTTCTGCCAGGACCTCCATAATAGAAGTAAGTTCCCCAAACATTGTTTCTGCCTTGTCTTATATCATAACAACTTGAATGATCAGCCAAGAGGTGAAGATTTGTTAGAGGAAGCAAGTTATTATCCCAGTCAACGACTTGCAAATTTCTGAAGTAGGCTGCTCTTTTGAATCCTTCTTCAGCAAAATGGCCACTGCCCATTTGTGTAGATGTGTGGAAACCTGATGATCTAGAGTTCACAATTTCTCCTCCAAATTGTACCATGCTCGCATGGCTTCTCAAGTGACTGAATAAAAATGCAGGCCAATATCCGACTAATAGTCCTGATCCAAATTGTAGCCACCAATGTCCATGCTTTGGATCCTGCCATGCCACAATGTGTTTGTATTTTAGTAACTTTTGTGTGCAAAAAGAGAAATGCTAATTTCTTGACTGCCACTAAGCAAACATGATGAGTGTCCTGGTGTCTCTAATTGTCCTCTTATTCATAATGAGATACCAAAATGATAAAATGTAAGAGAAAATTAAGGAGGTACGGTGGGGACTATACTTTTTTAACTGATTAAGCTTCCAAATCCAACTGGGGTCGGATTAATAAAGTATTTACTTTAATAAAGAATAAAAAAAAAAAAAACAGAAACTGATGCTCAATGAAGCCTTTGACAAGGAAGAATATTGAAAATGAAAGGAATCTTTCATTTTAATATTGAGAATGGGAAATGAATCAAGAAAACAAATGTCAAACATAACAGTTTACCAATTCTTTTTTTAATAATTATCAAGAGCTGCCTTGAAATGTAACAGCTAAGAAGTTAGACACAAATACTAAGATTGGATAATGGAGACTGAAGACTTTTGACAAAAAGGAGCCAAACTATGAAGGTGACTAAGCAACAACAAAAACTACCTTAGTGATCAAGTAACTAAAAGAACTTTTTTTTTTTTGTTATTCTTTTTCCTGTAAAACTATGGTAAATTATTCATCTCACCTTCCAAATCATTAAACCAATATCGAATTGTCTGCCATTGTAAGAGGATCTTGGAGATATTGCTGCTCCAATTGCAATCTTGTTGTTGGTTTGAACAAAGCCAGAGCAGAGTAGGTTGTAGCATCCAGTGGCTTGGTATGCATCAGTCTGTAAATTATAGTCAAATAGAACTTGTTCTTATATTTGCTTTTGTTTGAAGGGAAGATAGAATAGAACTTGATAAGACTTACAGTCCAATATGTGAAGAATCTAGGATAATTGTCTCCATATAACTCTGGACTAACCTGCAGAAGAAATATGAATTGAAAATGTGAGACTTTATGATTAATACTTCAAAAACCTACTCAAACGAACAAAAGCTTGTTCTTGACTGTTATAAACATGCCTGCCAACCGGCTTCAATGGTGTTCAAATCATTGCCAAATGAACCAGAAATGACCCATATTTGTGACAAGCTGAATTCATATCCAACAGTCACACGGGGCGTCCATACGTTAAGACTGGCCTTTGCTCCAAAATATTGATCTCCATTTACAAACACAACTGCATGCTGTCACAAGAAGTAATATAAGCAACTAAAATCAATTTTCTTTTCAAGTTCTAGTAAATTGGCCTTATTGATGAACAATGAACACCATGATAAGACACATTTTCTCTTTTAATATTTGGCAACAAACACTGAATAAATGAAAAGTAAAAGATTTTCAAAGGCCATATCCTTCATAATCCACATAAAAAAAATTTATTTGGCAATACAAATTATGAATTTTGTTTCAAGGACTAACCTCATGGCCACCGCCAGTTGAGTCTCTCCTTACACGTCTTCTTAATTTTCTTCCAAATCTTTTAATAGAACTTGCTCTTAAAATATCTCTCTCTGTTGTTCTTCTGATTGGAACAGTTCCTTCTGGGCATGATTCTCCTGAATTAGTCCACAGCTGCAAGCTTTCAATCACTCTCTCTGTGCTCTCATGGCCTTTTGGCATTTCTGGTGGATCCTGTAAATTTTTTTTTTTTTTTTTTTAAATCTTGAAGGAAAATACACTTTTTTTTTCTCAAAGAAAATTTGATTATGTGATCAAACGGAAAATTACCAATGGTTTCTGGCCACTAAGCTCAGGATGGTCAAAAGCTGGTTGAAGATGAGAAAGAACACAGTCAATCACATCACCATCTGGACTCTGCAGCAAAAAAACAAGAAGAACCCATATCACTAAACCAACTACACAACAAGAAAAATTAAATCTTTAACCAAAAAAAAAAAACATCACCAAATAGACAGAGAAAAAAAAAACCTGAATTGTCATGACTGCAGGCTTGTTGACCTTCTTCAAATAAGCATCGACTCTCTTAAGCTTTTGCATATACTTACTCGGCCGGAAAGTTTGGTTTGCCGGTAACCGGTGACCTGCATCTGACACAATGTGGACTGACAAAACAGTGCTAAATGGAGAAGAAACAACAAGTAGGAAAAGGACAAAAATAGGTAGCACTGAAAGTTTGTTGTAAGAAATAGAAGCAGCCATTTGTGAGGAATGTTGTTGTATAGTTGTTTGTTTTGGCATGAGGAAGGTTTGTGTTTGTATGCATTGATGTTGTCTTCTTGTGTTGTTACTACACAACATGGTGGTGGCTACTGGCTAAGCTCAAATCATTCCAAAGTTTTGTCCATGGAAGTGAATCTCTTTCATGTACATACAAAACAGAAAGAGTTAGATTATACAAGTATTCAAATGAAACCCAGTTGCTGTTGCCTCGCCATTTTCAACAATCTCTCACTCTCTCTCTCTTTTGAAAGTTGAAAGAGATCCCAGTGTCTCGGTTTTGTGTTTTCTGACAAACACACAGAAACTTCAGGCACGAGCTTTGCTTATTAAAATATACCATATTATATAGGTGTCCTTATACTTTGCCAAAGTTTTACCCATAATGCATTGCGGTCAAAACACACTGTTTTTTAATTAACAGAATTTGTCTGTGCTTCTTTTACAATAAAATAATTCTTTTTCTTTTCTTCTTTCACATAAATTTTGAGTTGGATTCAATTGAACCAGTAACTGCAGATTCTTTTTTGTTTTGTTTTGTTTTGTTGATTTTGAGGTGGGTTTTTGGCTATGTATTTGAGTTTTGTGATTCATTTTTTTTTATAAATTATAATTATTAATTATTAAATAAAAATTCATAAATAATTAAATTTTAAATGTTTATTGCTATATACACATTGAAGATTATAAAAAATTGAACTAAAAGAAATCAACATTTTTTTTTTGGAAACCCCGACACTGACTTAAGCGGAATAGGTAAAATCCTAAACCGCCCTCATACTCTTACAAAAAATCTTAAACCATTTATTACCAAATCGGACCCCCAAATTTATTTTTTTTCAATACACTAGTTCTAAATTCTTTGGTTTTTCATATTGTAACAGAAGTTTCCAAGTTTGTCAAGTTCAGGAATTTTCAGTGATTACTCTTATAATTGCTTTCTAAATTTGTCATGTTTCTTTAATTGATTGCAATGATTACTGTGGTGGACTGTTACAGTAGTTCTGTAAAATAATAATAATAATAAATTATCGAAAGAAAATTATCTCTATCTCATTGCTGTTGCCAGTTGCCCCTACGTCCAAGTAGTGCACATTTTGCATACTTGATGGACCACCTCAAATGATCATGTCAAACATTTCATGATGATTCCCAAATTTTACTTTTCTTTTGACTATTTGCATTAACTTAATAATAATCAAAATTTAAAGAGGCCCTTGAAATGATTTTCCAGAAGACCAGCTTAGTTTAAGAACTAATTTGCTTAACATGTGAGTTGGAACACTTGTTTTTTATTATTTATCCGGCCATTACACACATTCCTCCCCATAAATTTCTCTTAATCCCTCATTAATGATGACTAATATTAACATAATTTATATTTTAACTTTTGAATTAACCAATGACACGATTCAATGCAGTAGGTGTAGCCTGTAGGATAAGAGATTCTTTGGTGCTACACTGGTATGGGTGACGTGGTATCACAAGCGAATTAAAAAATGACATGTAGAGTTTCTTCACCCATTTTTTAGTTGTTTTTTAATTTTTAGCACGCGTGGCAATGGATGATTGACTTGTTGCATGGATGAGGTGGTAGATATAAAATTTTCTTCTCTAGGACCATAAATAATAGATCAGGGCAGTGATGTACGAAGACGTGTCAAAATTAACGGTGTCTGATGTCATGGTCAACATGTCAAAGGACCGTATGCCACAAATTTTAACAAGCACTAATTTCGCAATGTACATTTATTTTCAGAAATTTTGAGATAAATTGGAAAAAACAGCCGTTGGTTTTTATTGCATCTATAGATTTGATCCTAAATTCTCCATTTCGTCTTTTTTTTTTTTTTTTTTTTTACTATGCTATGGGTATATTTTTCCAAGGAGATTTCGGGCGGAAATTTATATACGAACGATCTCTAAATGATACATTTTTTTTTATGAGAAATGAAGTGGATCGAACTGTTTTTTTTTTTTTTTTTTTTTTTTGAAAACGATGGAAATTCCGCCACCAAATCACCTATTCTGGGCCGCGACGCAGGTAAAACTACCGGCTATCCCAGGCTCTTACAAGAAGTGCATCCCCGGGATTCGAACCCATAACCTCAAGGTGAGATCCTGGACCCTACACCATCAAGTCACACCCCCTTGGGAACTGTTGTTTTCAAAAGAGATATCAATAAAAAAATATATATTGACTACGTGAATTAATAAATAATTTATGAAAATATTTTTATTACTATCAAATAAATTAAAATGAAACATCCTATTGAGTATTGACATGTAAATATTGATTATTTTTACATTTTACAAGCATCATGCTCATGACAGCTAAACAATCCGAGTGTCCAACGATGAAATAGCCATTTTTGTAACTATTAAATGTTATAATCAAAGCACCTTAAAGATGGTTAATGATTTTCACAAATTACTGACATTTAAATACTGACAATCTATCTATTATTAGCACGTCAATATTGACTATTTATATATTATTAGCTTGTAAATGTTGACTATAATTTAAGTGTGTATTAATTTTATACAATAAGGGAGACCTATATAATTTTTTATAATATAATATCTTATAAATTTATCCACAACATGTCATGCATGGTCAACATGTTCAAATTTCAATGACCATATTCCATAAATTTTTAAGCATATATTTGGTTGGTCCATAAGTAGTTTTTTTCCTCTTCAGAGTTTTGTGTTCAAATGGAAAAACAGCTTTGAGTTTTAGAGCATCTCTAAATTTGATCATAAATTCTCCATATTAGCATCCGAAAATTCATGCTAGATAATGCCACCAACATAGTTGGAATATTTACACTTTAAAAAAAAAAAAATTATGGAAACCTAATTTAAATAATTATATTTATGGGGCAACGTGAATATTTAGGATCAAAATTTAGAATCTCTCTCTAAATAATTAGAAGATAAAAAGTATTTCTACATGCGTGTAAATGGAAGTGATTATAAGCTATAACTGTTCAGTGAGTAATTTTTTGATACAATATTTTTATATGGGTGATGTGGTGCCAACAACAGTACCAACAAATATATACATATCACATTTATAATTGTATTAAATATAATAATTATTCATTCAATAATTTTTAAATATTTTAACATATTTGATAAGATAATATTATGGTTGTATTGTATGTTTTTTCTATTAAGTGGGTGTTTCTGAAAGTTCATTATTAATATTTATTGCCACTGACAATAGGTAATATTCTCTCATAGTGCCTCACCATTTATATATATATATATATATATATATATATATATATATATATATATATATATATAAAGATAATTATAGTATAATCTTTACATTAGCAGCACTAAAACCTATATGAGCTAACAATAAGACTACAATATAAATAAACAAAAAGGCAAGTAGTGATAATTAATACAGTAATTATGCGGCCAAAAGTTAATGGATATTGTTTCATAAATTATAACCCATATTAATTCACTTATAATTTGGAACAATTATCATCAGTATGTGGGAGCACAAAAAGTATGGGCCCTGAGCCTGAGCCTGGTTATCTTTTTAGGGTTCTGGGTTATGGTGCTTGCCACTTTCAAATTAAAGACCATTCTTTATTTCTCTCTTCTTTTCAGAAACTAGTACTGTTGAGGATTGAATAATATTATTGGTCCACATAAAGTCACTCTCATTATAAAACAACTGGCAATTTATTGAAGATCATTAATAAGGTATTGCTTCAATGTAAAGTTTGTCTGAGAAGGAATAGATTCCATCCCCACAATCTATAAAGGAATTTTGCATTTAGGTTTGAAATTTTATTACACATGCACCCATTTTCTTAAATATTGTGCTAGTGATGTGTGTGTGTATATATATATATATATATAAATTATTAAAGTGAATGTAATTTCGTGTATCATTGTTTATGTGGGTACATTGTTTTTTTGACTGGTATTGGTTTTTTTTTTTTTTAATTATTACAAACTATATATATTACAATATGCTATCAACTGAGATTCTAAATACATACAATTATAGCATTGTTCAGAAATCAACCGAAACGTAATTCGGGACTTACAAATATAAATCAGCCAAGACATAACTTGAGAATCAACTCCCATATATGAAAACTTATTTCTCTTATTTTTGTAGGGACTCAAACCCATGTCTCTCAGACATGGGTTACCAATGAGGCCACTACCTCATTGGCCACTGGTATTGGTTAAAAGGCTGCCATTGCCCTGCTTTTGTAATTGTAAAGATGATCAGCATTCAAAAAGTTGAAGGTGTAGTGGGGAAAGAAACGTCAAGGTCTTAGAAAAATGAAGTGGGATTGAGATTTAAATTCGATATCGTTGATTTTTTTTTTTTAATAAATTATGTTAGGTATTATTTAAATAAAATTTTATAAATAATTGAATCGTAATAATACATACGTGCGTGATAGACAAATATTAAAAAAGAGCAGAATAATAAAGGATCAACTCTGATGGGTTCAATTAGCGAAATTGGTACAAAAGCAACTGGTTTTGGAGACTATATATATATATATATATATTTGTAGTTGTAGTTGTAGATAGAACACGTGCATGAAATTTTATAAAATTAAAACAATATTGTCATTTAAATCGGAGTGCAATTAATATTAATGTAGCCGATTGGTTAGTTGGTTGTTGATTAATTGTGGTTGTTTTATTTGGTGGATAAATTATCGAGTCTTCCTTCATTTGAAGACCATTCTACAACAATATTAATGGATTCCCTATTTATCATTTCTCTTTTTTGAATTTTGTTGATACCAAATTCTCTCTAGGGAAACAGTGAGAGTTTCAATATGCCTGTCAAGTGTTAACGAGTTGAATTTACATTTATAAGAAAATTTGTACACCCTTCACTGTCATTTCCTTCGATTCGGTAAAACATAGTATTATTAAGTTTAACGAGATTGTTATCGGTGTAAACCTTCTTATACTTAACTTTGCGATGGTTCTCCTAGTGTGCTGATAATAACTTGGGTCATAAATTTTTTACGTTCTTTGATAATCTATCGAAATTTTCCTACTAAACTTTTTTGCTACTGTTTTTAGTAAACAATAATTCTTTTATTTTATTTTTCCACGTAGCTTTTTAGTTTCCATGAGATTTATCATGTGCTTTCCTATTTGGTACCTTAATTGTAGATTTTATTTGTAGGATTCCAATCTACTTCTTTTGCTATATGATGTGGCCCAGTCAGAGGCTTATGTAGCTATAATTTATATGGCCAATCTAATTTTTCCTATTACGGATAACAACTTTTTACTTTAATTTTGCTCTTCGTTTTAGTTTCAGGATTATTATGATATAGCTTAGTGCAGGAACTACAAACACTTAATCATGTCATACGTCTACACATGCATATTGATAATAAAGAAAATACAACTTTGTAGTTAGGTTACTACTTAAGAGGAAACTAAAAAAGAAACTATGGCATCACTAGAATAGAAGAAAGAAAATTTTTAGATTAATAATAATTTTACTTGACTTGTCAATTGTCATCTCTCTAGGCATGCATATGATGCAACCCCAATTGAGTGCCAGCATGCTAAACTTTCAAAAGGGTGATATTTTGCTTTCAATGTTCTGAAAGATCATATATCAGTATTGTGCCTACAAATTAAAAATAATAATAATAATAGCAAATGGGATCAAAGATGCATATAAAAAAAATAGCTAATATTAATAATGCATGCTTTGTGGTTGAAGATGGTGACGGTTCATCTGATTTTGATGTTGCAACCATGTGAAGCTATCTAATTATATGTATGTATGTATTGATAATATAAAATTACTACTTTTTTATTTTTCAGTATCTTTCTTTATGTATGGAAAGCTGAATATTGTAGCTTTTTAAAAAGTGCTTCAAGCTAGAATGCACTTCAAATTCGCAGTGACCATCGATCACATGGCCTGCTGGCATCGACCATTGCTAAAGATTCAGATTTTATGAGACTAAAAGGTTGTTTATTTGTTTATTTTCCCTTAATTTGTCAATGTATATAAAATTATTCATTATGGATATGGAGTTAAAAAAAAAAAAAAAAAACTTGCCGAAATATTTAATATTCTATGCCGCTGGTAATATTTCTACGACATGTTGCTTCAATTGAGGGAATTTCAATGCTTGAAGATGCCAAAAGTTACTCTCCTTTGCTTACATTTGGTGATGAATTTCTCAACTTTGAACTTTTTCAGCATTATAGACGTTGAATTTCGTATTCGGCTTACAATCGAGATTTGTATAATGGGGCACCTGCGATCCTGCAATACAAAGATAAAGTGAGCACAGAGTATCTACCCATCAATGTGGTGGATGTCGTAGGCACTCTAACATTCAAGCCAGTTAAGTATACAAGCAGAAAGCAGAAAGAGAGGGAAGAACAAGGTTTAGACTTTAGGGTTACCTTGACCTTCGTAGGGTGATTACCGTGTGGGTGGTAGTTAGTTTAGTGTTTAGGGGTGATATGCGCTATGTGAATTCAAGTGTGAGAGCCAAAGCTTGAATGCTTCAAATCCTTGGATCTCATCTCCTTTTATAGGTTGTGAAGTGACATTTAAGTTGGATTAGGATTCCTTATAATGATTGAATTCGAATCATCTTAGGAGATGATAGTAGAGTCGAGATTGTATCAGGAGTGCCTAGATATTCGAGATTATGTGTAATCCTTATGGCGTTTGGATTACACCACCGTGTTTGTAGGTAGTTCGTCATAACTCAAAGACTTAGTTTCTATACGGGCCAAATTTGGTCCAGTGGCGATTTTATCCTTTTACTCTAGGCCCAAGCTTCTACCTCAAAATGAAGCCCCAATGTAAAAAATGTATGGAGGCCCAGAGATTCACAAGCCCAGGCCCAATGAGATACCACGTACTCAAAGCATATTCGGGGCTCACCTTACTCCAGTTCACATAACGCCTTGGCTCATAAATGCTATTCACAAACCCTCCGTTTCAGCCTACAACGCAGTTATAGCTCCTCATGAAGTCGACTGTTACCTTAATTCAACGGACGATTAATCAAAAAGCAATAAATGCAAGCGTTACTAGAGCATGTATATATAGGGAACAAGGCTCCAAGATGAGGGGACTGCAACTCTCCCACCCTCAGCTTTAGGACTTTCACAAAACTCACCATACCTCCTATCTATCGCCCACACGGCACCCTACGAAGCTCAATGTAGTATCTAACTTTGACCTTCCACCTACTACATCTGTAGTTCCTTCACTGACTTGGGCGTCGGAGTGTCTACGGCATCCACCACACCGGTGGGTAGACCTTATCTGTTCACCATACCTCCTTTGTTTTGCAGGATCGCCAGTGCCCCCTCTACGAAATCTCGATTGTGGACCTCGGGTGAAAACCAGCGTCTACAATTTGGCGCCCACCGTGGGGCCCTAGCGATTCATGGCAAGCAAAGGTCACCCCAACAATCCTAATAATCTGACCTAATCTTTTAGAAGCATTTAACAATGGGGAAAGCGAAAATCCACCATCAGACGACCATCCACAAAAACACCAAAGAAGAAGCCATATCCCTCCAGTAGATTGATCATAATTAGTCATCACCTCTATGCGAAAGGAAATACGATAGTTCAAGAAAGTAATTCTCTCCAATCTACCTGAATTCAGACTGCCAATAAGGACAAGCCGCCGAGATAGCATCAAACTATGTAGAAGGATCGTTATCAACATCTTACTGCACTCGAAGACTTTCATATTCATCAGACGACTTAGATGAGTCTCAATCTCCTTTGTACGATGTAAATGATGTGTCATCTTCTTCAAAAAACATGAGAAGATTGTCATCTCTTCCAGATGTCATGAAAGGTTACGCAAAAATAGTGTCATCAATTCTAGACTCAACTCAACCATAGTTTCATGGACCTACATTAGGATCAAGGCTTCTCTCTTCAATAGAACTATATTTCCTACCGTTTACCTCACATGATGAAGCGATCTGTCTGACATGAGGAGGATATCACAGTCGATGGTACCCGAATGAAGTCTTGGCATGGACATCCCAGTCAACATTACCAGGTATGACTTGTACTTTTTAGTAATGTCTCAGTCGACATTAGATAGACATTGGGACTTGTAATAAATGTCATGATTGGTATTACAATTTATAGTATGCTATGGGTGTCCAAGTCGACACAAAAATTTACAACTAGCTAGTGTTTATTAATATCTCAGTCGACATTCACAATGTCTGGTATATAAGTTGTTAGGGATGCCATGTCCCAATTGATATTACTTTATGTAGCTTGTCACTTGCTAAAGATTCCACTCGACACCCCACGTAATGAGCTTTGACACCCGTTTAAGATCCCATCCAACGTGAGATGGAAGAAGACTTAGCCTGACTGAGGTACCGTTAAACATAGCCTAATTGCCTATATGGTAAAATGGATAGTCAAATAACTTCATTTGATTATTATCTCCTCAAAGAACATAAGAGGGTTGTCGTTTTCAACTCCATACTACATCCAAAGATTGACATCTTCATCAAACGACAAAGAACATTGTTATTCTTCCGGATGATATGTATGATTTATCATCCCCTCCAGACGACATAGGCGTAATATCATCTTCTCTAGACTACATTGGTAGCATGTTGTCTGCTCCGTAGGACATGAAATTGTAGGACACAGGACCTGGGCGACGCATGTTCTAGGCTCGCGGCCTAGTTGGGAAATACTAAATAATATGGAGTCGCCACCCGGTGTGAACCGGGACAAAGATTTAAGGCCGCACTCACCCCTCGCAAGGGAAGACCTCAAACCGTTGGGTTCGGAATGGTCCCTTACTAATGTCACTTGTAATGAAAGGATTTATGTAATAATTTAATCAAGCTTAAGTAACACTTATTTCCAAGAGTATCATGCTTCTAAATTCTCATATGCAAAATAAAACTTATACACACATTTCACATATATCTCATATCTAAAATCGCATGCTTAACATATATCAAAATAGCAACGAACATACAACTTTATTTGCATATTACATTCAAGAAAACACAAGCACACATATTAACCATACAAACATACATATGGGCACTTTTCCAAGTGGTACGTGGAATTGTATCCCAAGTACAGACCGCACTACCGTCCATTCGGAATCGGCTACGGAATTTACGTCTGAGTTTCCATCCTATATACCACAAGAAATAATACTCAAATGTTATCACGACACAAGCATATGAATTGTAATTCATTAACATAGTTGTATTCATACATGTGGGGATAGCTACTAGGAAAAATATGCATGGAATCTAATGAAGATGACTCGATTCAGTGGGTGCGCGTTCGTGTAGCGTTCGTAAACGCGTTCGAACGGTAAATAGAAGGTTCGCGTTCGTGTAGCGTCCGAGAACGCGTTCGAACGGAACCAGACCTGATGCATTATGAAACTAAGACAGTGGGTGCGCGTTCGTGTAGCGTTCGTAAACGCGTTCGAACGGTAAACAGAAGGTTCACGTTCGTGTAGCGTCCGAGAACGCGTTCGAACAGAACCAGACCTGATGCATTATGAAACTAAGACAGTGGGTGCGCGTTCGTATAGCGTTCGTAAACGCGTTCGAACGGAAATGAAACAGAATGTTCTCGTTCGTATGGCGTTTGTTAACGCGTTCGAACATAAGCGAGACCTGATGCATGACAAGGCAAAATACATGCGCGTTCGAGTTGCATTCGTAAACGCGTTCGAACGGGAACAGACCTGATGCATGAAATGAGACGAAATACATAAACGACAAAATAAAGGGGGGGCGCGGCGGAAGTACTGCCGTAAAGGTGGCCTTTTGGGGCTCTTGATCTCTCAAAGAGAGGACCTTTAGACCAACATACTAAGCCCATGCGCTCGACTGAATCATGCATACATAGAATGAAAAGCAATAATATTAAACATAGTGTGTCCGATTGAACGTATCTTGTATCCAACCGAACACACATCAACCGGCGCGGCAAAGCCTCGTGGTAGAGGGCTTTAGCCCATCCCCATAGGGGATTTCGCGTCGCACTTACTAAGCCCATGCGCCCGGTTGAATCATGCATACGAAAACAAAGACAATCATATCAAACTAAGTATGTCCGATTGAACGTATTTCGCATTCAACCGAACACACATCAATCGGTGCGGCAAAGCATCGTGGTGAAGGATTTTAACCCTCCAATTAGGGAACCTTTCATCGCATTACTAAGCCCATGCACTCGATCGTATCATGGGATTAAACAACATGCAGAATTTAAATGACAAGAATTAAATAAACCAAAGCAACTCAAAACAAGAGGAGGTGCCGTTTTACTCAAGTGGTACGTGGAGTTGTGTCCCAAGTACAGACCGCACTACCGTCCATTCGGATTCGGCTACGGAATTTACGTCTGGGTTTCCATCCTATATACCACAAGAGACGACACTCTTCCATTCATCCAATACCCACAACACGCATCATACACACAACAAATGCCACAAATACAGAAAATATAATCGAAATAAATAACCAGAAATTAAATAGGAAAAGTGTAATAGATACCCTCAGGTCTAACCTTTTAAGCTGTCTCTCGGACTCGCGTTCCACGAAGATCGAAAGGGGGTAAAGCTCCGCAACTTTTCTGGTTCACTGGTTTGCCTCTTCCTTCGCTGTTCGGCCACTCGAGCTACTGTCCGACTCCGTTTTGCTGCTGTTTCCTTATGGTTTTGCTGTCGTTCCCTCTGTATCCTCTGCTTACTGTTGGTGGGCTGTTTTGGTGTTCTTTTTTGGTTTGGTTTTGTGTGATTATTTCAAAGGTTCTAAGTGTCTTTTAGGTTACCGTTTTTAAGGGATTAAAGACTGTTTTGGGAGTGGTTTGGGCTGTTGTGTTTTTGTGTAATTTTCGGTGATGTGTGAAGGTTTAAAAAGGGTATTTTCGGTGGTGATTATGGTTGTTTTGGTGTGATTTTCGGTGGTGTGAGGGTAAGGATCAAGGGAGTGATATGCTTGTGATGTCTAGTATTTCTTGCTATAATTCTTGTGTGAATTGTGTCTATGAGCTAGAGAGATTGGAGAGGTTGGGTGGCTTGGTTAGGGGTTGTTTATATAGAGAATGGCTAGGGTTTCACCTTGTCTCACAAGGAAGAGATTTGGTTTCCAAATAAGGAGAGATGGGAAAGGCATATACAAGATTGAGGGGGGACAAAATATTTTAATTTAGGAAGTCAACTAATTTAAATTGGTGTATATCTTATTGAATTAGGAAGTCAAATATTTGATTGGTTTTAATTGGTTAGGATTGATTTTAATTAGGCAAATCTTATTTTAGTTTTAGTATATAATATATTTGATTTATTTATATTAGGCATGATTTTATTTTTGTTTTATTTAATTGGTAAATGATTAAATTTTTTTTTTTTTAATGTTTATATTTATTTATTTAATTTGGGAAGTGTTTTATGGGCTTTGGGGGGCCAATGGGCTGGGGTGTGAGGCTAGCAGCAAAACCAGAATTACCGGCTCCGTTCGAACGCCTCCTCGCACGCGGCACGAACGTCCGCAATCTACACGAGGTTTGAAACGAAGTAACGAACGCAGCACCAACGAAGACATGAACTTGTGGAATGAACTTGATGACATACTTTTCCGAATTTCCCCTTCCGACCTCCGTTTCCCGCAATATCCTTAGCTAAAAGGTAGTGCCTCCAATTGAGACTCATCATCGGGTTTCACATGCGAAAATGCAATGCCTACAGTCGCCCCCACTTTGATGAGACTTGTGCAGTGTGTGACTTTGAACAATCCTATCAAAGTTATGCAATGCATTTTTACTTACCTGGCTCGGCTGCCGCCTCAAGTTGAGTTGATACTGCAGCGGACCTCGATCCTGGGACGCGTCCCAATAAGTGCAACTGACAACGGGGGCACCTCGACCCTGGGCACCTCGACCCAACACCGCTGACTATAGGGACCTCGCCCTCGAACTGATGATGTAGTGGGCACCTCGACCCTGGGTACCTCGACCCGGAACTACAACTGACAACGGGGGCACCTCGACCCAACACCGCTGACTATAGTGACCTCGCCCTCGAACTGATGATGTAGTGGGCACCTCGACCCGGAACTACAACTGACAACGGGGGCACATCGACCCTGGGCACCTCGACCCAACACCGCTGACTATAGGGACCTCGCCCTCGAAATGATGATGTGATGTGGAGCCTCGCTCCTCAGCCGATATGGGCCTTGCCCCCGAGCTGATATAATGTGACATGGAGCCTCGCTCCTCAGCTGATACGGGCCTCGCCCCCAAGCTGACATGATGTGATGTGGAGCCTCGCTCCTCAGCCGATATGGGCCTCGCCCCCGAGCTGATATAATGTGACATGGAGCCTCGCTCCTCAGCTGATACGGGCCTCGCCCCCAAGCTGACATGATGTGATGTGGAGCCTCGCTCCTCAGCCGATATGGCCTTGCTCTTTCCTTCTTCATCACCTGTTTACACAAAACAGCACAAACACAAAAGATGCAATATAGGTTACGTGTATGCATGTATGCATGAGTTTTTCTCATTCCGTTGGGTTAGGTCTTCCATTGGCGACCAAGTCTTCTTAAGCAAAGTACAGCTTCAGCCTGTCGACATTGATTGGTTCTGTGAACTCATTTCCCTCGAGATCTGACAACTTCACTGCTCCATTTCCCATGACTTTCTGAACGATGTAGGGTCCTTCCCAGTTCGGCCTGAATTTCCCTCTCGGATCTGTCGTCGACGGCCTCGACTGCTTAGTACTAAATTACCTTTCTGATCTTGGTGGGGCGTACTTTCTTGTTGAATGCCCGGGCTAGTCTCTTCTGATACAACTGCATGTGATACAAAGACTTCGTTCTCTTCTCATCCAACAGTGCTAACTGATCAAATCTCTGTGCGGCCCATTCATGTTCCGGTAATTTTGCCTCCGCTAATACCCTCAGGGACTGTATTTCCATTTCTATTGGAAATACTGCTTCCATTCCGTAGACTAAGGAGTAAGGTGTGGACCCTGTTGCTGTTCTTACTGATGTTCTGTACCCCCACAAAGCATACGGTAATTTCTCGGCCCAATCTCTGCAATTCTCTGTCATCTTAGCTAAAATTGTCTTTATAGTCTTGTTGGCTGCCTCAACTGCCCCATTTGCCTGCGGCCTGTACGGTGATGACTTGTGGTGGCCTATCCCATACCTCGTAACATCTTTTTGTCTCCCCTTGAAACTGGACCCCGTTGTCTGTCACTACATGATGCGGCATACCATACCGACAAACGAGGTTCCGAGCTATGAACCTTGCCATCTGTTTCGCTGTAACATTACGGAATGATTCGGCTTCCACCCACTTTGAGAAGTAATCTACTGCCACCACTATGAAGCGATGCCCATTTGATGCATTTGGTCGAATTTCCCCAATCATATCAATTCCCCATGCTGAGAAAGGCCACGGCTCTGATAACCCGTGTAATTCTGTCTGTGTGCGGTAAGTGGTTCAAATTACCATGTGCTTGACAGTCATGACAGTGCTTTACCATCTTCGCGCAGTCTGTTTCCATGGTTGACCAATAAAAACCTTGTCTCACTATCTTGCGGGACAGATTCAACCCGTTCATATGCGGACCGCATACCCCGGCGTGTACCTCTTCCATTACATGTTGAGCTTCTTCCTTTCTTAAACACTTCAACTGAATACCGTTTGCCTGCCTCTTGTACAGTTCCCCTCTCAAAGTCACATACTGGGACGCTAACTTCTGAATGGCTATTCTGTCTTTTCTGCCCGCCTCTTCCGGGAATTCACCATGTTCCAGATACCTCTGAATGTCATAATACCAAGGTTTACCGTCGTCAACCTCAACTTCCAGAATTCTTTCTATCTCATAAGCAGGTTTACTTGCTGTTGTCAGTACCAACGGCCTCATCACTAACTTCTCCGAATTTTCCCAAGTCGCTGCTAGTGTAGCCAATGCGTCTGCCATCTGATTCTCTTCTCTCGGTAGGTGCTGAAACTTACACTCGGGGATAACCTGTGCCAATTTTCTGAGGTGAAAAAGGTAAGGCTTCAACCGTTCTTCATTCAATTCCCATTCTCCTCGCATCTGCTGGACTACCAACATAGAATCTCCGTAGATTTCCACACTCCCGGCCTTCAAGGCTATCAATGCTGTCAAACCAAAAGCACATGCTTCATACTCGGCCATGTTATTAATCACTCTGAATGTCAACCTCTTGGCCAAAGGCAAAGTCTCTCCCTCGGGGGTTACTATCACGATCCCAATTCCGGCTCCCTTGTAATTCACTGCTCCGTGTCAAAGTACATCTTCTATCTCTGAACTGTTATTGCTTGGATCTCTTCATCTGGAAACTCAAACTTATACTGATCCCCCTCAACAGGTTGCAATGCCAGAAACTCTGCTACTGCTCGTCCCTTGATCACTTGGAGGTGAGATACTCAATGTCAAACTATGTCAACAATACCAACCATCGGCCCAGTTTTCCCACTAGTGAAGGCACTGAATGAAGATATTTCAGAGGATTCTCCTTTGCCACTACCTGGATCTTGTATGACTGGAAATAATGCCGCAACTTTCTGGAAGCCCATACCACTGCAAGACATATCTTCTCACTTCCTGATACCGAGCCTCATACGGAAGCAGCTTCTTACTCAGATAATACACTGCATGTTCTACCCCTGTCTCATCTGCCTGTACCATCATACCCCCCAATGCTTCTGATTCTATAGCCAAATACAATATCAAAGGTCTGCCCGGTCTCGGAGGTTTCAATACATGTGGCTTTACCAAGTACTCTCTGATTCTGTCGAAGGCGGTCTGACACTGTTCATTCCATCTCACTGGCTGATCTTTTCTCAACAGTTTGAAGATAGGCTCACATACCGATGTCAGCTTGGCAATAAACCGACTGATGTACTGAATCTTCCCCAAGAATGCTCTGACTTCTTTTCTGTCTTCGGTGCAGGCATTTCTGTGATTGCCTTGATCTTTTCGGAGTCTACCTCTATTCCGCCCATTCCCACTGTATGACCAAGCAATTTCCCTGATGTCACCCCAAACACACATTTCTTGGGGTTAAGCCGCAGGTTATATCTGTCAACTCTCTGAAGGAACCTTTCCAATGCCTCAATATGCCCAACTCTTGTTTCTTCTGATTTCACCATCATGTCATCCACATACACCTCAATCTCTTTGTGCATCAAGTCATGGAAAAGTGTAGTGGCCATCCGCTGATAAGTAGCTCCCGCATTCTTAAGCCCAAACGGCATAACCTTGTAACAATAGGTACCCCACTCGGTAACAAATGCAGTCTTGTGTTTATCTTCCTCAGCCATGAGAACCTGATTGTAGCTTGAAAACCCATCTGCAAACAAATACATAGCGGACAAAGCCGCACTATCAACCAGAACATCTATATGCGGCAAAGGGAAATCATCTTTCGGACAAGCTTTGTTGAGATCTCTGTAGTCTACACACATTCTGACCTTCGCATCTTTCTTCGGCACCGGTACTATGTTAGCCAACCATTCAGGATACTTTACCACTTCCAAGAACCCCACATCTATCTGTTTCTGAACTTCCTCTCTGACTTTCTCAGCCCATTCTGGTCTCATCCGTCTGAGTTTCTGTTTTACTGGCCTCATATTCGGATAAGTTGGTATTGTGTGCTGGGCAATGTTTCTGTCTACCCCAGGCATGTCCTCATAGGACCAAGCAAACACTTTGGCATATCTGACCAACACTTCTTCTAGTTCTCCTCCCTCTCTCGGAGGTTACTTCACTTGCAATCAAAATTTCTTTGGGGTTCTCAAGTGTGCCCAAGTTAAATGCAATAGTTCTGGCTGAACTGATGTCAAATATGCTTGATTCATGCAGAGTAAACGGAAATGACTCAGGCAAGTAAGCAAAAGAAATGTCTTTATTATTGGATAATGCGGAAGTACATTCAAATAAATCAGGAAGGTAAATGTCTTCATCATCTATAGACACTTCTTCCTTTGCAATCAGGTCTTCCTCTGGCTTCTCATCCTCTTCCAGAGTCAGGCTCTCTAACTTCATCAGCTCTTCTTCCCAACTCTCTGTTTCCTCAGTTCCCTCAGTCAGTGGCTTCTCACCCAACAAATCCTGGAAGATCTCAAACCCAGGTACCACAATCCCATTGACTTCCACAGGTTCAGGCTCTCCTTGATACCCTGAAGCTTTCACAAAGCACTCCATCAGTCTCAGGCCCTTTTTCTTGACCCTTGGCTTTTCTTCGTCAGATCTGTACCCCAAACCCCTCCGAGTAGTTGTCCTCTGAAATCCGGCAATTTTGAACCTTTTCCCGGCTCAAACTTCATCTTCTCCATAATCCTAGCCACCCTAGGATCCACCCATTCCTCGAAAGTAGCTGACACCTGAAACCTCGTGAAAGGTTGTATCTCCAAGGCAGCCACGACATTATCTAATCAGCCCGGATGGTAACAACTTCTCCCTCATACGGGAATTTGATCATCTGATGCAAAGTGGAAGGCACGCCCCCAAGTTTGTGAAACCAAGGCCTTCCCAACAATAAGGCAAAAGTGGCTGGGATGTCCAGCACTGTGAACTCAACCTCATCTTCAATTGGTCCTACCTTGACCATAGCCACAAAGGTACCCTCAACTCCTCGCTTACTGTCATCATAAGCTTTAATAGTCATACTGGAGGGGTCCAAGTCTGTTGCTTTCATACCCAATCTTGCCAGAATTTTCAACGGGCACACATTGATGGACGAACCGTCATCCACCATCACACATGAAGTTTTCTTGCCCCTCACCTCGGCCCTGATAAATAAAGGCCTGTTATGATTTCTTCTTCCACCGGGAGTTCATCCTCAGAAAAGGATATCTGCAAAGCTTCTTTCTGAACCGACCCAACAAACATTGCGGGGTTGGCATCCTCCGGTACCACGATCTTGCTCAAGGCCTCAACCATAGCCTGCCTATGCTCCCGAGATGCACATAACAGTTCCCAGATACTCACTTGTGCTCTAGTCTTCCTCAATTGCCTCAGCACTATATCACCTTCAGTATTTTCTGCAGTCTCAACCACTTCTCTACCATCTGTTAAAGCTTCCTTACCCTTTTCCGCCATATCATTATAAAAACGACCCTCCGTGTCATTCCCCTTACTTCTTCCTCATCACTGCTAGAGAAATCAAGCCAGAGTTTTTTTCCTGCTCAAACTCATCCTCACTAGTGCTATCCCAGATTCCCAGGCAAAAGGCTTGAGGGTGAAAGGATTTCAGGACAAGGTCTTCTGGGAGGCCAGAATTGATCATGTAGGCTGGTGGTGGTACGGCACGGTAGTTGGGTAAGGGGTTTCTGTGTGTGTCAGGCTGTTCTGTTTCTGGGTTGGGTATTTTTTTGGAGTCTATTAGGTCTTGGATTTCATGGCGGAGTCGGGCGCAATTGTCGGTGTCATGGCCTTTTTGTTGGTGGAAGTGGCAGTAAAGGCTTAGGTTATAATGTGATGGTAGGGGATTGGGTAATGGTTTGGTATCCAAGGGTTTCAAGAGCCCTTGCCTCTTCAATTTCTCTAGCACCTTTGACAGGGGCCTTCCCAAGTTGGAAAACTGCCTGTTCCGGATAGCAGCGATTTCAGCAGAAACGGGCTTTGTTCCCGATGTTCCCCCAATGGGCCTCATGTTCAGACCATAGAATTTTCTATTCTCGGCCTCTTCTTCCTCAATATCCATGACAGTTTCCCTCAACTGCCGAAAGTCTGCA
Organism: Zanthoxylum bungeanum; assembly: GCA_019454045.1. Classification (NCBI taxonomy): domain Eukaryota; kingdom Viridiplantae; phylum Streptophyta; class Magnoliopsida; order Sapindales; family Rutaceae; genus Zanthoxylum; species Zanthoxylum bungeanum. The sequence continues at coordinate 65,246 of SKCR01001385.1, read as the reverse complement.
ATCATGGAGGTCATCCTCCTCAACTTGCCATAAATGGAGGGCTTGGTGCCCTTGATAATCATTTGATTGATCCTTCTCCGAAGGCCTAGTCTGCATTTTCAATAACTGACCCCTCCACCGGTCCACATACTCCTTAAAATTCTCCTCTGCTTCTGCTTAACATTCTCCAGATCACGGAGTGACAGATCGATCTCCAAGTCGGTGACATATTGCTTCAGGAAAGCATCGGCCAACTCCCTCCAATCTTCCTTTACTTTCTTCTCCAAACTGTGGTACCATACCACGGGAGCTCCTTCAAGCGACATTCCAAACATTTTCTGTATCTGGCGCTGAGATAAGCCAACTGAACTCATGACTGATACAAACTGTCGGAGATGCACCCTCGGATCCCCATTCCCGTTGAACTTAGCCATATCCGGCATCTTGAACTGTGCCGGCAACTGTGCCGGCAACTGTTCCTCAAAAGTCAATGTGTCATAATCCAGCAAATCCTCATTCTTACCCCTCATCTTGTGGGTAACCGACTCAACCTGATCCCGAAGTTTCTGTAACTCTGCCTGAGACCCAGATACTCTGCCCGCTGCATACTCTGCCATATCATCAAAGTGGGGGGTATCATCCCCTAATCTGTTCGGAGGTTCCTCTGGTCTTGCATCCCCAGAACTACCCCCAGCACGAGATCCGGCTATACCAGCCACAGCAGTAGTCAAAGCCTGCAACTGTTCAGTGACTTTGGCGAGACTGTTCTCTAACTGATCCATACGGGACACCTCATTATCGGATTCACTCATACTTGTTCTTTTAGTGAGCCTTGTCCCTTCTCTAACCCAAACGGTATCTATGTTGTCTTTTAGAGACATAGATGGTGTTAACATGATATATGGATGCATGAGGTGCATGAGATGCATGTAACATATAACATACTAAATAAAATGAAATTCTCAAACAAATCGGCCTATTATCATTTTAGAAGCTTTTGGGACAACTGTCATAAGAGTGAACCCGTCCCAGTTTAAATGGCCCAACGAGTTCATGTCTTATGGCAAAGAGCCCAACTAAATCCAAATGATAATATTCCAACACAAGCACAAGGTGGCCCACCAACACTTAGACGCATTTGGCCCAATAGTCATGGAATACATCCTTGTCCCAGTTTAAATGGCCCAACAAGCCCATATCCCATGACAAATGGTCCAAATGGATCCAAACGATGATGTTCCCAAACACATCATACATGACATAATAATTTTACATAATGGCCCATCCACATTTCAGAAGCCTTGTGCCTAATAGTCATATAGTACGAACTTGCCCCAGTTTAAATGGCCCAGCAAGCCCGCATTTCTGACAATAGTCCCACTGCATCCAAATGAGGATGGTCCACAAGCACATACTCAAGGAAATAATTGTTACTTTAACCATACAAACCGGTCTATGGGTGGATTTGCAAGAGTATGGACAAAGGCTCTCACCGGCGAAGGATAGCCCACAACTAGGTCTCCCCACTCAAGGGTTCAAGCGACCAAGTGAGCGCATCCTTTTTTATACACTAAGGTACGTGCCAATGAGCTATGGTGTGTGACGGACTGTCAAATGGGTTTCCCGTTGTAGATTCCCCAGAGGGAAGGTGGAGCGAGGCTCACTTAAATACCCAAGCCTCTTAGGCTCTTATCGCTTGGTGTCATGAATAAACAACGAGTCCTCCAAATTAGTCCATCACAAAGGCTACGAGTAGATGGCCATGTAGGTGTCCTCACAGCTTTTCCTTCTAGAAAGGTAGTGAGTGAAGGAAGACACCAAACCATTACCTAGCCTCAAAGTTCCCTTGATTAAACCCTCACTTATCCACTATAGACATGGCCAATTAAAACATAAATCCACTCATTACAAGACAATATTTCGGGGCCAATTCTCATATCCCCAGTGGAGTCGCCAGACTGTAGGACACAGGACCTGGGCGACGCATGTTCTAGGCTCGCGGCCTAGTTGGGAAATACTAAATAATATGGAGTCGCCACCCGGTGTGAACCGGGACAAAGATTTAAGGCCGCACTCACCCCTCGCAAGGGAAGACCTCAAACCGTTGGGTTCGGAATGGTCCCTTACTCATGTCACTTGTAATGAAAGGATTTATGTAATAATTTAATCAAGCTTAAGTAACACTTATTTCCAAGAGTATCATGCTTTATTCTATTAAATTCTCATATGCAAAATAAAACTTATACACACATTTCACATATATCTCATATCTAAAATCGCATGCTTAACATATATCAAAATAGCAACGAACATACAACTTTATTTGCATATTACATTCAAGAAAACACAAGCACACATATTAACCATACAAACATACATATGGGCACTTTTCCAAGTGGTACGTGGAATTGTATCCCAAGTACAGACCGCACTACCGTCCATTCGGAATCGGCTACGGAATTTACGTCTGAGTTTCCATCCGATATACCACAAGAAATAATACTCAAATGTTATCACGACACAAGCATATGAATTGTAATTCATTACATAGTTGTATTCATACATGTGGGGATAGCTACTAGGAAAACTATGCATGAAATCTAATGAAGATGACTCGATTCAGTGGGTGCGCGTTCGTGTAGCGTTCGTAAACGCGTTCGAACGGTAAACAGAAGGTTCGCGTTCGTGTAGCGTCCGAGAACGCGTTCGAACGGAACCAGACCTGATGCATATGAAACTAAGACAGTGGGTGCGCGTTCGTGTAGCGTTCGTAAACGCGTTCGAACGGTAAACAGAAGGTTCACGTTCGTGTAGCGTCCGAGAACGCGTTCGAACGGAACCAGACCTGATGCATTATGAACTAAGACAGTGGGTGCGCGTTCGTGTAGCGTTCGTAAACGCGTTCGAACGGTAAACAGAAGGTTCACGTTCGTGTAGCGTCTGAGAACATGTTCGAACAGAACCAGACCTGATGCATTATGAAACTAAGACAGTGGGTGCGCGTTCGTATAGCGTTCGTAAACGCGTTCGAACGGAAATGAAACAGAATGTTCTCGTTCGTATGGCGTTTGTTAACCGCGTTCGAACATAAGCGAGACCTGATGCATGACAAAAAATACATGCGCGTTCGAGTTGCGTTCGTAAACGCGTTCAAACGGGAACAGACCTGATGCATGAAATGGGACGCAATACATAAACGACAAAATAAAGGGGGGGCGCGGCGAAGTACTTGCCGTAAAGGTGGCCTTTTGGGGCTCTTGATCTCTCAAAGAGAGGACCTTTAGACCAACATACTAAGCCCATGCGCTCGACTGAATCATGCATACATAGAATGAAAAACAATAATATTAAACATAGTGTGCCCGATTGAACGTATCTTGTATCCAACCGAACACACATCAACCGGCGCGGCAAAGCCTCGTGGTAAAGGGCTTTAGCCCATCCCCATAGGGGATTTCGCGTCGCACTTACTAAGCCCATGCGCCCGGTTGAATCATGCATACGAAAACAAAGACAATCATATCAAACTAAGTATGTCCGATTGAACGTATTTCGCATTCAACCGAACACACATCAATCGGTGCGGCAAAGCATCGTGGTGAAGGATTTTAACCCTCCAATTAGGGAACCTTTCATCGCAGTTACTAAGCCCATGCACTCGATCGTATCATGGGATTAAACAACATGCAGAATTTAAATGACAAGAATTAAATAAACCAAAGCAACTCAAAACAAGAGGAGGTGCCGTTTTACTCAAGTGGTACGTGGAGTTGTGTCCCAAGTACATACCGCACTACCGTCCATTCGGATTCGGCTACGGAATTTACGTCTGGGTTTCCATCCTATATACCACAAGAGACGACACTCTTCCATTCATCCAATACCCACAACACGCATCATACACACAACAAATGCCACAAATACAGAAAATATAATCGAAATAAATAACCAGAAATTAAATAGGAATAAGTGTAATAGATACCCTCAGGTCTAACCTTTTAAGCTGTCTCTCGGACTCGCGTTCCACGAAGATCGAAAGGGGGTAAAGCTCCGCAACTTTTATGGTTCACTGGTTTGCCTCTTCCTTCGCTGTTCGGCCACTCGAGCTACTGTTCCGACTCCGTTTTGCTGCTGTTTCCTTATGGTTTTGCTGTCGTTCCCTCTGTATCCTCTGCTTACTGTTGGTGGGCTGTTTTGGTGTTCTTTTTAGTGTGGTTTGGTGTGATTATTTCAAAGGTTCTAAGTGTCTTTTAGGTTACCGTTTTTAAGGGATTAAAGACTGTTTTGGGAGTGGTTTGGGCTGTTGTGTTTTTGTGTAATTTTCGGTGATGTGTGAAGGTTTAAAAGGGGTAATTTTCGGTGGTGATTATGGTTGTTTTGGTGTGATTTTCGGTGGTGTGAGGGTAAGGATCAAGGGAGTGATATGCTTGTGATGTCTAGTATTTCTTGCTATAATTCTTGTGTGAATTGTGTCTATGAGCTAGAGAGATTGGAGAGGTTGGGTGGCTTGGTTAGGGGTTGTTTATATAGAGAATGGCTAGAGTTTCACCTTGTCTCGCAATGAAGAGATTTGGTTTCCAAATAAGGAGAGATGGGAAAGGCATATACAAGATTGAGGGGGGACAAAATATTTTAATTTAGGAAGTCAACTAATTTAAATTGGTGTATGTACGGGCCAAATTTGGACCCGAGGGTAGATATATTTTCACATCAAACCCATAAAACCTTATTATTGAATATAAATCATGCCACATGCTTACGGATAATTGATCAACCACTCTTCCCTCATCTTGTCTAGCGTAAAGCATAATTTCACATGCAAATATTCTTCCAGCGCTGAAAGTTGAATCCAAGACATGTTGTGGGCTCCCTTGCCAGAAATGTCAGCACATTGAAGATCCCACCATCACGTGTACAACTTATATCTCCAACTGTAAAGTGACTTCCTTCAATATATAAAATGGAAGGGTTTCCGAACTCTAGTGGGGGCTTGACTTCTCCCTCACGAGCTTGGGCTCTGGGACACAAGCTCTCTGAACCCTCTATCTCTTTAAACATTTTCTATTGCCCTCACGGCCATCAATGAAGTCAAGGTAACATTAAACCTTACTTTTACATTTTTCATATTTATTGCTCATTTCATGCTACTGATTGAGCGTCGGAGTGCCCACGGCACCCACCACACCGGTGGGTAGTCTTCTCCCACTCACTCTACCCATTGTCTTGCAGGATCGCTAATGCCCCAACAACCTACAATTCTGATTGAGGACCTCGGGCGAAATCCAGCGTCCACAATTTGGCGCCCACCGTGGGGCCTTAGCGATTCATAGCAGGCAAAGGTATCTCAGTCTACGATTCCTAAAACAAAGCCAATCATGGCTTCTAGCAGTGAGCAAACATAAAATCATGTGACCACACAGTTGGCCATTCTCCAAGAGCGATTACGCACCTCAGAAGAGGAGAATCAAGCCACGCGAACTCCAAAACAACCCCCCAGAAACAATTGGAACACATCTCCTCAACTTCCCAATCATATTATCCAGGTACGACTTCCATATTTTAAAAATGTTTCAGTCGACATTAGTTAGACATGAGATTTGTTAAGGACGTTTCATTTAATGTTAGGGCATAGTTTGAGACTTGTAGTATATGTCACAATTGACATTACTAGATATAGCTTATCACCTACTAAAAATCACAATCGACACTCCACGTATAATGCATGACACTTGTAAGGATGAAGAAGTCCTAGCTAAATTTTGAAGATTCCATTCGACACGACTAGTAAGAGGTATTAACTAGAGGCTAAGGTTCCAGTCAACACTACATAAACTGAGGGTTAGCCATTAGCCGAATTTCCATTCGACACGAAGCTTTCTTTTATGCCACTTAATTTGGCGCCTCAGGCTCCAGCCTAAAGATGCCTCGAAGCTCCCATTCTAGCCCATAATATTTTAATTAGAAGCCTAAAACCTGCATTGAATCGGTTCATCATACACCATGATCCAGTGCGCCATTTACAAGTCAAATTGATCAATGATATAAAAAAAAAAGATTTCTCCAGCCGTATCATACGCATTTACATCATTATAAATAAGCCACGCATAATGATTGCTCACCTTCCAGAATCATGGGCACTTGTTCCATACTACCAGCGCTGTTTGGCTTCCTCCAAGCCATACATACTGCACTAGCTTGTCGTGTGAGTATTCTTCAATATTTTGTGATGATACGTCGTGACCAATTACCACTATTTTGTTTTTCAAATATCAAGCAAGCCCACTTTAGCCCACTTGTAAAAAATAACAATCCAAAAATAACTCGTTCTATATCACAACCCATGGATAATCAACACCATAAAAAATAACCTTAAGCTCAAACCAAGCCAAGCACTAGAAAATGATGCATGTGATCATATCTGGTTATATACAAAGTGACAAAATTAAAGGTTTTACTATCAAAGACAATAATGAAACAAACATGGGCCCTACATTTTATGGTTTGGCATGTTGTTCATTGGAATTTTGTTAATGAATTCCTTCAACAAACGTGATTGGCATTTTGTGCATTGAATTATTGGTAATATTTCATTAAAAAAACATAAGTGGGTCCTGCACTTTATTGTCTGGCATATTGTGCATTGGATTCTTGTTAGTATAATAGTTAACAAACGTAGGCCTTATTGAATGCAATCGTATGCCCCATTCGACCAAAAAAAAAAAAAAAAAAAAAACATACAGAGGGTGAGCCCCATTCGACCAAAAAAAAAAAAAAAAAAAAAAAAAAAAAAAAAAAAAAAAAAAAAAATAAAGAAATAAAATATGCAATGAGGTGACTCGCTTAAGAAAAAAAAAAAAAAAAATTACATGCAAATGATGACTAATCGCCCATGGCTCAAGTAGATCTCGTGAATCACTCCTAGGGAAAGAATAGTCCGAAAAGTCCACATCACTTAAAAGCACGACAAGGTCATTCAATACCCCATACGACGACAGGCATAAAGGAAATATTGTGAAAATTTAGACTTTTCACTTTTCAAAAAATCTAGCCCAAATAAACCATAAGAAAATCCATTGAAGCATGGGGTTGAAGCCCCACAAAGTCAGCGTACTTACCATGCGACTTAGCAAACCCAACTCCACTTTCATACGACTCCCACATTGAGTGTTGTGGAATGAATGAGCTTATCAAGCACAAAACGCCGAAACATATTCTGCCAAAAATCATATGCCTCCATGTCAAAAGCTGGAAGCTTATGCAAGCCAATTCACGTGGGAGAGAGAATCCTACATGACACATGCTCACGTCTCATCTTGCAAGCACAGACGCATGCGCAAGTCGAAGCCCATTCAATGCATCAGACTCACTAAGGCCCATTCCCGAGCCTGCTGTTCTAGAAAGCCCATGGAAAAATAAACCCATTTGAACCAACTCACTAACGCCAAAACAGCCCAAAATGAGATCGAACCTGACTGTGAATGGAAGGCCTTATGCAATTCAGTCGACGCTTGTCACACAAGTTGCTCAAGCCAAATGTGCAACCCAAGCGCCCAGCCCATAAACGCACACATGTTGAAGGTATTTTCTTGCGTATCCTCTTGCTGACTTGCATGATATATAGTAGTTTCCCCAGGTGGCACTAGCAGTTAGCAGCCTCATAGGGAGCATGGCGATGATCGCTTAAAAGCTATCACAAACAGTCAGCATGGGAACTTGCTAAAATTGTACATATCAAAGAGGAACATTACAAGCGAAAAAGTATAGCTAAAAAGGAATGACCCATTCGGCAGATGGATTCTTTCACGCGTTAATATCACAAGGGAGATTAACCCTGGTGGTCCTTTTGTTTGCTCAACAGCACTCTTGATAGTGTCATTCACGTTGAAATCATTTTCTCCCATGCTACATTCGATCGGATGTAGGTTGGCATCAAGTGGTAGTGTCATTAAACATGACACATAAAGTTTTTAATTGATCAATTGTTCCACTTGACATTTATGAGATGATAAAACATTTGGTTCAAACTAGTACCCACACAACAAGATGGATGGCCATCAGCCCACGATACATGGAAAAGTTGCCATCTCTTCCTCAGACTACATGAAAGGTTAGTCATCATCTCCATGCTACATTGATTTAATATTGCCACTCCATACTACATAGAGAATTTTCTATCATGCCTATTAGAATGAAGAACCCCCTTGAATCTCCTTTAGATCCAATCGACCAACCTTTAGGTAGTATGAAAATTCTATAAGACTTTCTTCAAGGTTAATTCTATTGTAGTATCATTGACCTTATTCAAGTATTGTATAATTAGTAATGACATTGATAAGCATCCATCTCTTCCATACTACATATGAGGAAAATCATCTTCATACGTAGTATGGAGATTATCATCCACTATAATCTTTATGGATAGATTTCCATAAACTCTTGAGAGCATTGGAAAAGCCCCATGAATCTTCATCAGGTCCATTCGAAGTTTACATGTGTAGCTTGGGACTTGTTGTGAATCCTATGCTTGTATGGCTTGATGCTTGATATTTGTCCCAATCGACATCTACATGTGTAGCTTGGGACTTGTTGTGAATCTTATGCGTGTATGACTTGATGCTTGATAAGTATCTTATTTCACATCTACATGTGTAGCTTGGGGCGTAACATTGATCCCAATCGACACTACACATCTGTAATTTGGGACTGATTAATGATCCTAGCCGACATCATCTAGTATATAGCTTGTGAATTGTTAAAGAAACCACACATATATGACTTGAAACTTGATGAACATCTCAGTCGACATCTACACGCATATAGCTTGGAACTTGTTGAACCTATTCAACAATATACTCTTATCCTGACCTTCATTGGGTTCAGTCGACTGGGAACATTCCCCATGGCTCATGTAGAGTCAAGTTCAAGACCTGGCCTTCATCTGGTCAGGGTCGGGCGACTGGGAACATTCCCCATTGACTCAAATGGAGTCAGGTTCAAGTCCTGGCCTTCATCTGGTCCAGGCGACATTCTTGTCTCCTCTGGTCTTTGACCAGTAGTATAGAGATTATCCTGAACCTTCATCTGGTTCAGTCGACTGGGAACATTCCCCATTGGCTCATTATTGAGTCAAGTTCAAGACCTGGCCTTCATCTGGTCAGGGTCGGGCGACTGGGAACATTCCCCATGGCTCATGTAGAGTCAACATATGACCTTCATCTGGTCAAGAAAAATTTGAAAACTCCTTTGGTCTTTGACCAGTAGTATAGAGATTATCCTGAACCTTCATCTGGTTCAGTCGACTGGGAACATTCCCCATGGCTCAAGTAGAGTCAATATATGACCTTCATCTGGTCAGACGACATTGTAAACTCCACTGGTCCTTGACTAGTAGTATGGAGATTATCCTGAACCTTCGTCTGGTTCAGTCGACTGGGAACATTCCCCATGGCTCAAGTAGAGTCAATATATGACCTTCATCTGGTCAGACGACATTGTAAACTCCACTGGTCCTTGACTAGTAGTATGGAGATTATCCTGAACCTTCGTCTGGTTCAGTCGACTGGGAACATTCCCCATGGCTCAAGTAGAGTCAATATATGACCTTCATCTGGTCAGACGACATTGTAAACTCCTATGGTTTTTAACCAGTAGCATGGAGATCATCCTGATCATCATCTGGATCAGTCGACTGGGAACATCCCCCATGGCTCATGACGAATCAAGTTCAGCATATGACCTTCATCTGGTCTTGAAAAATTTTAAGACTCCTATGGTTTTTAACCAGTAGCATGGAGATCATCCTGATCATCATCTGGATCAGTCGACTGGGAACATCCCCCATGGCTCATGTAGAGTCAATTGATTATCCTGATCATCATCTGGATCAGTCGACTGGGGACATCCCCCGTGGCTCATGAAGAGTCAAATGATTATCCTGGCCTTTATCTGGTTCAGTCGACCGAGGATATCCTCTGGCTCATGCCAAGACAAGTTGAAGACTTGGACTATTCTTAGTCCAAAATACGTTGAATTCTCTCTGTCGTGTAAGAACTATGTATTCTTGACAGATACTCGTACTTCTTGTTTCACTCGACATATTACTCTTCAAGTCAAAGACTTTTTGACTTAAAGAGTAGGGAACAAACTGTACGGGCCAAATTTGGACCCGAGGGTAGATACATATTTTCACATCAAACCCATAAAACCTTACATTATTGAATATAAATCATGCCACATGCTTACGGATAATTGATCAACCACTCTTCCCTCATCTTGTCTAGCGTAAAGCATAATTTCACATGCAAATATTCTTCCAGCGCTGAAAGTTGAATCCAAGACATGTTGTGGGCTCCCTTGCCAGAAATGTCAGCACATTGAAGATCCCACCATCACGTGTACAACTTATATCTCCAACTGTAAAGTGACTTCCTTCAATATATAAAATGGAAGGGTTTCCGAACTCTAGTGGGGGCTTGACTTCTCCCTCACGAGCTTGGGCTCTGGGACACAAGCTCTCTGAACCCTCTATCTCTTTAAACATTTTCTATTGCCCTCACGGCCATCAATGAAGTCAAGGTAACATTAACCTTACTTTTACATTTTTTCATATTTATTGCTCATTTCATGCTACTGACTTGAGCGTCGGAGTGCCCACGGCACCCACCACACCGGTGGGTAGTCTTCTCCCACTCACTCTACCATTGTCTTGCAGGATCGCTAATGCCCCCAACCTACAAATTCTGATTGAGGACCTCGGGCGAAATCCAGCGTCCACAGTGTATATCTATTGAATTAGGAAGTCAAATATTTGATTGGTTTTAATTGGTTAGGATTGATTTAATTAGGCAAATCTTATTTTTAGTTTTAGTATATAATATATTTGATTTATTTATATTAGGCATGATTTTATTTTATGTTTTATTTAATTGGTAAATGATTTTAAATATTTTTTATTAATTTTTATATTTATTTATTTAATTTGGGATGTGTTTTATGGGCTTTGGGGGGCCAATGGGCTGGGGTGTGAGGCTAACAGCAAAACCAGAATTACCGGCTCCGTTCGAACGCCTCCTCGCCCGCGGCATCGGCACGACGTCCGCCATCTGCACGAGGTTTGAACGAAGTAACGAACGCAGCACCAACGAAGACATTGAACTTGTGGAATGAACTTGATGCATATACTTTTCCGAATTTCCCTTCCGACCTCCGTTTCCCGCAATATCCTTAGCTAAAAAGGTAGTGCCTCCAATTGAGACTCATCATCAGGTTTCACATGCGAAAATGCAATGCCTACAGAAATGTTTGACATCTTCTCCAGTTGACATTTATTGATTGTTACCTATACTCTATATGAAATATATGAATTACTATTAGCTCCAGACTATGTAGAAAATCCTCCATCACATCCAGTAGAATGAAGAATCTCATTGGCCTTATTTAGCTATAGTCGACCTCTATCAGGACTTTAGAATAAGGGGTGGAGAACCACTTGGACCTCCATCAGGTCAGGTGGGGTGTAGTTTGTAGCCTCTTTAAAACCTTCAAAAGGTCTTGTATCTTGTAGAGTGAAACCCTCGTGAAACTTCATCAGGTTTATTCGACCGTAGTCTCTTAAGACTTTTATCAGGTTTTATAGAGTGATGAGTGGAGACCATGTTGGTCCTACATCGGGACCAGTCGACTGTACTAAAGAACCCTCATTAGGTCCAGACTTTCATAAAAGTCTTGTAGAGTGGAGACTCCCATAGACATTATAAGATCTAATGGATTGAAAACGAATCCCCCAATTGGACCTTTATCTTGCACGAATACTCCACCCATCTTGTTTTCGTTGCCAGATGTAACGCACCTACACTCTCCAAGCTTGTCCAGGGCCAATGACTTGCCCATGGCCGCTTGCGTGTGGTGCTAGTGTGCACTTTGTATTTATTCTTATTTTATTTTATTTTCTATTTTAGGGGGTGTGACAACTCAAACATCATGTGTGTTTCCTAGTGACACTTGTGCAATGTCTTTAAAACCTCTTTAGGAGGGGTGACCCGGGCACCTTAGAAGGGCCTTGACCACCAGCATACTAGGGGCTTTAGCTGTGTACTCCCTCGCCCTTAGTTGGCTTGCTTAATGAAACATGCTTCCTTTTGATTTCCAATTGCTATGTCCAAATGTGTTGCTTGAATGTGTTTCATTATCTTATGCCTTGTGGATGTATGCTTATGGATGTATGCTTTACTTCGTTGCCTAATAATGTTCCATTCTATAGATGGCTAACCATGGGTACGACCTTGCAGGGTCGATTCTAGACTGACTTGTTAGGCGCAACGCTAACAAGTGCCGCACGGACCCAACTTGGTGACACCAAAGTTTGACCCGTGACAGTTGGTATCAGAGCGTGGTTCAAGGTTGTGTTGCAAAATGGCTACGAAGTCCTCCACAAAAACGCGTTTGGATGCTGTCGAGAAAAAACTAGTGGATATTGATAGCCTCGTCTCAACACTCACGAACAAGACTTCAGATGTCGAAAACCTCAGGCAAACTATCAAGGTACTCGAGGCCCTTACAACCAGGGTAAGTGCCCTAGAGACTCAAGCAACAGGTGCTAGCACTAGTGCCCCACGAGAAGGGGGAGATGCCAATAATTGGCAAGATGCCGTGAGCCTTGAAAGAGCAGTGGCAAAGTTGAGCGTGAGGGTGAATCTCACCTCCCTCGCTGTCTCAAACTTGCCCACGACTGAAACATGGAACATAAGAGATCATCAAATTAGTATACAATGGTGTCAGAGACGCACAAGCCCTCGAAAACTTCCTCTTTGACATGGAGCAGTACTTTAAAGCTTCACAGATAGAAGAAGAGGGGGACAAGGTCTCAATAACCTTGATGTATTTTTCTGGAGATGCGAAGTCCTGGTGGAGGGCAAAACACATTGAAATCCAGGAAGGCCGATGCGCCGTTGACAATTGGGAGGATTTGAAGCGCGAGCTAAAAACTCAATTCCTACCAGGAAATGTAGCTTACATAGCTCGACGACAACTAAGAGACCTAAAACATACAGGCTCCATCCGGGAATATGTGAGGAAATTCTCCGGATTGATGTTGGATATCCGAGACATGTACGAACAAGACAAACTCTTCTATTTTATAGAGGGGTTGAAGCATTGGGCTAGAACAGAGTTACAGAGGCAACGAGTGAAAGACTTGCCTTCAGCACAAGCTGCGGCGGAACACTTAACGGACTATTCCCTCGAGGGACCTCCATCAAAGAGATCTATGCCGGCTCCTACTAATAATGATAGTGGGAATAAGAAGCCTATGAACTGGAACAACGATAGAAGTGGGGGAGCGGAGAAGAGAATTGAAGTCAAGTTTCTCGAACTTCAAATGGCTGGCACCTCAGAACGGTCCTCCAAATGGGAAGAAGCCCTTAAGTTGTTTTATTTGTGATGGGCCACATCGAGCTATGGAATGCCCTAAGAAATCAAGAATGGCGGCCCTCTTAGCACAAGAAGAAGAGGAAGAACGACGACGCTCGACTGAGAAGGGCCCATAAAGGGAAGAATCTGGCCAAATGGTGGCCTTGAGGATGCTCAATGCTCTTAACAAACAACCAGAAACTCAGAAGGTCTCGGGAAAGGGCCTCATGTTTGTTGATGCATTGATTAATATAGTTGCGGCAAAAAGCGTTATGGTGGACACGGGGGCCACCCATAACTTTGTTTCTTGCTACCGCCGAAGCGAAGCGTCTGGGGCTCAAGTTAGAGCGGGACGCGGGTCGTATGAAAGCGGTTAATTCACAAGCTCTACCCACGAGTGGGCTAGCGAGACAAGTAAGAGTGAAGATCGGCACGTGGGAAGGTCAACTGACCTTGTGGCGGTCCAGATGGATGACTTCGATATTGTTCTAGGAATGGAATTCCACTTGACAAGGGGGCCATCCCTATCCCAGCTGCAGGGAGCTTGTTGATTATGGGGGAGAAACCTGCAGTAGTGCCAGCAAAGTTAAAAAACCTCCCACAGAAGGAAGACTATTATCCGCAATCCAGTTTAAGAAGGGGATCAAGAGGCGGGAGCCGACATTCATTGCTATCCCTACAGTAGTTGGAGAAGAGAGAGGAAACCCCGGTGCCTGGATCAACAGGGTTTTAGAAGAGTTTACTGAAGTGATGCCTGATCAGCTCCCCAAAGTCTTACCTCTGAGGAGGTCCGTTGATCACCAAATCGAGTTAGCTCATTCAGCTAAACCGCCGGCAAGAGCACCTTATAGGATGGCTCCACCAGAATTAGTTGAACTTCGCAAGCAACTAGATGATCTATTGGAGGCAGGCTTCATCAGGCCTTCGAAGGCCCCATATGGAGCCCCTGTCTTATTCCGAAAGAAACAAGATGGAAGTTTGAGGTTATGCATCGACTATAGGGCTTTGAACAAGTTGACAGTGCGAAACACTTACCCCATTCCCCTTATAGCAGATTTGTTCGACCAATTGAGTAGAGCAAGATACTTTTCGAAGCTGGATTTACGTTCGGGATATTATCAGATGAGAATTGCCGAAGGGGATGAACCGAAGACGACTTGTGTTACCCGATATGGAGCATTTGAGTTCTTGGTGATGCCGTTTGGGCTAACTAATGCTCCCGCAACATTTTGCACCCTAATGAATGAAGTCTTCCATGAATACCTTGACAAATTTGTAGTGGTTTACCTAGATGACATTGTGGTTTATAGCACTACATTGGAGGAACACAAGAGACATCTTGCCATGGTATTCCAGAAGTTGAAAGATAATAGGCTATTTGTGAAGAAAAAAATGCTCATTCGCCCAGGAACGCATCAAATTCCTCGGCCATATCATAGGGCAGGGTCATATATGGATGGACATGGAGAAAGTACGAGCAATACGCGAGTGGAGCGCCCCAGCCAATGTCAAAGAATTGCGGTCTTTCCTTGGCTTACCAACTACTACCGGAGATTCGTAAGAGGATACTCCAAGAAGGCGATACCCTTGACAAAACTATTAAAGAAGGAGGTGACATGGGAATGGACTGATGCGTGCAGAGAAGCCTTTGAAAGCTTAAAGGAAGCATGATAGGAGACCCAGTTCTCATTCTCCCGGAGATGGCCAAACCATTTGAAGTTCAGACGGATGCTTCAGACTTTGCACTTGGAGGGGTGTTGCTTCAGGAAGGTCACCCTATTGCTTATGAGAGTCGTAAGCTTTCCGAAACAGAACAACGATATAACACAGCACAGAAAAGGAACTATTAGCAGTGATACATTGTCTGCGGGTGTGGAGACATTACCTTCTCGGGTCGAGATTTGTAGTGAAGACAGATAACTCCGCAGTCAGTTATTTCCTCACTCAACCAAAGCTTACTTCGAAACAGGCTCGATAGCAGGAGTTTTTAGCAGAATTCGACTTTCACTTTGAGCATAAAGCAAGATGTTTGAATCAGGTGGCAGATGCTTTGAGTCGAAAGTCAGAACTTAGTCCTTTGAAGGCGTTGGCTAACATGTCTTTCAGCACCATCCGTACACCTATCAGAGAACTCATCCGAAACAACTTGGAGAAGGACCATATCTCTAAGGCAATTTTGAAGTTAGTAAGGGAAGGCAAGGCTCGTCGCTTCTGGTTGGAAGATGGACTTTTGTGGACTAAGGGAAACCGTTTGTATGTTCCCAAGTCAGAAAACCTTCGGAGGATTCTCATAAAGGAATGTCATGATACGTTATGGGCCGGCCATCCGGGTTGGCAGAGAACTCATGCATTATTAAAACAAGGATACTATTGGCCCCAGATGCGGGATGATGTGACAGAGTACACCAAGACATGCCTCATTTGTCAGCAGGATAAAGTGGAGAAGTTGAAGACCCCTGGATTATTGGAACCGTTGAGCGTCCCCAACAGGCCATGGGAGAGCATCTCCCTTGACTTCATAACCAACCTTCCAAAAATTGGTGAACTAACCAACATATTGGTAATTGTTGATAGGTTCTCCAAATATGCAACATTCATACCAGCACCTAAGTACTGCAAGGCGGAAGACACTGCTAAATTATTCTTCAAGCACGTGGTGAAGTATTGGGGCGTGCTTAGACAAATTGTGAGTGATCGAGATCAGAGATTTGCGGGAACTTTCTGGTCCGAACTCTTCAAACTATTGGGTTCTCAACTAAACATGTCAACAAGTTACCACCCCGAGACTGATGGACAGACAAAGAGATTCAATGGAATGCTGGAGGAGTACTTACCCCACTTCGTTAATGCCAACCAGAGAAATTGGGTGTAACTTCTTGATGTTGCCCAATTTTGCTTCAACTCTCAAAATAGCTCCGCCACCAACAAAACACCTTTTGAAATTGTGATGGGTCAGCAGCCTCTACTCCCACACACAGTGACAGAGTATTCCGGGAAGAGCCCACGAGCTTTCAACTTCACTAAGGAATGGAGAACCAATACAGAAATTGCTCGAGCTTATTTGGAGAAGGCTTCCGCGAGGATGAAGAAGTGGGCAGATCAGCATAGAAGACCTTTAGAATTCCGACCTGGAGATTTGGTGTTGATCAAGTTAAATCCAGAACAAATACGATTCAGAGGGAACAGAGACAAGAGATTGGTGAGAAAATATGAAGGGCCAGTTCCCGTTCTTAAGAAGGTGGGAAAAGCTTCATACAAAGTCGAGACTCCAGCGTGGATGAAGATGCACCCAGTTTTTCATGTCAGCAGGTTGAGACCTTTTCACGCAGACAATAAGGATGCAACTCGCAACCAACTACGAAGACCAGAGATTGAAGAACCAACTAAGAAGAGAACCACGAGGGAAGTTGAAGAGATTTTGACAGAAAGGGAGGCGACCGGAGACCAGCGACATGAAAAGAAGTTCCTAGTGAGTTGGAGAGACCTGGGAGATGAAGAGACAAGTTGGGAGAGAGTCGAAGACCTGCAAGCAGTTTTTCACAGAAGATTGAAGACTTTACAACCCTTCAGCGTCAAAACAAGAGAGCCGAAGACCTGCACCAACTGAAGCAGCATAGTGAAGAATTTCAAGCCTACCAGCACCGAGGTGAAGAGCAGAGGAGGAGCAGTTCAGATGTGTCAACGAGGACGTCGACAGATTAAGTGGGGGAGGATGTAACGCATCTACTCTCTCCAAGCTTGCCCATGGCCGCTTGCGTGTGGTGCTAGTGTGCACTTTGTATTTATTCTTATTTTATTTTATTTTCTATTTTAGGGGGTGTGACAACTCAAACATCATGTGTGTTTCCTAGTGACACTTGTGCAATGTCTTAAAACCTCTTTAGGGGGGTGACCCGGGCACTTAGAAGGGCCTTGGCCACCAGCATACTAGGGGCTTTAGCTGTGTACTCCCTCGCCCTTAGTTGGCTTGCTTAATGAAACATGCTTCCTTTTGATTTCCAATTGCTATGTCCAAATGTGTTGCTTGAATGTGTTTCATTATCTTATGCCTTGTGGATGTATGCTTATGGATGTATGCTTTACTTCGTTGCCTAATAATGTTCCATTCTATAGATGGCTAACCATGGGTACGACCTTGCAGGGTCGATTCTAGGCTGACTTGTTAGGCGCAACGCTAACAAGTACCGCACGGACCCAAACTTGGTGACACCAAAGTTTGGCCCGTGACACCAGGCAACTAGACTATATCTTAGTCTTCAATCGGTCCACCCATATTTTAACCCATATTTTATCATGTGATCACTCTACGAAATCAGACCCCTACTGACTTGATAACTCGTATCTAGATCACCAAAATAACGCTTCTACGTTTGGACATTCTATAACTTATGATGACGACTAGATGAGATCCCTAGTTATCATTCCAACTTAGCAAAATGGCAGAATCCCAAGATTTATCGTTGCCTAGTCGACTGAACCTAATCTGCAACACTGCCTAGTCGACTGAACCAAACAGCTTCCTAAAATAAATGGTACCCAGAGAATGACTGAAACCCCATCGCCCAACATCTATGGCCGAAGCCAAAAATGACCAGCAACCGCAAAAGAATAGAGGCATTTGTTCCCACTCGACAAAGCATATTGCTTATGACGAGAGTCCAATCGGTGCCAAGCACAATCGCCTGATTAGAAGTCAGACGCCATATCCAAGTAATTTAGTTTCACACCCATGGGCAGTCCCATTTGACACAACAATGCAAAGATTCAGCATCAAATGACATAGAAATTGAAGCAGCTTCCCCAAAGAATAAAACCCACACACCATTTCGCGAGCCAAATGCAGAGCTGTCGAATGCCAATCTACACTCCACTACTTGTACAGACACGGATCCCAACCAATCTGGACTTTGTGCGGTAAAATGAACTCATTTCTACAGTGGAGGAACTGGTAGATGCAATGCAGTAGCATTACAACTGATGCTTCAAAGTCTTCATTCTGAACAGTCCCAAACCTTGCTGAGGTCTGAATCTCAGCAACAGAGAGATCAAAAAAAAAAAATCCAC
The DNA here is from genome assembly GCA_019454045.1 of Zanthoxylum bungeanum. Taxonomy (NCBI): domain Eukaryota; kingdom Viridiplantae; phylum Streptophyta; class Magnoliopsida; order Sapindales; family Rutaceae; genus Zanthoxylum; species Zanthoxylum bungeanum. The sequence goes on along the minus strand of SKCR01001385.1, from coordinate 46,796 downwards.
GGAGACGACGCCACGTCTGCATCGGTGTCGACTCTCCTCCTTCTGGGCACTTCTCATTCGCTCTCGATCGCATCCATAAAGAACCAGAGTTTCTTTGAGTCGACGAGGAGGGAATGCAGAGGCAAATCCAAGAGTAAACGATGTGGAGTTTCCACGCCACATTCGGCCTCGGCGCCATCGCCATTGTATTGAACTTCTCGTTGATCAATTATGCAAAGGACTTGAAGATCGGGCCAGATGACGTCGCCGTCACGTATTTGTCGGATGAAGCTGAGTCCTCCGTAACAGACGAGCAGTTTGACTACAACTAATTTACTTATGGAAGATGGTGTTCTCTGGAGCAGTTTCCAAATGCAGCAGCTCAGGTGTTTGTATAAATGACGGGGAGCTCATATCTACTGAAGGATCTACTTGGCTTCGTGACTACCATGGTAATTTTTCCCATGTCCTATCAAGCACTGTCAGGACGGAGTGTTTGACTTCTTGTATGATGCTCAGAAGGGTCTTTACGAGTGGTTTACAGTTAAAGGAAGCGAAGACATGGTAATATTAAACAGCTGACAGTAGATTCTCGAAAGATTTTCCTTATGAGTGTTGAAGATAGTGAAAGTACCATGTCTTTTCAAGTTCATCACTTGTCTTACGAAAGGCAAAGATCAGCTGCTCTCAGCCAAGCTTCTGTTGATTTCTGTGATATCCAGAATTTGGCATACAAGTATGGGAGCAAAGACAACTCATTGCTGGCCATGTTTGAAGCAGGAAGCAAAATTATTTTCAGTGACTATGTTGATAATCTTTCGGGGACTCTAATTCGAAGGCTCATGTTCTTCATTTGTACACTGCATATGATGAAACTGTGTGAAATTCTTATGGCAATCATCTCGTTCAATTCTCTTGTAATATTGAGGGGACTAGCAAGAAGACCCTCTCGGCTAAATGGCTAAAAACTGCCCTGCAACTTCAGTCTACTTTATTTGGCATAAGCATAATAGGAAGATTGGGTTCTTTTACCTTAGGAGCTCTGTTCGACTGCACCCTTCCAATTCGCGTTTGAGGCCTTGAAGTCCTGGAACATGCCTGCTAGTGATCTCTTCGACTGTTTTGATTTTTGGAAATGGATGGGCTCACGATTGCTTGTTTGGGCCCAGTTTCGATCTCTGATAGTTTCGTTTTTTTGTGTTTTGTGCGCTTGTTTAGTGAATGGCTACTAGATTGGTTTATGAATTGGTCTTTTGGGCTGCCGTTTTACTTGGAATGTGAATTGTTCGGTTTCATGGGTTGGTTTTGCCATTCCTGGGCTGGTTTTGAATGCCTGGAGTGCTTGTTTTTGGGATTATTTAAATCCAAAAGAGTGGAGTGATTTCTTTAATATAAATTTATTCTTCTTGCTGTAAGGCCAAAATACACACCGTAGACTCCCAAATCTCCATAAGGTTTTGTATAGACCCGTATAAATCTTCATCAGACTTCATGAAGTAGAGACCGGTTTAGAAGCCTTATGAGATCTAGGGGACAATCTGGAAGATAAGAGAAGTAACTTTCATCAGTTATCAAATAGATCATTTGTATCAGGCGACTTGCTCTCCAGATAACATGTATAAATATTCTCTTCCCATTTAAATACCATATTCGTGGTCTTGGAATTCACAGGAAATATCGTCCAACTTAATACATGGACCTCCATTCGGTCCAAACAAACATAAAGACCCCATCTAGTTCTTCTTTGGGACTAGTGGGCTGGAGATTATCATGGCCTCATCTGGTCCAGTCGACGAGATCACCTCCCAAGTGACTAGCAATAGAGTCAAGTGTTAGCTCTTTGACCTTCCTCTGGTCCAGTCAACATGTAGACTCGGTTTGGTCCATATTCGATACCAAACGAGAGTATATCTTCCTGGCCTCATCAAATCCAGACGTCTGGGGACATCCCCCATGGACTCACGTCGAGTCAAGTTTTTCGACATGGACTACACATGTCGTATGGCTTACGTTCTGAATCCTCATCTGGTTCAGTCGACCGGGGACATCCCCCATGGACTCACGTCGAGTCAAGTTTTTCGACATGGATTACACGTGTCGTATGACTTATATCTTCATGGCCTCATCAAGTCCAGACGTCCGGGGACATCCCCCATAGACTCATATCGAGTCAAGTTGTAGACATGGAACACACATGTTGTGTGACTTATAATCCGACCTCCATCTGGTCCAATTGATTGGGTACTTCCCCAATGGATCTAGCAGAGTCGAGTTCATTATCCCGACCATCATCTGGCTCGGATCACAGGGTACTTCCCCAATGACAATTGTAGAGTCAAGCTCATAACTTGACATTCGTTTGGTCCAATCAATAGGCATCATCAAACGCTCGAGTACACCTACAAAATATGGCATTGTCCCAAGCGACACATGCGTCAAGTACTCTACAAGCCAATGACTCCTTGACTTAGATAGTAGGGGACGAACTGTACGGGCCAAATTTGGTCCAGGGGCGATTTTGTCCTTTTACTCTAGGCCCAAGCTTCTACCTCAAAAGGAAGCCCCAATGTTAAAAGTGTATGGAGGCCCAGAGATTCACAAGCCCGGGCCCAATGAGATACCACGTGCTCAAAGCATATTCGGGGCTCACCTTACTCCAGTTCACATAACGCCATGGCTCATAAATGTTATTCACAAACCCTCCGTTTCAGCCTACAACGCAGTTATAGCTCCTCATGAAGTCGACTGTTACCTTAATCCAACAGACGATTAATCAAAAAGCAATAAATGCACATGTTACTAGAGCATGTATATATAGGGAACAAGGCTCCAAGAGGAGGGGACTGCGAACTCTCCCACCCTCAGCTTTAGGACTTTCACAAAGCTCATCATACCTCCTACCTATCGCCCACACGGCACCCTACGAAGCTCAAGGTACTATCTAACTTTGACCTTCCACCTACTACATCCGTAGTTCCTTCACTGACTTGGGCGTCAGAGTGTCTACGGCATCCACCACACCGGTGGGTAGACCTTCTCCGTTCACCCTACCTCCTTTGTTTTGCAGGATCGCCGGTGCCCCTCTACGAAATCTCGATTATAGACCTCGGGTGAAAACCAGCGTCTACAGTTTCCTTATTAAGGAGGGACTAGGGCGTAGATTGGCCCGATATTGTCAAATGAGACATCAAGTAACATGATTTGGATCTTGCTGAAACTTTTATAAGTCGTATGGGCTTTTAGAAGCCTTTAGGCCGTATGGGCTTGTCTTTGAGTGTATGGGCTCGTGGGCCCAATGGAGGAATCACGTGCGTAGATTGAGGACTACTGGTAGTGATAGTCTTGTGCTAATTAGGCTTTATTTGATGTGTGGACCTTAGATACAATCACATTTGGATCTTTTGCCCAAATTTGGCATCGAATGCTACTCTTATATGATTTGCAGCATAAGAAACTTGATATAGTAGTTCTAAAAGAACGAATGGCGACGGTCCATATATTGCAATTTGCATATAGAGGTAGCATATTATGCATGCACAGATCAATGCTCTTGCAAAAACTGGAATGATAAAATGGATCTAAAGTAACACGCATATGAATTTGATTCTCTCAACATTCGATTCTTCTTTCAATTCTGTTTTATTGTAGAACAAATCTGGAATTATATGCATTTCTTGTTAGACAAGCAAAGCATCATCTTTGAACTTTGTAGAATTCACAAGAAGAATAGGCATCTTCTCATTTCACATTACTTTGAATAAAGGTCAATAAAAGCAGCAAAGAATTTAGGAACTTGATTAGTTCACTGAGTAGTTCACAACAGTGTAACTCATCATCAGTTATAATTTTTACACTTGCATAGAGACTAAAATGTCATCAGCAGCAGCAATAAGGGAAAATACAAGGGCAACGGGAGAGGCTTCTTGTAATGGCATTGTGCGGCGGATAGTGAGCCTTCCGCGTAGCATTATGGGGGATTTTCAAGAGCAATGGGTCATGGTATTGATCTAATTGGAATAGGAGGAGGAAGAAGACATCATCTTCATCAAAATCAACCACTAATGAACTTCCATTGGCCACAACATCCCCAAGAACCCTTAATTGTACCAGAAGAATGGGCATTTCTAACATTTTGAGCAGCAGTATGGCTCAACACATCCATTCTTTTATGCTTGTCAGTTCATGGAGGCTTTGAAGATAGCTGAAGATGAACATAAGTTTGTGTTCATGTACCTTCATTCACCACAACACCCCTTTACTCCCTCTTTTTGTAGGGACACTTTGTGTACAGAGCTTGTAATACAGTTTCTTGATGCAAATTTTGTTTGCTGGGGAGCACTTGCTGATAGAGGAGAGGGTTTGCAAATGGCTGCAACATTGAGGGCTGCTAGTTTCCCTTTCTGTGCTGTAGTGGCTCCTGCTCCTGTTAATACAATAGCAGTGCTACAACAGGTCGGTTCAAATTACATGTTACAAATTTTGTTCTTACAAATGTGATATCCCCTGAAGGGAAACAATCATATGCCAAATGCTATTACAAAAAAAATTTCAGCCTCTCTATAAATAGTTGAATAATTAGTGTATGGAAATTCAAGATTTTTTTTTTTTTTTGGGGGGGTCAAATATCATCATATTGACTTGAATTGTTACCCTGATTTGTCTATATTTTCAGATGGAAGGGCCGATTTCCCCAGCAGAGGTGGTGGAGATTTTGCAGAGAACAGTTGAGGAGCAAGGGGTGGCTTTTGGTGGTGCTGGTGCAAGGGCAAATGAGGAAGAGAGGATAAGAACAAGAGCCATAGAAGAAGAAAAGATAAGAGCAGATCGTCAGCTAAGAGAAGAACAAGACACCGCATATCTTGAAACTCTCAAGTTAGACAAGGTGTGTGCTGTTGGAAATTCTTCCAAATATTCATTAAGGGTAAATTTGTCTTTTGGTATCATTGGGTGCTTGTGAGGGGTATAACCCTTTGGAGGGTTGCACCCCAACCCAAAGGGTGCCCTATTGGCACCCTTTCATGCCTATATAAGAAGGCTTGATATCCAAAATAGACAGACAGAAAAGATATCTGAATTTCATCAAAAAAGAGACATTTGTTTTCCTTTGTTTTGAGAGAGACTTTCACCATCTTCCTAGTTCATAAACTTGTGAAGGAGTGCTCCTTGTACAAGTAGCATCCAAGTTATCCTGGAAGAACGTTGGCAATACGAAATCGTAGAGCACCTGTGACGGGCCAATAAGTTCTTAAGGACAGAGATCATCTCGACTTGGACAATTCTGTAATCTCCATTTTCTGGTTTGTCTTCAAGTTTTCTGGTTTTAAGGTTTTGCATCTAGATCTTCTTTTGGTAATATGATCTGTTGATTTGCATGTTTATATTACTGTTTAATGACATTAATTGATAACAATCTTAAGAACTTATTGGTATCGTGTTATTAAATAGTAATTTGCATGTTAGGGTTTGAATATTTTCTGAAAAATACGAACTGTGCATGAAAAACCCGTAGGGCGTTCGAACGCCCGACGCACGCGAAGGCAACAAATTTGAATTTTCCTTAGAACGTTCGAACGCGTCTTCAAACGCATCTCGAACGCAAGCCTTTTTCCTTATAACGTTCGAACGCGTCCTAAACGCAACTCGAACGCAAACTCTCTGGAATCATTCCGTTCGAACGCGTTATCGAACGCTACACGAACGTGAACTCTCTGGAATCATTCCGTTCAAACGCGTTATCAAACGCTACACAGAACGTGAACTCTCTGGAAACAACTTCGTTCGAACGCGTTATCAAACGCAACACGAACACACACACACTGGACAGTCTCGTTCGAACGTAGATACGAACGTGACACTAACGATTTTATCCTGTAAGTATCAAAAACTGCAAACTTTAATTAATATTAACTTGGTTAGTCATATACTGTAAACACATTAATCTTGGTAGTATAGATTTAAGTTATTATTAAGTTGTTCAATTATCACAAGCATACACATAGTGATAAAGTTGAAATTGTTTGGTTGTTGCATAATTGGTTGAGAATTTAAAGTGTAATAATACACAAGTAATTCCATCCAGTCTTGATTGACATATATATATCTACATTTATCGTATATCACTTTGAACAAGATCATTCGTTGATCGGTTGTGCAATTTGTCTTTCGTAGACTAATTGACCCTGTTGATTTTCCAGTTATATATATGGCTAGCGGAAATATCACGGTACCGGTCTCTCATGGAGAAAAACCGGAGAAATTTGGTGGGGCAAATTTCAAACAATGGCAGAGCAAGATGCTGTTCTACCTGACAACTCTCCAGTTGGCAAAATTCCTCAAAGATCATCCGGGTCCTGTGGAGGGTGAATCCGAATTGGCCAAGGAAGAGCGAGAACAGACTTGGATGTCTGGAGACTTCTTATGCAAGAACTACCTTTTGGGTGGTCTTGACAATACCCTGTACAATGTGTACCAAGGCATGACTTCTGCGAAGATTCTCTGGGAATCTCTCGAGAAGAAGTATAAAACTGAAGATGCCGGACAAAAGAAATTTATCGTGGGTAGGTTCCTGGACTACAAAATGGTAGATTCAAGGACGGTGATGTCTCAGTTGGGTGAACTGCAATTAATCATTCATGAAATACTGGATGAGGGAATGAAACTTTGTGAGACGTTTCAAATTGCCGCCATAATTGAAAAGTTGCCTCCATCATGGAAGGACATCATGAGCTATCTGAAACACAAAAAGAAGCAGATGAGCCTTGAAGACCCCAGTGTTCGATTGAGAATCGAGGAGGACAACAGGATGTCCGAGAAGGCCAGCTACAAGACTCTAGAGTCTAAGGCCAACATCATTGAAGGTGTAAAGGGTAGCAAAAAGAGAAACAGTGGAGCTAACTCTGGGAACAAGAAGTTCAAGGGAAAATGCTACAACTGTGGAAAGAGCGGTCATATGTCAAAGGACTGCAGGAACAAGAAGTCTCAGGACAAGGGCAAGAAAAAGAAAAATGAGGCCCATGTCACTGAAGGCGAGCAGCTGACTGATGATATCTCAGAGATGGAACTATCAGCAGTGGTAACTGAAGCCAACATAGTTGGGAATCCGAGAGAATGGTGGGTAGACACTTGGGCTACTCGTCATATCTGTGCAGACAATAAGATGTTTTCCATGTACCAGAAGGTCGATGGCGGCGATCATCTGACAATGGGAAACTCGTCTACCTCTCAGGTGGTTTGACAAGGCACAGTGGTTCTGAAGATGACATCCGGAAAGGAGCTAACATTGAAGAATGTACTGCACGTTCCAGATATTCGGAAGAACTTGGTCTCGGGCTCTCTCCTTAGTAAGGCTGGTTTTAAGCTTGTATTTGTTTCTGATAAGTTTGTAATGACAAAGAATGATATGTATGTAGGAAAAAGGTTACCTGACTGAGGGCCTTTTTAAGCTAAATGTAATGACTATTAACCGTGCTATTAATAAAGCTAGTTCGTCTGCTTATATTATTGTGTCACAAAATGTATGGCATGGGATGTTAGGACATGTTAATTATGATACATGCGTAAATTAATTAACATGGACCTTATACCTAAATTTGCAATTGATGGCCAACATAAGTGTGAAGCATGTGTTGAAGCAAAAATGCATCGAACATCAATTCATTCTATAGAACGTAGTTCTGAACCGCTGGAACTTGTACATACCGATGTATGTGACATGAATATTGTGCAAACAAGAGGCGGTAAAAAAGTACTTTGTCACTTCGATGACAACACAAGATTTTGTTATGTGTGCTTGCTGAGAAGCAAAGCTGAAGCAATTGAGAGCTTCGTACACTATAAGAACGAAGTTGAAAACCAACTTGGCAAGAAAATCAAAAGAATCAGGAGTGATAGAGGCGGTGAATACGTTTCACCATTCGGTGAATATTGTTCTGTGCACGGAGTTATTCACGAAACCACTGCACCTTATTCTCCTCGACAGAACGGAATTGCAGAACGCAAAAATCGAACGTTGAAGGAAATGATGAACGCCATGTTGACAAGTTCGGGACTACCCCAGAACTTGTGGGGGGAAGCTTTGCTTTCCGCAAACTACGTTCTTAACAAGCTTCCTCACAGAAGGTGGACAAGACACCATATGAGTTGTGGAAAGGTTTCGTACCTTCCTATAAATACCTCAAAGTGTGGGGGTGTCTTGCCAAAGTAATGGTTCCTAAACCTAAGAAGGTTAGAATAGGACCCAAAACTGTTGATTGTATATTCATCGGATATGCTCGCAACAGTAGTGCGTATCGATTCTTGGTACACAAGTCGGAGATTCCTGACATCAATCCGGAAATGATAATTGAGTCAAGAAATGCGACATTTTTTGAAGAGACGTTTCCCTGTAAGGAAAGACAGCGCACAGAGTCTCTCAAAAGAACAGTGATACTGTCAAGGACAGTGATCAAGTTTACCAAGGATCAGATCAACGTGTAAATGCTGAGACAATCGAGCCTAGACGTAGCAAAAAAACTAGAACGTCTAAGTCGTTTGGTCCCGATTTTCCGCCTCAAAGCTATAAAGAAGCTATGGCTTCTCCGGAGGCACCTCTTTGGAAAGAGTCTATTAACAGTGAGATTGATTCAATCCTACAGAACCATACTTGGGAGTTGGTTGATCTTCCGCCAGGTTGTAAGCCGCTGGGCTACAAATGGATATTCAAAAGGAAGATGAAAACGGATGGATCAATATATAAGTATAAGGCAAGACTTGTCATAAAAGGTTATAGACAAAAGGAATGCCTTGATTACTTTGACACCTATTCACCAGTGACTCGCATCACATCGATAAGAATGCTCATAGCCATAGCAGCTATATTTGGTCTTGAAATACATCAAATGGATGTAAAGACGGCATTCTTGAATGATGAATTGGATGAAGAGATTTACATGGAACAACCAGAAGGGTTTAGTGTTCCTAGAAAAAGAACAGAAGGTGTGCAAACTTGTAAAATCCTTGTACGGATTAAAACAAGCACCGAAATAATGGCATGAGAAATTTGACAAAAAAAATGTTGTCAAATGGGTTCAAAACCAATGAGTGTGATAAGTGTGTGTACGCCAAATCAACTCAGAAAGGATATGTCATTGTGTGTCTCTATGTAGACGATATGTTGATAATTGGTAGTAATCATGAAATGATTCAGCTACCAAAAATGGGTTATCCAGCAGATTTGATATGAAAGATATGGGGATAGCTGATGTGATCCTAGGAATAAAGATTTCTAGGACATCAGACGGATATATATTATCACAGACTCATTATATTGAGAAGATACTCGATAAATATATCAAAGGGGATCTAAATGTAGCTAGAACCATGTAGACCTAACTCTTCATTTATCAAAGAATACTGGTTCAAGCATATCGCAACTAGAGTATTCGAGAATCATCGGAAGTCTGATGTATCTCACGAATTGCACACGACTTGATATCGCTCAAGCTTTGAATCGGCTTAGCAGATATACGAGCAATCCATGACACAACCACTGGAAAGCCATAGTAAGAGTTTTGAGGTATCTGAGAGAAACTTCAAAATATGGGCTATATTACGAGAGATATCCTGCTGTACTGGAGGGATACAGCGATGCTAACTGGATATCTGATACGGTGGATTCCAAATCTACGAGTGGATTTTTTTTCACACTTGGTAATGCAGTCGTGTCATGGAAATCCTCGAGGCAAACGTGTATTGCCCGGTCTACTATGGAATCAGAATTCATAGCGTTAGACAAAACAGCGGAAGAAGCAGAATGGCTTAGAAACTTCCTGGAGGATATTCCTAGTTGGCCCAAACCGGTGCCAGCAATAAGCATACATTGTGACAGCCAATCGGCTATTGGGAGAGCCCAAAATACAATGTATAATGGTAAGTCTCGACACATACGTCGGAGACATAATACCATACGTCAACTGCTCTCAAGTGGCATAATAACGATTGATTATGTCAGGTCGAAGGAAAACCTAGCGGATCCACTAACTAAAGGTTTACCTCGAGAGCAAGTTGAGAAGTCATCGAGGGGAATGGGCTTGAAGCCTATAATCTAAGAATTGTCACTGTGGAAACCCAACCTAGTTGACTGGAGATCCCAAGATCTAGGTTCAAAAGGGACAACATAAACTTTGTGCAATTCAAAACAAGCACTGAAGAGTTTCGTACTCTTTCCCATTCCGATAATGACGCTGAGTGTTGTCTGTCATTGGTTAGGATAAGCTAAGGCTTTTAATGATCACTATATTAGGAGATGAGTCCTAATGGGGGTAAAGACAGATTACCTCTTCATAGCAGATCACCTATTTCAAGTAAGAAGTAAGGCCGCTTCCATGGGAACCTTTAAAGGCGGGTTACCCTAAAGTGCTTGATGAATACAGGACCGTTGTTCAGGGCCAAAATGAACACAACCGTAGAACGGGAAAATGGTCGAATTAAAGCTGTGTGTTGGCAATTGTCTTGGTTTACATAACGGCAGAACAGTTCAAGACTATGGGTCACTGGTTTGCCAAGTAAATCCGATTGTCACTCACTAGGAAATGTTCAAGGCGAAAGCTACCTATTTCGATGCAGCTTTAGTTCATGGTAACTCTCTCAAGTGTCTCCATGAATATTTGAAGAATTGTGGGGATTGTTGGAATTCTTCCAAATATTCATTAAGGGTAAATCTGTCTTTGGTATCATTGGGTGCTTGTGAGGGGTATAACCCTTTGGAGGGTTGCACCCCAACCCAAAGGGTGCCCTATTGGCACCCTTCCATGCCTTATATAAGAAGGCTTGATATCCAAAATAGACAGACATAAAAGATATCCGAATTTCATCAAAAAGAGACATTTGTTTTCCTTTGTTTTGAGAGAGACTTTCACCATCTTCCTAGTTCATAAACTTGTGAAGGAGTGCTCCTTGTACAAGTAGCATCCAAGTTATCCTGGGAGAACGTTGGCAATACGAAACCGTAGAGCACCTGTGACGGGCCAATAAGTTCTTAAGGACAGAGATCATCTCGAATTGGACAATTCTGTAATCTCCATTTTCTGGTTTGTCTTCAAGTTTTCTGGTTTTAAGGTTTTGCATCTAGATCTTCTTTTGGTAATATGATCTGTTGATTTGCATGTTTATATTAATGTTTAATGACATTAATTGACAACATGTGCCTAGTACTTATGCTTCTAATCCCTTCAAATTCATCAAAAAGTTTTAGGTGAGACAGTTTTTCAACACCTCATCATGCTAGCGTTGTTGTAATCTACTGATGATCAGGGCTGGTCTTGAGGTTACCGGGCGAGACATCCGTTTATGCTTCTCCTAGATATTTTTATAATAACTCCCGAGAAACTAATAAATAAGGATTCTAAATATTTTATATTAAAAAATTATGTTACGATCAAGAGTCCCAAAATGTGAAAAAATAGTTTTAAACTTCGAAGATATCAAGACCAGACTTGTTAGATGATATATAATCATTAGTAGATTATTAATTTCATTATGCATCCCTCTGTATATATGTAGGAAAAGGAGAAACTCAAACATTTAGCTTTAGGAGGAAGAGTTCAGAAACCAGCAGAAGCTTCAAACAAAGCAAATTATGAGAAGTTTAGACCCAATACAACACAAAAACAATATGGTAATGCAAAAATAGCTCCCAGTAGAATTAGAGAAACTCAACACAAGGAAGCTACAAACAAGGGAAAGGATCCTCAGCTTACACAGGTACAGCTGTTAATAGTACAACCCATTGTTCCTTCATCTTAGGATTAGTCACTGTTGACAATGATATTTGATGATGAATTTTTCAGATATTGATTCGATTTCCGAATGGAGAAAGAAGAGAGCAAAGCTTTTTGTGCACAGAAAAAATCCAGTCAATTTACAGATACATTGATTCGTTGGGCTTACCTGGTATTGGAAACTACAAATTAATATCAAGCTTTCCAAGAAGAGTTTATGGTGTTGATCAAATGGGAATCACTCTTAAAGATGCTGGTCTCCATCCTAGAGCAAGCCTGTTCCTAGAGCTTCAGTGATTCCACTTACATTTACATAGGAAACAGACACAAAGTGCATGTCACACGTGCACCGGTGCACGTGTGAAAATTCATGCTAATAATGTTATGTTTATAAAGTCTGTAATTCAAATGACGTGTCACCAGTCACCACTATCAAATATTATTATGTACCGTTTAATAGAAAATTTGTTGAACTTATAAGTTAACGTATACTATCAGTATAATATTTATAAGTATTATATTCTAGTATAATACTCTCTACTAAACGGTGGGTTAATCGTCAATTAATATAAAATGACTATTTATTTCGGTGTTGATGATCTTTTCCCAGAATCACTCGGATTATACATCCCATCTTAAAATAATATCACAACTTTAATAAGCAAATCTCATTTTAAGAAGTGAAGTATAAGGGTACTCGTTAGTATTTTTCATTTTAAAATAAATATATAATTTTGGGTTAAAAGTGAAAAGAAACATAAATGCATAATATATTAATTTTTTGGCTTACACCGCTTCACGCCAGTCAACACAATCAAGATTCAAGACTAGAGATGTGAGAACTCAAAGCTTCAGAAAATGGCGCTACACACGTGTCACAATTTTGCTTCCCTCTTGGTTAGTTCGATCAAATTGACTAAAAAACCAATTCGAAACTTCAAATTTTCAGTTAAGAATTGTGTTGCAGATCCAAATAAATCACGTAAGGTACTGCCCTACTCTCTGTTAACTACTATTTTCTTGCTCAATTAGCTTCTGCTACACCTGAGTTATTTTTGTTTCATGGAAATTTGCTGATAAAAAATTAAAGTTTGGAACTTTACTTTAAGGTTCTTGTTATTGAGTCTAGTGTTTGATGATTGAGAAACCACGGGGTTTCTAGTTCATGCTCAATTTTAATTAGCCAATAATCTCCAAATTACTTTTAAAAGCCTTTTGGAACTGCATTGTTTAATGGGATTTAACGGCTTCATTAAAATATCCAACTTTGTTGGCTTGATTGGGCATTGTCCACAATTTTGTGAATCATTAACGGTTCATATTTGTGAAAATCGCAGCAGGTTTTGCACGTGAAGGAGAAGCTTGAAAAAGATTATAGCAATCTCCCAGTTGGAAAAAATGGAAGAGATGATCAAGATTTGATTCTCTGGTTTCTAAAGGACAGAAAATTTTCCGTTGAAGCAGCTGTTGCAAAATTGATTAAAGCCATTGTATCCTTAATTAGCATTTTCTGGTTTCTAAGGGCTTTTTATGTGAAGGGATCATATGACAACATTTCATTTATGGCTTACAGATGATAATTTATTTCGTGTAATGGAGATTGAACAGTGAAGGATACTTTTTGTGACTCTGTACATTGTACAGTTTTCCTATTTAGTTTTACCTATAAGAAATGGCGTCAAGAATTTAGAGTGTCTGAATTGAATGAAGAGTCTGTAGAAGGTATTGTTAGAACTGGAAAGGCATATGTTCTTGATTTGCTGGACGTGAACGAAAGACCAGTGCTAATACTGGAGGCATCAAAGCACTTACGTGCCCGATGTCTTGAGTTGGTGACACCTTCTTTACAATTCTGTCTTTGCATGAATTTATTTTTATGATTCCAGTTAATTGTGTATTAATTTCTGGCATGGGACAGGTGCATGATCCTGTTGAGGATGAGAAGCTCTGCGTATTTTTGGTTGAGAAGTCATTGCGCAAGCTTCCACCTGGGAAGGAGCAAATACTTGGAATATTGGATTTAGAGGCTTTGGAATCTTAAATTCTTAACCTTTTTGGTAACGTTGATGTATTAGTGCTGATTTATTAGATGAACAATTGAATAAATTTCATTTCAGAACATGAATTTCTTTCCCTAATTGCCTGAAAATGATGATAGGATAGGATCCCTTGACTTGATTTCTTTGTTCTTATGACAGTTTGATGTATTTTACTATTATTATCCGAAGCGGTTGGGTGAAGTTCTAATTACCACTAATTTTTTATTTTTAAAAAAAAAAAAGGCAGGCATGAACTTTTCTTTATTATCATTCTGTTTTAATCGTTATTTTGTTCTTAAAGGCGAAATTTTGCTCAGTGGAGACTGTTAGGAAGGATTATTTCACTGAAGAAACTGTCCCAGACAACTCTAGAGACTAAATGTGGGCAGCGTTGCTCTTTAACTCGAGCTGAACATAAAATTTGAAGCAGGATTGGTGGCGTGCGCCTGGCCCTTGCTGTAGTGCAACGCATGGGCGACGCTTGAGGACCCCAGCAGCAAGCTACCGATTTGAGTCCTCCCCTAAAAAAATTAATTTAATATCATGTGGACCAATGGCCCACGTATCAGATATTAAACTGATAAGAACAGATACTACACTTGATCTTAGCCAAAAGGCCGAGAAAGGTATGAGTTGTTAAATGTTGAAACCGCTCTTTAATAAGCCATTTGTATTTGGCTCCTGGACTCTCCTCAGCGATGTGGGAAACTGGGAGTTTAACACAAAAAATGTCCTTGGTTTCAATAGCCACAGCAGGTTCTTTGTGAAGGATGTCATTTGCATCGATCATTATGAACAAAATAACTTTTGCATCTCAAACAATTTTTTGATTTTATTTATTAATATTTTGACAAATTACTCTATAATCACATTGTATGTTGTTTCAAATCCATTTAATGTATGGGCATGGTTACGTGCTATGCAGATTTTATAATAGCTATAAAACAATCATTAGAACACAAAAAAAAAAAATAATAATAATACTGCATTGTAATCCTAGTTCTGAGTGTGGGTGTGTTAAATTAAATTGATAAAAATAGTCTGAGAATTAAACAAATGATGACGTCCCATCAACCCACACGTGGCACAATTTCAAGAAAATGTCATTATCTTAATGTTGATTACAATTTTAACCCATTATAGAAACAAAATTACAAATGATGCTAATTAGTTTAGGATGGAAGATGAATTAAGTTGATTGTAAATTTGTAATTGCAGCCTAATGACGCATTAGAGATAATGACTCGAAACAGGGACAAGCTCGTAAAATTATTTCGTTTTCTACAAGTAAAGGCATCTTCCCTCGAGCCTGGAGAGAGCGAACAAGCATGTTGACCAAGCTAGTGTCTGAGACTCTCACTCTGCTGTGTGTAGTTGTTGGTCTTTGTAACGCGATCGAGTCGCCGCAGTATGAGGTAGTACACAAGGAATCGGATTTCGAAGTCAGGCTCTACAGAGACTCCACGTGGATTTCTGCCCTTGTTCGTGAAGAACTCTCTTTCCCGAAAGCCACCTCACTTGGCTTCCACAGGTACCGCCTTTGAATTTAAAGTGTCTAGGTTGGTTAAGTGATATTTGTTATTTTGAGTTTGAATTCTAATATTCTATTATTGGAAGTTTGACTCGCATGATACAGAAGTTTGTCGATGTTCTCAAGCTACAAATTTTTTTGTTATCAAAACTTGTGTTCAGTTGATTTAGATTTCAAAGTATCTTCGGGATTAAGGTTCAGATGGCAAAAATCCTGACAAATATCATGGGGTCTGATATATTAGTCGGTTGATTAGAGGATTAGTGACATCCAAATATGGAGAAATTTTTTTTATTTATTAAACAGATCGGATATGGATATTGTCATCCCAATTAACCTCTTCTACGAAATTCCAAAAGACGAGTAACTTGGCACTGTGTTAAACATCTAGAGCCCGACCTGAATGGCAGCGCATGTCCAGCTTATTATTATCCCTAATCAATGGCCATTAAGTTAAAAGAAGCTAGGTTGATTAGTAGCCTGACGCAGCTTGCTTGATTGGTCGCTTTATGCCAGTAGTCACTCATCCAAACCTTAAAAAAAATGCAGGTAATTCGACCAAACATGATAGTTGTCGTCTTCTTTGATTTGCATAATTCTTTCTTCCTCTTGTTCTTACAGGTTGTTCCAGTATATTGAAGGTGCCAATCTAAACTACTCTCGAATTGCAATTACGTCTCCTGTTGTGACAAGCATAGTTCCAGAAGCAGGTCCTCTTCACTCATCTGCTTATGTTGTCAGTTTGTACTTGCCGACGAAGTTCCAAGCTGACCCGCCAACTCCCTTACCGGAACTTCATCTGAAAACCTTTGAATGGGACAGTCACTGTGTTGCAGTCAGGAAGTTTTCTGGATTTGCAGTTGATGAAATCATCGTGAAAGAGGCAGAGAAACTTGCCACCAGCTTGAGGAGGTCTCCTTGGGTCAACTCTACTTCTTCTGACAGTGGTTATGCTTACTCCATTGCACAGTATAATTCTCCATTCCAGGTCATCTGCCTTGTTAATGAAATTTGGGTGGACATTGATGTTTCTGGAATAGACAGTTGCAAACCCAGAGTCATAGCTTCATATTGAATAGAGATATTGCAGAATGATTGAGCTAAACTTGAATGAATGTATTCTCAATACTCCTATCTGTATGTATATGTAATGAAAGTCTATGTAAACTAGATGGTACTTTGTATTTACTCAAACGTTGGTGTTTACTGTGAAGAATACTAGTAATTAATCACAATGTTTATTTGTATAGAGAGAAATCGACGCTTGATTATTGTTTCTGCCTAGATGATGCCCGTAGCAGGGACCTGGTGGCAATGGATGGTTGGAAAGACGAGAAAAGATGATGGGGTGGTAAACTTTTCACATCAAACATAGGAACAACAAAATACAATCATTCTTGCAACTCAAACCCATCAAACAAAATTGATTGTCACTACCAAATATCCAATGGGTACAACAATTTTTTCAAGAAATTCTGAGACCTAAAAGAATGAATGAATTGAAAATTTAAATGGTATAACAACGGTATACTCACTAGATCTCTTAAATCTGTGCTGCTGTCGCCAAATGTTAGTTAGGCCGGCGTTTTTGATGAATATAAGATGGCAAAGATGCTGCAACACAGCGGGACGCTTCCTGCCTGGCATAGGCAGCTTGATTTGACTGCAATATACAATAAATAGAATAAAGAGAAGGAAACCAAAAACAAATATGGGAGATGATATGAGCTCAGTTTTCTTAAGAAGTGGAAAGGACGTATGAGCTCTGGTACTGCTTTTCCATAAATATTCCCTTCAATCAGTGCAGCACCTAATGTCCAAGAAAGATCCGCAGGACCAAATATGATCTCTGCATCACCAACACATAGAGCTTCCTGAATGAGTGATGTCATATAAGGCACCTGAAAACAATATTGTCCAGCAGCTTTGTTTAAATCAGTCCACCATCTTGAACATAACTGCTGGCCTCTGTCCAATATTCTTGTCAAATTAGCTCTTGATTTCAAGTTTAATTTGTTGTAAACAACAAAAAATCCTGATAAAGCATGAAACCGTCCAGTTGGGTGGTTGACAGCTGTCAAATTAAGTATATTTCTGCCTGCATAATGGAAGAAAGCTATCAGTTACAAAATCCTGCCCATCCTATCAATGGGGCAAAAAAGAGCAAGCATCCTATAGGCACAGCTAAGACATAAAATAACATTCATGACAAATACATAACTGGTTCAGAAAGAAAATCTTGGTTAATTATTTAACTCATTCATTACAAAGACTAATCACAGAATGTTTTGCTTCAAGACTACCCTATCAATCACTGACTTGGTTTTCATAGTGTCAATGCATACATGAATGGAAAGCAAACAAGTCAGAAAACATTGAAAAAGTTGCATTTCGCAGGTTGCATTTAGTCTTAAAATTCAAATGAGGCGTTATTCTTCTGCTGCATATTTGGAGATCCAATCATAAGAATATTGTTATCAAGGGGAAAGTATGCATAGCAAATGACTATTCAGAAGTTTGGCATCATGTATTTACAGATATTAAGATTGTGACACGTGATTGCAAAATTAAGTATTGTGATGCTTCAAAACTTACTGTCAGAAGAGGACGAGCTGGATTTGCACTTTACACCCCTTGTCGGCTGTGACCAATCTGAATTGCTTGAATTGATGGCAACGGCCCTTGCAATCCCCTTGCATTCCTCCCAATTTGGCTCTCCAATCAGATAAGTATAAGTGAATGCAGTTTTCTTCACTTGACTACTCAAATTTCCTTCAGCAACATTTAGCCCAAGACAACCATTGCAAGTATAATTTTGCAAAAAATAAGAACTGAGACAGGGATGCCTTATTTCAAGTCGGTCACCTCCACCTTCTCTGGGTGTCTGTACTTGGCTAAGCATAGCAACTGCCCTATCAAATGCTGCATTCAAACCAAATGCTGGCAGCGAGTATGCTAATACACGATATTTAATCAAGCCAATCTCCGATCTTATCAAGTGCTCATCATCTCCTGTGCCATCGTCTTCCATCACAACCTGCAGTGATGAACCTCCCAGATCCAGAAGCCCCAAGGTGGGTGTCCTCGACGAATTTCCAAGACTCCCCATTTTATAATTCAAAGCAACCCAACCAAAGTAAGCTTCCTCTTTCCCACTCAAAACCCTTATCCAACTCTTCTTATATATAAACAAGTGTTCCTTTACAACAGTCTCGACATCATCCAAAATCCACCTAGCATCCTCGACTGCCAGCCTCCTTAGTCCAGCAGTAGCTAGCACAAATATAGGAGTCTCTCTGTGTCTCTCAATTGGTACCAACTGCTCTGCCCACAAAATCAACGGTTCCAAAGATGCCCTCACTCCCGAAGCATTACCAATAAACTTATCCAAACCCGGCTCAGTCTGCATGCAATGGTACTGACAAGAATCTTTCCAAAGCAAACTCTTGGTTGAGTTATCTGGATAAGAACCCACCAAAACCGGCAGATTCTCACTCTCTGCATCTCTCGTTTTCCATTCATACACATTCACTCGTGTTCCAGTGCTTCCACAATCTACAACTACAGTATAATACGAGCCACTTACTAGATTATAAGCTCTCCCCTTTTCAAACACATAAAATACACCAACAAATAGCAACACTACAGCTAATACAATTGTACATACCCTTAATACCCGTTTAAATAAAGCGAATTCAGTCATTGAGAGCTTCTGTTTCGAAGGTGATTTAGGTTCCATTATTAAAATAATCACCCCCTCAACAAATTGCAATCCCAGTATAGGTTTCAGATCCTGCTTGCTTTAGAAATCGATCAAGCAGGAAATTCCATAAAACCCATATCGTAATATCAGTGGAAAAATCTTTGAAATAAATTGAATCAGCAAGGAATGTTAAATTTAAGATCCTGAGTCCAACAAAATCATATCGAATCCAAAGTTGATTCCCAAATTATTATGTACTGATATGTACCTTGCGTGTGTCGGAAAAAATTAGAGACCCGCCAATCACTGCGTCCTCTCTCTATCACTCAGAGTGGAGCGAGAGATCGTAGAAAGTCCCGCTGACAATTGAAATCTGAAATGAAATCTGGAGCTTTATATGTGAGTTGTTGAAAGAAGCCCAGGACCAAGGTGGCTAGGCTGTCCACTTAATTATAACTCAAATGAATAATTGAGAATTAAGCGGTTAATTAATTCACTAATCCTGCAAATACTAGTTATCCAACATTTTTTTTCAGGATATATTTTAATTGAATTTTAGACACGGTTATTTATTTTGGATATTTTATTTGAATCAAATCGAAAAAGGAAAAATTTAACTGAATCAACTAAGTGTACTAATAATGTGATTTAGGCATAGTCATCCACGTGTACGAATGGGTTTAATATGAAAATCCGCTCGAAACCATAATCAATGTACCACAAGTTGAAAATCAACTCTAATTCTTGCTCTAAACCTTACTTGATGCATCAAATTGAAAATAGAATCTAAATCTACTTTGATGTATTAAAATTGAAGTCTAGTTAGAAAATTTGCTCTAAAACATAGTTATTCATATCAAAGTTAAAAATGGATTAAATTTGCTTTTATGTATTAAACTTAAAGTCTAGTACGAGAATTCATTCCAAACTTAACTTTTATTAAATTTGAAAATATATTCCCAATTAAGTGTGGCAACGGGCGGATCAGGCTCAGAAGATGTCGAGTTGGGCCATACCCAAGCCCGTTCGGGGACGTCACGGATTGAATAATTATTTTTGTTTTAATTTTTAATACTTAAAAATAAAAAACTAAGAAATTATATTTTTAGTGTTGTTTATATTAAACTTTAAAATTTTAGTTATAAATATATGTATTTAGAATTAAAAAATATTTTATATAATTAAAATAAATAAAAATCGGGATCGGGCCTGGCTCATGCTTTTTTGTCCAAACCCGACCCTAAAAAAAGACCCTTAGATGGGACCCCCCCCTTTTTTTTTTTGCCACCCTTACTCCAAACCTACTATGATATATTACACTTAAAGTTTCAATGTATTAAAGTTGAAATCTAGTCCGAGAAGTTAATACAATCTAGCTCAATATATAAAATCATATCCAAACATACCTCAATATATCAAAGTTAAAATTCAATTTAAAATTTTGCTTTAAATAAAATAATAAGCGAATGTAAATATGTTCTCATACCCGTTAATAATAAATAAAAGGAAAAAATGCAAAACCGCCCCTCTAACTTTCACGTTTTTTTCATTTCAGTCATCTAACTTTCAGTTTTATCGATTCAATCCTCTAACTTTCAATTTTTGTCAATTCAGTCATCCGTTACAAATCTGTTACGGCTACCGTTACTGCTGCCAAAATAATATCGTTTAACGGATGATTGAATTGACAAAAATTGAAAGTTAGTGGACTGAATTAACAAAACTGAAAGTTAGATGACTGAAATGAAAAAACGTGAAAGTTAAGGACTTGAATGAAAAAAACGTGAAAATTATTGGGTCACTTTTGCATTTTTGCCTAATTTAATTTAGGTCATATTAAATTAGTTTTCTTTTACTTATTTTTTAAAATAATAAAAGAAAAAAAAATATGCTACAACTGTTAAAAAAATTAATAAATATAATTTTAATGATAACAAGAAAAAATTATATTACAACAATTACATTTCAAAATGTAATTTTATAGATTACATTTTAAAGATAAGTGATGTATTTTTTAATTTTTAATATTTGATTTGACAATGTAATTTATAAATATAATTTTGACAATGTAATTTATAAATATAATTTTAATGTAATTGAACAGTAATCTCTAATGCCTCACAGAAATATTGAAGATAATGTTTGTCCATGATCGACCTTCATCAGATCATTATTTCTTGAATAAATACGATTTTTTTAAAAAAAAAAATGAATGGGTTGTTATTTAGCTCACTAATTACTTGTCTAAATTGTTGTAATTTGTTTTCAATTTATATTATTATTAGTAGTAATATAATATTAAATTAGTTTTCTTAACAGTTGTAGCTTATTTTCTTTTTTCTTTTACTATTTAAAAAAATAAGAAAAAACAAACTAATTTAATATGGCCTAAATTAAATTAGGCAAAAATGCAAAACTAACCCTATAACTTTCACGTTTTTTCATTTCAGTCCTCTAACTTTCAGTTTTGTCAATTCAGTCCTCTAACTTTCACGTTTTTTTCATTTCAGTCCTCTAACTTTCAGTTTTGTCAATTCGGTCCTCTAACTTTCAATTTTTATCTACTCAGTCTTCCGTTAAACGGCGTCGTTTTGGCAGCAGTAACAGATTTGTAACGGATGACTGAATTGACAAAAATTGAAAGTTAGATGACTGAATTGACAAAATTGAAAGTTAGAGGATTGAAATTAAAAAAACGTGAAAATTAGAGGGTCATTTTTGCATTTTTGCCTAAATAAAATATTAAACAAATCACTCTTTAAACATGAGATGATGAAAAAAAAACTTATTCACGTCGTTTTGGATGGATGATTTAGTATCTTAATTAGATTTTGTATTACTTAAAAAGCCCATATAAGACGCCTCAATAAGATTTGGAACATTTCTGAAAGAAACAATAAACATGTATCAATATTCCCGAACATTCGAAAGATAAGAGATTCGGGGCATGCAGTTCACGATCCTCCAAACTGTCCACATATTCTAACTTTAAGTGTTTCAACTTGAGTAATGGACCAGCGACTTAAAGACTCGTCAGAATGATCGAGCGTGTAACACTCAAAGCCTCAATAACATGACAATATCATGAGAATAATATGCTTTGATGTTCTTTAACATGACAAAATGTTCATGAACATCTCCTGTTATGATTTAATGATGGAAATATATATTGGCTAAAGTTCAAACAACCAGTGAAACCCTTCCACATAATATATCAATCTACTTGATAGTATGCTTGTTATTACTATCTCATGGTCAAGTGATACAAAACATTTGTAAGAATATCGTCTGGAAGTTTCTAATGTGATCATCCAACAAAACCGTTTGATATGAAATATTGATTCATAGTATAATCTATCTTATTAGTATTGAATTAAAAGTATAAGCTATATTATAAACTCACAACATATTTATTTTTTATTTTGTTATTGTAGTGCATAAGTCAATCTCTCGATCGCTTATCTCTGATAGATGGGTTCAATCAGTTAAATCACAGCCAAGATTCATGTTGGAAAAAAAATAAAGCAAAAAGATCGAAAGAAATCAAATAAAAATCATATCTTTATTACAAACCGCACTTTGATAGATATTAATGTTGACGATTATTTCTCGTTTTAAAGGTGATATGAGAAATTAACCCTTCGAACAAACCTCTCTAAAGCAGTGAATTTTGTTGGTTAGTAGAGAACCAAAAGCAAATTTAGCAAGCAGACAATAAAAATATAGAGATAATGATTTACGTGGTTCAACGGAGAGTGACTACAACATACGTCTACAAAATAAATGAGGTTTATTTTATTACTCGCTCGGGGTTAAGACCGACCAAGCTACAAGTGGGAGTGAAGTACAAGAATACAAAAAATAAGCCATTCGGGTCTTACAATAAGCTCGATACAAATATCTTAAATGGTCAGGTGCTGAAATGATTTTTCTCTTTATCTATCATTAATTATTCAACTCACATTTTATCTTTAAGCGGTGAGATATAAAATTTGCTAACCATTGAATCTAAGACTTCAACCCATTTATATAAGCTCAAAATCCATTATTTTACCAACCCATGACGCCTGACATTGTCTCCAAGCCATCATCGCCCCATGCTGTTTTTTCCCAACCACTCAATAAACAGTTGTATTGCCACTGGGTTCAACCACCTCTGTCAGCAGAAACTCATTATTATAAACTTTTAACCATTGATACACACTTTGTTGATGTTACAACCTATGACTCAACTGTCTTGGAACTGTTATATCATATGAATAGCTGACAGTCTTCTTCGAACGAGAGCCATTGATCAACTTCTATCATCATTAACCTCTAGAAATCCAAACTCCCATATATGACATACATCTGAGACTTATCCCTCATCTTCTCACTTATGGCATATGTTATATGAATTAAATATAAATTGGCTTATGATCACTTATATGTTACTCATATCGGTATATCGAGGCAAATGATAGTTGTCAGAAGCTCTATCTAACTTTCTTAACCATGTCAGGTTCAACAAATTCTAAATTCACCATTCATTCATTAGGTCGGGTCGACATGTTAACTCACTTCATTTATAACACGCTCTGCCTTTTGGGTGAACTCTTATGTACAGCAGGGTCGAATCATTCTGTCAAACTTCGTCTATGTCTATAGGTGCTTGGGTATTTATTATCTATTTTTGACTCAGTTCAATTCTCATTCTGCATCTCCTTAATATTTGAACATTCCTCATGGTAAAACCACTATCAACAATTATTATACAATCTCGGCTTATGATGTCTGGTTTGGTGGTAAATGGTTTAAGACTTAATTGGCAGGTCCTATGTTCGAATCCATATGTGCATTTCTTGTAAGAATTTGAGACAGCCGGATATTTTACCTACATCATTTAAACTCGGGTCGGTGATTTGATGACATGGTTTAAAAAAAAATCTCAACTTATGATAAAAGAAAGCAAATAACAGAACTTAAAAAAAGCTTTGAAAAATAATTGGGAAAAATAGGTCTAAAATCTTGTTAAATGTGATTTGATCTCTGGCTCTTATAAAATGTTCAATGTCTTATTGTTTTATAAGACTCGAGTTATCCTGTTCCCAAACTAAGTCAACTAACTACTAATTGATTCCATGCCATACGCAGAACCTCGATGGGTTAAAGGGTGACACTTGTATTTAAATTTTAATTAGGCTAAAAAATTATTATGGGTCTAGTTTGAGCCACAAGACTATATTACGATTGAGTAAGAATATAATTTTTTTTTATATCTATATTAAAATTATAATTTTTTTTATATAATTAATGAATTAGAATATACGGGGCCTGGCCACCAGAACCGAACCGTCCGGTTTCTGATACCACAAGTGTGGAACCGGAACCGGAACTGGAACCGGAATCGAAATCGAATCGTTCAGTTCCGGTTTCGGCACCATTCGTTTTTTTTTTTTAATTAATAATTATTTTTAAAAAATTTGAGATTAACAAATTTATTTAAAATTATGAATTCGAATTTATATTACATTAAATTAAAAAAAAATTAAAAAACTTGAACTTAAATTTGTAGAAACTTAAGTTGCATACGTATCCTCAAATGGTGAGAGGAATTAAAGCCCACGTAGTTCCATTATATTTTTAAGATAGTTCCCTATTATAATTTATAATTATTTATTGATCAATCATCATCATTATCAGTGTCTGTTGATCCTTCAGCTCTCGTTCTGCTTGCACCTGCAGATGCATTATCGAAGAAATTTTCAAAGTAATGAGAGATATCTTTTTTTTTTTTCCCCTAAAATCAGCTTTGGTATAATCATCCACACATGTTGTTGTTTCTAAAGTACTTGGATTTAATGAAGACCGTATCGCTTCCAATGTATTACCTCATAAGCTAAAGACTTGCTCAACCGCAACGGTGGAAAATGGTGCTGCCAACACCTATTTAGTAATAATTGATAATACAATAAAGACAGTTTGATGTCGGTTCCACCGGTTAAGAACTTGAAAATTTTTACTCACTAAACTTTCAGTAGGAAACTCGAAATTGATAGATAAATAATTATATAATTCCGGATTGTTAGTCGTGTTGTCCCTATATTTTTTATTTCGTTGTAGTAACCAACGATCATATACGCTAAGGCTTGAATGTGTTACAAGTTCGCTACTACTAGATTATCTTATTGATTGCAAGTTATATATACTAATATGATCATTAAATAAATCTATTAAATCAATTTTTATTCTATCTATTATTCTTGTAATATTAATTTCATTAGTTTTAAATATTCATATTAAGCTTGTAAGACCCCATTCAAACCTTCTAATTTAAACATAGGATCAGAAAACCGTGACAATAGGATAAAGTAATAGAACGTCTTTAAAATAATTTAATCATTTTCGTTTCATAACAGAAATAGCTTCAATTAAAACAATATCATTAGAATTAGAACTTTCAGCATGCTCAGCTAGAGTACCAACAATATTCAAACTTTCAACAATAAATAAATGTATTGTAGGATTATAAACACTGCTAAAAAAATTGTAACATCATTAAAAAACTTTTAAAATTTAATTTAATTTTTTTACAAATATCCCATTAATTATGACAAAATGTGATATGCTGAGAAAAAAACTACATAATGCATCTTTGTATTGGAAAACTTGACATAAAAGAAAATAAGTTGAATTGGAATATATTGTGAAAAATTTATCGCTTTAATACTATTTAATTTACAAAACTTGGCCCATTATCTCATAACTTGAGAATATGACCAAATACAATTAAGCAATCTTAATAAGATCAATGAAATGTGCTAAACAAGTCAGACAATTTTAAACGCATAAATTAATGAAATGACATGTGCAACGAATATGAAAAAATCGACCCCCCAAATTTGGTTCACATATTTCTTTTAAATATTTAATTGATGCAGTATTTACATATGCATTGTCAAAATCAATTGTTAAAATTTTAACTAATAAACCAAATTCATCAAAAATTATTTTCATCATTTTATAAATATTTCGTGCAGTATGATGCTCATCAAAAACTCTAAATGCACTAAGTCATTTTTGCATGCTCCATGATGCATCAATCCAATGACAAGTTACACCCATATATGAGTGTGTTTGCCAATAGTCACTCCAAATATCATAATAAATAGAAAGATTACCTTTAATATCTTTAAATATTTTATTTAAAATAATTTTACTATCTTTGTATAATTTAAAATTTGGACGTTTTGTTGTATTTATAGTCATTATACAAGCAACATGATTTAAAGCATTCTGAACGTAATTAGCAAAAACAATTTGTTCACCAAAACTTAAAGAAAGATGTGTGATACAAGTAAAATTATCAAAATTTTCTCTATTTTTAACATATTAATATTTAAATAAATTTAAAGAACTCGTACCTCTACTAAATGATGCGTACCTGACTATTTGAGTTTGTGTTGTATCAAGTCCAATTTCAGCAGCATGATGTCTATCCAAGTGCTTGTTGATATTGCCATAGCCACCGGTAAATTTGTAAGAAACCTCACAATAGTTGCATATTGCTCTTGGACTTTCATTTTCAATAACGACTAAATGAAAATGAATTTTGAAAATATCGGAGGAACGAGACTTAACTTATTTTATCCGTGTACCGATACTAGGGTCGTTCTCTTGGGTTGACAAATTGGATATGGTGTTATCAGATGATCTTGTCATTTTTTGTTAAAGAATATTAAAGAATGAGAGAATTGAAAATGAGAAATTGTAAATGAGATAATTGTAGAAATTGAGAGAATTGCGAATTGATGTGTTGAAAAAAAATGAAAAATGACCCGTATTTATACATTTTTGGAATCTTTTTGTGAAAAATTATCCTTAACATTTAATTTATTTTTTATTTTTGATTTTAGGGTAGGGAACTGTTGCTCCATGCCAGTCCAACGACTACTAGCCGTTGGGCTTCTACGGTTCCAACCAGAAACGTTTGGTTCCGGTTGGAACCGTAGAACTGCCGGAATTAGACGATTCCAACAATTCCATTCGATTCGGTTCCAACTAATTTGATTCCGAACCGGAACCGTGACCGGATATAATCCATATTCCTTAATTATTTCCCGTTAACTTATTCCTTGTATATTTAGGAATTAAAATTAAAATGGTAATAAATTAATAAAAAAGTGCAGACGGGATGTTATGTTTTACGATATTAAAAAAATATGCCTACGGTTTGGCGAATTATTATTATTTATTTCAGAAGGATAATTTTGTTTTATTATTTTTTCTTGGGAATATAATATATATATATATATATATATTACTTTTTCACTTGTACGGATATTTTAAATTTTGATCATCTCATTTTTTTCATCATAAAAAAATAAAAAATATATAAATTACTTATTTAAATTATAAAAAATTACATATTTTCCATTTCATTAAAAAAAAAAACACACAATCAGAAGAGAACTCACTACGTCTCCAGCTCTCTAGCCCTCGCTGGCTCGCTCCCTCTCTGTCCGATCTGAAATTACGACACTGTAATCCGTTGCTTTCACTCTTCACAGATCTCCCTCCACAAAACCTATTTCTGTTGCGATCACTCAACTCCCGTGACGTTTCGTTTCTCATTCTCGCTTTCTCGCTAGGGTTTCCTCAAAACGCACCGTATATAACTCTTTTCTGATCTCAGGCAAGTCCTTATATTCGAAACTTTATTTTTGTTACTAATTTATGTCCCTGTTTGTTTGTATTTTTATTATTTTTATGGGAGTTCTTTCATAAGTCTGGAGGATTTTTTTTTTTTTTTTGGGTACTTTAATTGGGGCCTTCATTTGTTTTCAAATTTCAATTTTTTTTTTCAAAATGCTCTGTGATGGAGTTTGTAGAAGAAGACGTAAAAAAAAAAGAAGCATAGTAGAAATTCAGTATAAGTTACTGCACTATGATATCTATTTGTCGTAGGTAGACATTGCATTTTAATTGGAGCATGTGGAGGAATGACATGTTACAGAATCAACTTTCAAATTTAGTGCCATTGCATTTTTTTCATTTGTTATTTATCTTCCAGTGTATAAGCCAAAGCGACTGTAATGATTGTTAATGCACATCACATAGTATTATGGATTTGACTACTGGTTGTTAAACCGACCTTGTAGAGTATTTTAACATGCCAAAACATAAGTGACAGGATAGTTGTTTGTATTGTTACTTTTCATGCTTAATTAATCAATCCATATAAATATTAGAAGAGCTGGGTGACATGGATCTTTCAACAGGCTTTCGTGTTATTAGATTTTTTTGGTATGTTGTAGTTTTATTGGGGGATGCTGCTTTTCAAGCAGTTTATAAGTTTTTTTGGTCACTATATTCAAATTTTTCCCAAAACTGTATTTGCCGATAATATTATGTTATGCTGATTAATTTAATTCGTGTCCTTTTTCCTCAGACTGCTTCAAATTTGATTGAATGACCTTGCAGAGACAGTTGAACCATGACTTCAAGTATGATGACTGGAGAGCGAAGGTACACTGTTTTATTTTAATTACGGAATAAAATCCCTCAAACACTTAACTACTTTTGGGATGGTAGTCATGGTCCTAGTTGCATGTCAATGTTGAGCGCTATTGCAGTATAGCAATTCACTGCAACTCTTTCCCACCTTCTCAATGTCTGGTAGCTGCTGTCGCTGTGACCGACTTGGAATGCCTTATTTGGCATCTGAATCATGCCAAGCTTTGGTATATTGTTGGGGACAAAAAATATCTAGCAAAGTTTGTTACCAAGACTTGAAATTATTGGAGGAACAGAAACTAAAATAGGATTTTTCAGTTCACAGTAATGTTAAGTGCGTGCTGGATTTCCTTCTTTTGCATCTCATAAATTTTAACATCAATGTTGTAGGAATACATTAGAGAGCCTGACTAATTAACAGCTATTTGATTCTGTTGCGCCTTAATCCGAACTTTGGTCTGGCCTTCAGGTTTCAACTTTATCATGAGTGAAGTATTGTTAAATTAATTTTCATCATTGTGAAGAAATATAGCCCGGCTTGTTGTCATACTCCTACAAACTTGTTTTTATTTTCAGAGATTTTTCTGGTGGACTCAATGTGCACTTTGTTAAAATTCTTAACATTTGTTTATGTTCTTAAATGAGCTTCAATCTATGTCAGAAAGTTGTAGGTAGTATGTCGTAAAGGTGGTGGAGGGATGGGGTATTTACATTTTCTCTCGACCATAATATATCAGCCCCTTCTCATTTAAAAGAATATTTTTGTGTTTTGTGAAAATGGATGTATGTTGTATATCTTTACTAATCTAATGCTGACATATCTGCAGGTGGGCCGCTGCAAGAAGAGGTGGCATGACTGTTTTAGGGAAAGTTTCTGTTCCAAAACCAATTAACTTACCTAGCCAAAAGTAATTCATTTTACTGATACTTTTGTTACTTTTTTTCTTTCTTTCTGTTTTGTCTTGTTTCCAAAGTATAACATATCTTGGAGATTGTGTTGCTGTCTCTTGAAATTCATGTTTTTTTTTTTTTGCTGTTTCAAAGGTTAGAAAATCATGGGCTGGACCCCAATGTGGAAATTGTTCCCAAGTGAGTAGCGTGTCTTTATGTCTGGGATCTCTCTCTCTGCTCCCTCCTACCTAGTTGATTCGTTCATATCGTTTAATACTTCTTAACGCTTTCAGTTTATAAATCCCATTGTGGTACTTAAATAAAATAATAATATTTCCAATGCTTGATAGGGGTTCTGTTAGCTGGGGAAATAGGTCATCCTCTTCTTCATCAAATCCGTGGGGCTCCTCAACCTTGTCCCCCAAGGCTGATGGTAGTGCTGGCTCACCAAGCCATCTTAGCGGCCGCCCTTCATCTGGTGGTACTGGGACTCGACCATCAACTGGGAGTAGCGATAGAGCCCGTGATCCTATTGCTAGTGCATGGATTTCAAATTCTAGACCATCATCAGCTTCTGGGGTATTGACATCAAATCAGACATCAGCTACATCATTGCGTCCTCGAAGTGCGGAAACAAGACCTGGTAGCTCACAGTTATCCCGGTTTGCTGAACCATTGTCTGAGAATTCAGGGGCTTGGGGTACGGCTGGGACTGCAGAAAAATTGGTATGGTCATGTCACGTGTGATTTTTTAAATCATTGTAATCATTATGCATTAAAAAATGTGAAGTTCATATATAATATTGGAATTTAAACGATTCTTTTTGCTAATTGTTTTTTCTTGAAGATATGCTTCCGTACATAATTATAGCTGAATTTTTCGTGGATTTTAGTATCTAAGAGAAAAAATCAATTTCTGTTGCTTTTGCTGTTAAGAGTATC
Organism: Zanthoxylum bungeanum; assembly: GCA_019454045.1. Taxonomy (NCBI): domain Eukaryota; kingdom Viridiplantae; phylum Streptophyta; class Magnoliopsida; order Sapindales; family Rutaceae; genus Zanthoxylum; species Zanthoxylum bungeanum. The sequence continues at coordinate 16,460 of SKCR01001385.1, read as the reverse complement.
CGATCAAACATCTGGTGATATACAATTTTGACGTGTGATTTTGTTTTTGGGTTGGGTTTGAATGCTCAAGTAACCTTGTGTTTGTATGGGAAAAGTATATACTGTTGCTATAAAGTGGGTGCATATAGCATATACCAATGTTTATTATCAAATATTTTATTTCATGGTCAATTGATTTTTCTGTAAGCTGTTATTATTGATTGATGACTATATTTTATTCCTATGCTAGTTGCAATATTATGGAATATGGAAATGTATGCAAAAGTCACTACGTAAATATACTTTCTTGGCTTTATCATGTAATGTTCTTGAAAATTTGTCTTAGAAGTAATTGGTTTGATCGGATTAATTACTAATCTTTTTATGAAATAAATATGTGATCCAATGTGATGATACATCTTGTATAGAAACAACGTTTCCCTGTTTCTTACCATTACAGATAAATCATGTAAAAATGTTTTATTATTTGGAATCCGCACACATATATATTTGAGTTTAATTGTTGTTGGAAAAGCCTCCCAGCACATTGAACTTTCATTTGCTTCATGCGTAACTCTGTCCTTGACTCCTCGTGAAAATAAGAAATAGTAAGCTATTAATCTAATGTTGCCCTTTTATTGTCTGCCCTGGAAAGTTTTCGCTTTTTTTTTTCCCAACAGTCCTGACTTATACTAGTTATTCACTCTTCCACATGCAGGGGGTTACATCCTCCAAGAGTGATGGGTTTTCTCTAGCCTCTGGAGATTTTCCTGCACTTGGTTTAGAAAAAGACAATGCCGGAAAGAACATGGAGTCACAAGGTTCTCTGTTCAATTATCTATTATAATTATGACAATACAGATAGTTCCTTCTTTGGAGTTTGGTTTCTCTACGGGAATATGAGTGGGTCATTTTTTCTAGAAGTATTGATATATATAGTCTCGCATGGTTGGTGAAACTTTTTTTTTTCTTAATTGTTGTTTTATTAATCTATGTTTGATAGTTTTATTACGTTTGTAGGTCTCAGCCTCAGGTCATATATATGCCCCTCTGTTGGTCAGTTGATACCCTGTTATTTTTGTTATCGAGGTGTCTAGTTTGGGGTTCGAGAGGGCTGTGGAGATGTGTCGTTGTATGGGATGATGCCTCGGTAGTATTGATGGATGTGGCTGTCTATATATGTTCAATCTAAAGATTGAATTTTTTAAAAAACTTTTTTAATGTGAAAAATATTTTGTAAGCAGTTTTGTTTTGTTATAAAAAGTTTCGATGAGATTTTTGGTTTTGTTTGGTTATTCCTAGCACAATCCATCGAATTCATGATAGTCTAGTTGTTTGTCAGAGAATACTTAAGTTATATATATTTATAGACATAAACTTTTGCAATTTTTTTGACTTCTTGGTCATCTATTTAATTGCAGACCTCGGTTCTCATGGCCGGACATCATCATCTGGTGGATTAGCACCAGTAAAAGATATAATCGGGACTTTTGTAGCTGGTTTGTGCACATGAACTCAATTTGATTGTTTGAATGAGGATAATGTCTTTTCCTCTTCCCCGTGATGTCATTATGTGTTATGAATTACTGGACTTCTCATTTATTAAAAGTTATGCACATTTTTGTCTATATTCCAGGTGAAGTTTCTGTAAATGCAAATGTGAAGAGTGAAGCTGCAAATACCTGGAGAAGGGACGATAATCCATATTGCGAAGATGGAGTCCGGGCTAGCGTGGAGAAGTGGCAAGCAGATCCTCAAGGACCTCATCCATACCCAAATGCTGGAATTCCCCATCAGCATTACGAGGCCTGGCATGGTCCTCCAATAAATAATCATCCAGGCGGTTTATGGTATAGAAGACCTCCAGGGGGTCCTCTAGGTCCTCCATTTGGGTCCCCAGTCCCTCCTGGGGGCTTCCCTATGGAACCGTTTCATTTTTATCATCCCCAGATTCCTGCTACTGCTCTTGGTAACCCACAGCCAGTTCCCCCACCAGGAGCCGGACCAAGAGCACACCATCCAAAAAATGGAGATATGTACAGACCTCCTATGCCTGATACTTATATGCACCCAGGTATGCCTATGAGGCCTGGCTTTTATCCTGGTCCAGTAGATTATGAGGGCTACTATGGGCCTCCAATGGGCTATCGTAATTCAAATGAACGAGATCTACCATTTATGGGAATGGCATCTGGTCCCCATTCATATAACAGGTACTCAGGCCATAGCGCTCATGATGCTGGAAATTCCCATAGCAGATCCAGTGCATGTGGTCCTAATGGCAAAGCATTGGCTTCAGACCAAGTGGAACCTGGTTATTCTCGTGATGCTCAAGGACCCTATAGGGTTCTTTTGAAGCATCAATATGGTTGGGAGGAGAAGGATAAAGAACAGAAGTGGGAAGAGACTGGAACGGCCAAGGCATCACATGTTGAGAAGGGTGACCAACAGAAATTGTCATCATGGGAGAATGACTGGAGAGAGGATTACAAAAAGGATGAACAAATGGGTTTAAAAAGAAAGGGGTTTGGTGAAGAAGCCTCTTATCAGGTGTCTGACCACAAGGGAGCTTCATCGTCTGTGCCTGTCAAAGTTGAATCGTCTGAAAGTATGGGAAATTCAAAGGTAGAGGATGACCTTTCTGTGAAGAAGGTGGAACATTCAGCAACTGCTTTCCCAGAAATCCCAATTGCACCCAAAGATTCCAGTCTGATTCAGAAGATAGAGGGTTTAAATGCAAAGGCTCATGCTTCAGATGGAAGGCATGTTCTCATCATGTCTGTTTCCAGTAGGGAAGAGCAGAAGAATACATCACAAATTATTTCTGATTCTGATGAAGCTAATAAAGGTTCTGTACATGAGGGGAAAAATTATGCCACTGGAACTAATAATACTGCTGCTTACAGAGGCAGTGTTGCTGCGGGAGATAAGAACTTTGAGTCAACAGCTGCCAGGGGACCGGTTATCTCCAGGTTAGTATGCAATTTTTTAGGTTTCTACTGGCAATGCCTTTCATTTCCAATGATGGAAAATACTAACATGCAGATTTCTAGGAGATCTACTCATGGTATTCATAGCAGAACTGATCACCGTGGCCAAGGGAGATTTAGTTCTCAAGAGGTTGATGGGTGGCGGAGGAAATCACCGGTTTCAGAGTCTTCCACTGACTTGTCTACTGCACATTCTGAAAGTTCTAATATTCCCATTCAAGACCATACAGCAAAGGAAATTACTGAAAACTCTGAGTTTTTTCCTCAAGGGAATGATGGTGGAGAGTTTGTGCCAGCCACAGTAGAACCAAGTGATACCCAGGCACAGGTAATTTACTTTCTTACTGTATGCATACTAATTTTATGCATCGAAAATTTTACATACAGCGGTTTTGGAATTATTCCATCAGCATGCTAAAATGAGAGAACTAGCCAAGCAACGTGTCAAACAACGCCAGGAGGAGGAGGAAGAACGAGTGAGGGACCAGAAGGCCAAAGCTTTTGCCAAATTGGAGGAGTTGAACAGGCGTACACAAGCGGCGGAAGGTTCAACTCAGAAGTCAGGGGCCGTTCCTGATGGTGGTATCCAGAATAACCAAGAAGAATTTCAGTCTGTGGCTGAATCAACCATAGTCGCAAGCAAATCTGGAACATCAGGCTCAACTTTGGTTTCTAACTCGAATGATGCTGCACAAATTAGTAAAAGTGGTACCATTGGAGTTGAAAACTCCACAGTTTTTTCCAATGAGAACCTTCTAGAGAGACCACGAGAGTTGAAAACTGTTAGAATGCATAAACACAATGAATCTGTGCGCGTGAAGCAGGATGTTAATGATTCTGATGTTGTTCACCATAGTAATGCTCCACAGATGTATGATGAAGGTGCCTCTAAGCAGAAGCACTTGAGCTATAAACAAAATCAGAATATTCCATTTGAAAAGAATTCCTCTGAGAAGATTGCTACTAGCCCAACTGAGCCACTGAAGGGTCATACTGATTTAATAGTCAATGCTGTCTCATCCTGTGAGGTTATTGCTAATCAAATTTCCCCTAGCTGCGAGTCAAGTCCGCCTGTCCCAAATGTCATGGCTGAGTCCTCTGTACAACAGAGGAGGAGAAATAACAGGGGTGGCAAGAAGCACAAAGTGGAGGAGGCATCATCTGGGGCCACCTTATCTTCTATGATATCATCAGAAACAAATATTCTGAATAAGACTTCTGCTGAAAGTGGTAAGACAAAGGCTTCTGAATATGAGGTAGATGCCAGCGCAGTTCAACGAACGACTGAGTCTAAAGATGGAATGTCTTCAGAGCTGCGCTTATCTTCACCTAGTGAAGGAAACCATGTTAGAGCAAATAACCAGTGGAAATCTCAACATTCTCGCAGTATGGCACGAAGTGCACAAACTAATAAATCAGCGGAGAAGTTCCACACCAATGAAGCTGTTTTCTGGGCACCCGTGCGGACTCAGAACATAGCTGAGGTGTCTGATGAAACCATCCACAAATCTGTTGTTGAGGATTCATCTGTAAAGAGTGATAATCAATTGCAGAATAATTCAAGAAACAAGAGGGCTGAAATGGAGAGGTACATTCCGAAGCCTGTGGCCAAAGAAATGTCTCAGCAGGGTAGTTGTCAACAACAACCAGAGGCACCTTCAATTGATAAGACACTGTCAGATGAGATTGATGTGAAAGCAGATTTTGGGTCTCAGGGCGTGGAAGGTTCCCCACGTGCTGAGTTTGCCAGTGGGAAGAAAGTGGTTGTCATGGAGTCTAAGAATGGGGATCATAGCCAGAATATACAGAAAAAAGTGCATGGATCATGGCACCAGCGGGCTTCATCAGAGTCAACTGTTGTGCAGGGTTTGCAAGATGTGCAGCTTTCAAATGCCAGTAGAAATGTTAAAAAACTGGTGGAGCATCAGCGAACCCAGAAGCCTGAAGTAAGCTCTGTAAAAGAGCAGCCCAAGTATTGTGACGAATGGAGTTCTGATGGCTGGAACATGCCTGAAAATCCTGAGTCAGCTGTACCACTTAATGTTCCTGTTGTTAAGGATCAGGGAGTGACAGCCAGAGGAAAGCGGCATCAGTTCAAGGGACACAAAGTCACTGGAAATAATCGTGATCATGATCACAAGAAGGCTAATAATGGGGCCGGTGGCAAAATTTACAGGCAATCTTCAGTACCTGTACCTGAGACAAGTCAAACAGATTATTCTTCTTCTTCAAAGGAAAACCGTGCTGCAGGGGATCGATCAACCTCTCATTGGCAGCCAAAACCTCAGACATGTGTAACCTCTAATCAACAGAGAAGCAGGCCCAACAGTGGTCCAAAAGTTGAGGCTGAATTGTGTAGGTCTAACAAAAAAGATTCCAGTCCCCAGGGTGGGCTGCCAATCCCACCTCAACCAGGCAAGGAGACCAGTGAAGGTGTAGCTCAGCCTCACCTTGGTCAGTCTGCCTCCTTAATAAGCAAAGTGGAAGCAGCATCAACTTTTGGCCATCAAGAATCCAAGAGAGACAGGAAGATAGCATCAGCCAAAGGATGGCCCGACCCTCCGCACCAAGGCCCGGGTAGTCTAGTTGAAAATGCTCCTCCATCAAATATAGATATTCGAAATGAGCACTGCATGCCTACAGGGTTCCGTAAAAATGGAAACCAGAATAGTCGTTTTAATAGAGGACATGAATCTCGTGGAGATTGGAGCTCATCTGGGCAAGATAACAAGCAACATAACCAACCTATAAACAGGGAGAGGCAGAGACACAATGCTCATTACGAGTACCAGCCAGTTGGACCTTACAATTATAATAGTGCAAACAACTTTGAAGGACCGAAGGATGCTCCTCCTAATAATGGCGGTGGGAAGTATAGAGAGAGAGTTCAAAGTCACTCGAGGCATGGTGTGGGGAATTACCATGGTAGGCTAAGTGGCACTGTTCGAGCTGATGGTTATGATTAGTGGATAAAACGCTCCTATTGAGTTTGTTTTCAGCCGGGTGAAAAACCAATCCTTCACGATGCGTAGTGGCTTAATTCCTCGAATTTCCAGGTATTTTAGTCTAGGTTATATTTTCAATTGTAGATAATCATATTATCAAATCAGATCATCTGGCGATCTAATGGTTTATGAATTGAGCAGGGTTAGAAGCAAAAGCAGATTGGGGGGAAAATAAGGTAAAAGAAAAATGGTAATTTCAATTGGAGGTGTTTTTATGTGGAGGATTTCGCACCTTATTATTGGAATTTGGTAACCATTGGTTCGCTATGGAACCTTTAATGTTATTCTTGAGCCTTGTATTTACTGATTATAAATTCCTTCCCTCTAAAGAGGGGAATGAAATAGTTAAGAAGTTTCCTGGTTCTCCCACTTCGCCCTCTATCGTCCTTGTTGTAGCAGCTTGTTTTTTTTTTTTTTTTTTTTTTTTTTTTTTTGGGTTTCAAATTCAGTATGAACAAGTTATGCTGGGGTTTTGATGTTAGGGCTGTATTATTAAGCTCAATCTAAAGTCGCAAGTAATATCACGTGCATTATTACCAGCACAGCATAAATATTACAATTAGGGTGGACAAGTAGGCCGGGTTTTTAGAAAAATTCAGTTTCTTAAATTTGAAATGATTTTCTTTTTGTTTTTTTACCAAATCTGAATTTAAATAAACAAACTTAAAATCATTGACGGTTTTTTAAAGTTTAGTCTATTTATCTCCTCTAATTATAACTAAAAATCTTTTTCCTACTCATGTAATATATATATGATTGCGATTGAATTTTATCTTATGTTATTAGATGATAATATTCAAATAGGAAGAGAGGGGGGAAATGAGAGGATATTAATTTCATTTTTTATATTACAAAACCCATCATCTTTGTAATATAATGGCACTATATAATATGATTGGAAAGAAAAAAAAAACTCAGTAACTTTCTTTTTGTTCATTTTGAAAGTTTGAAACGCTAATAAATAGTTGTATTTGACTTTGTTTGATATTATGATTATAAAAATGTGGTGAATAAATGATAATTATTTTGATGACGATTAAAATCCAAAAATATTTACTTTTACAAAATAATTTCTCTAAAAAAATCATGATTAAAAATCACAAACTTTTATTATTAACTAAATACTTAAAAATCAAATCATAATACCTAATAAAGCCAAATTTGTGAACACACACCGAATCAACAGTCCACGAATAAAATAAAAATGGGTCAACCGGAATCCGTCGCCCGATAACCCGACTAAGAAAAAGGGGTCAATTCATTCCACTGTCAAAAAACCATCAGGATACACAAATCCTTTCTATATAAAAGCCCTAAATTCACCGCCTAAAAGTTCTCTTTTTATTTTTTTTCTACCCTCGGTCTATCCATATCGCTCCCTTCTCAAAACGTAATTGTATTCGTAGCTTTCACAAGCTCATGATTTCATGTACCCAGGTTTCGGTAAATTTCATGCTTTTGTTGTTACTTTGAGCTCCAATTTTTTTTCCTTTTAAAAGCTTCTTCTTGCTCTTTTATGCTCGGCCTACGAAGTGTTTCTGGGTATGTAATTGTGTTACTTGGTTGCTTGCTTGAATAATTATTGAGAACGAAATTGAGAAATTCAATTCAAGACTTGGAATTTCTGTGTTTTAGTTTTTTTTGGATCTTTTTTTTTAGTATGGTTGCTAATAAAACCAAGAAAAAGAAAATTAATGTGAGAGAATTGTCAAAAATTTTTTTGGAAAAGATAGTTTTTAGTCAAAAAAGGCAAATTGTTTTGTCATCTTTAATATCTTGCTGAAATTGACCTTTGATTGTTGTAGAAAAATAAGTGCTCATTGTATGCTTGTTTGTTGATTAGGTCCCTATTGAGTAAATGATCGGGTGCTTAGTTTAGAGACAATGGTGTTGGTAACCACCCATCAATTGCAGGTAAGCGTGGAAGACTTTAATTTGTACTTTATCCATTTATATGTAGGAACGTATGAGAAAAATAATTTATATGATGATTGTTCGTGCTAAACTAGGCGTCTTCTGTTCAGCTATAGGATGATAGACTCTTTTTCTTTATATTCATCCGGTATTTGTTACTTCATTCTTGTGAGTTGATGACGTGCTGTCTTGGATGTTCTCATGTTTGACACTTTCCTTTTCCATGTGGTGTGGGATTTTATATGTTGGATTTAAGTAACTTTTGTTAGCTAAATCTGTACTTTTTTTTTTTGTTTATTGGGTTTAAGGGTTCATATGTAGCATTTCCCTCAAGGCGTTTATCATGGAACAATGGGTTGACATTAAGGCGATGTGTAACAACAGTTCACATGTTTGGAAAAACAGAGCGGTATTTATCATTGAAGCGCAACTCTTTTGTAAGGTGAGAAATGCCTTGTGAGGCATGTTTAATTGTCATCTCTTTTTTGTTAAAAACTTTGAAGTAACTGTTTGTTGATTTCTGAGTATCTGCATCTGCTTTTGAATTTCCAAGTTTAGATCTGTTTTTCGGTTATTTTAGTATACCGATATGCTTTTTGGAATCTATTTAACTAAATATATAATTGTTTCTCATTTCTCTAGTAGAGCAAGACTGTTGCCATTTTCATGTTGTTAAAATTCTCATGTATCTTCAACATATAAATTGAGATAATTATTTTCTGCAGTGTGGGGACTCCTCATGTTTGTGGAGTGAAGTAAAATCTGTGAAGATTTCAGCATTTAAAGGCAGTGCTCAAAATGATGAATCAGGAGGCAGAGCAAGCAGATCAAAGATTCCCAAGAGTTCTGTTAAACTCTCTTATATTCCAAAAGAGAGCGAGGAGACTGTAACTGAGTCTTCAGAGACACATAATGTTCCGCTTTCATATGCCTCCAAAACAATGAAACTATTGCAGGGTCCCCTGCTATACGTAAATTATTCAAGAAATGGTTAACGATGTTGCTTATACAATTACCAAGTGAAGAGGTAGATGAAGTTTTGGGAGAAGAGCAGCCTCCAAGGGAGATTGCAGAAACTAATACTAATATTGAGATTCATAACAAGGGAAGAGGTGAGACTCTAAAGGAAGCGTGGGCCAAATTTTGGGCTCTGGATGCAACAATAAAGATACCATTACTGATATTGTAAGTATGATCGTTTATCTGTGATTCTTTCTTCCTGTCTCTCTGTCTATCGGCATGCATGAATCATGATTTGCAGTGTATTCTTGCTCATTTGTGACATTACTAGGTGGACTCTATTTTGATATCACATAAACATTACAAGATAGAAAACAGTAAGACACAGATCAAGGCACTCTTGACACGAATACTTTGCTTTACACAACACATTGTTCACAAAGATTAGTGTTTTTCCCACTTTAGCCTCCTTGCAGTTGAAATGTTTTTATTTCTTGACCTCTTTTTTGATTTAGATCATCTCCATTTTAATATTGTATATGCTATTTTGGGATAACACCGATTCAATCTGCTATTTGCTCAAGCATAATATAATTGTACGCAGTCGCAGCATCTTGCTGTTTTGTCTCACTAAGTGGAATTTGTGTGACAAAAAAATTTGAATCGCAGCTATGCTTTTCTAAGCAAGAAAAATAGGAAGACCATAATAGTCACTCCTGATTTGCAATTTTAAAATATATTTGCATAATTTAGCTCCATAATCTGCAGTGCCAACCTTTAGCACATTGGAATTATTAATATGATTGGTGTCCAACCATTCATTACTAATTGCCTTATTTGGATAATATGCGCACATCACTGTTTTAATTGTTCTGCTGCTAATTGTTTTGCTGTATTTTGCAGTGTACCATTGTTCCTGGAAGTTAATATTATTTTTGGGCCAGAAGTTTCAAAGGAGTTGATACCTCTGTGGATATTTGGACCCCTAATTGTTACTCTTTACATCAAGATGTTTCGATGGTTGTGTGCACTCTACGTCTTCAGCTTCAAGCAGACGGTTAAAGTAATAAAGAATGTACCGACGGCTGTAACTATGTTGCAAAAGGGAAGCTCAAAGAAGATGTAAGAGCTCGTGTATGGGATCCAATCAATAACTTGGATAAAAAAGAACTATTTAGGAAAAATCTGAAAGAATTTCAAGAGTGGCTAACAGAGAGGTACCTGGATTTCGTGGAATCAATCTGGCCACATTATTGTAGAACCATCAGATTCCTGAAAAGGGCTCATCTGATATAGGTATGGGATTATGACTAGAGAAAAGTCTTGGCTTAGTAAAGATTGAAATTAGAGTTCTCTGAAATTGTTATGGCTGAAATTTCGAGTCAGCTGGATTTCCCCATTTTAGACCTGGGGTAGAAAGGAGGAAATTGTGTTGGTTCTTCATATCCTGGGCAAACCAAGGATGAAACCGAAAGATTTCTCTGATAAATGTAATTTTTCCTGTAATGCGATGTCTTATCCTTGCTTGAGCATTGAGGCGCTTGTTATTTGTTTGTTATTAAGTTGTTACGGAGGTTGTATACTGAAATGAAGGTTAATTCCATCTCAGAATTATAAATGGGCATTCATTTGAATTTTAAGAGGATTGTAAAAAGTAAACAGCCTTAGTAGCTTGTTTTTTTTTTTTTTTTTTTTATACATTATCGGTGCCTCCATCAATAAGTAACCATTAATGAATGCTGGATTTGTTGATTTTAGTACATTGGGCCCTGTGATCGCCAATCTCGAAGGGGCAATGCAATGCTTCAAAGAAATTGGAAACTTTACTCGGCTTTTTAAAACACCAATTCATGAGATTAGAAAAGGGTTATAAATGAGAAGAAAAATATCAAAAAGAAGAGGATCAGTGAGAGCCAGAGGCCCATACAACCCGAAGAATTGTCCAAAAATCACCAGCTTGAAACCTACAAAAGAAATAAATAATACAAAAACAAAGAACAAGCCGCTCTCATACTTTACTTCAAAGTTGAAATCAAAAATAAAATACCCATAACCTCAATTTCTCCGAATTCCTCAATATTCCCGCATTTTCCTTCCCTTGTCTAATGAATTTCTCATTTGGGTGTTTTTAATTTTTCTTCAATTCCAATGGGTATGAGTTAAAATCTACTAAAATAGATAGACTAGTTAAAATTTTAGTACGCTGGGCTGCTTGTTATTTTGTTTTCATATTACATGGCTGTTAAATTTTGTTCTTCTTCACTCTCTTGCGTGGCCAATTCTTTTTCTTCTCCTCTTAAATCCAGAATAAGTTCCAAGGTATGTTTATTTCCCTTCGATTATTTCCACTCAATTACTTGCTCTCTAATTTTTTTCACATGAAATTTCAACAGCTAAGGATGTTTCTATCTGTTTTTTTTTTTTTTTTTTTTCTTTTCTTCGGTTGTGGGGGCTGTAGTATAATTGGGTAGTGAACTAGCGATGATATGAAATAATGAAAATGCTGCTATTATGCTTTTGTCAGCAGGCTGCTGGTTTTTTCAAGTTTATCATGAAAGCTCCTTGCTTAAAAGTTAAGATTCAAAATAGGACCTGGTAGTTTTTTTGTAGAGACCATTGAGATTTTTCTATCTTTATCCTCTGCTGATTCAACAGAACAAGCAGAATTTTGTGGCTCTTGCATCTTGGTTTCTCTTCCAGGTCTATTCTAAGGGAGCATAAGATAAGTACAAACAACTTAAAATATAGTTTTATGTAGAATGTGGCCAGTTTACAAATTTTGAATGGCTTAAGTTCAGCACAACTATATCATGGAAACTGTAAACTTTGCTTTGCCCATTTGATTCTTACTTTATTTTCCGGATTCTGTTTGTTGTATTGTTTAGTTACTTCCATTCAGTTGCTATCCATTCGATACACCATGCAATATTTGGATTGAAGATGTCTCATTAGCTGGAAAAGTGTCTCTTATTTTGTAATCTTTTAACTCTCATGTTTTGATGCTCAGATGACCTTATCACAGAGACCATATGACAGGCTGCAATTTGATGCTCTTCTGCTTCAAAATTCTAAAGGTAACTGTCATCATGTGTTGAATAATTTTCAAAGCTTTAAACTTTGTCTTTAGTTTTATTACTGGCTTCAATTTGATTCTGAGATGCTGTTGATAATAGGAACCAGTCCTTTATGCTAATCTCCGTGTTTACTTTAAAAAAAATAAAAAAATCTCCCTGTTTGGATTCCAATCAGCAATTTGTTTTCAGTTATTTCTCTGTTTTGAAGTTAGATTTTTACTATTGCTGCACATGTTATTGCTGCATTAAATATTCTTATAATGTTTTCCTTATGGTGTTTTGAGTAGTCAAGTCACGCCACTTCATATATGGACTGCTGAAGTTACAGGGAGGTTTTCAAAAGAGGCCAAATGAATTATTTGCTATTTCTGAAGATCAATCAGAATACATTGAGATCAATCCTGATACTCTGGATCAAGAAAGTCAGCATTCTAATTTGGAAGACATCTCTTTGTCCGGCAGTCCATCTATCCATTATGAGGGAAGCAATGGAAAACCTGGTTTAATATCATTTTATAATCGTCCATATAAAAGAGAAGACAAGAGCAGTGTATCCACTGTGAAAAAGAGTCAGGGCAGCCTAGTATGGCTTGTTGGTCCTACTGTCCTAGTGGCCTCTTTCATTTTCCCCTCACTTTATCTGCGCAAGATAATTTCTATGGTATTTGAGGACTCCCTACTGACAGGTGAATGAACTTTCTTATGTTGATGTGGCTTCTTGTTCTTGTTTTATTTTATTATTTATTTTTCCAAGGAAGTAATTCCATCTGACTAGCCTCAAATCACAAACATTGTATTCTTTCCACACATTTACATTTCTGAACATTGTTTTGCTTTTATACCTGGAGTTAATTTGTTTTCTTCTCTAAACTGCCCTTTGTTTTGCATCTGCAGATTTCTTGATATTGTTCTTCACAGAAGCTCTTTTCTACTGTGGTGTTGCGGTTTTTCTTCTGCTAATAGACCGTCTCAGGAGGCCTATTGGGTCATTTTCTGCCGCAAATGATAATGGAGCCCTGTATCCTCAATTAGGACAGCGGATCTCTTCTGTCGCTGCTCTGGTACTCAGTCTTATAATCCCTATGGTGACTATGGGCTTGGTCTGGCCATGGACTGGCCCTGCAGCTTCTGCTACTCTTGCTCCTTATCTGGTTGGTATTGTTGTGCAATTTGCATTTGAGCAGTATGCAAGATATCAGAAGTCACCTTCATGGCCCGTCATTCCAGTTATTTTTCAAGTAAGCGCATAACTTTTTCTGACAACCCACTTCCCTTGGGACATCTTTGTTTGGTTAGGAGAACAAAGAAAAATTAAAGCTTATCATTTATGATATTTTTCCTTTTTTAATTGCTTTATGTTAACCAATTCCTAGACAAGCATAGTTCATGTCAATACATTTATTGTGTCATCTATGATACCAATTTTCAACTTCTGTGGATATTTGCTTGGATTGGCTAAAAGGCTCAAACTGTCTGTTTATCATTCTTTTTACCTTTTTTTTAAACCAAGAGCAACTCTATTAAATCTCCCTTTATAGCCTATGATAGATGTGTCAGAAAGGGGCACAGTTTTGATTTGGTTCGTATACCTCTGTATTGAAAAGAATTTTGATCCTTTACAGGTGTACAGATTGCACCAATTGAATAGAGCTGCGCAACTAGTGACAGCCCTGTCATTTACAGTGAGAGGAGCTGAACTGACCTCACATAACTTGGCAATAAATAACTCTTTGGGTGCGCTATTGAATGTCCTTCAGCTCCTTGGTGTCATCTGCATTTGGTCACTCTCAAGCTTCCTAATGAGGTTTTTTCCTCCCACTGCCTCGAGTACTCAGTGAGGCATGAACTTTTGACTTATCCTTTGTTAGAATTATCTTCTTGCTTTATGGAGCAGAATATGCAATTTCAGATTATTTAAAGAACTTGGGGGTCTGATTCTTTTTGCGGTTGGTTCTGCTTGGCCAAGAAATGGAACTGTGGTTATCAAAGTCAAAGCATCTAAGTTGTCTGAAATTTTTTTAAAAGGCTGCTGCAGGATTATTTTGATGAATATGTACAAGCCAGAGAGAAAGAAAAATGATAACTTCCATGCTTCTATTTTTGCAGGTTTTTATGAGTCAAAATGCTGGGCAACACTTAATTTCTATCATATCCATTGTCGTTTGTAAATTTTTCTCGCTGTTATAGATGATCATATTTAGAAAATTTTCTTCAATCATCTTTAGAATGGTTAAAAACATGTGAAACTGCTGAAGTAGAATTTTTTAGCTTCTTTCAATCTACTGGATTTTTTGAATCAAAATGAACTGTTAAAATTGTTTGCTGTATATATCTTTTAGTTGGTCATATCCTTGGATGAATGCTAGCAGCTAAGTGCCATAAGAGTATTAATTATAAATAGTTATATCCTTAACTTTCCATGAAGCCATCGGTTCTCTTCTTCCGAGATATTTTCATGTCGCAATTTTTGTTATTATTATTATTATTTATTTTTTTAAACCATCAATAATGTACCTTCTTCTTTGGGTGCATAGTATGTCCATTGTGTGACTGTCTTCTTCCCATTTTGACCTTAGAAGTTATGATATGTTGAACAAAACCGTCTTGTGTTTCTGTTTCAATACCAGAGTAGATAGTGTTTGATAGAAAAGACACTGAGATTAGGTAGGTGGGAAAATTCTCTTGGAATGATACATTAGTCTAAATCAAGCTGTATTACATTCCATTTTATTAGTGGCAGCGAGTCTTTTTCACATAGAAAATGTCTCTTTGGGTTCACTGAATAAGAGGAAGATGTGCTGAGAATGTCAAATGTTATTTCAAAATCGAATTTGATGGCTTCAAAGAAAGCAGGATGTGGACAAATTATGCAAAACATGAATGAAGATGTTTCTGACTCATTGAGCACATGTTGCATGTGGGGAGAAAGAGGAGTGAAAAAGCAAAAGGGATGAAGATGCTTCTGACTCAATTACATGTTTCTCAGCAAAAGCCAAAAGTAAATTGCAACTTGCAAGCACTTTTCGGTTATGCACTTTGTTTCCTTGTCCATGTAATTTTGGGGGACATTGGATGTTCGGCCATGTTGGATTGTTAGTTGCCTCTGCTTCAAATCCTGAGATGTTAAACAAAGGTTAAATAAAAGAAAAAGAAATGGGTTTTTATTGAACTTGAAAGCTCAGCAATTCGCAATTCTGAATTGTCTATCAAAGAATATGCAGTTGATGAAATTAACCACTTTGTCCTCACTTGTTTGGGTTCTGTATCAACAGAATCATTTAATTACTCTTTTGAATCTGAAGATTCCTCTTAATAGAACTTCTGCTCTCCTTTCTATAGACACTAATTCGTCCATGAATTTTCTTTGATTAGTAACAACCAAAAGCTCACATGGGCTTGCCCAATAATGGGCTTCATATGATTTTAATAAAGATGTTGAATGTAAATTGGATTGGGGTTGTTTTGTTTTCTTTGTTTTCTTGCACTATTTAAATTTGTATTAGGTAGTTTTGGTTGAGAGAGAAGAAAATAGTCATCTAAATTTTCAATCATAATATCCTTAGAAAGTCAAATCATACTTGATCTTCTGGAGCAATCTTAATGGATTTTCATATATTCTTCTTGGTACAATATTTTTTTTGGAAACATTGAAAATCTCACCGTCAAACTATATGATTCGGATTTAAATGGAATAAGTAAACCCTTATAAAAAAAATATATCTCTGAACTCGAACCCAATACTTCTATAATATGCTAATGACTTGTTTATATAATCAGGTAGATACATCCAATCTAAACATTCCACCAAAGTAAAAAGCTTAGAGAGGTCCCACTTTTCTAGTGGGTTTGCCTCAAAACTTTTTATATCTATTTTTCAACAATTGTCATCGCTCTTTCTTATCTCCCATACAATTCCCAATCCCACAAGATATTAGATAATGCTTCAAATATTCCATAATTGGCTTGAGATGAAAAAAGGAGAAAATAACATCCTTTTAGCAAACACTGATTTAATATTTGATTATTTGGTAAAGGAAAAGACTGCTAACTTGTGACAATTTTGTGGTTACTAAAACTTAACAACTGTTAATGCATCATTAATTTATAAAACTTTCCATTCAACATCATTTGGTAGCCATACTATTTAAACTCCATGTTTTTATCATAATATCAATTGCAGTTTAAACCCTTGTGAGTCTCTTATGATAATTCCCTCTTAACTCCTATTCCATTTCTTGTTACCTTTTACATTTGCTGATTCTTGCTACCTCCATGCATTCAACATGGGGTGATACTGAATCTTTGGAATACAGTATCTGATACTTAAATTTGAAATCTTTTCTGGGTTATATTTTTTTTCCCCAAAATGGGCAGCATTCAAATGTCTCATATCATGCTGCTTTGTGTAACACTTGTTGCTATTCTTGCTGATGCTCTTGGAGGTAACTCAAGAGATTCCTTCTGGCTTTTGAGAATCAAACAAGAACTCACTGATCCTATAGGAGTTCTTGGAAACTGGTCTGCAAGAGCCCATGTAT